>CM074720.1:499491503-500091503 GCA_037306005.1 Rhinophrynus dorsalis
CAAAAGGCCACAATCACACCTCTTTTCAAATAATATTAAATGTGCAGATTTAAACTTCAAGTGCATTTCATTGTATATCATTTATAACTGTGTCAGAAGCCATCATGCTCAGTAGAGACTACCTGAACCCACAGAATGCTGGGAGCACTGCTGGGAGCACAGAATGCTGGGAGTTCTGTTATGGGAGCATTCTGTGCTTTCGGGCAGTCTCTACAGTGCATGACTGCGTCGGCGGCAGGATGCAGAGCAGGACCAGCCTCTTAACCCTTTCAGTGCCAGAGGGGTAAGCAAAATCAGGACAGAAAAACACACCTGCGCTCCACCATACAAATTACACAAACGTGAACCCTGTATAAAGTATATATTATACCACTGTGTTTATACATTTTCAAAAAATGAGGGCTTTGTCACATAATTTGGTAAAAGTATGTTTAAGCTAGTTTACCTTGTGAAGGTAGCATATTTCAAACTAGTTCTATCTGGTACACACTACCATCCCTATCTAAGTATAAAATTGCCCCTGATAAACTCTTGTGAGGAAGTACATAGGATTGAATACCACTTGGTTATAAACAAGAGTTAATGTGTCTACCATACTCACACCACAGCAAGTAACCAATTCCATGACTCTTTCCACAACTGTGGGAATATTATTGGCCTGCCTCTCCAAATATGAGATTTCAGTATCACACGATTAAATAAGCGGTTTACTGTTTATATAGGAATTTAAAAAGTTACAGACATGCTCCTTAAAACATATTCCTACAGATGGGAGTTGTTTCATTCAAAATGTGTTACAGCTCAAAAGTTAATGTTTTACTTACATTGGAATATATTGTGGTCTTCATTTTCAGTTATAGTGGAGAGCCATGGTCTATGATCCAAGCTCTCCCATAGAGTGCATTATAACAGCAGTTTGCCTTTTGGACACCAGATGACACATTTGCTAACAGTTTGAGCAAAAAAAAATGTGTGTTTAAAAATAAGGTTTAACCCCTTAAGGACGGCCGTTCGCTCATGCGAACGTTACTTAAGGACAACGGACCATTTTTTTTTTTAATTTCAGCATCCAGTTCAGGGCTCCCTGAATGGACTGCAGCCGCGCGGGGAGCCCTGAATTCCATGACAGTCCTGACACCTCATGGGTCCTTAACACAAATCTACCCATGACGTGTCAGGACCGTCAAGGGTCGTTAAGTGGTTAAATGAAAAATGAATTAATCAATCTATCAATCAGTATGTTTATATAGCACCACAAATGTAAGCAGTACTTTACATGTTAAAGGAACACTAATGTCCAATAAAAAAATCTTCTAATTTTGTACAGGTTAAAATAATAAACTACGAGCCACAAATCCTATCTCTCAAACTGCTATGGTCTGAGAGATAGTCACACTGAAAGTTCCCACCTCCCTCCCCTTCTCCTGATATCAGTGTCTAGCTGTTCTTCACATCCCAGCCAACCAGATTCAAGAACAGCTGCTCGAATCTGGTTGGCTGGGATGTGAAGAACATCCCAGCCAATGGCAGTGAGGGCAATAGAAGTGAGCCTGCCCATATATAAAGGCAGGCTCACTTCAAATGCCCTCAGTGTGTTACGGGCATTGGCCTGTACACAGCTAATGAGGATCGTCGTGAGACATTTCTGTCTCCGCCGCCGCCCTCGCGGCCACTCCAAGCGGCGGAGACAAAAAATATAAGCTAAGTCACTTTGGGCATGTGTGAATTACATTGATTGCTGTATCTATGGACCTTTTTATTCATGGGCATGCATTTTATGGGGCATTACATGGAGGCATATGTGGTTATATCTAAGGGACACTAAAATTACACCCTTTGAGTGACAGTGAGATACACAACGCATTGATTTGCAATGCGTTGCATACTCCTCTGCAACTCAAAGGTTTCTGCAATGTATTTGTTCATGCTTATTGTTAATATATTTCTTTTTTTTCACAGGGAGAAGGCGGAAGACTGAAGAAAGAAGACAGAAGGACAGTGGATGACAGGTAAGTGTAACATGGATCTGTTAACGATCGGTGCTTGGCAGTATGTCAAGCACTGATAGTTAATTGTTTTTCACTGTTCAGTTCTCAATATCACTGCTTTTAGTGGCGTTTTGAGAGCTAAACGCACCAAACGGACGTTCAGCCACATGACTGTTTTTGTGGTTTAACATCCTTTGGAATACTAGCTGGTAGGGCGTTTGAATAACGCGTTAAACATGTTAGTTTAACAGGCGGTATTCACTTTGGCCCTACTGGCTATGTTAACCGCTGGCTTTAAATCTAGCCCATAATCTACTGAATGCTACAGATTTCTCCAGTACATTGCAAAGCAGTGCATTAAAGAAGTTTCTAACATCTAAGGAGTTAATAAATAATGAATCCCATTCATATCAGTGGACTAGACTTTTTTCATATTGGAAGGCTAATTTATTTTTAAAGGAGAACACCTAACAATAAACCTCATCATACCTGGCCAGAAAATGTTAAGAGCCCATCTCAATTATTTCCTTGATCCTTGACTCAAGAGATAACTGTGCAATCAGTCCTGGAGCTGGACATGAGGACATGACAGGAGATAGAAGGACCAGAGGACACAATCTCTGCCCACTGCACATGGTAATCTTAACCCTTTAATACTTTAGGACCATAGAGGTGTGCAACACATTTCTTCACAATACGTTGTGCACTCTTCTGGTCCTTAACCCCTTCCTGACAATGGACGTACATGTACGTCCCGCAAAAACTGTCACATAGTGACAGAGGACGTACATGTACGTCCTGGAAGTCCAGGTCCCCGTGTGGCTGCACGCCGTTCGGGGACTCCGGAATAATTTAAAAAAAAATTCTTAGCCGGGCATTAAGTTATGAGCTCGTGTGTGCCAGTCAGTCACTAAGGGGTTAAAGGGTTAAGTAAGCTCCTGTACTATACTTGACACTGAGAGCCGCACGATTCTATCTCCTGTCCTGCATGGGCCGATGCCTGTTGCACACTTAAGGAATTGGTACTGAGACTGCCTTTATATATGGGCAGTCTCATTTCCAATTCCCTCACAGCCAATGGCTGGGATGTGCTTATGCACATCCCAGCCAATCAGTTTAAAGAACAGCCGCTGGAACCCATAACATCCATTTTAGATCCTGTAATGGTAAAAGTGACACTGTCATTCTGTTAAAAAAAATAAAAAATATATGCACCTAGTTTGTAGTAATCACAGCTCAACAAAAACAAGAGTAGGAAAAAACCCAGTACTGGATTGGTTCTTAAACCTCTCCAAGAAGGGGTGCCTCTAGGTATTCCCAGTTGTATGAATATCAATCCAAACAGAGATTAAGTGAAAACAGGCTGAAAACAAGACATATATACAAAAGAAATAGCAAAAACTATACACTTCAATTAACAAAATAATCAGTCCTTTTAAACAAATCTGATGCTTCTGTGCTGCTTAAAGGGATAGTAAAGTTTCATAATAAAAGCAGCTCTAATTAATCATCATAGTAATTGGACCATGGAGAGTGTTATTTCAGTACCGCCAGAGTTGTAGTTCAAGAGTAATTGAATGATAAAGTATCCCCCTCCCACCCCTTCTACTGATGTAACACTGCTCAGCTTAGCGCAGCAGGGAGTGTCCAGGTTGATTGCAGAGAGGGACAATTTTCAATTAAGGGAAAAAGCTGAAAAACCTGTCAAGGGGGGCAGGGCTTTCATTGTTCTCACAGTAAGAAGATTGTCCCTTGATGTGAGCTGTCTGGTCTATGGACTGGATTCAACATCTGAGGAGTGGGGGCTTACACTAGGTAAAAGGGGAGGGAGGGGGAAACGTTATCATTCAATTACTCTTGAACTACAACGCTCACAGTAACGAAATAACACTATGGCTCAAATACTATAAAGATAAATTGGAGCTGCTGTTTTTGTGAAACATTATTATCACTTTAAGGTCTATAGGTTTGGAATTCCCACAAATCACCATCTGTAGCAAACAAAAAAAGAAACAGTTGGAGGAGTGTAGTATTTTAGTCTTAAATCTTGGCCTCCACCTTCACCAATGTGCTCTATTTAAAACGATAGTAATACTTTATTATTACTATCGCTCATATTGTAGGTATTTGCAAAATAAGTTAATAGCCTCCAGGTTCATCTCTCAAACCTTTATGGTTTCAGGGCCGATGCCACCTATAGGCGAGGTAGGTGCCGGCCTAGGGCGCACATTCCCTGGGGGTGCATAGGGCCTCCCCCCTGCTCACGACTTACTGCCCAAGTCAATGGCATGGGGGGGAGCCCAGATAATGTTAGCCTGCCCATCTCAAAAAAAGTATGTTTCAGTGCCCTCTCTTGGTTGGCTGTTTTTTTAATGTAGCACAGCGATGCCCGTTTCTCTCTCCCCTTCTGCTCCTTCAATCAGGAGCAGAGGGGGAGAGAGAAACAGGCATCGCTGTGCTACATTAAAAAAATAGCCAGCCAAGGGAGGGCACCGAAACGTACTCACCGGGAGAGAGAGACGTGCAGCGGGAAGCACTGGTCGATATTTATCCTCTAGAGAGGGAGGAGACGTGCAACGGGAAGAGTAAGTGGAAGGGGGGTCAAGAGGGGATAAAGAGTCAGACAGGGGAAGAAAGTGTCAAAGGGGGGGATCAACAGTCAAGGGTGGATCAAGAGTCAGACGGGGAGAGAGAGAGAGTGTCAAAGGGGGGATCAACAGTCAAGAGGGGGAAAGAGTCAAAATCGGGGAGAGAGAGCGAGTCAAAGGGGGGATCAACAGTCAAGAGGGGGAAAGAGTCAAAAGTGGGGGAGAGTCACATATACAGAACATACACTCTGACACACTGATACACATATAGCGAAGCACACACACATACTTACACTCTGATATACTTACAGAGACTCACACACACTGACACACATATACATACAGGGAACACATACTGACACACACATACTTACACTCTGATATCCTTACAGAGACTCACACACACTGACAAACGTATATACATACAGGGAACACATATTGACACACTTATATACATACAGGGAACACATACTGACACACACATACACATATAGGGAACACACAAACACACTAACACTTAAACACATATAGGGCGGGCATAAAGGGGTAGAACACAAGGGGCGGAGTCAAGGGGCGGCAAAATTAGGTTTTTCCTAGGGTGGCAATAATCCTTGCACCAGATAACAGCAAGGGACAATATTCTTCCTATCAGAAGTTTTTCAGGTTTTTCCCTTATCTTAATTAAAGATTGTCCCTCTCTGCAGTCTACCTGGGCACCTCCCTTCTGATCTGGCTGAGCAGTGTTACATCAGTAAAAGGGGTGGGAGGGGGATACTTTGTCATTGAATTACTCTTAAACTATAAATCTGACAGTATTGAAATAACACTCTCCAAAGTCCAAATACTATGATGATTAATTAGAACTGCTTTTATTATGAAACATTACTATCCCTTTAATAACAAGAAGATCACCACAAAGGTAGATTATGGAAGGCTTTTATTTTATTCTAAAGGGTTTTGCCATCCCATATTGAATATATTCAAAATAAAAAATAATAAAAACACACTACTTGCAAATATTTTCTTAAAAACAGATTAAAAAATCGCATCACATACTGTACATCAGCTCTACGCATTTCATGGCAGTTTGTCACTTCCTCAGGAGAAAAAATACTACCCTGTCACCAATGTGTAATTTTAAAATTTTTTAAAAATCATCTATAATTTGTGTTAACCATGAGATATGTAGCATTATGTAGTTGTCACTTAATGTAAATTAAACAGTACTGACTGGCACGCCTGATAGATACCAACATTCCATACTGTTCTCCCACTCATCTGCCACTACCTGCCAACCAGTACTAATTAATTTGCATAAACTTGCCAAATAATTAAAGTTAAAAAGCTTCATAAACTGTCAATAAGCTTTATAGCTAGTAACTGACACTATACTAACACGCTTCTAACACTTCCAACTATCAGTATGCTAATTACTCATTTAACCCTAATCTGGAAATTTACTATCATAAAAAAAAGTGAAGCCAGACTTCAAAGCCTTGTAGCATGTGCCCTTCTCCCATATTCTTATCAAAGGAAATCTATAGCATTTAAAAAAAAAAAAAAACCTTGCCCAAGCTAGACGCTACATAAATGACCTATGTAGCCCAACATATGTAGGGGTGCTAGATCCTCTTTAACTATATTTTAGCTTTGCTAAAGAATTAACCAAAAAAGCATAAACTAGCATATGGTGACAAATTCCATATATCTTCACATTAAGACAGGCTGTTCTGCATTACTGTCACAAACTAAGCAAACACAAGTATTATCTAAACAAAACAAGTGATAAAGAATAGTCTGGCTCCTTCAACACAGGTTGGTAAGTTGAAGGCTTGAGTGCTGTGTTTGTGTGCGAAGCTTGCTGATGTAGGCCCCATGTGGTGAGCTGTGTTTGCGGCCTGGGCCAAGTAAAGTTACTGGGCGCAAAGCCAGATGACCCCCTTCAGTGGAGCTGAAGAAGGCCCAGGATAACTCACCACAGAAAGGTCTTCACGCTACCAACCCCAGGGAGGATGTTTCCAACAATACAAAGAAAAGGAGTAGGAGACTAACCAACAGGAACAGCTCCAAATGGTAGCACAAAGTCCAAATATAGCTGGGTCTGCAACAAGGCAGGAGGCCAGGATCCCCAAACAACAGGCTACAAGAGAGGTCAGAAAACAAGCAGGGTCAGCAACAGGCACGGTTCAGGAGTCCAAATCAGCAAGCAAAAAAGTGGTACAATGCAGACTAGTTCAGCAACAGGCTGGGCATAGAAGTATCCAAATCGTCAGGCAGAGAATGGTCAGGAGCAAGCTGGATCAGCAACAGGCAGGTACAACAGGATTACTGATCTGTACAAGACAGAGGGGGTCAAACAGAGTCCACACTTTGAAAGGAGTATAAACTGTGTTGTTTGTAATGACTCCAGGCCAGAAGAGAGCCTTCTAGATATAAGTGTCAGACTATAAACAATGTAAATAATGAAGAGTATTACAAATATAAGGACAATTTTAGCAGTGAATGATTATGAAAGGAGCTGTAAAGGAAGAGGATAGGCTTTCCAAGATGTGGCAGTTACTTGACAGCTCTGGCTTAAAACTCTGGTATTTACCCTCCATTCACCATGTAGATCTCTGTAGTTTACAAGGCTAGGTGACATCATGGGGGAGATTCACTAAGCGGTGATAAAGAGGTGATAAAGTAGAGATGACTTCTCCATTTTATCACTTCTTCAACTCCTATAGTATTCTATGGAGCTTTTGAACTAAGATTTCTTCAACTCTGGAGGTCTTAGTGCATTGACTCTATAAAATAACATAGGAACCAGAGAAGTAATAAACTGGAGAAGTCATCTCCACTTTATCACCTTTTTATCGCACCTTAGAGAATCCCCCCCAAAGTTTTATTTAGTGTTTCTGGGGGAGTAAGCAAAATTGCTACCCCCCATCCACACACACACACACACACACACACACTGTAGCCCATGTGTGTAAATTCACCCACTTTGGGCTTTAAATAAGAGGACATAAGTCTCACAGAAGCTCTGATTCACCCAGTCCTGCAGATAGGAGGGATCTTCAAGACAAACTAAAACGAAAAGGGTTAATCTATAGGAACTTGATTACTATAGCTGTCAGGTAACTGCCTGACAGTTAAAATTATTCTTCTTATGGCCCTTTATTACCTTTTTAAGGCTGTCATTAAGGGATAATAGATTAACACAATTCTGCTCAAAAACAAGAACTGTACTTTATTTTCTAGCACTATGCATTGCGCTATGAAATGCAAAGAAATGTGTTGCACACTTTTATGGTCCTTTAAAGGGATAGTAATACTTCGTTTTATCTTTATTTTATTTTGTAGGCATTAAAAAAACATGAAGAACGATATAAGTCTTATCTCTCAACCTTTATGGTTTAAGAGATATTCACAAGCAAAGTATCCCCCCCCCATTCAGCCAGATCAGAAGGGAGGTACCCAGGTAGACTGCAGACAGGGACAATCTTCAATTAAGATAAGGGAAAAAGCTGAAAAACTTGTCAAGGGGGGAAGGGCTTTCATTGTTTTCATACAAAGAAGATTGTCCCCTGCTGTTATCTGTCTGGTCTTACAACCAGATTCCACATCTGAGAAGAGATGGCTTACACTAGGTAAAAGGGGCGGGAGGGGGAAACTTTGCTTGTGAATATCTCTTAAACCATAAAGGTTTGAGAGATAAGACTTATATCATTCTTCATGTTTTTTTAATGCCTACAAAATAAAATAAAGTTAAAACGAAGTATTACTATCCCTTTAAGGGCTAAACAAGGCTCCATGGAAACTGTATTTTCCAAAGTATGAGATGGAACAGACATAAGAACATGAAGGCATTAAAGTTATATATGGAAGAAGCACAAAAATATCTAGAAGTAGTGACTTCAATAAAATGTCAAAGTGCAATACAATATTCGCTCAGAACTTCCCAATCCTTTTAACTCATGTATCTGGTGTCTCTCTCAGTATAATCCTGTCCTGTCCTCACGTGTGGTCCACACTGTTCCAAGATGTTTATAATACAAGTGATTGCTAGCTATAGTATAAATTCATCTTAACAGAGCCTATGATCTGTAGTTCAGACTCTCCAATAGGAGAGTGGTATTACATGAATCTAGCAGGGCCTTCTTTGTTTCCCATAGGTGGCCTATATTGCCAGCTATAGGGAAACAGAGAGGGCCCTGCAAGATTTGTGTGACACCAATGTGCTTTTGGAGTGTGGCTTTGAGGGATAATGTAACGATTAACAAACTAACAATCCCACTTGTATTGTAGAGTCAGACTCAGGGTTTACAGCCAATGGCAATTATCTCATTAATATAATAGCTTTAACCAATCATTTTTCTTCTTTTTTTGCTATTTACTCAGTTGCTTAACCTGGCATATATATTTAAAAACTTTGTCCCATCTCTTCCTCCTAATCTGTCCTCTCACCCAGACCCTTAGCTGACACTTCAACTAATATATAGCTGATACAAAAACTACGTGATAAATACAGTATAGTTGTTGCAGATAAGTGAGAAAGGATAGATCAGAACAAGAGGATAACTAATAGAATGGATTAATGTTGGATACAGGCTTAAAAGGACTGGGAGTGATGGGCAGTATCTCTTGGGAAATTCTGTAAGTGAATATTGTATTGCATGTTGAATTTTTATTAAAATCATTACTTTTAGATTTTTTTTCTGCATTTCTATTTCTAGATTGTTGCTATGGTGTTTAATGAACCATTTATGAGATACTGCAATATTAATCTCAACTGGATAAGTAGATGTTTCATCCCATCAAATCATCCATATTCAATTTAATTAATCACCATTCAGCTTTTATATTCCAGACTACTGCTTCCGCATATGCAATGTTATTATTGTGGACATAAGTACATAGTTTGGACCATCTAGACTAGACATGTCAAACTCAGGTGCAGTTGAGGGACGCATCATCAACATTTCCCTCGAAGAAGGGCCACAACGTTGGTTTCTTTGGTCCACATATATGTGTATACGTACATGGGTACACACATACAAAAACACGCGTGTGCATGTGCATATGCACACACAACTATCAATCTAAATTGTTAAGTGATCTTACACTTGTGGTGCTATATAAATATATTCAAAAATTCTATCTATCCATCTATTGATAGACAGACAAAAATAGAGAGACACTGTAGAATCAGCACTCTCCAGACTTGTACCATTTTTGATCAATTGCTATTTATTTAGAAAAGGTGAATGTTTCACTCCTTACTGGTATAGGAACAAAGAATATGAGGGCAGAGAAGAATCATCTGGCATATCTAGTCTGGCCATTTTTCCTACTCAAACCTCATTTGGTCTTTGGTCTTGTCTCGGTATCTTTTTGATATTTAATACATTTTTATTAAGTTTATAAAATACAGATTGAAGGCAAACCCTTAATGACGGCAATTAACAACCAATAACATGGTAGGTATTACAAGATACATTACATCACATTGTTCTTCTAACAAAAACTGGATATGCTGTAAACAACACCACCTACAAGCTTATCAAGTTACCAAGCATGCTACCCTGCCAATAGAATCAAGAGAGTAAACAGAAAAGAACCATAACTAACAAAGAGAGATGACTCCCTCATGGTGCACACCACCCCTTGAAATACCAGAATAACCCAGCAGAGAAAAGAAGCCTCCAAAAAAATGTTAATATTAATTAAAAATAATCAAAATACCATAGTATATAATTTCTTATCTAATTACCTTAGGAGAAATAAAGGCAAAGTGAATTAGATTTAGAGTATAAAACATCTAAAAGTAATAAGTGAGACAATGACCATATGGAAATTGTTAACACTCTATTTACATGTAACCATAACAACCCACTAGTACACATATGCAAATTTAATTTCTATATTGCACAATCACGGGTGTGTAACATTTGCATATGTTTTCTTGTGGGATGTTACATGGACACTTCTCTGATACTCAGAGGCTTAAAGGGATAGTAATGTTTCACAAAAAAAGCATCTCCATTTAATCTTCATAGTATATCTGGGCCATGGAGAGTGTTATTTCAATACTGTCAGAGTTGTTGTTCAAGAGTAATTGAATGGTAAAGTTTCCCCTTCCCTCCCCTTTTACCTAGTGTAAGCCACCTCCCCTCAGATGTAGAATCTGGTCACTTGACACGACAGATTGCAGCAAGGACAAATCTTCTTACTGTGAGCATAAGGAAAACTCTGCCCCCTTGACAGGCTTTTCAGGTTTGTCCTTATGCTCACTGAAGATTGTCTCTCTCTGCAATCCATCCGGACAGTCGTCCTGCTCTGAGGTGAGTAGTGTTATAGCAGTAAAAGGGGCGAAAGGGGGATACTTTATCATTCAATTACTCTTGAACTACAACTCTGACAGCATTGAAATAGCACTCACCATGGCCCAAATACTATGAACATTAATTGGAGCTGTTTTTATTGTGAAACATTACTATACCTTTAAATTGACTGAAGGAAAAAAATCCCATTGATGCCAATGGGGTGTTTAATCCCTTGATATTGGGCTCTAGGGCACTTAAAAATGTAATCTTTATCGAGGGGCTCACACATATGTGGCCTGCAGGCCACATGTTTTACAAACCTGATCTAGACCGTGAAAAGTCAACTTTTTAAATAGAATTTGTCATTTGAGTTGTGACTGTTTATTTTCAGAGAGACTATCATTAGGGTTGGAATGGATTCATTTTCACCCATCATCATTTTTACGTTAATGCCTGAGCTCACACGTTCAGTTCATGGTGTGAGACTTTCTTGATATGAGATTTTTGCACATTGTCAAATTTCCATTTAGTTTATAGTGTCTTCATTTGGTTCTCTCATCTGGCTTTTTTTTTGCTTTTTCCTTTAACCCATTAAGGATCAGACAGCTATGCAATGCATCACAAAGCAATGCCTTGCACACACACACACCTCTGACCCTCAAGGCATCAATCCACTCTGTGTTTTATTGTGTTCTATTCATTGAGTGCTCAGTATTGTATATTGTTCCTGTGTGTGTACACAGTGCAATGATCATACTGACCTCCAAGTGCAGTAACTAGCTTTGGGGACTAACCACAGTGGATCTGCATTGGTAGCCACCCTATTATCTCTAGTCAAGCACTTGGGTGTCAAAGGATATACAGTATATGGACTGCATAAAGAACTGTACATTTGAACTTGTTTTGGGGAAATTCATGTACCCTAACACTTAACCCTTTGAGTGTCAGAGGGGTACGCAACGCATTGCAGGGCAATACGTTGTATAACCCTTTCCATGCCAGACTGGTGTCCAAAGCATTGCTTTGCAATGCGCTGGATACCCTACTAGAACACAAACGGTTGCAACATAACTGCTATCTATTCTTTAATACTGAAAATCAATAAATATATACCATTTTGGGATTAGGATTCCACGCTGTTTTTCTTTATCTGTAATGGTATGCTAATAGATACATTGTGCCAACATATCTACATCTACATTTTAATTGTTCAATTAATTAGCTGTAAAATAATCCCTATGGCTGTTTGATCCCCTGCCAGATGCTTGTTCTAGAAGATTTATACAGCTTATGCATATTTCTTATTTTCTGACTCTTTCAAATCTATATTAATTAATGGGGTTGTAATGGGGTTCACAGTACTGGTCATTGTTTTAGGATCTGGAGAAAAGCACATTGTTTGTGTATGGGTACACTATTAACCATTTGAGTGCCAGTGGGTTACGCAACGCATTGCAATGCAGAGCAATATATTCTGTACCATTCTAGCACTCAAAGTGTTAAAGAGCATCTAACATATAAAATAAAACAATGTTTAGTACTGATTTATTACAAGTGGCTTACAGCTAATCCGAACTGTGTTAATGTCAGCATCATAAACATAAACAGTCCTACTTTACCTCCCAAGTGTCCCTCTTTAGGAGGGACAGATCATCTTTAAGATCTAAATCCCTCTGTCCCTCTTTTCCACCGTGGTGTCCCTCTTTTTATGAAATCACTCTGTGTGGTGTGCATATACATGTATCACATTGTTCCACAGCAATTAAGCTCATATTAATATGTGTTTAAACCTCAGTATATGTGTTTATAAATCAGTCTGTGTAAATAAAATATCTTGGTCTTGCTGTAAATCGTTTCATCAGTTACATAAAGAGGTGTCAATATGTCATGAAGTAACCTATAAATTCATGATAATGTCCTGCAACACCGCCTAAAACATAAGTGTTTTTCTTTGGCAATTTGAAATGTTGGGAGGTATGCCATCAGTGTGCCCTAAGCTTCTTGACCCACCTCCTGCAAGATCTTAAAGAAGAGCTAACAGTTTCTAATAATAACCTCCCCACAATTATTATGGCCAAAAAACTCTAATAGCCCCTACAAATTTTGCCTATGTGCCTGTATATGTTCAGAAGATAACCTCTCTTTGTAATGTATTTCACACCCTTCTAACTCTTGAAGAGTTAAGTAGGATTTGCCTGCTTCAGTTTGAAAAACTGCCAGCAACTGTCATGTCTGCCTCCATGGACACGACATCCAGGGCTGATTTGAAATGTTAGCCCTTGAACAAAGGCACAAGGACAAAATTCATAGAGGCCATTCATATTTACTGACCATAGTAAGGTAAAAGGTTGTTATTACAGAAAGGTATTATTTTTCCTTGAAGTTGCCAGTTGCATCTTCATTGCTACTGGTTGTGCCGGCCAGTAGGCATCTCAGGCATCAAATGGAATAATCAGCTTCCTTCCCAGAGCTTTATCAACAGTTCAAGGAAGTCTAAATACAGAGGTGTACCTGTAAGCTGATGGTTGTATGTTTATAATTAGGGATGGCAAACATTTTCGCCTCAAATCAAAATTGGCAAGTAATGGCACTTCCCACTTGGTGAAAAATTTCAAGCGAAAAGTGCTGTTTTGCCGCATTTTTTCCCCAGGCTCATTCCATTGAAAGTGGGAACATTAAAATTATACACAACACATAGCAAATGTTATATTATTTCCCAAAAGCATAGTATATAAAAGGGGTATGAAGGTGCCTGTGTTGGCGGGGTGTGGAGAAGGAATCAGTTGAACAGGGAATGTTTTTTGGGAGTGTATGTGTACCTGGATTGGGGGGACAGTTAATAAAAAAAAAAACTAAATACAATTAAAAATATCCCATAAGACATGGTATAAAAGGGGACTGAGGAGGGTGCCTGTGTTGGTGGGTGGAGTCTGGGGAAAGAGTCAGTTGAACAGGGAATTTGTTTTGGGGGATTTGTTGACTGGTATTGGGGGGGCAGTTAATAAAAAAAAAAACAGTAAATACAATTACAAATAAAATAAGAAATTGGTACATAACGGGTCAGAGACAGGGACCCCCTGACACTAATACTTTTGTAGAGGAAGATTTGTAGGACTTGTGTTAGGTCCAATCCCTGAGTAAACAATGATTTGTAGGATTTAGACCTATTACTAATGACACAAGCCCTGAGGAAACATTGATTAGTTGCAGGAAATTAGATGTGTGTTAGGGCAAAACCCTGAGGAAACATTGATTTGTAGGACTTAGATTTATTAGTAATGACACAAGCCCTGAGGAAATATTGATTCATTGTAGGAAATTAGAATCGTGTTAGGTCCAAGTCCTGAGGAAACATTGATTTTTAGAATTTAGACTTGTTAGAGGCACAAGCCCCGAGGAAACATTGAATTGTTGTAGGAAATACGACTTGTGTTAGGCCCAAGCCCTGAGGAAACATTGATTTGTAGGACTTAGACTTGTTTGGCACAAGCCCTAAGGAAATATTGATTTGTAGGATTTAGACTTGTTTGATCCAAACCATAAGGGTCCTTTAATGTTACACTTGCCATTTCTTGTTGACCTGAAGAAGGCAGCACTAGCAGCAGGTAAAGGCAGCTGATCTGTGCTCCTGGTGGTGGTGCTATTATTGCTGCTAGGTAACAGTGCTACCTTTTTCAAGATCATGTACCACCTGGACAATGCCGTGGGGGAGAAGGACACTCCCAGGGTTGGGGGAATGATGTGGGCTCTCCGCTAGTCTGGATGCTCTGCATTACTGCCCCTACCATTCCCTTACCGCTAGTCCCGCCATCTGCTTCACCATCACTGTTACTACTAATACTAGTAACACCAACCGCATCAATTTAAGTCCCTGAGTCTTCCTCTACACAGTCACTAATAATATAATGATCGCCTCCTCCTTGACTCCTAACACTTTGAGAATTACAAGAAACAGTGGCATCAAGTGCAGCACTTGCAGAAGGCACAACACTGGTGGCAGCACGGGCTGCCCTTGACAAAAATTTCCCCAGGATCCCTAGGGGTTATGTAGGGGTACTGACCAGCACTGGGTCTGGGGAACCAGGGCATCCACACCCTTTCTTGTTGGTGGTAGTGATCACTTTCTCCTCAGACTCACTGGACACATAACAGTCCTTCTAGGCCCTCCTTTTATTGTTATTAAACTTGCTCATAGTGATAGCAGTCACTATGAGCCTCTGCTGCCTCAGTTCCACTATTAATTCACAACACGACAGCCCAGCACCCCTCTCTCACTCTGTATCTGCTTGTATTGTGTTTCATTTCCTGGAAACAGTGAAAAGGCAAAAAACACATATTTAAAGGGTAGAAAACTTTCTTGCCATTGAAAAAATAGCGAAAATTTGTCAATGGGTGAAAACGGCAAAGATTTTAATCACTTTATTTAAAGCAGATTTTCCAGTGAAAAAGCAGACAACCACGTGGTTTGCGTGGATTATATCATGAGAACACAACAGGACCATTCACCCACCCCTATTTATAATGCTGTTACTGCCAAAGGTCAAAGTAGCAGCAGTTGCCTAATACATACTTCCCATCATTTGAAATGGACAAAGAGGAAAACTTATTTTAGGTGATATTGCTGGGGGTGTGGCCTGTGGGTGGGGCATCAAAGATCATTTCTGAGGTTATTTCATGACCTATTGATGCCTCTTTGTATAACTGAGCAAATGATGTAGAGCAAGACCAAAGTATTTTATGTACACAAACTTATTTATAAACACATATACTGAAGTTTTTTTTCTTTTCTTTTTATTAAGAAATATGAGAAAACACAAACTTTAACAAAATACTGCAGAACAAAATAGGAGCATACACATAAAATCAAATGAGCAGAAGTTTAATCCTTTGAGTGACAGAGGGGAACAAACATCATTGTGAGTCTTATTGCTATGGAGCAATGTGAAACACTTATATACACACCACACAGTCTGATCTACTAAACACAGGGATACCAGGGTGATACACTTATATACACACACCACATAGTCTGATCTCCTAAACACAGGGACACCAGGGTGATACACTTATATACACACACCACACAGTCTGATCTCCTAAACACAGGGATACCAGAGTGATACACTTATATGCACACCACACATTCTGATCTCCTAAACACAGGGACACCAGGGTGATGCACTTATATACACACCACATAGTCTGATCTCCTAAACACAGGGACACCAGGGTGATGCACTTATATACACACACCACACAGTCTGATCTCCTAAACACAGGGACACCGGGGTGATACACTTATATACACACCACACAGTCTGATCTCCTAAACACAGGGACACCAGGGTGATACACTTATATACACACACCACACAGTCTGATCTCCTAAACACAGGGACACCGGGGTGATACACTTATATACACACCACACAGTCTGATCTCCTAAACACAGGGACACCGGGGTGATACACTTATATACACACCACACAGTCTGATCTCCTAAACACAGGGACACCAGGGTGATACACTTATATACACACCACACAGTCTGATCTCCTAAACACAGGGACACCAGGGTGATACACTTATATACACACCACACAGTCTGATCTCCTAAACACAGGGACACCGGGGTGATGCACTTATATACACACCACACAGTCTGATCTCCTAAACACAGGGACACCAGGGTGATGCACTTATATACACACCACACAGTCTGATCTCCTAAACACAGGGACACCAGGGTGATACACATATATACACACCACACAGTCTCATCTCCTAAACAGAGGGACACCAGGGTGGGAAAGAACGAAAGAGGGATTTGAGTCTGAGAGAGGGACTGTCCGTTCTGTAGAAGGACACTTGGTACTGGAGGTATGCTTAATATAATACTGAACTTATACAAATGTTTATTTACATTTTTTTCATGTAAGTTGCCATTTTTACCTGGATATTACTGTAGCATTCTGTATATGAAATAGAGAGCCCTGACCACATTAAAGGCTGTTTTTTTAGCATAAAGGATGCTAGAGATGTCTCCAATGCATTTTAAAGCAAGGCACTGGAGGTGTGTCTAGCACACAAGGGGTTAAAATACTATTTGAGGCAGGTAAATAGTCAATTGCCTGTTTACCTGCCTCGAACTGGATGGTGTGATCTGTAAGGGTATTTGCTTCCTTTCCTTTTCATATGTCTTCTATTACTTTCCCTATTTCTTTTTGTTCCATATTACCTCAATGTTTAACTCACTTCTGGATACTGCAGCTAGTTTTTAACAACTTGAATATTTGGCTGTACACTGTTCACCATTATTGTACCAGAGGTTACCTTTGCCGAATTTCTCTTCTTTCAAAATGCAGTAAAAATCCTATATAATAATTCGCTAGGATGTTTGTCAGAAGCTGTAATGCACAATAGACACTGCCCGAACGTACAGAATGCTGGGAGTTCTGTGCTGGGAGCATTCTGTGCTTTCGGCCAGTCCCTACAGTGCATGACTGTTGGTGGCAGGACACAGAGCAAGATAAGCCTCTTAACCCTTTGAGTGCCAGAGGGGTATGCAACGCATTGCAAAGCATCAAAACATCATCCGGGCCTTGGCTCGTGTACACGGGCTTTTACACTAGTATACTCATAAAAAAAAATCCCCATTTAAATAAAAAATACTATTCAAAGTACCAAAAATGTGATGGTAAATACATTACTTATTGAGTATCTCCCTATTGTGCTGAATATTGTATCTGTACCTGTGTAAGACAGATGAGATGGACTGATAAATAAACACAATTGTGCCTATAGCAATGCACCCATTGAGACATCTTTATTCATCTAGCCAGGTAGATTTAAAGTGGAACTGGCACTTTGTATCAAAAACATGATTTTGATTTCAAAATCACATATTTTTATGTTAACAATTTTTTTTTTAATTTCAAAAGCTTTATTGAAGTTAAGAAAAAGGTAATATTTAACCCTTAATGACCAGGGGTTTTGTATTTTATTCGCTGAACCGGCACATGTGAGCGATCATATGTACCGGCTCACCTATGGAAAGGCTGAAACTGACTGCTCCGGTCAGTTTTATCGTCCCAGCATGATGTGATCATTTAACTCATGATGTGCCAGTACCGTCACTGGTCCTTAAAGGACCGAAAGTTGTGACAGTCCTGGCATGTCCATTGTCCTTATGGGGTGAAACAATAGTTTATGAGATATTTAAGTTTATTAATTTTCCACTTTATGCACATTAGACAGTACTGGGTAGCATGCCAGCCATACTGTTCTCCTTCTCACCTGACACTCCCTATCAGCCAGATATTTACTTTCCACAATGTTCTCCCTCCCACCTAACACTCTTTACCACCCAGATACTAACATTCCACAATGTTCTCTCCCCCACCTGCTACTCCTTATCAGCCAGTTACTAACATTCCGCAATGTTCTCCCTCCTACCTCCCACCCCTTATCAGCCAGTTACTAACATTCCACAATGTTCTCCCTCCCCATTTAAATAAAAAATACTATTCAAAGTACCAAAAATGTGATGGTAAATACATTACTTATTGAGTATCTCCCTATTGTGCTGAATATTGTATCTGTACCTGTGTAAGACAGATGAGATGGACTGATAAATAAACACAATTGTGCCTATAGCAATGCACCCATTGAGACATCTTTATTCATCTAGCCAGGTAGATTTAAAGTGGAACTGGCACTTTGTATCAAAAACATGATTTTGATTTCAAAATCACATATTTTTATGTTAACAATTTTTTTTTTAATTTCAAAAGCTTTATTGAAGTTAAGAAAAAGGTAATATTTAACCCTTAATGACCAGGGGTTTTGTATTTTATTCGCTGAACCGGCACATGTGAGCGATCATATGTACCGGCTCACCTATGGAAAGGCTGAAACTGACTGCTCCGGTCAGTTTTATCGTCCCAGCATGATGTGATCATTTAACTCATGATGTGCCAGTACCGTCACTGGTCCTTAAAGGACCGAAAGTTGTGACAGTCCTGGCATGTCCATTGTCCTTATGGGGTGAAACAATAGTTTATGAGATATTTAAGTTTATTAATTTTCCACTTTATGCACATTAGACAGTACTGGGTAGCATGCCAGCCATACTGTTCTCCTTCTCACCTGACACTCCCTATCAGCCAGATATTTACTTTCCACAATGTTCTCCCTCCCACCTAACACTCTTTACCACCCAGATACTAACATTCCACAATGTTCTCTCCCCCACCTGCTACTCCTTATCAGCCAGTTACTAACATTCCGCAATGTTCTCCCTCCTACCTGCCACCCCTTATCAGCCAGTTACTAACATTCCACAATGTTCTCCCTCCTACCTGCCACCCCTTATCAGCTAGTTACTAACATTCCGCAATGTTCTCCCTCCCACCTGCCACCCCTTATCAGCTAGTTACTAACATTCCGCAATGTTCTCCCTCCCACCTGCCACCCCTTATCATCCAGTTACTAACATTCCACAATGTTCTCCCTCCTACCTGCCACCCCTTATCAACCAGTTACTAACATTCCACAATGTTCTCCCTCCCACCTGCTACTCCTTATCAGCCAGTTACTAACATTCCGCAATGTTCTCCCTCCTACCTGCCACCCCTTATCAGCCAGTTACTAACATTCCACAATGTTCTCCCTCCTACCTGCCACCCCTTATCAGCCAGTTACTAACATTCCACAATGTTCTCCCTCCTACCTGCTACTCCTTATCAGCCAGTTACTAACATTCCACAATGTTCTCCCTCCCACCTGCCACCCCTTATCAGCCAGTTACTAACATTCCACAATGTTCTCCCTCCCACCTGCCACCCCTTATCAGCTAGTTACTAACATTCCACAATGTTCTCCCTCCCACCTGCCACCCCTTATCAACCAGTTACTAACATTCCACAATGTTCTCCCTCCCACCTGCCACTCCTTATCGGTAGGGATGGGTGAAAATTTTTGCCTCAACACTGAAATAGGTGAAACTTGGCACTTTGCGTCTAGTGGGATATTTCCTGCGAAAAGTGCAGTTTTTCATATTTTCTCTCCTAACTCATTGCATTGAATTCAATGGGAAAAACCAAATTTACACACAACACATAGCACATTTTATTTTATTTCCCACAGGCATGGTATTAAAGGGGTCTGACGGTACCTGCATTGGTGGAGTCTGAGGAAAGAATCAAGGGATTTTGTTGGGGGTTTGTTAACTGGAATTGGGGGGACAGTTAATAAAATAAATAAATAAAAATAATAATTAAAAAAAAATTGGTTTGTAACGTGACAGATACAGGGACCCTCCTAACGTAAGCTGTGACTGGGGCAGACTGATACTTGACAGGATAGAGTATTTTGTAGAGGATGATTTGTAGAACTTAGACTTGTTAGAGGCCCAAACAATTAGGAAACACTGATTTGTAAGTCTTATAGTTGTTGTTAGAGACCCAATATCACAGTGCCCGTAATTCCTCTGTTTGCGACATTGCTACTTCCTGGTTGTTTCCTTACAGCATTCTTATTGGTGATCAACGCTGACTCCTCCTACTGATTGCCTTTATATTCTACCGCTGTCATTATGGCAGTGCCCTTTCGTGGTGTTCCAGTATCTAGCATTTGTTCTTGTGGTTCCTGGTATCCTGTGTATGACCCGGACTGACTACGTTCCTGCTTGATCGCCAGCACCTGACTTCCATTGTGACCCAGCTTGGCTGACTCTCCTGCTCTGTGTACCGACCCGGCTTGGCTGACTCTCCTGCTCTGTGTACCAACCCCGGCTTGGTTGACTCGCCTGCTCTGTGTACCGAACCGGCTTGGCTGCCTATCCTGTCCGAGTTCCTCTTTGGCTATCTGTCTGCCCTGCTCCGACAGTGCTTGTCCGGCATGGTGTGCTCCTCCTTCTGGTGTACCCACACCTGTGTTACGCTTGACCCAGCACAGTTTGTCGCTCCATCACTACGAGGTTGGCTGTTGCTCCTGGTGCGCCTCATTAGTCTCTGTCTGTGCGGCCTTACTGCCTGTCTGGGGTCTGAAGCGTCCATTGCCTGACCGTGGGCTGGTGCGTGGGTAAAGTGACTCCGGTCACGAGCTTGTGGCCTTCGTTCCTTTGGTTGGTTTGGTTGCCTCGCCATATTGCTGTCAGTACTGCTATACCACCTAGAGTACTAAGGGTTCGGTTGCCTCGCCATATTGCTGCCAGTATTGCTATACCACCTAGCGTACTAGGGGTTTGGTTGCCTCACCATATTACTGCCAGTATTGCTATACCACCTAGCGTACTAGGGGTTAGGTTACCTTACCATATTACTGTCAGTATTGCTACACCACCTTGCATACTAGGGGTTTGGTTGCCTTGCCATATTACTGTCAGTATCATTACACACCTAGATTCCTAGGTGTTCTGTTGCCTCAGTTCCAGTCAGTCTTGCTGACCTCCCTAGCACTCTAGGGATCTTGTTGTCTTTCCAGTTGTGCCTCCTCCTGTCGTTCCTACCACACCCTGGTGGTACTCTCAGTCTCAGGACCAGATTCTCCCTGCTGCTGCACTAGTCCAGATCCTGGGTCATTAGAGGAGTACCTTTACTGCCTACACTTTTGTTCTTGTATCTGTGACTTGTATTGCAATTACAGTTACTACTGTTCTGCATGTACTACAGTACTTATTCCTTGTTTAATAAAACTGTCTGAGTGTCTGAAAACCGTAACACCCAAACCCTGAGGAACCATTGATTTGTATGAATTAGACTTGTTGCACATAAGCCCTGAGGAAACATTGATTTTTAGGACTTAGACTTGTTATTAAAGGCCCAAGTCCTGATAAAACATTGATTTGTAGGACTTATACTTGTTAGACACAAGTCCTGAGGAAACATTGATTTGTAGAACTTTGACTTTTTTGTCCGAAACCCTGAGGAAACATTGATTAGTAGGACTTACACTTGTTTGCCACAAGCCCCGAGGAAACATTGATTTGTAGGACTTAGACTTTTATAGCCAAAGCCCTGAGGGAACATTAATTTGTGGGAATATGGTTTCTTAGAGGCACAAGCCCTGAGAAATCAGTATTGTTAGGAACAAGACCCCAAACATTGTTTTTTATAAGTCGATATGTTATATTTAAGAATAAGCCCTGAGAAAAAAAAAGCTCTACTGGCCTAGTGCCAGCAGGTCATGTTATAGAGGCCACTGGCCAATGGTAAATGTAACAATGTAATTGCGGCATTTGGGACTGCTGTTCTTGCTGCTGCTGAGTTGTTTAAGCAGAATGATTAGGCTGTTCCAAGGGAATGGGATTAACAAAGGCAGTGATATGGGTGATAATGATCATGGTTCCACTTGCCACTAACTCCAATGATGCTCCTGATGATATCTATTCTTCTCTATCATAGGCAAGAATTTTCTGAATCTATTCCTAACTACTAGCTGTAGACAAGATTGAGGGCTGATTAGATAATTGGCATGGAATCTGAAAACTAAGTCTTTGAGTTGGTTGGGATTGATTTGTTAATTAGTACCTGTTAGATCTAGTTACAAACTATTTTGCTAATTAATGGGAGTTCCCGTCTGTGTATATAAGTAGGTTTGTTATTAGCTGGGCTAATTACTATCTGGGCAGCACAGCAATTGAAAGTGCAGCAGTTGTAAGTGTAGAAGGAGATATTCTGGAGATCTATTTTGTATCCATTTTGATGATATCTATTTTTCTCATTCATAGGTAATACTTTTCTGAATCTATTCCTAAGTACTATGTGTAGACAAGATTGAGGGCTGATTAGATAATTGGTACGAAATCTGAACACTGAGCCGTTGAGGTGGTTGGGATTGATGTGTTAATTAGTACCTGTTAGATCTAGTTACAAACTGTTTTGCTAATTAATGGAAGTTGCCTTCTGTGTATATAAGTAGGTTTGGTATTAGCTGGGCTAATTACTATCTGGGCAGCACAGCAATTGTAAGCGCTGATGTTATCATATACTGTATGACTTGACTTCCATGTGCCTTAACCAACTGTACTATAGTGTACAAATAACAATTCCCCAAATTCCCTTTTATGCGGCAAACATATAAATGTAAGTGTAAAAATTAAAATGTAAAATTAAACACAACTGTACATAAGCTCATGTAAATATTCAGAAAAGTATAAACAGTATCTCAAAACAAAGGAAATAGAGAGAAAACAATGTGTTAGGCGGGTGTAAAAAATGCTTTATGAATGCTTTAAAAAAGACATGTTAATAGTTTATTTGTATCAATTAACAAAATGTAAAGTGAGTGAACAGAAGAGAAATCTAAATCAAATCAATATTTAATGTAACCACCCTTTGGCTTGAAAACAGCATCAATTCTTCTAGGTGCATTTCTACGCACTTGGTTAAGGAACTCAGCAGGTAGGTTGTTCCAAACATCTTGGAGAACTAACCACAGTTCTTCTGTGGAGTTAGGTAGCCTCAGTTGCTTCTCTTTCTTCATGTAATCCCAAACAGAGTCAATGATGTTGAGATCAGGGCTCTGTGGGGACGATACCATCAATTCCAGGGTTCCTTGTTCTTCTTTATGCTGAAAATAGTTCTTAATGACTTTGGCTGTATGTTTGGGGTCGTTGTCATGCTGCAGAGGGGCCAATCAGATGCCTCCCTGATGGTATTGCATGATGGATAAATATCTGCCTGTACTTCTCAGCATTTAGGAGATCGTTAATTCTGACCAAATCCCCAACTCCATTTGTAGAAATGCAGCCCCAAATGTGCAAGGAACCATGCTTCACTGTTGCCTGCAGACACTCATTCTTGTACCGCTCTCCAGCCGTTCGGTGAATAATCTGCCTTCTGCTACAACCAAATATTTAAAATTTTGACTCATCGGTCCAGATCACCTGCTGCCATTTTTCTGCACCCCAGTTGCTGTTCTTCGTGCATAGTTGAGTCACTTGGCCTCCTTTACACTTTGGTGGTATGACTTTTTGGCCTCAAGCCTTCCATGAAGACGACTTCTGACCAGACTTCTCCAGACAGTAGAAACAGTGAGATGATGGCACTGCTGGACATCTTCCGATTGCAAAAGGAAGTAAGTATGATGTGTCTTTCATTTATTGCTCTAAGTTTCCTTGGCCAACCACTGCGTCTATGGTCCTCAACGTTGCCTGTTTCTTTGTGCTTCTTCAAAAGAGCTTGAACAGCACATCTATCCCCTACAAAATACATAGGGGACACATATAGTCAAGATACAATACAATCAAATAATATATTTATATTGCCTAGTTGGAATATATTCCAAAAATTAAAAGTGATATCACTCAGAAAAAATAATGTTTAAAAAATATAGATTAAAAATACAGTGAGGTGATCCTGGATACTTAAAGTACACCTCTGTGGGAGTGAGGCTAATAGTCCTTTGGTGTAGAAGAACGGGAAGGTGTGTGGAACTCTCTGTATTGTTATTAGCCTCACTCCCATAGAGGTGTACTTTAATATATATATATATATATATATATATATATATATATATATATATATATATATATATTCCAACTAGGCAATATAAATGTATTATTGTATTGTATATTGACTATATGTTTCCCCTTTGTATTTTGTATTAATAAATATTATCTAAGAGTATATAGTGCTCTCCTTTTGCCCAGTTGTTCACTATTTTTGTTTGATTCTGGGTACCTTGGGGGACTACGAGTCTCTACTGTCTCTGCTAAATAGCAAATGGTCCTCTGTCTTCATAGATAGCAGTGCGAACATCTCAACATCGACAACTTCTGTTTAGTGATGTTGGGACAGTTATCTTTTCTGGAGCAACCTAATCATCAAATGAGACAAATTAAAATGTCCATTGATTTAATTGGTCCTTTTTACTTTTTGAATACTAGAGTGGACTTTAATGCATTGCAAATCAATGCATTGGAACCTCTCTAGCATTCAGTGGGTCAAAATTCCTATTTAAATACATTTTGGGAACATTTACTTATCCATTTCTTTAGAGTACATCAGCCCCTTAATATTCGTGTCCTGGATAATTATCATTTCAGTCCTTACTAGCATGTGTAGGAGACCATTCTGGCATTTGAACTGTTAAAAGTCCTATTTTAAATCAATGCTTATGTTTATTTATTATGATTTATTGCCTCGGAATTGCTCCATTTTGCCTTTATACATATGCTTCTATCTGTCCTTGTAGCCCAGTGACTAATAGGAAATATCAGTAATAGATGCTCTGGTCCATGGATGTCACCTCTGTAGCTATGGTTACCGAAACAAAATAACAACACAGAGCAAGCTAATACAAATACATGTAAATCCATAAAAATAACACAGTGGTAGTCAGCACTATATAAGCAATGACAGAATAACATAACCTAAACATATTTATTTATACAGAGACTTTATCTATAGATAATCTGTGTGGAAAAGAGAGACTGTAAATAGCTAACTAGAGGTTATGCTGAGTTTACTCTTCCCATGGTAACACTACGGGTGACATTGTACATGTTTTGCTTACCCAGCTTAGACAACACTAAGGCAGCTGGGTCTGTTCATACTCTGGTAATCGGAGGATATGAGAGTAACAAACATTAATTAGAATGACTGTAGACAGGTTAGAGCAGAGCCTACATTTTGGATGGGGGAAATGACACTGGATTAGGCTGAGACAGATCAGATTCTGACAATTGCCTGATCTGAAATGTGCGCTGGATTGATTACAGGGGAAAAAAAATCAATAAACTTATTCAGTACCTTGAGGTGGTTCTGTAATGGAATAAAGAATGGGAAATGTGGTCAGTACTGTGATCCACATCATTCAGAGCAGTGGTTCTCACCATCCTTGAAGATGCACAAGAGGAAACCAAGAGGTACCCCCTCCACCCGGCACTCTTTTGCCTCCTCAGCTTTAGCAATCCAATAATTATAAATGTTTGCTGCTATTTGTGCACATGGGCCCTTAGTCAAATGTATCATATTTATATAGCTGGATAATACTAAATCAGTCTTGTGCAGAGGGATGCAGGAATAACAGATGAGATATAAATGATCTGCCTTTTGGGATGTTTCTCATGGATACCTTTAAATAGCCAAGCGGAGTTTGAAATTCAATTTTAATACAGGGCTGTTTCACTGTGTTAATGTGATTTTGAGATTGTCCTGCGAAATGATTGTTTCTGTAGCAAAAGAGTCTAGTTGGCAGGCCCATAATGCTGACCTGCGTGTGCAGCACAATGGCCATGGGCCGGCACCAGATACCGGCTTCTGCTTCATGGGAGTTAGCTAATTTACTAGGGTATATGTTGCTATTATATTCTGTTTACACATTCATATAGCTGGTTAGCATCCCTTCATTCTTAATCCTATGAGTTCCACAGGGGTATCCAACCCATGGTACTCATAGGGTTAATAGGATGAAGATGGCTAATCCTTTTGAGTACCAGAGAGTTAAGCAGTGCAGTTTCAACTCCTGTCATTCCTTCCAACAGACATCCATGACATGACCCACCATGAAACTCTGACTCCACTTCCATATAGTACTCCTCCTGCTGCTTTCTAGTGCTAATGTATATTAAAACCATACGTCATATTGTCATATCACTAATGTGAGTCATATGGTGGGACTTGATGTTCCTACACAATCAAACAAAGGAGAGACATGACCAATCCCTAATGATCCATCACTATGTGTTTGCCCTGACTCAATGTTGCTGTATCAGAGGTCACACACACCATGAAGAACAAGGTACTGAGGACCTGCGCACAATGTAATCTTGAACAGCCATGATATGCACCTCCTCATCACAGTGGAAATGAGAATGAACCCATCATGAAGATAGTTCAACAGTGATCTTTGACCAATTCTTCTGTCACAATGTGTGGATTGCATTTGTTCAGCCAGCCTGGAGTTTGGAATGCAAGAGGGTTACACCACACATATATGTGATGAATTGAGTTACCCACTGGCATCCCAGGAGTCCTCTAAGACCCCTCCACCATGCACAAGCATACCCCCTGATAAACACACACCCTCAGGAAAGCACACTGGTTGCTGTGCATGATATTTTTGAGTCCCACACACTGTATATTGTGAGATGCATGATCCCTGTGCCACATGCCTGACATGAACATATGTGAAGGAGGTGTACCCTTGTGTTGGAATGCTACTATCCCTGTGTGTTAACAGTTATCCTGTGTGTGACCAGACTGAGATTGTGACATGATTCCCACCAGCTGTTGTTAAACTTCAGCTCAAGTAATTTCCAAACAACATCTTCCAGATATTTTGCTTTGCTAAGTGTATTGTGAGTTGTAATTGTAGAACAGAGAGTGTGCTGTGTTTGGTTACCAGTTCTAAAACATTTTCCCACCAAGTAAAATGTGCAAGAGTTGTGTTCAATGCATTTGAGATATATCTGCCACTGACCTTGTTAGATACCAGAAGGAATCACACACATGATTGTGATCTATAAATGTATTTTTATTTAGGGAAAACATGACACATGGGGCTTTTTTATTTTTTTGTTTGAAAGGGGGTGCAGATGTGAATGACCTCTGGTGACTCCTGTGGGTCTTGGAGTTCTTGTGGGTGTCACACTGGAGGGGGAGGTTGTTACAATTGACCCCTCAGCTCACTGTTGAGCTCTCTCTAACAGCAGCCCCTTGATTTGATTTTGCTTTCACATTTCAATGAGCATCTGGCTAAACAAGTCACTGAGTTCAGTCCAGATATGGCCTATTTCTGTGTCCAGGAGGGCTTGCTGGGATTCAATACCGCTGATAGTGGCTGCAGTTCTGACCATGTTGTACAGACACCTCCTGGAGAAGCACCTGGTCTCCCTCAAGAACCTCCTCTGGATCTGGATGTATTCCTCATACATCCTGCTGGTGAAGGTTCCTGGCTCATGATGATGGTGTGGATGGGGCACATGGAGGAGCTGCTGATGCCTCTCCTCCTCCTTGGTCTGTGTCTATCCCATGAACGTTGGTTCCCTCATGGTCTGAGTGTGTCTCCCCTGATGCTGCAGCTGGTGGCAAGGCAAATGTGTGGACAGCTGTGAGGGGGCCAGCATGTGATACATTAGAGGGTGAGCATTGTGCCCCCACCACATCTATGGTTATCTTACTGACTTGTTATCCTTGTTCCTTAGGTACAGTCTGTGCTAGTGATGTGAAGTCGGTGAGTGCTTCAGGTCTCTGTGGCTCACCTATGAGGCCAATATGTTGGTAGTCTAGTGGCCATGGTTTATACTGTAGCTACTGGGATCTGTTATATTCCCACCTTAGTTGTGGCTGAAAGCTGGTCTCCTGCTGGAGTTGCATCCAGCTTTGTGACTGTGGTCATGATGTGGGGCCATAAGACCCATATTGCGGGGTTCCACTCATGCTCAGCATCCAGTGATGTCCCATTGGTGGTGAGGGCATCCGTTACTGCCATTTTGTTGTTGGTGGCATCCACCTCTGTTGCATCAAGTTTTGTGAATGCTGGAGCATGTTGTTGGTGTCAGCCCATATGGTTACTGTGGTGGTGGTACTATCCAGCTGGTGCCCGGTGTTGGCTCAACAGGGGATGTATCACTAGGTGTCAGACTTTTCTGTTCCTCCTGCTCACTTTCCTCCTGCTCGGATGCAGACATGGATGCTGTGGGGAAATTACATTGTGTGATTATTAACCTGAACAATGATGAGAGGGATGCAAGATGATGACATTGGTTTATCTGTCTGAGCTGGTGTCATTGTTTGAACTTAGTTGTCATAGTTGTATGAACGGTGCACATGAGTGATTTTGGGCCATAGGGTTATTGTTTACGTGGCCTGTGTGTTGAACATACAATGGGTTTGTGTTAGCTGAACTGTCATGTGTGTTCAGACCCCTGTAGACCTGTGCACTAAAACCCTAGTATTGTGTGTTCTTCCACTGTAAACCCTTTGAGTGCCAGAAGGGTACCCAACAATTTGTAGAGCAATGCATTGTGCATCCCTTTAGCACTCAGAGGGTTTACTGCTGACATTCATGTGGCTAAATATGTAATATTGTTGAAGAACATAACAGATGTTTGAATTACAAGGTGATGGTAATCATTGTTTGTGTGAGGTAGGTATGTTTGATCAACGCAGCACCAAGAGGATTAAACTTGTACTTTGACATGACTTGGCCTGCTTACACAATCACATTTTGGTTTTGGAGCTACAACATTTTCACCTTGTTTTAAGCCTATCAACACTAGGTTGACCACGTTGGCCAGCTCAAGAATGCGGCAAAAAGTGCATTTTTGCCCCCTCCAGCTAGAAGCTGATTGGTTGGGAGGTGTGCATAACCCCCATATCCCTGCAAATGGGAGCGTGGGAACCATTTTGAACAGAGACTGGCCATATAAAAGCCATTATCTGTTCAAATTTCCCTCAGTGTGGATTGTGCAACAGCCCAAAAGGTACAAGAAGGGGGGCTTTTGGTAGCAGATTCTGCCAGAGGTGGCTGCAGTGGTGATTATGAAACTTTATGGGTGCATTGAATCTAATGTATTCTTCTGAAATAAGAAGATGAAGAAAGAAGACAAAGGAAGAAGAGGAAGAAAGAAGTTTGAAGAAGAAGACTTGAAGATGAATTCAAGAAGAAGACCAGCTTGCAGGAGACCACACTGGACCTCAGACTTACAGGTAAGTGTTACAGCTATGTAGTGTGGGTTAGGGGATAGTGTTAGGGCTAGTATTGTTTAACTTTATTGTTACTGTTAGGTGTAGTGTAGGGCCAGGGGTAGGGTTAGTGTTCAGGAGGTTGATTGTGTTTTTAGCTCACTGTGTCAAACATTGAGCATTAGCTACTTTCTTTTGATGTTCCAAGATAAGCAACTGTGTTAGCGCCATTAATAGCATTGTTTATTAAGCAATACAATACCAGCAGAAGAGACAGTCGCAAAACATGAGCTAATAGCCACCACATGTAATAGAATAGCGAATTGATGTATTTCAATGGGATCTCATTTTGGTTTCCTAACTAGCAGTAGTTTGTCACAGCTCAGGTAATAGAATACCAATCTGTGACTTAAAACTACAGATGTTAGTTTTGTTTCCCTAATGGTACTAATAGAATTGACTTCCTAATGGCATACCGAGAAAAAAAAAACATCTTATTTATCAGGCTTGAATTCTGTGTATTTAGGATATAATGTTTTTGCTAAACTTCATAAACCAGCCATCTGGTACACCTTTATATTGTTGCCATAGACACATCTGCTACTGTTTGATCTGCAATGTAAAATATAACTTACATTTACTATTTATAAAATAAAATACAACTAAAATAAAACTAAAACGACTATGGTGTATTTAAGACAAAGCTGAGAATTTATTGCAAAATAATCTGATAATGATTTTTTTAGTATAATGCAAATTCTGTTGGTACAAATACAATATAGTTAAAGGAAAACTACTATCGAATAATAAGTCATAGTTTCAAAGTAGTTTAGGTTGAAAAAAGACTTTCGTCCATCAAGTTTAACCCTTTTCCTGTTCCTGTTTGCCATTGTTTATCCAAAAGAAGACAAAAAAAACCCTCATTACAGCAATTTCAAACTCTGCTTTGTATAGGCGGAAAAAAAATCCTTCTTGATTCCAAATGATTGCTCCTTGGATCAACAAGTACTAAATAAATATTAATGCCAATACTAACATACATATCACTTTATGTTCTGCTCTTTTGAAAAAGTATCCAGACCCCTTTTAAAGGCATCTAATGTATTCAATAGTACCACCTCCTCAGGCAGTGAATTCCATACCTTTATTGTCCTTACCTTATAGAATCCCTTCCGCTGTTGTAGATGAGCAGGGAGACCTTGCGGGCGCTGCAGGATTTCAGTCCTTCACGGTGTATTGTGTTACCAATTGTTTTCTTTGTGACTATGGTCCCAGCTGCCTTGACATCACTGACAAGATCCTCCTGAGTAGTTCTGGGCTGATTCCTCACCGTTCTCATGATCATTGAAACTCCACTAGGTGAGAGCTTGCATGGAGCCCCAGACCGAGGGAGATTGACAGTTATTTTGTGTTTCTTCCATTTGAGACTAATCGCACCAACTGTTGTCACCTTCTCAACAAGCTGCTTGGCGATGGTCTTGAAGACCATTCCAGCCTTGTGTAGGTCCTCAATCTTGTCCCTGACATCCTTGGACAGCTCTTTGGTCTTGGCCATGGTGGAGAGGTTGGAATCTGATTGATTGATTGCTTCTGTGGACAGGTGTCTTTTATACAGGTAACAAGCTGAGATTAGAAGCACTCCCTTTAAGAGAGTAATCCTAATCTCAGCTTGTTACATGTATAAAAGACACATGGGAGCCAGAAATCTTGCTGATTGATAGGGGATCAAATCCTTATTTCACTCAGTAAAATGCAAATCAATTTATACCTTTTTTGAAATGTGTTTTTCTGGATTTTATTGTTGTTATTCTGTCTCTCACTGTTCAAATAAACCTACCATTAAAATGTTCCACGTTCTCCTCTCCAGAAATTTCTCATTGGTATTGAAAACTTACACTTTTCATGCTGAAACTCCTCATAAAACCTTTGCCTTCAGATTTCTGCTCTACTGATTGTTGGCAGAGGGTATTTCCCATAACATAATTTCCCATTGCCCTATACTATAAAAGGCAAGAATTTCCAGCAGTTCAGTATGGGTTTTGCTAGTAGAGAGGTGTAGAGATGTTGCAGCAGAGAGCAGCTACTGAAATGAAATTGTGAAGAGATTGATAGTTGAGTGGCATATTATTAGGGCAGGGAGTTTGTGAGTTAGTGTTAGGGCAGTGAGGGATATTCAGTTGTGGGAGCTAGTGTTAGGTTCGTGTGAGTCAATATTAGGGCAGTGAAAGTCAGACAATTATGTGATTTATTGTTAGGGCAGAGAGAGTCAGTTGTGTTATACTTTTTATAATACTTTTTTATGTATAATACTTTATTTTCTGTTATAATAAAGAGAAAGTATGGGGCATCATCCTCAGGGGTATGCAGCAGCATCACCACCAGGCTATCTCAAAATTTGGAATGTTTCTCACTTCCGAAGGTGGAAGGAGTAGCAGAAATTGCCCCCCAGCAGCAGCAGCAGCACTATAATGGAGCTCCAGCCACCTTCACTGACAATAGTCGTGACAACAGGTGCACCACCCTTGCCACCTAGTAATTTAGATGGTGGTGTTTACTCAGAACCTTTCAGTGTACTCCAAAGCTTCTGTCATCAGACAAGCATTGACTGGCACATAGACAGAACAGAGTTGGGGAGTGATGATGAAGAAGACACACTAGAACTGGAGGCAGTTATAGAATTAGTAGGGCAGAAAGATCCTCTTGTGAATGGGCAGCAGAATATCATGGAGGTTCATGTGAGTGGGTAGGAAGACAAGGTGCAAGTTCCTGTGAGGGGACAGGTTATGGCTGTGAATGTGCAGGATGAGGAGCAGATTTGGCTGGGAGTGTGCAGTTTCCTGTGAAAAGGAAAGATGTGGTGGTGGTGGTGGGACTGTCAACAGCAGCTACAGAGGCGCTAACGAGAGCGGTAGAGCCATAATATTTATCTGGGCAAGGTCAAACTCATGGGCTGCAGCAGGTATTCCAGCTACTCCTACTCCGTTAAAATTGTGACTGTGGTAATATTTCTTACTGGGATCAGGAACAGTGCAGGAAACAGCTAATGGCTTATTCACCCTGTGTGAACACACAGTAAAGAGGGAAAGTCAGGATCTTGGAACATCTGCAGTACTCAAGCAGATGCAGCATAAGCAAGCTGACATGGATGTGGAAAAAAGTTATAAAGTTACTCCCATGCCTCTGCTGCTTTCAATGCTACTACCCCTTCTCAACAATGTGCACACAAGAAAACCTCTATTGAGAAGAACAAATAGGCTGCAGCAATCCCCAATCAACCAACAGGAATTCCCTACAAGCCTCTGCAGACACCACCACAAGCTCCCTTTCCAGCTTCCAAACCCATCCCATGTATTCCCTCTTAGTCTCAAATCCTTCAATCATTATCCCCTCTGGACAGCACCAGCACAAATATGTTGATACATATCCACATATTGAACTGTATGGGGCACAATGACTACACACAGTAACGGGGTGGAGACATACATGCTGAGTGCCTGTTTGCAGGGAGGGTGAATTATTCTTATTCATTTCTAAGAATGTGCTGTTGCTGTGCTGCTGAGCTGAGTCACATTGTTTATGCTTACATTTTTCATTTATTTTACAAGAAAACAAGAAAGTGTACAAATCACTCACAGCTATTATATGAGTGGTTGTATAGTGGTTAATGATAACTTGTACTTGTAACAGTGAGAGGGCTTACTCCTGCTCAATACGGTAAGTTACTAGTGCCACCACTGCATGTGCCATGCAAGTCCATAAGGAAATTCCACCTATGCTACATAATTCTGTGGAATTAGATGCTGGTTAATTTTTATGTATGGAAACCTCTCCCACATTGCTGGATTGTAGTGTCCTACACTCATTCAAAATAAAACCTGCTGCATTAAAAACACAATCTGTGTCTGACTACACACTTGCTGGTGGACATTGGCAACTAAGGTTTTCCATAACTGTACATACAAGTGCAGGCCAGACACACTGTGTTGTTTGCCTTTGAGGTAAACAATATTCAGGAAGGATGGATGACTCTTACTTGTTCTGATATGTTCTGCATCCTGTTAGAGTCCACCCACTATGTTGCTATATTTAAGGAGCAAGTCCCAGAGCGATGTGCCCACTGCCCAGTGCCACCAGTCACCACCTCCAACATCACCAGTGCCATCACACAAGCAACCACCACCATGCAATCTTCCACTTGTTGAAAAATGATTTTTTTGTGTATACCTTCACATAATCCTCGAGGTGCTGAGGCTGCTAGCAAGTTGGCAGAATTTCACCAATTTTTTCTTTAAACCAAGGGTCCATCAAAGTATTCCTCATTGGTTTTAATAGAGACTACATGGGGGTCATGTTAGAACAATTGTAACATGTTATTCACCAGCTCCCCCATGTCCATGTTGTTGTCATTCTTGTAAAAATCAGTGACCATGTTCGCTAATGTAAATAAATCAATAAATAAATTAGTGGATGCATCTCACTGAGTCCTGCGCAAGTACAAATCACCAATTAGGTGCCTTAGCATCAGCAGGTACTGACACTTATAAATTTCTCCTACTACTACTATTACTACTACTACTGACTTTATTTGGATCTGATTTGGAATGACGTTCTGCATCGCTTTTCCTATTAGCAAGATCATCTGCAAGATCTCAACTATTAACAGCTGCAGAAACCATGGCTACAGTAAATATGTTATGATTTTTATTTGGAAGGGGAACACTTGGATGTTTGATGCTTTTTTTCTATATTTAAATTCTAGTTATTTCAATTTAAAATTTACTCCAACTTTTAGTTCCACAATAGTTCACTTTTTAGATCTCACTATTTATACACAAGGTAATACATTAAAGACTTGCACATTTTTCAAGTATCCTCCAGATCATGTCTGGTGTCTTACCAGATATGCATATATATTGAGGAATGGCAAATAAGGAGTATGCTGTGAGAGAATGAGCTATATTTTTTAACTGTCTTTAAGAACTCTTGAGACAGCTTTATTAGTTATTACTTCAGATCAATATTTATATATTGGATTTGGGCCAATTCATTCTAAAACTGGACTGATCATTTGCTGGTTTCAGTTGCTTGACACATATTATTAATTGGGATTGCCTAGCATGACATAATTATTTGTCTGAGAATCTGAACATCAGTGCTCTATTCAATGCCTCTCTTCTTGGTTGTTTAGAAACCAGCTTTGTGTATTAACAAGCAAGTTACAGTTAAGCACAATATAAGGGTTATGGTGTACATCGTTGTTATATAGGAATCAGTATTTATGTTTGGGTCCCAAAATTGTTTTATATTTGTTTAATACATTTTTTTATTATTATTTTTCTGATATCTCAGGTTCTATTAATAAATGTTTTTTAGTGGCCAAGTAGATGGTTAGTCCTTAAGTTATTATACTGTTAAATATATTGCTTCACCCTTTACATCTTTGGTAGACGTGTGTTGTGCATTTGTGTTTAGTACCAATGTAACAAATAGCAAGTCAATAAGCACCTAAATCCCTAAATGCAGTGAAATAAGAAATATAATTTTTTTTCTTATTTTATTTTAAATAAATCACAACTTTTATATGACTTGTTCAAGATGACTAATGTAATCTTATCTCATACCCCCCATGTGATGTTACCACTACTGCACCAGTTTCCTGTGGTAATGGTGGGGAGAGTGTTCCATCTCTGCTACAAAGTCCTGTGCAATTAGATTTTATGAATGAAAGACTCTCCACTTTTCTGCTGAATAGACGTGTCCTACACTCATTCAAAATGAAACCTGCTACACTGAAAACACACTATAAATGCACACTTACTGGTGAACAACTAAGACTTTCAACAGATGTGAGCACAAGTGCAGGCCAGACACACTGTTTTGTCTGCCAGGATACCGGAGTAATCATTATGTATACCATAACCGTCTCTATTGCAGTGGGTCCACTCCTTGGAGGTAAATGATATTCAGATACATCAGTCACCAAGCCATATTCAGGGAGATTGACCCAGCTTGTCACCACCACCACCTCCACCACAGTGCCATCATCATCAACACCGCTATCAGAGCCACAAATGTCAGGCTGTCCCTGCTGAGACACAATACATTCTTTCTGTATTGCTGTCTGTGCTGCAAACTATTGCGTTATTGTCTATGGTAAAGCCCGTTGACCTACTTCATTTCAGTATTTCTGCTACGGCCCCTATATTTGGCTCTGTCTTCTCCACAATGCAGTCTTCTCATTGTAGAATGATTTTTGTGTATCTCTTCATGCAGTCCTCTAAGTGCTGCTCACTTCTTGCAACAATTGCACCAATGTTGGTTTTAAAGAGAGGGTCCCGCAAAGTAAAACTAATGTACTCCTTATTGGTTTTAATATAGACTCTGATGGGACATGTTAGAACAAAGATAACATGGTATTCACCAGCTCAAACATGTCCATGTTGTTTTTCTTGCAACAAACTGTGTCCATTATCTAACGTATCCAGTAAATACATTTGCAGAAGGATCTCACTGAGTCATGCACTAGTACAACTCAATGGCTCCTCAAATGTTTTCAGAAGCTAATACAAATCCCACATTAACTGCCATTGGCCAGGCGAGAAAGAAGCCCCATCCTTATGGTAAAGCAATGTGTACTCATTGATGGCTTTGTACTGATCATGCAGGGTTTCCAGCACATACAAGGTAAAATTCCACTGGGTTGGAACCTCATTTTAAGCTGGTAATGTGGCAGATGGTTACTCTCTCGCAAGGCAATGCCTAAACTGTAGTATCTGCTAAAATGTGCATAGATCTTGTGTGCACTAGTCTCTTCCGATTCAGAGAGGAAACAAGTAACAACTAAATTGAGGACCTTGGCAAAGCAGGGCCCATGCATACTTATCACCTGCTCCAGTCTGTTTAAAACATCAGATGTTTTGTGGGATTGTCTCTCAAAGCTCTATATGCATAAAATGGCATGACAATGAAATACATCCATGCTGCTGGCTTTTACTGGAATGGGCAGCACTGCTGCTGGTAGTGGTGATGGCACTGGAGGAGACCTGCTTCATGCTGCTCACTAATGGAAAACATACCCAGTGGGCTGTGACTGTCATAAAGTCTATAGTCTGTCCACTCGTCTACGTATGTGTGGTCATTTTTCTACCATAAGATTTCTGCAGCCCTTTGCCAACTACATCAAGCACATGTCTGTATAATTCTGACACAACCATTCCACAGGAAAAAAAATACTGCTTGGAATCTGCGGGTGGGGTGCAACACATGTTATTATGCCTTTGAAAACTTTGTTTTCAACACTGTCATACTTTGGAATGACTTTATGAAAGTTTTGAGTCATTTGAAAGCCTTCAGTAATTGTGGCTTGGCAGGATATTGGTCTGCATAGGAACTTTATCTTCTATGCAGATTATCATTATGACTGTTAGTCATTGGAGTACTAGTGGTAAGAGCTGGGGAACAGCTGGTGGTGGTGTGATGGTGGTGGGGGTGCTGCTGTCAATGGTGGTGGTGGTTGAGGCAGTGGTGACTTGAGGTTGATCATCTACACAGATTTCTAACTAATAATCATCATCCATTATAACAGCAGGAGGAGAATTGGGTGACTGGGATAATGCTACTAATGAAAAAGATGCACCGCTGCCTGCAGACACATCTAAAACACTAGTAGTACCAGTATTATGCATGCTCTGGCAACTTTTTAGAGTCCTTCTTTCAGTGCTAACACCATCACTGACCTTGTGGAGTTTAAGTTTATCACACTCAAAACTGCAGTTGTGCTTCATGTGTGGCCATAAAAATGATGGGCCTAGGTGAGACCCAGCTTTACCCCTGCTCATACATTTTAATCATATGTTTTTGCATCCTGAGTGAAGTATCTCCATACTCTAGACTTCTGTTTAGAATGAGGGAGTTCTAAGCCTAACACTGAGTGATTATGAAGAATTTTGTTTCTAGAACCATCAACAATACTAGAAGAATGGCACAATGTTTTTCTCATAAAATAAGAAGCACTGCTACCTAGGCTTGACATCTTTGGAATTTGCTGCAACTGAGCGGAATTAGGAGGAAGAGGTTATTTGGATGGTGTATTTTTGGCCATCTTTACTTTTCTACTATTTCCAGTTCCAGCTACTCTCTCCAAAAACGTACAATTGCAGGCATTTTGTTCCTTTGCGGTTGTGGAACAGTGACCTTGTACTTTTCATATAAAGCAAATAACTTTGCCTGTTACTTTACTAGTTTGCACTTCATCAGTATCTGAAGATGCAATTGGGGAGGACAGTCTTTGTGGAGGGACATATTCTATATCATCATCATTATCAATGCTGGTGGCAGTGGTATCATTCAATACCCAGGAATCAGGGTCCTACACATCAACACCCCCACTTTCAGACTCTGGCAGGGATAAATCAAATGATAATGATGCTGCTGGTGGGGGCAAATTTATGATTAATTAAGTTTCCCAGAAAGCATCTCCTTACAAGGAAATTTAGGCTGGTCTTGCTCTCTGCATTCTATTACTTGCTGATTTTACTATACTTTCATCCCAGTCTCCAACAAAGCCACACCACTGGCGCCTGTCAATGACTTTCCATTACCTTCATGCAGACTCATTTGCCTCCTCTCCTAATAGGCTAGAGTGGCCACTACAGTTGTCAGGCATAGTGCCCTGTGATTGGAGGAAAGCTGATGTAGTTCCATTGTTTAAAAAGGGAGCAAGATCCAAACCAGGAAATTATAGACCTGTGAGCTTGACTTCCATAGTGGGTAAGATACTAGAAGGGTTATTAACTGACAGTATTCAGAACTATGTGACGACAAACAATATCATTAGTAGGAATCAGCATGGTTTCATGAAGAACAGATCATGTCAGACTAATTTACTTGCATTTTATGAAAGAGTGAGTAGTAATTTGGACAGGGGAATTGCTGTTGATGTAGTATACTTGGACTTTGACACAGTGCCTCACAACAGGTTACTGCATAAATTAAAAGGCTTCAGTTTGCGCGGTGTTATCTGTACATGGATTGAGAACTGGTTAAATGATAGATGGCAGAGAGTTGTTGTAAATGGAAATTTTTCAAATTGGTCTAGGGTTATAAGTGGGGTGCCGCAAGGTTCAGTCCTGGGCCCAATGCTTTTTAATTTGTTTATTAATGATCTAGAAGTGGGAATTGAAAGTAGCATCTCAATCTTTGCTGATGACACTAAGCTATGTAAGGAAATACATACAGAGCTGGATATTTTTTCCCTACAGAAGGATTTAGATAAACTAAGTGAATGGGCAAAAAACTGGCAGATGACATTTAATGTAGATAAATGTAAGGTTATGCATTTGGGTTGTAGAAACAAACTTGCTACATATACTCTAAATGGGAAACAACTTGGGAAATCCTCATTAGAGAAAGATTCAGGCGTACTGATAGACAATAGACTTCACAGCAGTGTGCAGAGTCACTCAGCTGCTGCAAGAACAAATAGAGTACTAGCCTGCATAAAAAGAGGTGTAGAAGCAAGGGATGCTAATATTATCCTACCTCTGTATAAATCCTTGGTTAGGCCTCATATAGAATATGGAGTACAATTTTGGGCGCCTGTTCTAAAAAAAGACATTACTGAACTGGAAAAGGTGCAGAGACGTGCAACAAAACTGATAAAGGGATTGGAGGATCTGAGTTACAAAGAGAGACTAGCCAAACTGGGTTTGTTTACATTAGAAAAGAGACGTCTAAGGCGTGATATGATTACCATTTACAAATACATTCAAGGTCAATACAAAGAACTATCCAATGAATTATTTATGCAAAGAGCTGATCTAAGAACAAGAGGTCATCCATTAAGACTTGAGGAAAGGCGCTTTCAACTAAAACACAGGCAGGGATTCTTTACAGTAAGGGCGGTAAGGCTATGGAATTCTTTGCCTCGGGATGTTGTGCTTGCAGATAATGTAACTGAATTCAAAAAAACAATGGATGCCTATCTAGCACAGAACAATATTGACAATTATGACAGATGGCTTCAAAGCAAATAGGATATTGATCCGGAGAACTATTTGACTACCAGTTGGAGTCAGGAAGGAATAGTTCCCCCCCCCCACACACACACACACACACTTGGGACTACATTGGAAATTTCTTCAGAGGGCTTTTTTGTTGCCTTCCTCTGGATCAACAGGGGTGTTATTGGCATGGGCTGGACTTGATGGACGCATGTTATGTTAGTTACTGACTGAAAGGCTAGATGCCATGGTATAGGAGGTGTAAGATATAATATTATTGCTAACTGCATCATCATCATCATCATCACCTCATACTATTTTAGCAGATGGCACTGGCACACTCATAGATCTCCTCCTACCACCTATATTTGGTGGTGATGTGGAATGACTTTCTGCATCCCATTCCTAGTAGTAGCAGGTTTGTCTGCAATAACTTCATTATTAATAACAGTATTTTACATACCAAGTCCACAACTACCTCCAAGCAATCCTTTCCCCTTACACCTTTGGTGGACATGATGATGACTAGTACCAGTATAACAGATGACATCAAGTCAATAAACGCAAACAGTAATAAATATATATATTTTTTGTTAAGAAGTCACACATCTGTGAAGAACATGATTGAGTAAAGACAATGTCATGTAAGTGACATACTTTAACCTAGTAAGCAGCACCTAGGAAGCACCTAAGCACCACCTAGGTAACACTTAAGCAACACCTGTACTCTCCCAATATGGTATCCAACAGTCTGTCACACCTCTAGTTCTCTCCTCTTCCAAGCACAGCACTTCTTCTAGTGGCAACCTTTTATACTAAAGGAGGGATGGAAAAATTGTGTGGAAATAGAATAAAGATTATAAATCTGACTTCTTGCATGGTTTTCATGTTTTCTCTACATTTTAGCTCTGCCCACAAGATTGGCAGAAAAGCAGAATTTTAGAGTTTCCACAGGAATTCTAGCAGAAAGCAAAACATGCCATTTTCCACCTTCTTTGTTTTTGAGTAGAAAATGTTGCCATCCTTATTCAAGAGGTTACAAGCACCATTTAACCCTCTGAGTTCTAGAGAGGTATGTAATACATTGCTTTTCAGTGCACTACACACCCCTCTGGCTATCAAAGGGTTAAATTAAAGGGGAATTTTAGTCTTCCCCAATGGTGCAGCCAGTTAGACCCAGAAAGACTCCACCTTTTGTGTGCGATAAGGCCCTGTGTAACACAGTATCATAGTAAAGTAGGTTGAAAAAGACATAAGTCCATCAAGTTCAGCCCTTGCCCCATAACCCAGAGAAATTAGAATGATATAGCTTTCCTGCTTCCTGATTTGTCTACTAATACACAGTATAACCCTGTGTGTTCCCTTTTGAAAGAAATTAATCTAATCTTCTCTTAAATGTATCCATTGTATATGCAATAAACATATCCTTGGGCAAGGAATTCCATAATTTAACAGACCTTACTGTAAAAAAAACCTTCCTCTGCTGAAGTCTAAACCTCCTTTCCTCTAATCTCAAGGGGTGTCCCCTGGTCACCTGATCAGGCCTTGGAATGAATAGCTCACCACAGAGATCCTTGTATTGACCTCTCTTATACTTGTACAATGTGATAAGGTCTCCTCTTAGTCATCTTTTCTCTACAGTAAATAAACCAAGTTTGTCTAGTCGTTCCTCATACGTCAAGTCCTCCATTCCCTTGATTAATTTTGTTGTTCTTCGCTGTACCCTCTCTAGTATATCACTTTTCAGAAGTGGTGCCCAAAACTGGTCTGCATATTCGAGGGGAGGTCTTACCAATGATTTGTACAATGGCAAAATGATGTTATCCACTCTTGCTTCAATACCTCTTTTTATGCAAGACAGGATTTTGTTTGCTTTTGCTACTGCTGTTTGATAGTGGTCACTGTTTCCAAGTTTGTAGTTTACAAGGATTCTCAGGTATTTCTCTAGCAACGAGTCCCCTGAAATGACTCCATTAAGTTCATAAGTAGCATTGGGATGTTTTCTTATTTTATACCCCAGCCTTCTGTGTGGCATTATATCAAATGCCTTTGTGAAATCTAGATATACTACATAAACTGCCTTACCTTTATCCAGCTTGCTACTTACTTCTTCCTAGAAGCTGAAAAGATTAGTTTGGCATGATCTGTTTCTCATAAAACCATGTTGATTCCTGCTAATAATCTTATTTTTGGTGGTGTAGTCCTGAATATAATCCCTTATTATTCCTTCTAGCAGTTTTCGTCTTGGGAAGCAACATTTGGCTCTCCAGCTGTTGTGGACTACAGCTCCTATCATCCCCAACCAGTCAAACATAACCAACAGATGCAGAGCCAGTGGTTACTAAGGTGACCATATATTCCTTTAAATCAGTGATTTAAGTTCACACTGCCGTACTGTACAGGAATCAATGCAAGCCTGCAGTGTATTTTTTTATTAGGAGATATGTGGTCACCTTACTGGTTACCTGCCTCTTTAGAACACACACTCATATCCATGTATATCAAACCATATTTAAATTATGAGCTACTTAGGAATTAGTTACCACTAGTTTCTCATCTATACAAATTATAATCTTTTTTGTTTAGTTTACGTTATAAAGATTGTCGTCATTTTGAGATGAAAATTGCCTAATCCTATTTGCTTAGCGGAAATGACCTTTGAAACAGTTTTTTGTTCCTGGAGAGACATGCCGTAATCTAAATTTATCTTGCATTTCAATAGTTTGTCTTCAGATGAGTAAGTTTGCTTTATAAACTTCAATGGTGTGACTCACAACCTATAATCCAGTTTTAGAATTTGTTATAAAAATTTTACTTTTTTTAGTTCAGATATAGAAAATGACATGTTTGTGCAGCACAAACTTGTCATTTACTGAGAAACACAGAATGAAAGACAAATGATAAATCATTTTAGTGGCTGATAAATTAAGAACTGGATCAAAAAACTGCAATCAGGGGAGCTTTACATATTTGGAAAGTGGATAATATGTAAAGTTAATCTGCCTATACTTTCTTTTTCAGCTTCACATTTCTTTTCACTTTTATGCTTCTGATAGCGAGCTGCCTAAATATGTTTCCTTAGAGCTTTCTGTCAGGGACTGTGAAACAGGGTTAATGGTACAACAGAAATTCAGTGAATTTATTGTCAGGGACATAAAAGTGAAAATAAAGAATGACGCTGAAAACAAATAATAAAAGGAACAAGCAATTTGACTTTACATATTAAATAGTATCATAGTGAATGAGGCTGAAAAAAGACATGTGAAACCATTTTCAATTAAGCCCCAAGTGGGTAAAAAATTGCTTCCTGACTCCAAATGGCAGATAGATATTTCCCTGGATCAACATCCTATCTGCATTGAAACCAATTGTCATAATTCTCATTAGTGTTACAAAAGAATCCATTACTGCATAATAGTAATAACTACAGTATCTGCAAAAACAGCATCAAGAGACAAATAATGGCACAGTTTTACCACCCTTACTGTAAAAAAACATTTCCTTTGTTTTAGGCTAAAGCTCCTTTACTCCAGTCTTAATGGATGACCACTTGTTCTTTGTTCAACACTTCTCACGTTTATGCAGCTTTTCCAGTTCACTAGTAGCGATGCCCAAAACTGGTCATATTCTGCACTGGCAGAATATGTAATTCAAAATAGTGGCTGACTATTACTTTGATTGTAGATTTTAACCCTTTGGGGTTTTCAGTACACCAATGGTGCAGTTTACTTGCTCCAGTTCTTAAATTGTCATATGCACAAATTAATTGGAGTAATTAAAACACACTTGTTGCAGCACAGGAGACACATACAAATTCTCATTGATTTAAACAAGGCTTTTAACCCCTTAAGGACCGGAGGTTATGGGACATTTCTATCCCATAACGACCGCATAGGGGCACTTTGACGCGCCGGTACACGTGACCTGTCACGTGTATCGGCACGTCACTATGGGGCATGAAAGAGATCGCTCCGATCTTGGAGCGGTCTATTTCATGCCCTATTTTTACTTACAGCGCTCCCCGTAGAGCGCTGTAAGTAAAAAGTACGTGACGTACCATGACCGTCATCGCTCCTTGAGTAGTTCAAGGAACGTGACGGTCCTGGTACGTCAAGGATCCCTAAGGGGTTAAACCATGGCATGCTAGAGAGGTCTCTAATACTTTGCTTTATGGGGTGTACCATTTTATAGATGGTGTGACAAAATCCAAGGCCATGTATATCTCAGCCAGAGGATACAACAAGCAGTTTATCCTGGCTGTTAAATGGTTAAGTTTTTTTCCCCAGCTAGCACACCTGCTCCTGGCTAATTAGCTCAGACCTATATAGTAGGCCTGAAAAAGCAGGGTGGGGTCAGGCTGCATTAGGATAATGTGTTTGGAAACCTGCAGTGTGGTTGTCTGCCTCTAAAACCAATGAGTGGTGAGAAACAACCCAGCGTAACTGGTAGTGAGGGAACTACTATGAGTTAGCCTCCTGAAAGGAGTAGGCCTGTTTATTTGTGTACTTTTTATCTGGTATCATAAACCTGTTTGACTTAAATGGGAAGCATACCCTAAAAGTGGAAAAATACTTTATTTTGTTGTTGCTGTTTACAATAAACTGCATTGAAGTTACAACCTCCTGGCTGTCCTGTGTTGGAAGTGACCTTACCACAATGGGTTAACATGAGTAGCCTTTTTCTGGATAAAGTAAAGCAGGAACAACCCAGCAAAAAGCACCAGAGTGAGAAGAGCTTAGATAAATGCTTCAAGGAACCAAAAATAGAGATTGGCAGAAACACCGCAAGAGACTGCTAAGATTTAATAGGACTCAGGGCTGGTAGAAGCAATCACTGTAGAACAGGGAAAGAAGAATGGATGAATGAGTGTATGAGAGAGAGAGAGGGAGCTGTTAGAAAGTCAATAGAGAGTGAAGAAGGATTAGAAAGTGTTTATGGTAGGAACTGAAAATGAAAGAGAAATGAGGGTGATACAATCCAGACTTGTACATGCTTGTATAGCTAACTGGTTCTCAAACCATGTTCTGGGAGAACGAGAGTTCCCCAAAGAAGTGCAAGGGTTTCAACACAACACGTGTATTTGTGATATCGAACAGGACTGGGCATGTAGACAGTGTACATGTGATTCTTTGATAACCAGTGGATTTCACACAGGGCAATTTTATTTTCTATTAGATTTCCTCTGTAATCAGCACTATAGCCTCTTTGAATTAAAAAGAAGGTATCAGATACAATTTTCTGGCGATTTTTGCCATTCATGAATTTATAACCCACTGTTTTGAGACAATGCCCTTTTATCAGCATTAATGAAAAACACTGCAATTATTAGAAAATGCTCAGACATGCACAATCTAAAGAAAATAAATGTGTAATCACTATTTTATCAATTTTGCGCTTCCATTAGCACTTGCACACTCTTTCTTTAAATTAATTTATTTCTGTTATATCTTCCCCAAGATGAAAGTCACTTCAAGACATAAAAGTTCTACTTTAATTGTGCAACTGCACAAAATAAAAATAAGTCCACATTTGTCAACAAGACAGTTACTGTACATGTGCATGTACCTAATTAAGGCTGATCAATTTCCATCTTCTTAATCTACTAAAAACTTCTGCTTCCCCCCAGGCCTTTGCATTAGCCTTGGCTAGTATTGGCTGTTTACTGATTGGATCAATCTCTGTTCCTAAAATCACTCTAACCTTTGTAAGCCATTCACTTTTACTTAGATTCAAGAGAAACAAACATCACTTTTAGCTTTTACAAATGTACAGAAGAGAGTTTAGAAAATGGTATGTTTCATAGTAAACTCACAGGGTCTGAACTTTTCTAATCAAAAAATGTTATAGAGCTTTATTTGCCAAGTAATACTATTGCCACTGCTGGGATGTTTTTAATTGATTTAATACAGCTCAATGTGATATTATTATTATTATTATTATTATTATTATTATTTTTAATTTAAGTTGTGATTTTCTTCTCTGGTCCCCAGGTGGTGCTGTTCTTGTCACTTACTAAGAGGAGCCATAGCTAGTGACTCAAGCTCTCCACAGTGTGCATTAGATTAAAATATGCATTCTCGACACTAGGTGATGCTGTTCCTGTTACTTACTATGAGAATCCATAGCCAGCTACTCAAGCTCTCCACAGAGTACGTTAGATTAGAAAATGCATTCTCTACACCAGTTGGAACTGTTGATTTAAAAAATATATATATCACAGGAAATGGAGCAACTTACTATTAAATTGTTGTTGATGCAAAAGTGTTCATCAAAGTAGCACTTTCAAAAGGTTGCTGGCTTCAAAAGGTACATGAAAAATGCTATAACTGAAAATTTCTCCCTAACGTAATCTTAACTAGATTAATCAAACCACCCCCCAAACCTAACAGATACTTACCCTAACAGATACTAACCCTAATCTAACAGATACTAAACTAACAATACTTACCCTAAACTAACAGATACTAACCTAACAAATACTTACCCTAAACTGATCGTAACCGAACAGATGCTAATTTTACAAATACTGACCCAAACCTAACCGATACTGACCTTAACCCAGCAGATACTAACCTAACAGATACTTACCTTAACCTAACAGATACGAATCCTACAGATACTGACCCTGACCTAACAGATCCTAACCTAACAGGTACCAACTCTAACCTATCAGCTAATGAATTGACAGATACCAGCCATAACTTAACCTAACAGGTAATAACTTAACATATACCAACCCTAACCTAACATAATAATCCAACAGATACCAACCCTAACAGAACTTAACAGATACCAGCCATAACCTAACAGGTAATAACTTAACAGATGCAAATCCTTTCTTAACAGATACTAACCCCAACCTAACAGATAATAGCCTAACAGATACCAACCCTAACCTATCAGATAATAACTTAACAGATACCAGCCCTAACCTAACAGGTAATAACTTAACATATACCAATCCTAACCTAACATCTAATAATCCAACAGATACCAACCCTAACCTATCAGATATCAGTCCTAACCTAACAGGTAATAACTTAACAGATACGAATCCTAACCTAACAGATAATAACCTAACAGATACTGACCCCAACCTAACAGATACTAACCTAAGATACTGCCCTTAACTTTGCAGATACTAACCTAACAGATACTTACCTTAAACTGACCTAATAGATGCCGACCGTAACCTAACAGATACTGACCTTAACCTAACCTAACATATACTAATCTACCAGATATCAACCCAAACCTTACATACTGACCTTAACCTAAACTAACAGATAGCAACCTAAGAGATACCCACTGACCTGTGGGTAGCAGTTGGGATATTGTGAAAGTTGGCATATTGTAGGCTCAATTTTGATACCAGCAACATTGTGGCACTCACCATGTAGGCAGTGCCATTTCAAAAAGATACCAATTTGCGCAGCCCTGTTTTACCTATCTCTAAAACCCCTATGATATGAATGTTTTCATTATAAAAGGTTTCTCTTCCTTTATGCACAAAAGAATGTAGGGGCATGTCTGTACCGAACCAATGGCACTATAGAGAACAAATGCACAATTTCCTAAAATTACATTGATTTAAATTGGGTTTGTAAGCAATTTGCAATGCATCGAATACCTCTCTAACACTGAAGGAGTTAACCCATTGCGTGCTAGAGGGTTGTGCAGTGCATTTCTCTGCAATTTATTGCACACCCCCTCTGGCATTTACAGGATTAAAAGCCCCATTTAAAGGAGCAGTAAACTTTTTTTTTGAAAGCATATATTTTAGGGCATTTCCCGCTGAGTAACATAAGAGTGTTCCCACTGCTGACAGATGCATATTTCGAGAGTTCTTACAGTTTAACCCCTTAAGGACCGGGAAAATCAGAGGTGGATTTGACTTAAGGACCGGAGCAATTCTGACCTTTTTGACTCCACAACAATCACACTTCCAATTTTGTTTCTTGAGATGTTTTTTTAAAAAATTAAATATTTTATTTGTAAAAAAAAAAAAAGTGTGTTGTTTTTATTAAAAAAAAAAAAAGTGTATTTAGCAGGTCAGAAATTGACCTGCATCTAACCATCCTCCTGCACCAGCAGTGAAGGGGTTAACATCCCCAGCTGCTGTATTTTTTATTTCCACTAGATGTCTCCTCTCTGCTTCTCTGTCCCTTACTTTGATGTAAGGGACGCATTGGCAGAGAGGAGACACTAGAGGCAGTAAGTAGCACTGCCTCATTCACTGATTTAGAATGCCGGTACATGTGATCGCTGATGCAGCGATCACATGACCTGGCACAACTGACAGAGGCTGAGACTGAACGGTCCGGTACTGGACCGCTCAGTCTCAGCCTGGAATGAATGTTAGCAGCGTGCACGGCGGCGCGCTGCTACCATTTAACACTTGACGTACCAGGACCGTCACTGGTCCTTAAAGCAAATTTACCCTTAACGGTCCTGGTACGTCAAGGGTCACTAAGGGGTTAAGCCTGTGTTTATTTACATTAACACTGCCCTCTAGTGGTGAAATTCCAATTACGTCTCCTGTTACATTCTAATGGAGAAGAAAGTCAGTGACTTACAGTTCTCCATAGAATGTGATAGAGACTGCTTGTTACTGCCTGTCAGTTACAACTCAGCAGGAAAAGCTCTATAACATATAGGTTTTCACAAAAATGCTCCTTTAAAGCAATGATAATGTGTATGGATCTCCTGTGACATGGCTGATGCTCTCTTTTATGCATAAGGCTCAAAGTACTGAGCAACCCAGTGAGCAACCAACAATGAAAGAGTTAATACAGTAATTAACCATTTGAGTGCCAGAAGGGTAGATTGGATATCCCTCCAGCACTCAAAGGATTAAAATGGGATGGGCTGCATGGTGCATATGGTATTCCAATTCAGCCTTCAAGAACAGTCATCTTTAATTCTCTCAGTGCTAGTTGCTCAATTTACCTCACCTGAGGGGGTAACACTGCTGGGTAAGGTGACCAAATATCCCTTTAAATCAGGAGCACTTATGAAACCTTAACTCTTTCAGTGCCAGAGATGTATCCAACACATTTCAACTCAATGTATTGGATACATCTCTGGCACTGAAAGAGTTAATTCTGTAGGACTGCACAGGAATCAGTGAAACCCTGCAGTATGTGTTTTTTATGTCTCCCTGATTTAAAGGGACATGTAGTCACCTTAATGCTGAGCAATTGTATTGCTAATTTAGCAAACTTTAAATTTGTGTGTAATGTAAAGAGGCCCAGAGCCAGCCAATTCATACAAATTAGCTACTCTTTTATATCCTCATTTCAATTATATATTTTAGTAGTTATTTTAGTTTGGAGATATTTCAAAGGAAAAAAAAATCCTCTTCACACAGCAACTTTGTAATAAATTCAGCCTGGAAAATTTTCTGCATTTTTATTTTAGCTATGAATCATAATGCATTAGGAACATTACTGTGACACTACTAGTGCCTAACAAAACAAGCATTTTTTATATAAATTTTTTTTGTGAGACTGTTAAAATTCTGTTCACTGTTAGACTTTTGAGATGAAAAGAACAGCGTTATTAAGCATATCAAATTATGAAACTACTATTAAAACTGGTAGGGAAGGTATTACACACTTGAATGATCTCACTTTATTGCAAATTATGTAGCTAAGTAGGGCATCATCTTTAAGATGTACAAGATACAGATAATTAAAAAGCTGATAGGAATGTGACGTTGACTGTTAGTTAGCGCATATACCAAACCTCAGTTTCCAAAAGACAGGTAAATCATTTATACTTCATGAATGTCAAATGTAAACAGCTGCCTACTTCAGTTATTTAAATTCTGAAACCTGGTTAGTATACGATCATACAGAAAATTAGTTGCTAATTAACCCCTTAGAATCTAAGTGGTGCACTTTTACCCCCAGGAGAAATCTCTAGCATAGCCCAGTGCTCTTAATGGAACACTTTTGTTAATAAGCCATACTTGCTTTAACACTTTGAGTGCCAGAGAGGTTGAATGCAACTGAATGCAACGCAATATGTTAAATAATCAGTAAAGTTTAATTTTGAGAAAAAAAAACATATTCTGGGGATTTTCTTGCTGAGTAATAATAATAATAATTCCTTTATTTATATAGCGCACACAGATTATGCAGCGCTTTACACTCATATTGGTCCCTGTCCCCATTGGGGCTCACAATCTAAATTCACCTATCAGTATGTTTTTTGGAGTGTGGGAGGAAACCGGAGTACCCGGAGGAAACCCACGCAAACACAGTGAGAACATACAAACTCATTGCAGATGTTGTCCTTGGTGGGATTTGAACCCAGGACCCCAGCGCTGCAAGGCAACAGTGCTAACCACTGAGCCACCGTAAAATACTGCTAGTAGTTTTATTCAAAAATGATAATAGTTCAAACTTACAAAATGGTGGTGTGGCTCCCCTCTCCCATAGTCTTAGGACTGGTAATTAGGAGATCTATTGAGACTGTTCTTTAGGTGCATTACTCCATATCAGTCTGAATTACCTACATCTTTTCAAGCAGTATATATATCCGGGGGTATTAGAAACTTCCCTTTCCCTTATGTTGTGCTGTATCTATATCAAGATCTACTTGACTCTAAGGCAGTGGTTCTCAATCTTTTTTTGTTCGGGGTACCCCTAATACGTAATCTTGAACATTTGGGGCACCCCTAACATATTTAATGTACTTTCTCAAGGGCATAATGAAGGTAACATACAAAAATATACAGTTATTATTTGGTCTTACAATCATAATAACAAAATTAAACAGAATGTGCATAACAATTTCTATAAATCTTTAATTAAAAGTCAATTTTTGTTAGTCTTCATAGAAAACATGTGGCACCCTAAGTTGACGTCCGTGGCACACCAAAGTGGCACGGCACCCTGGTTGAGAATCACTGCTCTAAGGAGTCATTTCAACATTCAGTCCTAGAAACCTTAAGAATGTATTGTCCCAGTATCATGATTTTGTTTTTTTTCATCATTTTTTAATTATATGTTTAAAAAAAGTTAAGTCTTACCCTGCTTGTACTCATGGTTCCAACAGTACTATAGATATCATATCTTTGAGTGCTATTTAGGCAGGTTATATGTCTGTTTTTTCTTGTATTATTACTGACATACCTCATGGTGAAACATCAAGACCCCTCCTGATGCTCACCTCCAGCTATAAATCTCCCAGCTGATTCAGATGGGAAATGAATGGAAGTGACATAGAGGAGAATCAGGGCTCCCCCGCTTCCGTCCTACTCGAACTACCAGGTAGTAGTGGGTGGGATCAGGAAACCCTTTCATGTCAGTGAGCTCCCCTTTGTTGCCTTTATTGTCAGCTGGGAGATCTGTAGCTGGAGGGGGTTCAAAAGTGGGGCTTATGATGCCCCACCACAAGGTCTGAATATTTTTTTTTTTATTGTAGCATCTAAGATGCAGTTTGCTTCGCCCTTTGCCTCCTCCTAAGCAAAGTATGGTGCCACTGACTTGTTTGAGGCCTCCTCCTGAGTCAAATGACTGAGGCCTCTTGCTTCCTTCTCAGCCAGTCACCCTTAAGATTGCTACATCCCTGGAGAATGGCTTACAGTGAGCCAGAAAAACTTAGAATTTTATATATAACTAGTTGAACAGCTCGTGTACACAGGCCACATTGCCAGGCAGCAATGGCCATGGTGCAGTCATGCACAGTAGATACTGTCGGCGCCATGGCTGATAACGGAGCGGGGCGTTCCAAATTCAGACCGTAGTGTCTGAAATCGGCGTGCCGCGCTCCGTACAGACTGCCAGCAGAGCGGGCAGTCTGTACTGCACATGACTGCAGCGCTCGCAGCTGACTGTACTGCACGTGACAGTGTCTGACAAACATACATTTAGCAAATTATTATATAGGATATATACAAATTTAAGAACCCAGATGAATAAGGAATGGAGAGCAGCACTGAATAAGGGGATTCTCCAAGACCCCACACTAGGAACATGCCAAAACAAAAAGAAAAAAACAATTATTTGCTACTTTAAACAAATTACCCAAATATGAAGGATATTGTTGCATAGTTTGGTCATGTTTAGGTTCGCTCACACTGCTAAGGGACCCCATTTTAAGTGAGTACTATCCAATGATATTACGAGGGGGTGCTGTTAAGTATTGAGCCTTACCAGAAAAAATTGAGCTAGGAAGCTGTAACTGCCACACTATTCTACATATTCCCACAGGAAGTCAATGCACTTGCGACATCTGTCCTGCAGCTTCTTAAGTCCCTGCAAATACAATTCTTCCAACTGCTGGTGTAACCACTCATTTGCAGCATTAGTTGCCTCCGGAACACTCCCAAATAGTTGTCCCTTTAGGTGTTTTTTTTATATTGGGGAACAGATGATAGTCAGAAGGAGCCAGGTCGGGTGAATAGGGTGGATAGGGCATCACTTGAAAGTCCAAGGAGGTCAGTTTTGCCATCGTGTCACCTGCAGTGTGTGATGAGGTGTTGTCATGCAACAGGATGACACCTTTGGAGAGCTTTCCTGTACGTTTTTCCTTTATGTTTTGCCTCAACTTCATCAATAAAGCACAGTAATATGTTGCATTGATGGTTGAATCCTTTTCGAGGTAGTCCACCAGCAGAACTCCCTTCTTATCCCAAAAAACTGTTGCCATTTGCTTCTGCACTGACCTTTGCACACGGAACTTCTTTGGCCTGGGGGAACCACTGTGCCTTCGTTATTTATACTGTTCCTTTACACTCAGGATCATAACAGTAAATCCATGTCTCGTCACCAGTTACCAGTTTGTCCAGGAAATCTGACTGTTCTTGCAAAATGTTCCAAAACAGCCACCGATGTCTGCACACGTCTCCTCTTTTATTTGGTTGTCAAAAGTTTTTGGGATCCATTTTGCTGCAAGCTTTCTCATTTCCAAGTTGTTGTGGATAATGGCACCAACTCTCTCTTGTGATATTCCCAGATATGTAGCAATATGTTTGGCTGATATTCGGCGGTCCTCCATGATCATGTCATGGATGGCTTTCACATTTTCAGGCACAGAGACAGAAACAGGCCTTCCACTGGGCTTCTCACTTTCAACACAGAAATGGCCAGTTTTGAAGTTGACAACCCAACTTTTAACTGTTGCATACGAAGGGCCACTGTCACCCAAAGATTGTGACATTTCTTCATGGATATGCTTTGCACCTTTCCCTTGGAGAAACAGGAACTTGATTATGGTCCTATGCTCTTCCACATTGAACTTTTCTGGAGGTGTTGCCATGTTCACTTTGGACCTTAAAAATAAAGATAAGTTAAAATCATAGGTAGTTGATTTTTGCACCATTAAATATAGACAAATTGGCCAGTACACCTTGCAATTTACAGCTTCCTAGCTCATTTGGGTACGGCTCAATACTTATCAGCACACCCTCTTACCATCTTTGCAGTTTAAGAAATCAGAAAAAAAAATCCTAGATTAAAAATTGCACCTAAAAAATTTACTTTGTGAAAACATGTTGGATATGGTGGGGTAAGTACCCCATATATATGTATGTGGATATTATGATGTACTATAGCTTTTTTTGTTTTGTTTGTTTTCTCCTCATTCTAGTTGATTCCTCATATTTCATTTCATGTCTCTGCTATAGTAATGATATATAATGTAATGCACTTAATACTGAAGTATGCACAACTATTTAAGAGGGTTATCAAAGACATAGTACATGTTCCTATTGTTATTGGCTTGTTTAGCCTAGGTTTACCTTTTGTTATACTGTATTATACAGGTTTCATGCATTTTGTAGTGGTGGGTGGGATAGACAGGTAAAAGTGTCCTTTTGGGCTCCCAACCACTCACTGCAAATGTCTCCTGGCTGAAAGCAGGTCAGTCTAATCACAAGGATACTAGATACTTTATGTTTTTATGAGTTTTAGTTTAGGTGTTTTTTAATTTCTTCAATGGCATTTATTTTACTTTGTTTTCTTGGGAACTTAACATTAAAAAATAATTAACTATCAGTGTCTGACATACTGCCAAGCACCGATCACTTACCTGTCATCCACTGCTCTGTCTTTTCTTCTATCTTCTGCCTTCTCTTCAGTCTTCTTTCTTGTCTTTCTTCTGGCTGTAAAGGAAAATAAAAGTATAAATACCAAGTGAAGTACCCAACACATTGCTTACCAATGCATTGCGTACCCCTCTTCCACTCAAGGGGTCAAACGATGTCTTCGCTCATGCTTGGTATTTATACCGTTCTTTTCTTTTACAGCCAGAAGAAAGATAAGAAAGAAGAAAAAAGGAAGAGAAGACTGAAGAGAAGGACAGAAGATGACCAGGAAGCTGTGGACTCCGTTGGACATCACGATTAATGGTAAGTGTTAATGCAATGCTTTACTTAGTCAGGTTAACCCTATGAATGCCGGCTAGGTAATTATAGGGTTAATCCAACTAACTCTGGACAAGTTTTAGGAACTTTGGATGTATTGATGTGGGGCTTAGGGCCCCACATCAATGCATCCACTGAGGACATTAGCTGGCAAAAGATCCGATAAGGGACTTTACGACCAAACAAACTGGGTCTTAAGTTTTAGGCCGTGAGTCCCTTGAGTCCCTTATTGGATTTTTTCTCAGCTAACACAGTCCTTTAAATGGCAAATTGGAGCTTTTTTTTTTTTTTTTTTTAATGGGCCAAAACATACTTTTGTGTAGCAGCCATATTACTTGATGAACTGCCGTTAGCAGGTCATTACATGGCCCTTTGAATGGCATACTAAACGTTAAAACACCCGGTGGTGTTTTTTTTTTTTGGTCTAACACCTGCCTTTAAATCTACCCCTTAGTATCTTTGAAGTCATGGAAATGTTAAAAACTATTTTTCCCAATTGTTCTACCTTCTGGAATCATTTGTGCTCATCAGCATAGGGATAAAAAGGCAAAAATGACCCATCATTTGATGCATCTGGTTGTGTACTTCTCAGAATAATATACCTTGTATGTGGAGTCTGATGAATTTAGATACAGCCAGACAGAAGACCTCCCAGGCCAGCTTTTGATGTTGCTTTTTGGATGTGAGTGACATTCTAATGTCTCCCTTTTGACAATCTCCATTTAGGTGATGCCATTCCCACTGAGAAACTGTATCAGATGTATTCCAACAAAGACACAGAATAGAGACAATGCAAACTGGTTTAGCACATAAAATGTAGACAGCTGAGACAGTCATATTCACAAACTACTAAATACAGACAGTAAATCTTCTACTTTATGATAATTTAGGTTAATTTGAAAGAGCTTTGAAAGTCATCTTGCATTATTCTTTTTTTATTTATTTAAGATAATAGTTTGAGACATTTAGCTTTCTATGTCAGCTTACTAACATTCCACACTGCTCTCCCTCCCACCTACCAATATGACTAGGTTCATTTTTAACCTTTTGAGTACCACAGCATGTGAAAGTGGAAGTCTCTGGAGAGAGCTGTGTAGAATGTACTTATTTGGCACATAGCTGTGACAGCCAGTGCTGTCTAAATTCTATAAACACACAACTAAATAGAGCTAAAAAATGTATAAACTATTACTGAAAAATTGGCAGCATAACATTGAGGTGATTTTGAAAAATCTTTCAAATGAACCTAAACTTTCATAAGCTATTATTTCCACTTTAACATTTCTTTATAAGAAGATCCAGTTGGTCATCCTGCAGTTTGTATTGAAGAACTCTTTAGTCTAACAATATGTAATGTGTGAACTTTTAGTGACACAAGGCGTAAAAATCAAGAAAACTGTCTGAATTTCCTTGTGTTTTTTACAGTTTCTAAGCTGATAGAATGTTATTATTTTCCTCTTTGGTGGCTTTGTCTGCCCCTTTTGAAAAGAAAATATCAGGGGTGACATTACACATTTAAAATACTACTTTTAAAGACTCAGTAAATTGTCTTACTCACTATGGCTTTAACACCTTGTCTGTAAAGTATCAATAAAGATTCAAAGGAGGTCCAGACCTCACAGAAAGATGATTTGGGTCCCATTAATCTGTCCATCATAACTCATCAGTGTGAAAGGATTTCTAGAGCTGGCTGTTGCAAAATGCTAGTTCTGCAGAATCAGTGGACTGAGTTTGGCAGTGCACCTAATCATGAATATAGAAAAGTTTAAAAGATGGCTTTGACAAAATGACCCTTGCAGTTATTAAACTCATGGATAAGCCCTCAGAGCTTGGAACTCAGAGTTCTCATAGCTCTCAACTCACAGGTTCTCTCCAAGTATGCAGTTCCTTTAAAATGCATCTAATATAAAATTAAAACCCCAGTGGCCACTATGTATTTTTCCTGCACCCCTTGATTCAAGAGAAAACACCTTCAATCCATTCTGGATTATGTGCAGCACCCTTATCAGTGACATACAGCTGGTGTATTGTTCTCTCTCCTGTTCGTGTATGGTGAATGCATGAACTCTGGTAAATGCCCTTATAAATAATATGTAGCCAGGAGTGTATAATCATTCATTGGCAGAGTAAGTCCACATAGCATCCAAAGAGAATAAAATAACTGGCACAGAAATACCCTATGATTTACTTGCTGTACTCTGGATTTACTCTGTCACACACTTACATATATACATACATGTGCTCTCTCTCACACACACTCTTTAAGTAAAGCACATGCAGTGTAAAGTTAAGAAGCATTAAAACAGTTAATTCAACCTAGCTGTAAGTAACATTATTGTAACCATCAATATTCACAAGCTTCCATCAGCTGTAGAAATATTTCTATACTTCATTCCTGTCATCATATTACTGAAATAAAAAGAATTTCTACAACCAAATCCTGTATTGCTTCATCGTCAAAGAAACCGCTGCCACCACAATGTAACATTGACGAGGCCATCCCACAATGACAGATATTTGTTCTAAATCTGCACGCAACAATTCTAAAGTTTGGTCTGTTCCAATCTTTTCAAGGGGGGAATAATAAGCAAAATTTCCCTGAAGAATTCAGTCAAGAAAGACAAGTCATGACAGTTGTGACCCATGTGAAGCAAGTGTCTTCCACATTTAACTACAAGGCAATATTTCAAGCAAGTGTTAAAAGAGAATCCCAGAAGGAAAGCAGTCTATCTTCAAAAAGACCAAATACAAGTAAAGTGCCAGTTTGATCAGTGTCCTTTCTGCAAATAAAGTTTCAGATCTTCAAAAGATTCAAAGTTGTGAACCTTCTCATCAGACAAGAGAAAGAAATAGAGGCATTTTGGTAACTACACAGTTTAATTTCACGTTTACTAGGCAATCTAGTTTAACTAATACAAATTCACTGCAATGATCAATTTCATGGGCTTAGAAGGTTTAAAGCATATTAAGTCAAGTTTAAAGACTTTACTATTTAAAGTTTTACAGTTCTTTGGATTAATGAAAACCATTCTAAAACAAATATCTTTAGAGGGCTGCACCAAAACACTAATGTCACCCCTCAAATGCTGCGCCTCCCACCAGACTATAATAATCCTTTAGATTGTAACCAATATTAACTATATGTAATAGCTCTTTAAATGATAACCAATATTAGACAACTGTTCTACTACATAGTCATGTAGAAAACCCCCAAAAAGCATATTTTGAACAACAGAGTAGAAAACAAAAATCGATAAAAAATAATTATAAAAGGATACCACAAACAATATGCAGTTACATTCTTAAAATGACAATTCTAGTCCACAGGATTTTGATTCAATTGCATTTCTTTATGGTAGAATCATATCATATCTGAGCTGCTCACTTTCCACGGGTTGGGCTCCCATACAAGTAGAGCAATTGGAGATCTACTCACATTTTTCAGAGGCTATAACTTGCCTCCCAATATACTGCCTTTCATTGGTTCATACCCCAGTAGTGTCCTTTATTGAAACTCGACCAGGTAAATTCAAGCTCTTCCACCTCCACCAATAGGTGTATGTGGAAACCCCCAACCAGATGATGGGTTTAAACCATACCTTACACTGATAACAGCAGATTCCTACTTTATTCAAAACTCTTTTAAAGGTATGTGCACAGAAATATATAGAGCCAGTAACTCCCAGATTTAAATGCTAAGAGTGCATATAAGATTCAACAACTTATTAAAAATATGACTGTGTTGGATGACTGTTAGGGTTCCTGAGCAGCGTACTTGGATTAATTTGGTTACGTCCAATATCCCCCATTATAAACTGGTTCATATACATAGAGGATCGGAATCTAGCTTTGTCCGAATCTGGAGCAAGTGGTTCCAAAAATTTAGGACTGTGTGATAATTACAATTGGTGAGGTGGACATATCATTCCATGTTTGCACTACTTTCTTTTTCCTAGGATCATATGCTTTGCTTTTTGCGGAGGGTGGGGGTCTCTTGGGGGGGGAGAGAGTGCCTTGGGGGGAGGTCCGTTTGGGGAATTTGGTTTATTTTATATTGAAAAACTGCAAATGGATTGTATTACGCTGCTATTATATAACTTACTATGTATATGATCTGTCCTTTTCTGTATTATCCTTTTTGTATACAAGCTAACGATGTGAAAGTACAGTGTAACCTTTTTACAGTCCATTTGTCAATAAATACATTTAAAAAAAAAAAAATATATGACTATATAGTCAATTTAAAAATATGTCAAGTAAAAAATGCTAATGTATTCTCAAAACAGCTTTACGCATTTCGTGACACAAGGCCACTTCAGCAGAAGCTGAAAAGGGAATAACATGAAGTTATCTGTCTTTTAAAGCATTGGGGTGCCTCCCTCGAAATCAGTTAAAGTGCCCTAGCTGATAAACTTACCTGGTGCGCTGAAATGGGATTCTTAATGTGTAGATTTGCTTGTGTTTAGACATGGAATGCAACCTTGCTCCCATAATACCCTCTATACTGAGGGAATAGAGGAAGACAAGCCATGCTTGACAAGCTTGACCCGTGATATCAGAATCTCGCCCTTTTGATCCGGGCAAGATTCTGATATCGCCCTTTAAATTGCAGAGACATGTTTAATGCACAGTTTTCTTTGTCACCCAATAGTGGCTGACATTTTGAGAGTGAACCTATCTGGAGAAGTTATCTCCACATAACCCCCCAAGAGTTTAAACTGTAATAACTCTTGAAACAGAGAGGTCTCCAAAGCATTTAAATGTTCAATCCCCCATGGTGCATTTGGTTTGTTACAGAAGTTTTTCTTCCTTTGATGCTAAAGGTCCTAAGAGTTGCTATTGCATCATCTGGGAGTTCTCTTTGATCTGTCGAATGATACATTTGCATTTCTGTCACTATTTTGGTAATAGCTAGATACAAATCTTTCACAAATGGATTTGGAATCTAGTTTTGAACTAGTGCAGTGGTTCTCAACCTGTGGGTCGGGACCCCTTAGGGGGTCGAATGACTATTTGCCAGGGGTCGCCTAAAACCATCAGATATTTATATTTCGATTCATAACAGTAGCAAAATTACAGCGATGAAGGAGCAACGAAAATAATTTTACTGTTAGGGGTCGCCACAACTTGTGAAATGTTATTAAAGGGTCGTGGCAATAGAAAGGTTGAGAACCACTAAACTAGTGACACATTGATATATATGCCCCATGGGTCCATATAAATAAGAAAACAATGGAGCAATTCTGGGGTAAACAATCTGAACAATAGGCAACACACACACACAAAAAACCTCCCCATTCCCATTTCTTTAAATGGGGCTTTCATCCCCTTGAATGCCAAAGATATCTCCAATGCATTGCTTACCCATGCATTGGAAACCTCTCTCTAGCGTTCAAAGGGTTAAAAGCCACATTTAATCCAGGAGGAATTTTTAATTGTGCAGTTTTAATTGTGCATATAGCCCCTAACTGTTAAAATAAAACTTATGTAAACATACATGTAACTCCAGATTGTAAGCTCCTGAAAGCAGGGTCTTCTTGCCACTTGTAACTGTTTGTTTAATTGTATAGTGCAGTGGAATATGCCAGTGCTTTATAAATTAATGCTAATAATAATAATATATGATTAGCATGAATTGCAATAACCTCCAACAGTTTAAAAATAGTAAGAGCTTGGTAGTATGCTAATTCATATATTGAAAATATAGGAATAATTTTGTACCTTAAGTGTGTTCTAAAGTATTAAAGTGGAACTTTCACCTTAATTCAAGTTTGCATATCTGAAAACTACATTAAAAACTGTCTATATGTCATGTTAACCAAAAGTCAGTCAGATGTATAGTTTAGGAGATATATATATTTTTTTATTTCTGGGCAAAGTGAAAGTGAACATTTCCTGTTACCGCACAGAAGTTAATTAGCGTATGTAAGTAATTGAAACATTCATTAGCATATGACACGTGACTGAAAAAGCTTAATTAGCACATGAAACATCACTTATAGGCTTAATTAGCATATGAAAAAATGGTATAGCATTTAGCATATATTAGCATATGGTAACAAGTATGAATATTTCCTTAAATGTACATATGCTGATCTTTTGGCTAACATGACATATAGGCAGCTTTTAATGCAGATTTCATATATGCAGACTTGAATTGAAGAATTAGTATTAGATGAAAAAACACAAATCTCCGATTGCTCTAAATACTTTTTTGAGCATGTAGAGTGGAATGACAATGGTATGTGATGTGTAGTCAGGGGCGGACTGACCATTCGGGCATTCGGTCACGGACCGAGGGCCCGCGACCGAGGGGGGCCCATCACTGCCAATTAAATAATGCTACCGACTGTGACTCCTGCTGGCCACACTGTGCTCCATGACGTGAGGCACTAAGGCCTCAGTAATATAATGCCATTATGCTGCCTGCCACCATGCTTAACTTAAGGCAGCATAATAAGTATGTTATGCAGGCCCTCATGCCACATTGCCCCCCAACACAGGATCCACCACTCGGATTCTCTCTTTGTGTTTATTGCAGTTCATTGCGCATGCTACGCGACCAATTGGTCTGCGCAGCATGCGCATTGATGCCATCACGGCCCGCAGGGGCTCGTGATGTGGTGGGGGGACTGTGGGTCAGCAGCAGAGCCTGCCGGCGCCAAGGAGAATGGTGGGCCACAGCCTCCCTTCAACTCCCACATGCTGATATCGGAAGGCTGCTGGCCCTTGCCCTAACTGGTGACTACACACATTTTTATTGGGCCCGGGCCACCATCAGTGTCTGACAGAAGAAGGTCTGTGAGAGACTTTGGAGCTGTCAGTTGCCTAGCAACCCATGGGTACAACTGCAGCGGGCCAAGGAATCAGGGAAAGCGAGATCACACAGAAGGTGGGTGGCTGAGCGGCTTCTGTACGCAGAGTAGGGGCAGTGAGTGGTGCCAGGAGAGCACAGAGGTCATTATATGGACAAATGAAACCTGTACTTATGTAGGAAGTGTTGGTAACCCTATGGATTCCAGAGGGGTATGTAACGCATTGCAAAAAACGCATTACTTTGCAATGCATTGCATACCCCTCTGGCAATCAAAGGGTTAAATGTGGGAGTGATCATGCTTTCTGTTCACAAAAAGATACTTGACTTCCTTTAACCCTTTGAGTGTCAGACAGGGGTTGCACACACCCTCTGGCACTCAAAAGGTTACGTATATATATATATATATATATATATATATATATATATATACACAGTTCGTAAAGGTGGAGCACTCACAAAAATATTATCCAACTTGCCTGGGTGCCAGCCCGAAATAATTATTGTATAATCCTTTTGAAGAAAACCGCACTCTCAGGACTTCTTAAAGTGTAACATTGTGCTGATTTATTAGAATCGACGTTTCGGCCCCAACTTGGGCCTTTCTCAAGAATCTATATATATATATATATATACACACACACAAGTATTGCTGAATATTAACCCTTTAAATGCCAGAGGGGTATGGAATGCATTGCAAAGCAATGCATTCCGTACCCCTCTGGCACTCAAAGGGTTAATAAATGAGCAAAGACTATTAAAACGCCTGACTCAAATACCTAGTGTGTGAATGTGTGTGCTAGTGTATGCATACATCTGCCAGGGTGTGAATTTGTGTGCTAATGTATGCATGTGTTTGACATCTTGTGCATGTGCGTGCTAGTGTATTGTGTGTGTGTGCGAGCCAGGATGTGAATGTGTTTGCAAGTGCATGCATGTGTGTTCTAGTGTATGCATATGTGTGCCAGGGTGTGAATGAGTGTACTAGTGTGTGAATATGTGTACTATGTGTGCCAGTGTGTGAATATGTGTACTATGTGTACCAGTATGTGAATGTGTGTTAGTGTATGCATGTATCTGCCAGTATGTGAATGTGTGTGCTAGTGTATACATGTGTATGTACTAGTGTGTGAATATGTGTACCAGTGTGTGAATTTGTGCAATAGTGTGTGTATATGTATGTTAGTGTGTAACAAGAAGAGGAGGGCAAATAGGGACATCATTTATGCACAATATATCAGGTATACAGGTGTAATGTGATGTACAATAGACTGCACTCAAACTGGAAGAGAGCCACCATAAAAGTAAAAAATAATTTCTTGGCAATAGTCATTTCACACTAAAGGTGCTAACTCGTAGATCTATGAGTAAGAACCTTTAGTGCAGAACTTTTTTAATTGCTTGGATTTTGTCCCGATGTCCACATGTAAATATTCTGATGACTATTCCAAAAAATTATTTTTTATTTTTACGGTGGCTCTCTTCCAGTTTGAGTGCGGTCTATTGTACATCACATTATCATGAGAATAAACAGTTCTGATAACCTGCACCAGTCGGACTATCACATCTGGCGGTTACACATGATTTTTGTATAGCTGATATATTGTGCACAAATGATGCCCCATCTGCCCTCCTTTTCTTGTGACACACTAACCCAATGACACACACACACACTATTACACATATTCACACACTAGTATATACATATGTATACACTAGCACACACATTCACATGATGGCACATACATGCATACACTAACACATTCACACACTGTTACACACTAACACACATTCACACACACACTGGCACACATAGTACACATATTCACACACTAGTACATACATCCAGTTCCACACCCATTCATACCCTGACACACACATGCATACACTGGAACACACACACACACACACGCATACACTAACAAACACATTCACACCCTGGCACACGCACATGTATGCACTAGAAAGCACATTCTGATGGCTATTTCCAAGAAATAAATTTTTACTTTTATGGTAGCAGCGTGCTTTCTGCCACACTCTTTCCCTGCCATGTTCTTTCCCCTTTATTCTCAGTCAATTTCCATTGTTCTCACTCCTACCTACCTAACCTTCCCTGTTTAACTGCCTCTTGCCCTCCAATTCCCCATGGTCTCCCTGCTATTATTCTATAAACCAGCATATGATATGAAGACATATTAGCTTGTATTATGTCTAGTTTAAAGAATACCAGAATGGGCTGGGGGAGTAATGGATGGCTTGGGGGGTTATTGGATGGCCTGTGGGTACTGGATGGCCTGGGGGGTTATGGGACTTCTGAAATGGTGTGGGGTATCTTAATTTGTGTAATGTGAAATTTATGAATGGGACGAGAGTGTATGTGTGTGGGGCTGAGGATGTAGTGGGAGGTGGTGCTTATGATGTCATGGGGTGGGGATTATGCTGTCATGGGGAGGGGCTTATGATGTCATAGGTGCTGCTTGTGATGGCATGGGGAGGGGCCAATGATGTCACTGGGCAGGGGGCCTAGGCCCCTGTTTGGACCAAGGGCCCTGGGTCCTGTCAGTCCGCCCCTGTGTGTAGTAATCCTGCTGTTGGAGTGCAGCAAGGGACAATCTTCAATGATCATAAGGGAAAACCTTCCCTCCTTCATCATGTATGAAGACTGTTCCTTGCCGTTGTTGTCCAGTCCAATGGCCGGATTACACAACTGATGGGAGGCAGCTAGGGATAGGTAAAAGGAGTGGGAGGGGGATCTTTTACTATTAATTTTGAACTACACATTGCATACTACTGTCATACTGCTCAACACGCTCAAGAAGTACAGTATGTAGAGCAATGAGAGCTCTGTTTTTTTTATCTATTAAGGTGAAAGTTCCAATTTAAAGTGTGACGGATATCAGTCACATTCTTTTATACACACTGATCTAAAAGATAAACAGACTTTAATATCCTCCCAGCACTTGCTCTGATGTCAGACCCTTCTCCAAGAGAAAGAGATGACCCACTCAATCAAGTAGTCGCCATAGCACCTTGTCCAGTGCAGTGGTGTAAATAATGAGGGATGAACACAGATGCAATAGGCACTCAAAATGTATGTCTATGCATAAAGGTTAAAATGCTGATAATACTGTATACATTCATTGGACTTCAAAGGATATGATACAATTGGTGGAGAATATATTGTCAATGTTTGTTATGTCAGTACATGAAGTGTTAACCCTTTGAGTGTCAGAGGGGTATGCAATGCATTGCTCCTCTGGCACTCAAAGGGTTAATGGCGTCTAACCATTACTACATTAGTATACATTATGAGCAAACACACACATAGTGAGTGAGAGAACAGATGAGAGGTTTAAGCAGAGTCTCGCCTAGGAGGGGGCAGGTGTCACTGGTCAAGGGCTACAATTATCAGACACTCTCATACAAGTATTATCATGCACTTGCTCACTTACCCTCACAGTCTCTCTCACTCCAGTATTAATCCTTTTCATGCCAGAGGGGTGCACATAGTATTTCTCTGGACACCCACCTGGCACTCAAACCATTAATGTATTATTATGCTGAACATGTTATCTGAGTTCCAACAGAACAGTGTCTGAGAATTACTATCCAATGGAAGCTTGGAATGGGAGAGTCATATTTAAAAGCACTTCAATCAAAAAGAAAAAGATGATCTGCTTCCATGGGAAGAGGTTATGATTTCTCTGCACCAGAGGCTTATGCAATGCTTTGAAAGCAATGCTATGCACAATGACCCCTAAAGGATTCATCCTTACCACACTACCTAGAAGGGGATAACATGTTTACATAAGTCTGACAACATGAAAAGAATATAGGAACCTACAAATGGAAGCAGCACAGCACCTATCTTTTCTTCTTGATGCACTGTCCTCTCCTGATGGTCTGGCTTGAGGGTTCCACATGGATTATAATACTACTCTGAGCACTGTCATGAGTGCTATATACTAAGCACTATCATAATTTTGACCTAGCCCAATGCACTGCCATAATTTTGACCCATCATACCCTTACACAGTCAATCAGTTAGAAGTGTTGTATAAGATGCACCACTTCCTGTCTCAGAGACTGAAGCCAGAAACAAAGCAAATCCTCAGATACAGTTCTGTGTTTGTCTCCCAGGCCTGCCTTCTGCAGACTGCAGCTCACTATTGGGGTTGACAGCAGGACTGTGGGGCCTAGGCAGCAAGCCTCCATTACTGTGGGACTCTGGAGAATTGCTGCATGACCTACTTAGATAATCCCCCATGAATGTGAGGGTAGTCTAAATTGGACCTCTTCAGCCCTGGGTCCTTTTGCATTGCACCAACAGAATTTCCACCCCTGGCCTGGTGCTTTAATTTACGAGCAACTATAAAGGGTCTTGTGCACTTACAGAACTTTAGTCAGTGCTCCTTCCAGTTTAGATGGGATGCAGACTAGGCAGAAACCAAGGCAGGTGGTGGTAATAGAGGACTCTATTATTAGGAGGGTAGATAGGGTAATCTGCAGCCAGCAACATGAATGACGAACAGTATGTTGTCTCCAGGGTGCTTGGGTTCGGCATATTGCGGACAGGGCAGACAGATTATTGGGAGGGTCTAGAAGTGAGCCAGTTGTCTTGGTACATATTGATACCAATGACAAAGTAGGAGGAAGATGGAGGTCCCTAAAGAATGATTTCGGGGATTTAGGGTGCAAGCTCAAGGCAAGGACCTACCTAGGGTAGTGTTTTCTGAAATACAACTGTGCCATTTGCCAGTGTAGATAGGCAGAGGGAGTTCAGGGAGCTTAATCCATGGATCAAGCACTGGTGTAGGAAGGAGGGTTTTGGGGATTTAGAGCGCTGGGCTGACTTTGCTCTTGAGTACAATCTATATGGCAGTGATGGATTGTGCCTAAATGGTAAGGGAGAGAATACTAAGAAGGTTGGAGAAGCTTTTAAACTAGGAAAGGGGGGAGGGTATAGATAGCAAAAATTGGGTAGAGAGAGTAGATAGGAACTGAGTCCAAGTAAATGATCATGGGGGTGGAGAAGTGGTGGGGATACATGTAGTCAGTAGGGAGGAAATCCTATTACATGAAGATGTAGAAAAAAGCAAGTTGGAGGTAAAATATAAGACTTCAAAATTAATTATATGCTAACAAGTGCAAGAAGTATGGTAGATAAAATAGGAGAACTAGAATTGCTGGTGGTTAATGAGCATTTGGACATAATATGTATAACTGAAACATGGTAGAATGATACACATGATTGGGCTGTAAATATAGAGGGTTATTCCCTGTGTAGGAGAGACAGGATTAAAAGAAAAGGGATGTCATGTTTCTAAGGCTTTCCTGTCCTTTTTCTGGGTTTTTCTATCCTTTCCAGGTATTTGGTCTCTCTTACATGTTCGTTTCTGATCTATGCCCTGTGCTGGTTACACACTTGGCTGGGCCTATATCAAGCACCCAGATTCAGTGTTATCAGATCGTCCCATATGGGTCAGTAGTACACCCATGTGTCAGTGCGCGATCAAAGAGTTCTGTATATCCAGTCTTTAAGTTTGTTCCTAGAAGTATCCAGTGTATTGACCTGGCTTTCCTCGACTGCGTCTCTTGTCTCCAGATTCAGCTACGACTTCCCTTGTCGGTTTGACCTGGGCCTGTTTACGACTTCTTTTCTGGCCGCTGATTTTGTACCGTGCTGTTCGATTGGTTTTGACCCTGTCTTCTTCGACTATCCCTTTGTCTCATCCTATGTACCATCTTTGCCACTGTGACGTCCGCGGACCTGCACTGTCAGTCCCAGCCGGAGCCAAATGGCTCCTAGCAATGCCTCCTAGGCCTGGCTGGGACTGACAGTGTAGATGCACGGATGTCACAATGGCAAGACGTCCACACTCCGTCCTGCCTGTCACCCATGGAAGAGAGCAGAAATCCATTAAATAAGGTAAATATTCTGGCAACTAGCGCTACTAAGCAGCTAGTCGCTAGATGGGGACGTAATGAAGCTAAAGATTGTGTCGGGTGGTAGTTCCACTTTAATGTCCCCTGTGTGTGCATGTATTAGAAAGTGTTCGCTATTTACCAGAATTGAATGGTTTCGTATGTATGTTTGAAGTACATGCACAAGGGATGGTGCCGTGGAGCCTAGCAAAGAGATTCAGTGTTATCAGATCATCCCATATGGGTCAGTAGTACACTTAAGGAAATTAATTTAAAAAACCTGGGCAGATAAAGTAGATAGAGTAAATTTGTAAATGTGTGTCCCTTCCCCTATATATCAGGCTAAGCAAAATATATATTGTAAACGGTAGCTGTGACATCAGATCCTGGAGTCAAACAGTCAAACTGCAGATTGGCCCCAGGCCTCCCTCCGCCCTGAGTAGAAGAAGGTCTAAGAGAGAAACTTAGTGAGAAGGAGAGAGGTAAGTGAAGGGAATGTAGGAGCAGGGGGGAAGCCCTTCCTAGAATGGAGTGAGGCCTGGGGCCAGTCTGGAGTTTAGCTGGCCCATGTGTTTGATAAATCAGTACTGGGGAAGCTGGGACCAGTGTGTGTGTGTGTCCTCAGCAGAAGAGTTAGGGTGAGTGGGCACTGAAATGACAGGATCCCCCTTCCAGCTGTGATCTGTAAGCCAAGCTGGGGCAGCTGGAACAACCGAAAGTTCCCTGATGTTCCCATAACAAGGCTGATGGCCGTGAAGCTAAACTTTGGTGGCTAAGGCCTAGGAATAAGGAAAGTGACTGTGCTGATCTCTTGGGACACCTTCTCCAAACCCTTTGTCAGAACTAAAAGGTACAAAGAAGCATTATGCAAGCCACTACCTTGTGAATGTGCAGTGGGCTGTGTGCCCCCACTCTTGCCTCTACTGGAACTGTGTTTAAGATCCAGACTAAAGCTAAAGTAGACTGAGTATTATGTGGAACCCCTGGCTGGATAATTGCTTGACCCTTGGTCTACCAAACGAGAACCAGTGTACACGTCACACTGGTGGTAGAGGTGGGATATCCAGCTTAGGTGTTTAGGTTGTCTGAGGGCAACCCTGACCACTATATTTTCTATTTGTGCCAGCTCGGTAGATTGGTCACTTTAGCACCCAGATAAAAAGGCACGGCCAAGGACAACAGTATAGCCTAAAGGACAAGTGAGCAAATACCCTATCAAAGCTGTCAAACAAAATGGGACTATGGGTATAGTCTGCATAGAGCTCCCACTATGCCCTAGCAATTCAGTGATTTACAGCTTTATAGACATGCCTGAGTGATCCAGCACCTTAAAACAAAGTGGTCAAACATCGCAAAATAGAGCTCAGAGACCAGAAGGATAATCCAGAGAGACCATTGCTCTACCTCCTCAACCTACAGGAAAATCCAGTGGAGAGTCTATTAGGAAACCAGTAACATTAAGCAGTTTAAAGGCCATGTTCATCTACCCCAAAAGCAATGTTCATTTGAAGGTTTTTGCAGGGGTAAGTGACACTCCTGTGGGGACTGATTAGGATGGGGCTGGTTATAATTATTTATGCTGGACTGTTTTTGGTGGGATGGTGTTCTGGGAAAGTCTCTTAACATTAATGGCAGCAAGCTAATGTGTGCATGAGGAAAATGGCTTGCCAGCCCAGAAGATCTGCCTATTTGAAATGTTTTGGGACAGCTATTTCCTGCACCCTAATGTGGTATGTCTTGCTCTGGGAGTTTTCCTGAATCATTGGATTTTGCTTTGGGACTATCACAGATAAACATACAGGTGATATACTGTATACAAAAATGCTTTGTAGTCTTGATGTTTGTATTCATAGAAGTATAGTAGATTAGTTAATATGTGGGGACCCAGTGATCTGTCTGTGGACTGATCTCTGGGGTCCCCATCTGGAAGGGGGGACATATGTGATGCAGAGCCGGATTAACACTCCACGGGGCCCTAGGCAAGGTATCAATTTGCCCCCCATACCTCTCTAACTTTGGCTACCTACACATTGTTTAGTTTACACTACAATTTTGTGGGCACAGGCACTCAAAGGGATATACTACAGTTTTGTGGGCACTATCACTCAAAGGATTATCCAATGACTGGATAACCCTTTGAGTGCCTGTGCCCACAAAACTGTAGTGTAAACTAAATACTGTGTAGGTAGTCAGGGTTAGGGAGGAAACCCATGATACATTACTTAATTTTTGTCCTCTCTCTGCCCCCTGGGCCAGTCTGCCCCTGGTATGGAGATTCCTGTAAGAGATGCCCCCCACCAGCTCCACTTTGCCCCCATTAGCTCCAGCTTGCCCCCACCAGCTTCACTTTGCCCCACCAGCTCCAACTTGCCCCCACCAGCTCCAACTTGCCCCATCAGCTCCAACTTGTCCCCCATCAGCTCCACTTTGCCCCCACCAGCTCCACTTTGCCCCCATCAGCTCCAACTTGCCCCCCATTACAAACCTGTAGCTGCTGGAGCTCCCACGTGGTCTTCTCTTCAGTAATGCAGAGAGCACTGGGAGATGTTGACTCCCAGCGTGCTCTGCATTACTAAAGAGGCGACGAGGGAGCACTGTAGCTACACAGACCTGACTGTGTTGCGGTGCCCGGTGGAGGAGTCCTGCTAGCAGGGACGGCATTCCCATGCGTTCCTGGAGGACTCGTTGAGTGCAGGAATGAGGCTTCCTCCGGGCCCCCTCATTGGACCGGGCCCTAGGCAGGCGCCTTGTGCGCCTTGCCTGTAATCCGGCTCTGATGTGATGGAATGGTTGTCACCCTGAGAATGAACCCTGTCTGTTTTCAGTGACCTCCATTGTCATCACCAAAACCATTAATATCCCTTGTGTGCAGGAACGGATTTATAATAAGAAAGAGTAGGCATCTGCCTACAGGCGCACCCCACAGAGGGGCGCCTATCATTGGGACTCGGTAGCCTTATGATGCATGTCTGGAGGTTTTGTATGCCTGGTCGCTTCGGATCAAGAAATACACATATTTCTTTAGTCGCGTTGCTTAAGCCACTTTGGATGAAGTAACACACAGATTTCCCCAGTCACGTTGCTTAAGCCACTTTGGATGAAGTAACACACAGATTTCCCCAGTCACGTTGCTTAAGCCACTTTGGTGAAGTAACACACACATATTCTCAGATGCGTTGCTTAAGCCACAGCGTGACGCCGAAAATGAAACTGAGCATGAGCGTCGCACTTCTTATGATGCGAATGCACGCAGCCTCCAAAGAGGGATTTAAGTGTAATAGAAACACTTTTTTTATTAACCTAAAACACAAAGTATAAAGACTGTGCTCAAGAAAATCTGTTTTCTGCTGGTACAGTTTGCCTGGTATTCTGACATCCTTGCATGCACTGCCCCAAAGAACAATTTATTCATAAAATGCTGCTCAGATTATAGGACTTCTTGATCTGATCTGATCAGTTAGTGAGAAGCATGGATTTGCTGACAGCACAAATTGTTATGACACTTCCTCCTGTCAAAACATCAGAATACCCAGCAGGCTATACCAGGCTGGATGTAGATCTCAGTATTTTCATACAATTTAAAGAGTAGTTGTTGCTGTGTGGTGCCTTCCAGTACTGATGGTAAAATCAACAATGGCACTCTTCTTAGTGAGGACTATTGCTTAGCTGGACAGTAAACATTACAAATACCATTTAGTACGCAACTAAGATTTTACAAGTGTTAATGGGGGTGTGGCTAAGTGAAGGGTGTGGTTAAGGATGGTAGGGGTTGTGCCTAGGGGCGCCTGAGATGTAAATCCGGCCCTGTCTGTGTGTGCATGTATTAGAGAGTGTTGCCCATTTACCAGACATGAATGGGTTAGTATATTTGAAGTACAGAAGGATGGTGCCATGGAATCTAGCTAACCAAAGAGATTCTGTGTTATCAGATAGCCCCCTGTGGGTCACTAGTAAAACTTGAGGAATGGAAATTAAAAACCTGGGCAGATAGAGAGGGTAGAGCAAATCTGTGAGTGTAATGTGTGTCCCTTCCCCCATATATCAGGCTAAGCAAAATATATATTTTAAATGTTAGCTGTGACATCAGATCCTGGAGGGGGTGAGTAGAAGGGAATCCAAGAGAGAAACTCAGTGAGAAGGAAAGAGGAGAGAGAAGGGCTATGGCCCAAAAATAAGAAAAGTGACTGTGAATAATCTCTTGGGACACATTTTCCAAATCCTCTGTTAGGAAGGTACAAATAAGTGTTATGCAAGCCCTCACCTGGTGAATGCAGTGGGCTGTGTGCCCCACTCTTGCCTCTAATGTGACTGTGTTTAAGATCCAGAACAAAACTGAAATGGACTGTGTGTATTATGTGGAACCCCTGACAATCTGTACAACTTACTGGCATACCAAGAAGAGAATAGCAGAAGTGTGTAGTTTTTATACTTTACATCTGTTTGTTTGCCTGTGGTTGTTGTCCTATGGATTGCTAATAGAGGCAAGTATACAGATCCCTTCTATATTTCTTGACATAATCAAGTTCTGCTGGAAGGCAGCCCATTCGCTGGAGAGTGTAATGACATCACGCAAAGCAGTAGGGGGGGCTATTTTAAATGTTTAACCCTTTGAGTGCCAAGTGGGTACATTGTACGAGTTTGGACAGCTGTACCCGCTGTGCCAAGCTCGTACAATGTACCCACTAAAATGCGGTCACTGCATGAGCCGGTATAACCGGCATGCAGTGGCCGCATTTTAAAAAAAAAAAAATGTGGGCAATCGTGGGGGGACATGAGGATCACTCCTCATGTCCCCCCTGTTATTGATCTCCCAGCCGATCGCGCTGGGAGATCAATAAAAGAAGAGGAGAAGCGCAGCTGAGGCGCAGCTTCTCCTCTTCTTTGTCTCCTACCCGAACTTCCGGGTAGGAGTGGGCGGGACCGGGGGAAGCCTCCCAGCGTCATCAGTGACATGTCACTGATGACGTTGGGGAAGTTTCCCCGGTCCCATTCACTCCTACCGGTGGTAGGAGTGAAAGGCAGGAGAGCTTTTGCTCTCCTGCAAGTCGCCATATTGATCTCCCAGCCGATGGCTGGGAGATCAATAACTGGGGGGACACCAGAAGGGGTCCTGATGTCCCCCACGAGGTCTGAGAAATTAAAAAAAAAAAAAACAAAAAAAAACAAACGCTAAGTAGCCCTGTGAGTGCCGCAGGGGTCCCCAGCACATTGCTTTGCAATGTGCTGGAGACCCTTGTAGCACTCACAGGGTCTTTTCTTTGGGTTTTTTTTTTTATTTTTTTAAAGACCTCATTGGGGGGATCAGGGGGGATCCTGATGCCCCTCAATGAGGTCTATTATTAAAAAAAAAATAAATACAATTTTTTAACCCTGTGTGTGCCACAGGGGGGGGTCAAATGCACCCCCCCCTCCTGTGGCACACACAGGGCTTCTATCATTACTTTGTTACTAGAGATTGTTGGGGGGCCATCAGGATTTGTCCTGATGGCCCCCCAACAAGCTCTGATTACAAAGTATTAATAAAAAAAAAAATTAACCCTCTGAGTGCCAGAAGGGTCCAATGCATTGCTTTGCAATGCGCTGGAAACCCCTTTGGCACTCACAGGGACATTTATTTTGATTCCTTTTTTTTTTTTTTTTTTTTAAGACCTCGTTGGGGGGAATCAGAGGGGTCCTGATACCCACCAATGAGGTCCATAATAAAAAAAGTAAAGAAAAAAAATTAACCCTGTGTGTGCCTCAAGGGGGGCCAATGCAGCCCCCCTTCTGCGGCGCACACACAGGGCATTTATCATTACTTCGTTATCAGAGATTGTTGGGGGGCCTTCATGATTGGTCCTGATGGCCCCCCAACAAGCTCTGATTACCAAGTAATGATTAAAAAAAAAATTAACCCTCTGAGTGCCAGAAGGGTCCAATGCATTGCTTTGCAATGCGCTGGAGAGCCCTTTGGCACTCACAGGGACATTTATTTTGATTCCTTTTTTTTTTTTTTTTTAAGACCTCATTGGGGGGAATCAAAGGGGTCCTGATACCCACCAATGAGGTCCATAATAAAAAAAGTAAAGAAAAAAAATTAACCCTGTGTGTGCCTCAAGGGGGGCCAATGCAGCCCCCCTTCTGCGGCGCACACACAGGGCATTTCTCATTACTTCGTTATCAGAGATTGTTGGGGGGCCATCATGATTGGTCCTGATGGCCCCCCAACAAGCTCTGATTACCAAGTAATGATTAAAAAAAAATTAACCCTCTGAGTGCCACAAGGATCCAATGCATTGCTTTGCAATGCGCTGGAGACCCCTGTGGCACTCTCCGGGTCCCCTGTTTGTGGACATATATATATATTTTTTTACTAAGACCTCATTGGGGAGGGATCAGGGGGTCCTTATGCCCCTCAATGAGGTATATAATAAAAAAAATAAAAAATAAAACACAAATTAACCCTGTGTGTGCCACTAGGAGGGGAGTTCAATGCCGACCCCCTTCCTGTGGCACACACAGGACTTTTTATCAACACTGGTAGTCACAGATCTCCCATACACACTATCAAACACTGCCCCACCATCCTTGCTCCTCTGCTCATACCCACACACACTGCCTAATCCCTCACCCTCCCACATACTTTGTTACACTTGTAGTCACAGGTCCGCACGTACACCGGCTGACGCCCTAGCTTCTTTCATCTGTTAGCCATAAAATCACACATACACTGTTTGCTTTACCATTTCTGTTTCACTGGTAGCTACGCTCCTGTAGCGTAAATTGGTATGTCAACCCACAGCAGTGGGGTACCATTTTTCTTAGGCTGGCAAGAAGTCCTCCTAGGAAATCCCACGCCATTGAACCATTTTAGTATCTTTGAAGTGACTGATGTGTAAAACAAAATTTTATTTTTTCCTGTAGCACCACATTCTGGAAATAGTTGTGCCAACTAACTTAGGGGTAAAAAGGCAAGTGACCCCTCATTAGATGCGGCAGGTTGTCTTCTTTCCAAAATGGTATGGTTTATCTACCTTTTCTTCAATTCTGAAGGTGTTATAGTCATTTTCGTACAGGCAAGTCAGGTTTGAGAAAATGTTAGAAACATCAGAGGTTGTAGTAGGTGTAGTTTTCTACTTCTAGCACCCCCTAAGGTAGTTCAACTCATACCAATGGGGTGTCATTTGACTCCTAAGAGCACTAGCAAACAAATGCAGTTGAAAATTCCATGGTTTTCACAGCGCTCCATACATTTGAAGGGGCAGAAATGTAAAAAAATGCAATTTTTTTCCTATATCGCCTCCTTCTGGAAACATTTATGCACACCAGTATTGGGGTAAGAAGGCAAGTGACCCCTCATTAGATGCGGCAGGTTGTTTTCTTTCCAAAATGGTATGGTTTATCTACCTTTTCTTCAATTCTGAATGTGTTATAGCCATTTTTGTACAGGCAAGTCACATTTGAGAAAATGTTAGAAACATCAGAGGTTGTAGTAGGTGTAGTTTTCTACTTCTAGCACCCCCTAAGGTAGGTCAACTCATATCAATGGGGTGTCGTTTGACTCCTAAGAGCACTAGCTAATGAATGCAGTTGAAAATTCCATGGTTTTTACAAAGTTCCATACATTTGAAGGGGCAGAAATGTAAGAAAATGCCTTTTTTTTTCACTAGCGCCACCTCCTGGAAGCATTTGTGCATACCAGCCTTTGGGTAAGAAGGCACGTGACCCCTCATTAGATGCGGAAGGATGTTTTCTTTCCAAAATGGCATTGTTTCTCTACCTTTTCTGCATATCTATTATGGTTATAACCATTTTAGTGCAAGCAGATAATTTCAAAAACAAAAGTGTCAGGTTTACGTACGTGTTCCTAGCACCCACATATTCTATGTTAACCCACACAAATAGGCTACCATTTTTCTCATGTTGGTAGCAGGTACTGAATACAGCAGGAAATGTTATGGTTTTCAAAGATTTTAGTATCTTTGAAGTGGTGGAAATGTAAAAAAACATGTATTTATTCCCATAGCGCCACCTTTTGGAAATATTTGTGCACTTCAGCCCAGGGGGTAGAAAGGCAAGTGACCCCTCATTTGATGCGGGAGAATGTCTACTTTCCAAAATGGTATACCTTTTATACCTTTCCTTCATGTCTCTAACAGTTATGGACATTTTAGTACAAGCCGCCATTTTCGAAGAAGCAAACAGGTAGGTGTAGTGATGTGCTTCTGGCACCCCTAAGGTAGGTCGACTCATTCCAGTGGGGTGTCATTGTTCTCCTAAGAGCACTAGCTAATGAATACAGTTGGAAATGCCATGGTTTGCACAAATTTCAGTACATTTGAAGGGGCAGAAATGTAAGAAAATGCCTTTTTTTTTCATTAGCGCCACCTTCTGGAGGCATTTGTGCTCTCCAGGCTTGGGGTAACAAAGCAAGTCACCCATCAATAGATGCGGCAGGGTGTCTTCTTTTCAAAATGGTATGGTTTGTGTACCCTTTCTTCACTTCTGTAGTTGTTATAACCATTTGGGTACAGACAAGTAATGTTTGAGAAAATGTTAGAAAAATTTGAGGTTGTAGTAGGTGTCATTTTGCACTTCTAACGCCCCCTGAGGTAGTTAAACTCATACCAATGGGGTGTCATTTTTCTCCTAAGAGCACTAGCTAATGAATACAGTTGGAAATACCATGGTTTGCACATATTTCAGTACATTTGAAGGGGCAGAAATGTAAGAAAATGCCTTTTTTTTTCATTAGTGCCACCTTCTGGAGGCATTTGTGCACTCCAGGCTTGGGGTAACAAGGCAAGTCACCCATCATTAGATGCGGCAGGGTGTCTTCTTTTCAAAATGGTATGGTTTGTGTACCCTTTCTTCACTTCTGTAGTTGTTATAACCATTTGTGTACAGACAAGTAATGTTTGAGAAAATGTTAGAAAAATTTGAGGTTGTAGTAGGTGTCATTTTGCACTTCTAACGCCCCCTGAGGTAGTTAAACTCATACCAATGGGGTGTCATTTTTCTCCTAAGAGCACTAGCTAATGAATACAGTTGGAAATACCATGGTTTGCACATATTTCAGTACATTTGAAGGGGCAGAAATGTAAGAAAATGCCTTTTTTTTTCATTAGTGCCACCTTCTGGAGGCATTTGTGCACTCCAGGCTTGGGGTAACAAGGCAAGTCACCCATCATTAGATGCGGCAGGGTGTCTTCTTTTCAAAATGGTATGGTTTGTGTACCCTTTCTTCACTTCTGTAGTTGTTATAACCATTTGTGTACTGACAAGTAATGTTTGAGAAAATGTTAGAAAAATTTGAGGTTGTAGTAGGTGTCATTTTGCACTTCTAACGCCCCCTGAGGTAGTTAAACTCATACCAATGGGGTGTCATTTTTCTCCTAAGAGCACTAGCTAATGAATACAGTTGGAAATACCATGGTTTGCACATATTTCAGTACATTTGAAGGGGCAGAAATGTAAGAAAATACCTTTTTTTTTCATTAGTGCCACCTTCTGGAGGCATTTGTGCACTCCAGGCTTGGGGTAACAAGGCAAGTCACCCATCATTAGATGTGGCAGGGTGTCTTCTTTTCAAAATGGTATGGTTTGTGTACCCTTTCTTCACTTCTGTAGTTGTTATAACCATTTGTGTACAGACAAGTAATGTTTGAGAAAATGTTAGAAAAATTTGAGGTTGTAGTAGGTGTCATTTTGCACTTCTAACGCCCCCTGAGGTAGTTAAACTCATACCAATGGGGTGTCATTTTTCTCCTAAGAGCACTAGCTAATGAATACAGTTGGAAATACCATGGTTTGCACATATTTCAGTACATTTGAAGGGACAGAAATGTAAGAAAATGCCTTTTTTTTTCATTAGTGCCACCTTCTGGAGGCATTTGTGCACTCCAGGCTTGGGGTAACAAGGCAAGTCACCCATCATTAGATGCGGCAGGGTGTCTTCTTTTCAAAATGGTATGGTTTGTGTACCCTTTCTTCACTTCTGTAGTTGTTATAACCATTTGTGTACTGACAAGTAATGTTTGAGAAAATGTTAGAAAAATTTGAGGTTGTAGTAGGTGTCATTTTGCACTTCTAACGCCCCCTGAGGTAGTTAAACTCATACCAATGGGGTGTCATTTTTCTCCTAAGAGCACTAGCTAATGAATACAGTTGGAAATGCCATGGTTTTCACAAATTTCAGTACATTTGAAGGGGCAGAAATGTAAGAAAATGCCTTTTTTTTCATTAGCGCCATCTTCTGGAGGCATTTGTGCACACCAGGCTTGGGGTAAGAAGGCAAGTTACCCCTCATTAGATGCGGCAGGTTGTCTACTTTTCCGAAATATATAGTTTTATATAGTTATTCCACTGTTTTAGGGTAGTTTTACCACAAAAACCCTAGAATGCGCATATTAGTTTATAAAGTTGAAAATGTCATTTTGCGCTGCTGGTGATTAGGGCTCTACGCTAGCCATGGACGTAGGTAAAACTATACAAATTTGGTATTTTTTTACTCAGGGGACTCGAGGCTTTTTCAAATAATTGAAACTTTTTCAATCAAGGTAAATATTTTTGATACATAGTATGTGATTTTAGCAAAATGAGTAAATTTTCACTTTTTTTTGTCATTATGACATCATAGCTTTTTGCACGATGTAAAATTCTCTTCATGTAAGGTATCACAAGAAAGCTCAATTCGTTCTGAAAAAAACAATATATAGTTTTCCATATGTAACTAAAAATCCCCAGAGGAAATCAAGCCTAAACGGAAGGATAGCAAAAATGTTGAAAAAGTGTCTGGCCTGCAGGGTTCAGAAAATGGCCCGAGCCTCTGGCACTGAAGGGGTTAATATTTTCTAAACTAGTAAGTATTGAAATGTCTGACATTAGTCACACTTTAAAGGAATAATAACATAACAAATGAAATAGGTTGATATAACCTCATGTATCACTTATTAGCAGCTAACAAATGCTAAAACAAATTATTCATATATTATGTTACTAAAATATAATCTTAAATTTGCTTTTAAACACTTATGTAAATTGTCCTGTCCAGAGAGCATTTATTTAATGTTATTTGTGCCGTTTGCATTGCGAGATGAGAGCTAAAGCCAGTTACCTGATTGTGATGAATGATTCACTGCACTTTTATCAGAAAGGCTGATATCTTAACTCAGCGCATTTACGGATAATCCTGGAGAATTAATGGGAGCACTGGAAAAGGTAGGAATAGCTGCTTCCTCAATGCATATGTAAGACTAGATTTTATGCCACAGAAAACAAACAGAACATTTTTACAGTGATGTAAAGCACATATAACCCCCATTCATTATAGGTGCTAGTGTTCCTTTAAAGGAATAGTAATGTTTCACAAAAACAGCAGCTCCAATTAATCTTCATAGTATTTGAGCCATAGAGAGTGTTATTTCAATACTGTCAGAGTTGTAGTTCAAGAGTAATTGAAGGATAAAGTTTAGCCCTCCTGCCCCTTTTACCTAGTCTAAGCCACTCCCCTCAGATTTGGAGTCTGGTCCATAGACCAGACAGCTCACAGCAAGGGACAATCTTCTTACTGTGAGAACAATGAAAACCCTTCACCCTTGACAGGTTTTCAGTTTTTTCCCTTATCTTAATTGAAGATTGTCCCTCTCTGTGATCCACCTGGACACCACCCTGCTGCTCTGAGGTGAGCAGTGTTACATCAGTAAAAGGGGCGGGAGGGGGGTACTTTATAATTCAATTACGCTTGAACTACAACTCTGACAGAACTGAAATAACACTCTCCAAGGCCCAAATACTATGATGATTAATTAGAGCTGCTTTTATTATGAGGGATATTTACTATCCCTTTAATACTTTGCATTAAAAAAGTATTACTATCTCTTTAAGACACAAATATTTGAAAAAGCACACGTTAAACAGCAAGATATGTGCTCAGAAGTTTACGTTTGTATATTTCCCATGTTAGGCATAGGTTATACCTGTCTACTAGTAATTAGTCATGTATGAATAAAAACTTAATTCATTAAAGTTAAAAGGAATTAATGAAAGACACTTCATAAATCTAGAGTCCATTTAAGATTGATTCTGCAATTAAAATGTTATCTTTTTTATACAGTATTGCCTACTCTTTTTTATGGCTATCAATCCATATCCATAATATTAAAGTGCCTATTAATTACCACATTCTTAATATCAAAGTCTAAGTTTGGATTCAATAAACAGTCATGCATTTTAAATCATTATATGGGAAGTGTCATCTAATTGTTCCCTTAATTCCTTCAGGTTTGCACACTCCTCTAGGCCTCAGTGGTTTAACACCTAGAGTGCCAGCGGGATGCCCACCGCACCATCGCATTGCTTCGCAATGTGTTGGTTACCCCCCTCTGGCACTCAAAGGGTTAATGGGGCAGAGAATTAAATTATGCCTATTATGATGTGATAGCCATTTTCCTATAAAATAGCTTTTAAAGGGATAGTAATGTTTCAAAATAAAAGCAGCAGCAATTAATCTTCATAGTAATTGAGCCATGGAGAGTGTTATTTCAATTCTGTCAGAGCTGTAGTTCAAGAGTAATTGAATGATCAATTCCGCCCCTTTTACTGCTGTAACACAGCTCACCTCAGAGCAGCAAGACTGTCCAGATGGATCTCAGAGAGGGACAATCTTCAATTAGCATAAGGGAAAACCCTGAAAAACATGTCAAAGTGGCAGGGTTTTCATTATACTCACAGTAAGAAGATTGTCCCTTGCTGTGAGCTGTCTGGTCTCAAAATCAGATTCCACATCTGGGAGGTGAGGTGGCTTACACTAGGGAAAAGGGGCAGGAGGGGGACACTTTATCATTCAATTACTCTTGAACTACAACTCTGACAGTACTGAAATAACACATTCCATGGCCCAAATACTATGAAGATTAATTGGAGCTGCTTTTATTTTGAAACATTATTATCCCTTTAATGGGATAATAACGTTACAATTTGAACAAAATTGCAATCAATCCTTGTGTTATATACAACTGCTCAATGAAATAATATTGAAATAATATTATGCATTATTCCCCTCATGCCTCTTATACTTACATCATTCTTTGAGCTGGAATTGGATGCTGACGTGGGACAAACTTCTTTCAGTATACGGAAACCCTTGTCCTCCTTCATCAAGGGAAGCAGGGTTTTCCATATACTGGATGACTGCAGATTATGCCTCGTTGCTCTCTGTCCTGTCAATCAACCAGACTTGAGATCTAAGGGGAGGAGGCCTGGCAGTCTGAATAGGAGTGCGAGGGTGATGATTTATAATGTAATTTCAAGAAATGAAGCGCAAATTGAGCACTAGTAATGTATTTGAGCAATTGTATATAATACAAAGACGAATTGCAGCAGTGTTCTAATTGTAGCATTACTATCCCTTTAAAATTATGTTATGGGTACACAACGCAGGGGTGGATCCTGTTCAAGAACTGGCCTGGGACATTTTCTTCTAAAATCACCCAATGTTACATGTCCCCTCCCCAGTCTTTTCTCTCCCCCACACCTTCCTTTTCTTGTCTCTTCCCCATTAACCTCCCCATCTCCTTGTTAACACTTTACTTTTCACCCTCCCTCTTTAACCTTTTTTACCTCTAACCTAGGCTTTCCAAATCATCCCTTTAAAAGAGGGCACATATGAAAAATGTCTGATACATGGAATCAATTGCAACCTAACAATTAAGCATTGGAGCCTTCCAGCAGACATTTCTCATATGTGTCCTCTTTAACCGGGATTATCTGGCAACCCTATCAAACTCAATGACCATTAATAATCATTGATTATTGTTTGTATGCCGTTTGATACTTTTATTGAAGATAATAAAGTGGGGATTTTACTTTCACTGAGTGGGACTCCTTTGCCTCACTGGATTTAAGTGGAGGAGAGATCTCTGAGTTAGTACCATGGCTGGGAAATGGAGGTGAGTGGCATGGTTGTGATCCATTCTTTAAGGAATAAAAAATGTTCTTATATTAGTTAAAGGGATAGTAATACTTCGTTTTAACTTTATTTTATTTTGTAGGCATTAAAAAAACATGAAGAATGATATAAGTCTCATCTCTCAAACCTTTATGGTTTAAGAGATATTCACAAGCAAAGTTTCCCTTTTACCTAGTGTAAGCCATCTCTTCTCAGATGGCGAAATCTAGTTGTAAGACCAGACAGATAACAGAAGGGAACAATCTTCTTACAATGAAAACAATGAAAGCCCTGCCCCCCTTGACAAGCGTTTCAGGTTTTTCCCTTATCTTAATTGAAGATTGTCCCTCTCTGCAGTCTACCTGGGCACCTCCCTTCTGCTCTGGCTGAAAAGTGTTACATCAGCAAAAGGGGAGGGAGGGGGACACTTTGTCATTGAATTACTCTTGAACTACAACTCTGACAGTATTGAAATAACACTCTCCAAAGTCCAAATACTATGATTATTAATTAGAGCTGCTTTTATTATGAAACATTACTATCCCTTTAAGAGTGTCCTTCAGATATAGGTCTTCGACCCTATCTAACCCCCTATTAACCCTTTGAGTTCCAGTGGAGTACGGAACACATTGCCTTGCAAAGCAATGCTTTCCGTACCCCTCTGGCATGCAAAGGGTTAACCATACCCTCCCTCCTTATCCCTTTAACATAAATAATTTTCCCTATTAACTATTCCCCCAAATAATCCCCTCTCTCCCCTTAATTTATTTGTATCTACCCTCTACCCCTTAACCCTTGTCTCCCTACCTTTTACCCCTATATTCCTTATGCACCAAATGTCTTTTTAAATTCTCTTTCCATCCGTTAACCTTGGTCACCTCTCTCTCCCGTTCTTAAATCTTGTCCATCTGTGTCTCCTGTTTAACCATTATTTAGTAATAATAATGAAAAAATCTGTGAGCTCCCCTCCCACCTGCCTTGAAAGGGACACTTTACTGGTGGTCTAATGTGGGAGTATAGATCTGAGTATATGACATCATAAGCCAAAATCTCAGCATCAATAGGCCACATGGCATAGATCTATGCAAGAAGAAGCACAGATTCATGGTCCTGCACAATAAAGCATTGGAATAGAGGGTAAAGTTGAACAACTGCACCCCCCCCCATATTCTCTGATGTCCCAATGCAAAGGGTAAGGTCAATCTTTGGTCCATCGGGCTGCCCAAATGCCTGTAGGAACAATCTAAACCTGACACTACAGGGGTTATGCACTAAGGGTAGGTAAGGCAAAAACAAAACAATGAGCGACAAACCCACTTGTGTAACACAGCTATTCTATTGCTGGCCCGGTATGTGGTAGCAATAACTCACCTTGTGGCCAAACACTTGTTGATTTTTGTTCCCACAATTCACACTAAATAGCATGAAAGGAAAAGGTTCTTTTTAAAATAAAAATAATGCCCACAAGAGATTCCACAATTATACCTTTGAGCACTGGAGGGATACCCCTCCAGCGCTCAAAGGGTTAAAAGACGTGTGTCATCTCTCTTCAAAGTAATAGGTTGTCTTATTTTTTTTTGGTAAAATTATTCATTCTTATTTTGCCTGGATATAAATGATTCAGATTGGGGATAAATGGTCACTGATGCCACTGGCTTCTTTGGTGGAGGCAGGTATGCTTACAGTCCCAGACGCCGGTTCAATACATACCGGGCCGTTGCCCACCTCCCAATGAGAGAATTTTGAATAGAGACTGGCTTTTTTATGCCGGTCTCTGTTCAAAATGATTGGTAACCTCCAGTTGTCTGGGATGTGTGCCTATGCATCAGCTTCTAGTGAGTTTCGTCATCCCACCGCTAGAAGCTGATTTTGCTCCCATTGAACATTTTTGTGCTGCGGTGGTTTTTTACAGAGCAGTTAATAGAATAGCAAACTATGCTGTCAAAACCACCATCAGTTTTCTAAGGTGTGACGAGGAGGTGATAAAGTGGAGATGACTTCTCCAATGATATCACTTCTGCAGGTTCTATGTTATTCTATGGAGCCTATGCACTAAGATCTCCAAAGCTGGAGAAATGTTAGTGCATTGGCTCCATAGAATAACATAAGTCTAGGAGAAGTAATATCACTAGAGAAGTTATCTCCGCTGCATCACCTCTGTATCACACTTTAGTACATTTCCCCCTATGTGTCACATTATGCTAATTCCCTTCACATGTCCTAATTAATTATATGAGGCCAAACTTATCACAGCGTGCTATTAAAAATGTCCAAAGAATGTGGGCTCTGTCTAGTCTCATTCATACCACAGTGCCTGGTAGTACTGGCCAGCACAGAAACAAATTAGCATAAAGTGCCATACTGTGTGAACAAGAAATAAAGGTAAATTTCTCAAAAACTATTTATATTACAAACAAATAGCTAGCATAACATAAAGGCAGTTTTAATTATATTTAAAATTAACTAAGCATCTTAAAGGAATAGTAAAATATATTTAAAAAGACATACCTCCATTAAATTTAGAAAATAAAATAAAGGCTACGGACACCTGAAACATGTTTTTTTCCATGCAGGCCAATGGAAGAAACTGTCATCTTTTTGAAATGCTGCAACTCCTGACCATAAGTTACCCCCCCTATGCAGGATAACCAATCTGCTGCTACACGTGGTGACTTGCTGTAGTCACAAGTACTCACTTGAATAGTGGATAGCTAACACAGAGATTTGCAGCTTGATTGGTTTTTCTTTCTGTCAGACTTTGCACAAGTAGAAAAACGGCTCCATGCGCATTTACAGCAACAGCGGAGAGATGGAGATCTTCATTTTTTTATGTTACATTAGTAGTCTAATGTATAATTAAATGTAAGATAGTCATGATATTTGATGGTTTGCTCCAGAATTAAACCTCTTTATTTTCATTAATATGACCCTAAGGGCAGCGTGCAAGAAAGTCTGTATTTCACCCCTATGTTTCTGTGTGGTATATGCATTATCATGTCCTCTTCAGCATTAAACTTTAGGTCCCACCGTATTGTCCATTCCTACAGTTTATCCCTAGTTGACAGTCAAACCTGCTGTAGATTTTTGTATCATCTGCAAAGAGGCCCACCTTACCTTGAATACTACCAGTAATATAACTAATGAAGGGGTATTATGATAGTCAAGGTAACGAGGTGGAATTCTGAAGTAAACCAACTACACCATAGGGTTAAAATGAATTTTTAGCAAATTCCTGATTTAAGTTACAATGATCAGAACTCCCCTTTTGTGAGAGACGCATGAAAAAATGCATACTGTAGGTCTGCTTTTATTTCAGCATAGGCCTAAAATATGCATATTTCCTATATGTCGCTAGTTAAAGGTGAGATCTGTACAGCCTAACTTAAATGGGGTTTGTAAACCCTTGAATGTTACTGAGATCTCATCAATGCCTCTCTATGATGCCTCTCTAGATGCAATAATGTGTGATAAAGAGTAGTGTTGAGCGAGCATGCTCGGCCGATGCTCGGATCGGCTCGAGCATCGCTCTGCTCGGCACATGGCGGTACTCGTACGAGTACCGCCATGTGCTCGCCCGCCATGTTCGGGTGGCAGGGATCTGTGCCGAAGGAGGCACAGATCTTACAGACGCTCCGCTGGACCACCAGGGACTGGAGGTAGGGGACATGTGGAGATGGAAGGGGGCATTGCGGAGATGAAGGGGACATTGCGGAGATGAAGGGGGACATTGTGGAAGGGGGACATTGTGGAAGGGGGGCATTGCGGAGATGAAGGGGGCATTGCGGAGATGAAGGGGGACATTGTGGAAGGGGGACATTGTGGAAGGGGGGCATTGCGGAGATGAAGGGGGCATTGCGGAGATGAAGGGGGACATTGTGGAAGGGGGACATTGTGGAAGGGGGGCATTGCGGAGATGAAGGGGGCATTGCGGAGATGAAGGGGGACATTGTGGAAGGGGGACATTGTGGAAGGGGGACATTGTGGAAGGGGGGCATTGCGGAGATGAAGGGGGCATTGCGGAGATGAAGGGGGCATTGCGGAGATGAAGGGGGACATTGTGGAAGGGGGACATTGTGGAAGGGGGGCATTGCGGAGATGAAGGGGGCATTGCGGAGATGAAGGGGGACATTGTGGAAGGGGGACATTGTGGAAGAGGGGCATTGTGGAGATGAAGGGGGGCATTGACCAGGCACCCTCCCCTCATCAGAGCAGGGGGTGCCTGGTGTAATGCTCGAGTCCTCTCATTAAATTCAATGGGGCTCGGGTGCTCGGCCGAGCACTCGAGCCTCCGGGGGTGCTCGGTCAGAGCACCCGAACCCCCGAGCATCGGGGTGCTCGCTCAACACTAATAAAGAGGTGATAAAGTGGAGATGACGCTTCCAGTGATATCACATCTCCAGTTCCTATGTTATCCTATAGAGCCACTGCACTAAGATTTCTCCCATTTGAAAAATTGTAGTAGATTGGCTCCATAGAATAACATAGGAACTGGAGAAGCGATAAACTGAATCTTTATAAAGTCTTTATATAACTGCCTACGAAGCAAGTAACATAAGATTCACTATATTGCTGCTGATAAAGTTGTTTCCATTCCATTTTGCAGAAGGTGATGAGCTCTGAACGAGAGACGGAAACATTACATGGGAACTTGGACTAGAGCCAGTGATTCCTTAGTTATGTTAAACCTTTAAGTGCCAGAGGGGTATGCAACACATTGCTTTGTAATGCCTTGCATACCCATCTGGCACTTAAAGGGTTAACACCTTCAGTATTGAGGGATTATGGAAGGCAATGCTCTGCAACACCTGTGCCTACATTCACTAAAGGTTGTTGCTGTGGCGATATCATTTTGTTGATGTGTTTGAAACACTTTGACATTTCGATCTACACACCAACATATTCACTAAAATTATCAGATGCAAGGGAAGGGGAGGTGAAGGTCCCTGTTAGCATACGTGATTGTCAAAGTACTGTCATTGTGGAAGGGATGTCCTCTTTTCACTTATCACCAACACTATGATAATTCTGAAGTTGAAGAGCATTCTCTCTGCTTCCCTACTTGGCCAGTAGGGGGGTGGAGACGATACTTTCAGCACCATGGACAGCATCTATCCCTTATACCTTTGAGTGGCAGTAGGATAGGTGATCAATGAGGTGACAAGGAAGGCAATTGCTGCCTTCCTTTTCCACCTACTCGAGCTGGCTGCTTGTTGAACTAAGCTTTTCATGAATGAATGACTGAATCACCCAGTTTGTGAGTATACGGGTTCAGTAGGGGGAGTCCTACTCAAGCCGGCTATTACTGAACAAGCAGCTGGCTTGAGTATGTTGAAAAGGCATCAGGAGGGGTCCCAAGTTCTGATTATATTTTTACAAAATTATTTTTTTTTTTAACACATAAAGGCAAACGTTATGCAGATGCATACATTGCTTATTAACCCTTTGAGTGTCAGAGGGGTATGCAAACACATTTCAAAGCAATGCGTTGTATAGCTCTTTGGTACTCAAAGGGTTAACCGTATGGACAGCAGTCATGTTGGATTGAGCAAGGGGGGGCAGTATATGTCGGAGGAGGCAGTGCACGTCGGATTGAACAAGGAGGGCAGTATATGTCAGAGGGGGCAAATCATGTTGGATTGAACTGGGGTGGGCAGTATATGTCGTAGGGGGGCATTATATGTCAGAGGTGGGCAGTACATGTCAGATTGAGCTGGGTAGGCAGCATGGTGGATGTTTAGAATGTTGGGCAGCATGAAGAACATCACCATTGTATGTTAGCCCCACATACAGTGCCTGACATCCCCAGCCTTCTTCCCTTGCCCAGGCAGTGCCAATGGAAATTTGTGGCTAGCATTGGGCAAGGAGAAAAGGCTGGAGAGGGTCAGACAGTGTACATGGGGAGCTGTGGCTAACAATGGTCAAGGGAACAAGTCTGAGAACCAAGCAGTGTATATGGGGTTCTATGGCTACCAATGGGAAAGGGGAACAAGGCTGGGGGGCAAGTGGTAGCCACAAATACCCATAGATACTTCCTGAACCTCAACCTTGTTCCCTTTGGATTACACAACACAACATATATCATATATGATACAGCCCTAAGGAGATAATTTTTTTAAACCATTTGAGTGCCACAGGGGTGAGCAATTCACATCCTTATGGCACTCAAAGGGATAAGGGACTGATGCTTTCCATGGTGCTGAAAGTATCCTCTCCACTCCATTACTGACCAAGTAGGGAAGCAGAGAGAATGGTCTTCAACTTCAGAATTGTCATAGTGTTGGTGATGTGTGAAGGGCGAACATCCCTTACACATCACCAACAGTTCACAGCCCTCTCTGCTTGTGATTGATTGAAGGCTGTTACTGCATAGGAAAGTACAGGGAGATCCCAACTTCACCATCCTCAGGAAGGTGGAGTTAAGACTATGAACTCTGACAACAGAGCCTGCTATCGGAGTTTAGTGAATGTGTCAAAGTGTTACATTATCATATCAACACCCCCCCCTTGCATACAAAACTGTCTCATTATTCATAATTTCCAAATGGAAATGAGTCATTATGCTTCCATATGGAAATAGGCCATTGTCGATGTGATGAATGCAAATTCGCAAACATGTCAGATGGGTGTCGATGTGGGCATATTTTTGTCTAACTGATGGTGATGTGATGTCGAAGACACTTTAGTAAATACTATCGATGTGCCTTCGACACTGCTCCAATAGGACATCAACATTTTCAGCCCTCTTTGAACTTTAGTGAATCTAGGCCCTGGTTCCTTCAGCCCTGAGATACAGAAGGAAAAGTTGAACACTTCACGAATCAGAAAATAATGGTTCATTACTCAGGCTTCTAAATTCAGCACTGCCACAGCAACACTAACACCTACAAATATAATTGGTTTATGTATGTTTAAAGGGTAAATCTACCTATAGAAATAAATACATCTTAACCCTTTGAATGCCATGGCTGTGCAACTCAATGCATTGTACACCCCTCTGGTATTCATAAATCATAATGGACCAGTCACCTTTCCATGGGGGCATCTATATTGAGTGCAGTTGCATGATTATTCCTATCCATCAATTTATTTAACCCCTCTGATGGAAAATAATGGATTTTAGCAGCCCAAGAACAGTGAAGAGATGTGATTTTTCTGGACATGTGAGTAATTAACTATGCAGGCAAGCAAATTAGAGAACAAAGCTCTGCTGAAGTTAGAATCCCCAACTACTAAACCAAGAATCTCTCCAACTATTAAGATGATTTAACCCTTTGAGTGCCAGAGGGGGTGTGCAATGCATTGCAGAGCAATGGGTTGCATACCCCTCTGTCGCTCAAAGGGTTAAAACCGATAAATGTCACGGTACAGTCAGTCTGAATAACTGAATAAGTATAAAAGCTGTAGATATGGCAGATCCACTTTAATTGACAGAAGTACAGATCAGGTAGTGTAGCGCTGAAAATTGAGCTCCTCGTACTAAAACCCTGAGATTTTGGATGTTTGCAAAAAACAAAAATAATGGGGGCCACCTACAACAGGAGCATTCCCTCTAAGTATATTTTAAAACAAAACAAGCATAATTTGAGATTTTGGGGATCTAGGATCATACAAGTTTCTGTTTTGTGGTGCGTGATATTTAAATGCATGTAAATCTGCATTTCCCTTTCAAATGAAACTGTCCCTTTGTAGCAAATAGGTGATTTTGACAGAGCGTTCAAAAGAACCTTGATTTATGTAAACCATTCTTCTTTTATTTAGAACAGTAGTTTACAAGATATTTATCTTTATGTATTTGTCAGTTTATACAAATGAGCTGCTAGAGCGAGCAGTGTGGGATGTAGTAACTGCAAGGCACATTAGCCAATACTGTCTAATGTCCATAAATTTACAAATAAATAAAGCTGCATATTGCAGATTGTTGTATTAACCCTTTGAGTGCCAGATGGGTATGCAACGCATTGCAAAGCGTCTAATGTCCATAAATTTACAAATAAATAAAGCTGCATATTGCAGATTGTTGTATTAACCCTTTGAGTGCCAGAGGGGTATGCAACGCATTGCAAAGAAATGCGTTGCATACCCCTCTGGCACTCAAAGGGTTAAAAAATATGTGATTTTGAAAGCTCTTTCAAAATCAACTATTTGTTACAAAGTAGCAATTCCCCCTTCAAGGTATTAGTGTTGCTTTAAATCTAATCTTTCTCCTTTTGCAATATTGAAAGAAAAGATTTTATTAACCTTTTAAGAACAAGCGGGGTGGGCAACACATTGTAATGCAATGCACTGTACACCCCTCTGGTCCTTGAACTGTTAAAATAAATAGAAGAGAATGGATTTCACTGTAACATTATTAATCGGAAATAGTCTTGATTTCAGTGAATTAAAAAAGGACCAATATTTATTTGAAGATTAACTAGATGTTATGTTTTATAATGTTTTAAAGGGATAGTAATACCTTGAAACAAATGCAGCTCCAATTGCTACTCTTATAAAGAGGATCATGTAATGCTTTATTTCAGTACTAGTGTAAAAGCCTGTGTACGTGGGCCAAAGTGTATCACGGCAGGTACCAATGGCTATTTAACTGCAGGTGTATTACCAGAGAACTACAGCTCCCAGCATATTGTGCATTCAGACAGTGTCTACTGTGCATGACTACATCGGATAAACACAGGCAGTCTCTACTGCGCATGACTGCAGCGGTCAAACACGGGCAGTCTCTATTGCGCATGACTGTATCCTGCCTTCGTGCAGTCTCTACTGCGCATGACTGTATCCTGCCTTCATGCAGTCTCTACTACGCATGACTGTATCCTGCCTTCATGCAGTCTCTACTGCACATGACTGCATCCTGCCTTCAGGCAGTCTCTTCTGCATGTGACTGCATCCTTCCTCCGGGCAGCCTCTACTGCATGTGACTGCATCCTGCCTTCGGGCAGCCTCTACTGCGTGTGACTGCATCCTGCTTTCGGGCAGCCTCTACTGAGCACAACTGTATCCTGCCTTCAGGCAGTCTCTACTACACACACTGTATCCTGCCTTCGTGCAGCCTCTACTACGCACGACTGAATCCTGCCTTCGTGCATTCTCTACTGCGCACGACTGCATCCTGCCTTCGGGCAGTCTCTACTACGCATGACTGCATCCTGCCTTCGGGTAGTCTCTACTACGCACGACTGTATCCTGCCTTCGGGCATTCTCTACTGCGCACGACTGCATCCTGCCTTCGGGCAGTCTCTACTACGCAAGACTGTATCCTGCCTTCGGGCAGTCTCTACTACACACGACTGCATCCTGCCTTCAGGCATTCTCTACTGCGCACGACTGCATCCTGCCTTCGGACAGTCTCTACTGCACGTGACTGCATCCTGCCTTCGGGCAGTCTCTACCGCGCGTGACTGCATCCTGCCTTCGGGCAGTCTCTACTGCGCGTGACTGCATCCTGCCTTCGGGAAGTCTCTACTGAGCATGACTGCATCCTGCCTTCGGGCAGTCTCTACTGTGCATGACTGCATTGGACAGACATAAGTCTGGCCTTTTATTATTAGTGATGCTTCGTGTTGTAGTTCAAAAGGAATTCACTGCTAAAGGATTCCCCTCCCACCCCTTTTACCAACGTCATGCTGCCTCTCTCAACTGGCCGATGGAACACAGCAAGAGACAATCTTCACTTGAGAAAGGGGGCATGGTTTTCCTTATACGTTGTGAATGAAGCTTGTCCCTCAGTGCACACTGTCTGGCCCCATGACCTGATTTCATATCTAAGGGGAGGTGGCGTGCAGGCTGTAAAAGGGGCAGGATGGGAATCCCTTAGCAGTGAATTTCTTTTGAACTACAAAACGGAGCATATTGAAATAAAGCTTTACATGATCCTCTTTATAGGATGATCAATATAGGTATCACTATCCCTTTAAGGAAAAGAGGGGGTGTGATACACATTTCTAACATGTTGCTGTCCTTTCTACTCCCTAAAGTGTTATATAAGTGTAGACTGCCTTATACTTCCAGTGGAGAAAGATGATAGCTTATCACAATATGACATTTAAAGGAATATTTTATTCTGACTTTATATAGACTGCAATGTATTATATATAAAGTCAAATTGCTTAGCCTTTTTTATTTTTTACCTTCTTTTTTTTTAATTTTTTTTTTTACACTTTTACATCCCTGATGGTAAACCCCCGGATCACTGTTTCCAGGGAGTTATATGGTTAGTCAAACATAAAAGCAGGACACTTATGCAATGTAGTAGTTTCCCTGCACCACTGGAAGCTGCATGTTATCTATTTTACATTCTATATTAACTATATCTCTATATTATATTGCAAAACCTGTTTTCACAGTCACTGACAGAATCAGGTCCAAGGAGCTTAATAATAAAATAGATGAAGATGGAAAAGATGTATTATTATTATTATTATTATTATTATTATTACATATTGGAAATGTTACTTTACATATTATGAGCTCACATAATATATTCAAAATATATAAATATATATATAAATATATTTAAAATAAAGGGATACTACATTACCCTTTGAGTGAGATAATCTACTGCTGCCTAAATGTCCCAAATCTAGTTAGCAGTCTCACCACTGATGTCCCCATACCCAGGCTATGAGATCACTTTACTATTGCAATTACTCTCTTGTGTATTTTCACAGTATTTTGATTTTCTTAACCTGCTAAATATTAGCGAGGTCTCCTATTCATTGCTTTTGAGAATTCTCTACTCTAGCAACCAAGGGGTAAAAAAATTCACCATACTGGCATACCTGAAAACTCTCAGAATTTGGCCCTGAGACTCAAGGTTTTCACCAAAATCTCAAGGTCTCAGGGTGAAAGGTCAGATTCTCAGGGTGAGGAGTGTCCAGTGATTTGCACCAATCTACTGCACCTTTAGTCTCTAAGTTGGTGCCACAGCTACCAGAAAGGCAGAGAGAGGGGTCCGGCTTCTGTGTGTTCAATCTGTGAGATCTCTAGGTTGTAGCATGTTTAAGGGTCCTTTAACCCTTTGAGTGCCAGAGGGGTGCATAACGCATTGCAAAGCAATGTGTTGGGCAGCCCTCTGGCACTTGAAGGGTTAAAACTGACTACTCAAATTCTGGACCCTAATCATAATTGTCACAGTGTATGTCCTATTTTTTCCTGTTACTATGAGACCTTCTTTTCCTGAGCTCCCGTATCTAGTTGGGCCCGGCACTTTGACCATCTTATCCACAGTTTTCACCAGTTTCTTTCCCATCACCCATCACAACGTCTTTTACAAGGATACCATGGTGTGCTGCTAGTTCGGATGGCTTCGCCTCCTCAACCCAGCCTCATCCCTTCCCTCTTTCTCCTTTCCCTCTCTCTCCCGCTCTTTTCCTCCTGTCCTCCTTCCTGTTCTACCCCCCTCTTTTTCTCACCTAGCTTCTTGAGTCAAGTGGATACCTACAGATTCTCAGTGTAATCTATCCTAGGCCCATCACCAAGGGTAGACTGTGAATGATACAACAGATGTTACTACATTATAATCTGTGCTTTTTAAATGTGATAACTATGTATAACCTATTTATGTAATATTATAACGCTTGTCTGCGGTATTATTGTACCTTGTAATCGTTGCATAATTCTCAATAAAGAGTTTATTATTTAAAAAAAAAAAAAAAAACTGATTACAGCACCACTGGGCTTAAAAAAAGCATGGACCCATTACCTAAAATCTACATTCTGGGGAACTTAAAGGGTTTCTATTTCAAAAATGTCATGTTCAGCTTTTTGGATTTTTTTGTAAAGTCCCCTGTTATGACAGTTTGCACTGTATCTACAGTAGCTACTTATAGGGAGTTATGTAGAAAGAAAAGAGGAGGAATTATGGGGCATATGAACTGCATCATGGGGGAAAATCCAGTTGATTTAAATGGAGATTTTAATGTCTAGAATGCTAGAGAGGTCTCCAAGGCATTGCAAAGCAACGTGTTATGTATCATCTCCACTTTGATAGCTTCGATTGTTGTGTGGAATTGCATTTTTTGATTTTTGGTAATTGAAATTATAAACCTTATGCAGGATTTCATTTGTTTCTCCATAAAACAGCACTATTAATCAAGTGGTGTGAATGCAGAGTGGTTATTTCAAGTGAGTGATAAATCACTTTATCTGTTTTGCTACACAATTGCTTGTAAAGTGTTGTATAATCAGGAAAATCAATTCAGTCTCTTTCTATTTGAAGTTGTGTTCGCTTATTGATGTCTGCCCAATCTGATAGTAAACATACCCAAATGCATCTAACAAGTAAATAGCTTCTATGTATATATATACACTTTACATTCTCTAATATTCCACATTAAAGCTAAAAAGAGACCAATAAACTTGTGGTACCTAAAAATAATCTGTCCTGGACAGTTCTCTTACACTGGAAGCAATTGTGGCATTGTGAGATCCCAAGCGATTCTCCCTATAGTCTTATGAATCTCAGAATGCATATTACCCCTTAACAACTGATTGACACAGGGCGCGGCTGGCTGTTTAGGACCACGGGGCATTTTTTTGTGTGCAATGTATTCTGGCACTCAAAAGGTAAAAGGAGAACTGATACCTTCTAATAATAATTCCTCTCCCACTTACATTACTATGGCCAAAAAATCTTAATGGCCCTTATGGATTTCGCCCTGTACATAGGTTACATCTTCAATCAGTTCCGACTGTCATGTTCATGAAGATGGTGCTGGCAGTCAAACTGAAGCAGGCAAAGTGCATGAGCCCATCCCTCCCAACATTTCAAATGGTCAGAGGGACACTTTTGTTTTAGGTGGTGTTGCTGGGGATACGACTGCTGGGCAGGCCATTAAAGAGAATGTTTAGGTTACTTCTTTACCTACTCTCAGCTATTTATGTAAATAAAAAATAAATGAATGATTTAGAACAAGGCCAATGCATTTCATTTACGTACGCTAATTTCTAAAGACATATACTGAAGTTTAGATAAACATTAAACTGAGTTTTATTGCTGTGGAGCAATGTGATTGACTTACAGTATCTATACTATTCTGATATCTTCTGAGGGACACCAGGAGGACAGAAGGGTTTGGGTCTCAAATAGGGTCTGTCCCTCCTAAAGTGAATGTTCTTAACCCTTTGACACTTGCTTTGGATATCTCTCTTGCTTTGTGAAGCACATTTCTGTGGTCCTAAATGGTTAAGACTGCCATGTGCAGTGAGCAGAGTTTGAGTTCCTGTGGTCCTGCTAACAACTGTCATGTCTGCCTCCATGTTATCTCTGGAACAGAGAGACAAAGACATAGGGGTTATTAGGATTTTCTGGCCCCAGTAAGGTAAATGTGAGATTTTTTTTAGTAGGTTAAAGTTCTCCTTTAACCCTTTGAGTGTCAGAGGGGTGTCTGAATGCATTGAACACCCATCTTGCAACTAAGCCTTTGACTGCCAGACAGGTATGCAACACACTGCAGAGCAATGAATTATGCATCTGTCTGGCACTCAAAGGGTTAGTATGAAAACGGATAAATGGAAGCTTTCCCACATACTGTGTAAATATCAGATCTTCTGTATTCTAGTGTGAGAGACCTATGAATCATCATCATGCTCACCTCTCACAGGGAAATGGGGTGGTCAGGATGTCAGTGTCATTTTGTAAGAGTGAAACAATTAAAAGAACACATACCTAAATATGAAACTGGGTGATAAAAGTCTAAATATTATGTACTTACAGATAGAATATGTAAAAATTAATTATTTATGATAGATTACTAAAGTATCACCCGAAAGATGCTTTTTAACACTGTCCTATTCTGCGGATTTATTGTATTTTGTCTGTGATGTTTGTAATGAGAGAAAGCAGCTAATGTGTTGCACAAGCCTTTTGTCCTTAACCCCTTAATGACGAGCAGCCTGGGGAAGTTACTATCGCTTTGATCTATGTCGGCATCCCGGCACACGTGACTGATGATGTACTGGTGCTCCGAACGGGTTGGGGTCTCAGAGAGACAGCTAAGGTCTTGGTCAATTTCAGACCCCGCTAGTTGTCAGAGATTCTGCCATGGGCTGGAGAGTAAAAGGTTAAGTTTGCAAAACCAGGATTGTCTGTGTAAATTCTCTCTCTTAGATCTATATGTATTTAAAAGAGACAACAGGCCTTTGCTTAAATGGGAGTGAAATATTCCAGTGTCTTTATGGTAACTGATTTCCAGACACCCAATGTCTAGTATCTGTGGGGAAGATAACAGGTCTGGGATTTGCTTTATTTTCTAGTGTGGAAAGTTGGGAGTACAAATACCTGGGATGCCTTGGTTATCTAGGGATGGATTTGATTTATATTTGTTACTCTAACTGAGAAGGATAAGAAATCGTGAAAAATAGATTTCTGTCATCTGATGTTTTCAAACGACCAAAATCTATATTGTGAATTTTTCTCCTTAAAATAATATAATAGTGAAATTAATAATTAAAGTGTGAACATAAATATTCTAATAACGTAAAATAAATCAATATGGTGACCACTAAATCTGTGCATTATACTTTGTCAAAACATATGTATTCTTATAACGTGATATGTATGGATGTGGAACACATTGTATCAATATGTTTCACTATCCATTAATAACATAAATGTGAATTACTCATTTAAGAAACATTTAAAACAATAATAACATACCACGAATCTTAGCTGTTAATAAAAAAACACTTAAAAAATGTTATTCTTGAAATAGAAAAAGAAATAAGTAAGGGGAAAATTTAACCCCAAAAAATCCTTGAAAAATAGATCCCAAAAATCTTTTCTATACTGAGAAAATCAACTTTCTACTGATCCTCCAGAAACAATGAAAAATGTATGATCTCATTCAAACCATATGGAGACATGGTATTCAAAGTTTTAATCCAAAAAGTCTTCTTCTGGAGAAGTTTATTGCTGTGATTACCACCTCTCTGAGTGGTGGAACATGGTCAATTGGCATTGCCCAAAATGTTGTTGCTGAATGTCCTTTTACCAAAAAATGTTTGGCAATCAGTTTATCTGATCGTTTATCATGATGTGCAATATGAATTGCTGAGCGATGTCCTGTCATACGATCTTTGAACCTCCCATCTGTTTTTCCCACATAAAAAGTCACCAATAATCATTTTTTTACATGCCATGCAACCAGGGCACCCAAAAAACTCCAGTTTTGCCTTTAATATCCAAGACTGTGTCTGCTTAGAATAGCTATTAACAGGATCTATGATGACCAACAGATCCCTAAGACTTTTACCACTCATACAATGGTTTTATATTGGAAGATTTTAGGTAATCTGTGATCTGTTGATAAAATTGACCAATGGTCCATTAAGATACAATGTATTTATGGAGAAACATTTTTATAAGTTGTTTGTATAAGTTGTCTGTGTGTATCTCTACATTTTGTTTTGTTCTCTGTGGCCTGTTGCAATACTAAGGATACATTTTCACCAATAATATCCTCAGGATATCATCTTTTCACAAATTTGGCAGCCATATCTTGTAATTGTGAATACATTAGTCCCAAATCTGAATTATTTCTTATTACTCGTAAAAATTGTTCAAATTGTAATGAAGATTTCATTCTCTTGGGATGCAAGTTGTTATAATGCAATAACGTATTGAAGTCAGCATCTCTGCGGTGCAATGTTTTAACCTAGACCTTTCCCTAGTCGAAAAATCTCCAGATCCAAAAAGTGATTCTATCCAGATTGGCTTGAGAAGTAAACCTCACTGTAGATTCCAATGTGTTCAAAAACTCCACAAAATTATTAAATGACTCTAAATCCCCCTGCCACAAGATCAACATGTCATCTATAAATCTTTTATACAATATCAGATTAGAGGCAAAGGAGTTAAGGATGTTACGTGTCTCATATATGTGCAAAAAACAACTGGCGTATGATGGTGCCATGGATGCCCCCATTTTCCTGCCCGTTTTTTGTATTAAATATGTATTCTCAAATTTGAAGAAGTTACATTGCAGGGCAATCTCGAAGAGACCGATCAAACAAGGTATTGGTGGACCTACAAAATAACTTGATGCTTGGATGAGTTTTACAACCACACCCATTCCTTCCTGATGGGGAATAGTTTGAAGTCCCGTGAATGCTTGCCTTTGATTGTCTTAACATATATATATATATATATATATATATATATATATATATATATATATATATGTACACATTTTTAATATGGTATTGGTACACCATCTTCTGGAACAAAGAAGTACTGCTACAAATGTTCTAAAATCTAAAATACGTTATTTTGGGTTTGACCAAGCAGTGTCTAGAAAATTTAGTCTGACATCATATTCTAATGATCTGGTAACTCATCCTATCAGAGAAGGATGGTTGTGTCTGTCAGATAAGGGAAATTTTGGTATATAAAGTGATGATTTTGGATAGCTCTCTCTTTTTTTGCTGACTTCCATGAGTTACCACCTGAACAGAGCCATAGAATTCTCAGAACTCTACATCTAAGTTGTCTGGTAATTATGCATTTCTGCTCTGGCTGAGCAGTGTTACATCAGTAAAAGGGACGGGAGGGGGACACTTTGTCATTGAATTACTCTTGAACTACAACTCTGACAGAACTGAAAGAACACTCTCCAAAGTCCAAATACTATGATGATTAATTAGAGCTGTTTTTATTATGAAACATTACTATCCCTTTAAGGGAAAAAAAAAAACGATGACGTTCCTGACACGCCACCAGTTGTTAAGGGGTTATGAATAATATGCACATTGAGCTACGTTTGAGGTCCTTCTGGCAACTGTCATGTCGGCCACCATAAACACGACATCCAGGACTGATTGAAGATGTTATATCTTGAACACAGACACAAAGGCAAAATTCACAGGGGTAATTATTATTTTCTTGTTATAGTAAGGTAAGTGAGAGGTTATTATTAGTGTTAGTTCTCCTTTATTTAGTATGTTCACGGATAAGTAAAAGAGTCTGCAAATATTGTGTAAATGTCAGATCTTCATTATGCTTGTTTGAGAAACTTTTAAGTCACCATCATGTTCACCTTGCATAGAGAAATGGGTGGCCATGTCAGGATGTCTGGCGATTCTGTAAACATCAAACATTAACCCTTTGAGTGACAAAGGGGTAAGGAATGCATTGCTTTTGCAATGCATTCCATACCCCTCTGGCAACCAAAGGGTAAAAAGAATATTAGCACCTAAAAATTAAAAATGGGGATATAACTGTAAATATATACATACAGCTAGAATATGTCATATAAATTATACGTGTTAGATGTATCATCCCAGACTTGCTATTTAAAGTGCAATGCATTGGATGCCTTTCTGGCACTCAAAGGGTTAAGACATGTACAGATTGTGTTATTTAGAGAGGATTTATTTACTCTGGAATTGTAAACCAGAGCTAAAGTCAGTTGTGATTAGTGCCAATTGCTCAGATAGGATATAGACAATACCAGACAATCAGCTCAAGGCTGTTGTAGTACTTGGAGCCCTGGAAAAGGCAGGAAGGTCTGCTCCCTCAGAGCATACATAAGAGTAGATTTTAGGCCTCAGAAAACAAATAGAAGAGTTTTACAGATACTAGCATGAAGTACGGGGTATTTAACTCTTTATAAATGCAGTTCATTATTACTTTTTAGCTTTACTGCAGTGGAGCTTTGTATGGACCAGAGAAAGATATTTTAACCCTTTGGATGCTAGGAGTTCTCAAAAGCATTGGTTTGCAATGAGTTGGAGGCCTCTCTAGCATCCAAGGAGTTTAAAGTGAAAGTAACACTTTATAATGACTTTGGTGATTATGAAATATCTTTCAAAATCACCTATGTTTATGTTACAGTAAAAGGAAAAGAAACAAAGGTGCGGTTCTATGCTGAAAAATGTTCACAATTTTATTGATCATAATATAAGTCAGCCAACTGGCTGCTCACATAAACGGTGGTCACTTAAGGTCTTGTGAAGGATCCTTCTGCCTTCACTGAATCCTTTATCCAAATATCCAAACTCAATTTAACAGTTGTTGCTGCCTGCTCTTCCTTCTATCTCTCCTGTGGCAATCAACAACAAACATATTAAATCTTAAGATCTAAAATGAAAACAATATTACAATAACAGTAAAATAATTCTAACACCTCAATGCATTTCTTGGCTCATCCATTTCATCAGGAGAATTTTTCTTAAATCCCAATTCCAGCTTCTCTTTTATTAATGAACTGACATATGAACTCAGTTCACCTTCAAATCAAAGATTTCCTACTGTCATATATCACAATACCCTATGAATCATAATTACTCAGAGTTCTTTAACAGGTTTTAAAGGGACAGTAATGTCCCATAAAAATATTATTTTTGTTTTGTAGATTAAAGAAAAATAAATTATGCGCAGTAAATCATATCTCTCAAACCTTTATGGTTTGAGAGATATTTGCCACTAAAGTTCTCTCTCCTGATCTCAGCTGTAAAGCTGACAGAAGGCGATTTGTGTCAGCAGACACGAGGAGGCTCTTCAGCAGAGCCGCAATAGCGTGATTTAAAAATAACTACTTCTTTGGAACGGTCTAAAAAGTGTGTTTGCAAACCAAGCACACTTTGTAGACCGTTCCAGTTAAGTGTTTCTTTTAAAATCGCGCTATTGCGGCTTTTCTGAAGAGCCGCTTGTCGGTCCCCTGACCAGGAACTCCTGCTGACAGCTTACAGCTGACGTCAGGAGAAGAGGAGGGAGAGGGGAACTTTAGGACTGAATATCTCTCAAACCATAGGTTTGAGAGATGGGATTTACAAAACAAAAAACATTTTTATGGGACATTAGTGTCCCCTTGATATAAAAAAAATAGAAAAAGGAGGAGAAAAATTGGATTAGAAATGAAGGTATGTGAAGTGAATATTATCGCATTGGAGGGCAACATTCAGAGGCTTATATTCATACAACTACATTACAATTCTGGTCTGGCAGTGCATTACTGTGTGGAGCTGAGATGGCGGATTATCTGCACATCTTTCCTAAATTTGATACCAATAACGTGGCCCATGACTGGAGAAAATGGATAATTAGATTTGAAAACTTTCTAGAAGCAATGGACATAAAAGATGATAAAAGGGCTTTATTATTGCATTATGCTGGCAAGGAAGTATCCTATATAATAATTTGCGAGAATGTTTGTCAGAAGCCGCCATGTGCAGTAGAGACTATGCACGTTCGGGCAGTCTCTACTGCGCATGAAGCTGCCACTTAACCCTTTGGGTGCCAGAGGGGAACGCACTGCATTGCGTACCCCTCTGGCACTCAAAGGGTTAACATTGTCCTTACCTTGGCCCGTGTACACGGGCTTTTACACTAGTATGATATATTCGGCACATTACCTGCTGCAGACACTGACACATACAATGGCTGTTCCAAAGCTTTAACGGATTACTTCAACCCGAAACAAAGCATCATATATGAGAGATACATATTTAGGATTGCTAAACAACATCCAGATGAATCCATAGATACATATGTCACACGTTTAAGAGAACTGGCACAAGGATGTGATTTTGCTGATGATGTTGTGATGAAATTCTAACACAAATAATTGTATCTTGCTCATCATGTACTATAAGACGCAAAGCATTACAGCAAAATTACTCTCTATATGAATTCCTTAAAATGGCTCGTGCCATAGAACTTGCAGACTATCAAGCTGCTAGGGTGGAAAAAGGACATGACTTACACATGAATAATGTTCAGCATAAACATACAACAGTTAATTACACAAAAACAAAAGGTAAAACATGTTACAGGTGTGGAATGTCCGGCTTTAGGTCAAACGTGTAATAAATGTGGGAAAAAAAAACATTTTGCTGTTGTATGCAAATCAGCAAATACCAGATCAGCAAAACAAGCAAGATAAACAGGAGACATCCTCTTTAATGGATGACTATGTTTTCATTACCTCTACGGATAAATCAACACAATCTCCTGGTGTTACACTCACTATATTTGATACTGACGTTGCATTTACGATTGACACTGGTGCATCAGTGGATATATTAGACGGTGATACATATGACTGATTGAAAATGGAGCCTGTCTTAGAAGATATTCACACTAAAATATTTTCATATGGTTCTCAAACTCCACTACCCACTATGGGAAAATTCAATGATGTACTCCGTTATAAAAATAAAATACAAAAGACATGTTTTTATGTCTTACAAGGTTCTGGAAGCTGTCTTCCTAGTTACCATACCACCATGTACTTGGGTCTCATTCAAATCATTCATGCAATAGCTGGTCCAGATGACAAGGATATACAAACTATGATTAATGAATTTCCTTCTTTGTTCAGTGGCCTTGGCAAATTGAAAGACTTCCAAGTACATCTTCATGTGGATGAGAATATTCGTTCTGTTGCACAAACTCACAGGCGCATTTCATTTCATCTAAGACAAAGTAGAAACCGAACTCCAGGCTTTGGAAGACCAAGATATTATTGAATGTGTAAATGGTCCGACTCCATGGGTCTCTCCAATTGTGGTAGTTCCAAAATCAAAAACCCCTGACAAAATAAGACTTTGTGTTGACATGCACCTCCCAAACATTGCAATTCGGTGAGAAAGACACATCTCTCCCACAATAAATTATATTATTCACCTATTAAATAGTGCAACTGTTTTTTCAAAATTAGACCTTAACAAAGGTTCTCATCAACTGGAACTGAGTCCTGAATCCAGATACTTGACAACATTTTCTACACATTTAGGCCTCAGAAGATTTAAACGGTTATTTTCAAGATTTCATAAGAAATATGATTCAACATATTCCCATTGCTTTCAACTACAGTGATGATATTCTTGTATTTGGCAAAAACTAGGCTGAACATAATTGTGCATTACATGCTATCTTTGATTGTTTATTGTCTAAGGGACTCACTTTAAATAAAGAGAAATGTGAATTTAACAAACCTTCTTTGGAATTTTATGGTCACATTTTTTCTGCAGCTGGAATACAACCTGATCCGAACAAGGTATAGGCTATCAAAATGGCCTCCATGCCTCAAAATGTCAGTGAAGTTTGCTCTTTTCTAGGTATGTCCAGCTACTGTGCTAGATATATTGAACATTTTTCAACAACTAGTGCTCCACTGAGAGAACTCACTAAACAAGGAGGTGAATTCAAGTAGTCTCAAGAATGCCAAACTTCTTTTGATAACATAAAAAATGATCTGTGCGCAACAACAGTGGCCTATTCTGATCCTACTTTACGCACTGAGCTGATTGTTGATGCGAGTCCAGTGGGACTGGGTGCTATCCTAGTACAATACAAAACCTATAACTCAGAGCCGTCCATCATTGCATATGCCAGTACAGCCTTAACTAATACAGAAAGAAAATATTCTCAGCCTGAAAAAGTGAGCTTAGCGGTTGTCTGGGGATGTGAACATTTGTTTCTTTATGGAGCGCCTTTCACTAGTGTAACAGATCATCAAGCTCTACTTACCATTTCTGGAAATCCACGAGCCAAAATGCCAGTGAGAATTTAATGATAGGGCCTGCGACTATAAGGCTATAATTATAAAATTAGTCACAGACCTAGAAAATACAGCAATCTGGCTGACTACATTTCAAGACATCCTCCTGAAGTGACTCAAACTACTCATTGGTCCACTGAAGAATATATAAATTTTATTGCAACTCATGCGATACCAAAAGCACTTTCAGCTGATCAATTTGTCACAGCAACTACAAATGACAAGACACTTTGTGCTTTGATTTACATCATCCAAAATGGAAATGGCATGAAATTCAATGAGCAAAATTTCCAGATCCTGAAATAGACCTCAGAGAGTTAAAATCATTCTCTAGTGTAAGAGCAGAATTATCTATCACAGAAAAACATCTCATTCGAAGAGGCACCAAGCTAGTTGTTCTTAAAGGGATAGTAATGTTTTCATAATAAAAGCAGCTCTAATTAATCATCATAGTATTTGGACTTTGGAAAGTGTTATTTCAATACTGTCAGAGTTATAGTTCAAGAGTAATTCAATGACAAAGTGTCCCCCTCCCGCCCCTTTTACTGATGAAACACTGCTCAGCCAGAGCAGAAGGGAGGTGCCCAGATAGACTGCAGAGAGGGACAATCTTCAATTAAGATAAGGGAAAAAGCTGAAAAGCTTGTCAAGGGGGGCAGGGCTTTCATTGTTCTGACAGGAAGAATATTGTCCTTTGCTGTTATCTGTCTGGTCTATGGACTGCATTCCACATCTGAGAAGAGATTGCTTAAACTAGGTAAAAGGGGTGGGAGGGGGAAACTTTGCTTGTGAATATCTCTCAAACCATAATGGTTTGAGAGATAAGTCGTATATCTTTCTTTATGTTTTTCTAATGCCTACAAAATAAAATAAAGATAAAACGAAGTATTACTATCCATTTAAGGTCTTGCATTGATCAGCTGGTAGACAATTTAATATAACATTGCTCTACATGTCAGCTTGTTACTTCTACATCAAAACCTGAGCCATTACTAATGTCTTCTTTCCCTACAACAGTATGTTAAGAAGTTGAGGTTGATATCTATGGCCCACTACCTAATGGTCAATATATTCTGGTGGTAATTGATGTATATTCCAGATATCCAGCTATTGTATTTATTTTATCAACTTCAGCTTCTAGTATCATACCAGAATTGGACAACATCTTCTCAACATTTGGCATTCCACGAGTTGTCAAAACAGATAATGAGCCTCCCTTTAATGGACACAAATTTGTACAATTCTCTGAATATCTTGGATTTACTCATAGGAAAATAACACTCTGCTGGCCACAAGCAAATGGAATTGTGGAAAGATTCATGCGCACTTTGGGAAGAGAGTGACAACAGCTCATTTGGAGCACATACCACTGAAACAAGCACTGTAAAGATTTTTGTGCAACTACAGAAGTGTACCACATTCAACAACCAATGCTGCCCCAGCACAACTATTGTTCAACAGAAATCCTCGCATAAGGATCCCTGATGTTGCTATTCATGCACTGCCCAACAAAGTCACTGTAAGGTCAACAGATCAAAGAACAAGGAGAAAATGAAACAGTATGCAGACGGTACATGTCATGCCCAACCATCCTCTTTACACAAGGGAGATAAGGTTGTTGTACGTCAATAAGACCACTTAATTCTATAACCCAGCAGAATACTATGTAACAGCCAAGAAAGGAATTATTGTTACAGCAGAATGTGATGGACATTCCATAACCAGGAATACCTCTCACTTCAAAGTCATGCCTACAGAAGATATTGATGAACCCTCTTAGCCAAACGATTCTGAAGTTGACAATACTCATTCTCAAAAGGACACAGATAATTCATTGGAAAGGACATTACCAACTATTCAAGATGCTATCCTGTGAGGGAAAGAAAAGCCCCATCAAGACAAATTGAGGAAATATAGTCATGACATAATCAGACTTTAAACAGTTGTCATGTTGTAATATTCATGTTTCAGTGAATATAAATGTTTCTGTTTGTCTTATGCTGAATTAAAAAAAAAAGGGGGGGTGATGTAACATACAGCAAAGTCTCTCTCTCCCTTTAAGAAAAGAGGGCGGGAAGCAGGAAGTGGAGGAGGGGAGCTAAAGATGGGCAGCTAGAGGTTGTCTGAGGAGATGGAATGAGTTAAATAAAAGAGTTGATATTAAGATTATCCTTGAGTGTCTATATTTACTGAAACATTATACTCCCCAATATCATTGTGAATAACAACACTGGGGTACAGCTCACAGAACTGTAGACTACTAAAGACCTCTCATGTTTTACATTTTGCCACTCTTAATCATAGGGCTTTGATGCAACCATTCCCACTGTCATTTTTGTATGTATGAATATATGTATATCTCTATTTATATGGCTCCATACAGTGCACAGAGCATGGAAGTGCTAACAGCCAGAACAATCAGTACATCTATCTGGAACCCACCAAAGTGTCATGAACTCACAGATATTTCTTGGCTGCTGTACCACCACAGTTCTCCCTCGACTGGAGTATTAAAGTACAACTATGAATGGAGTGCGGCTGCATCCATTCATAGCCTCAGAAGGTGAGCAGTGCCTTACAACAGAAGCATGTTACAAAAACGAAATGGGGGGAAAATAAATGCCATAGTCATAGAAACAATAGGAGAGCGGTACCCTGCCCCAATGAGCTTACAGTCTAGTGATCTTTTGCAGCACAATCACTCTAATTGTATGATGTGCCTCAGAAGTTGAGATATTGAAACTCTGAGAATCATGATTTTTTCCTTACGCTTTTGTGGTTGACCAGTCAAACTGGGACATTTTTGAGCACACAGTTTTACTTATTTATTTGCTTAGTTGTTCTGCTGCTTCAGTGATAGGAATAATGCCAGCTGTGCTGAATGAAGAAATCCATGTAACGTCTAAAATAATTTACTTTCTCAGACTAAACTTGCACATCGAGGAAGCATCAAGATCTCACACATCTTAAGGAGTCATTGAAATGTAATAATTACTCCATCCCCTATTGTGCTGGGAATTTACAGAAGGATTAGATATAGACAAATTATCTTGGCAAGAATTCAGCGTTCTAATAGGTAAGCAGCGTGCAAAAGTGCTACAACCAAGTCTGCGAATTTATAGAGAGAATTCAGTTTAAGAAGCATTTGACCGATCACAACCCAGAAACCTCATTGATCGGAAGCAAAACACATTAACTGACTCAAAAGTATTTCTCTTCCAATTCATGTCTTGAAATATTTTTGGAACGTTATACCAGTATAATTTTCGAAAATATGAATATTATGTTTAGTGGTTTTCTTTGTCAGCACCACATGTTGAGCAATGTAAATACTATTGTTGTTAAAATGGGAAAAGCAATGCGTTGCCTACCCCTCGGGCACTCAAAGTATTAAAGGGTTGAGATTGTGTGCAGTGTGAGTGTGCAGTGGGTGGAGTTTGTGTACTGCGGTCCTTTTAGCAACTGTCATGTCTGCCTCCCTGGAGATGACATCTCAGAATGGTTGAAGACATTATCTCTTGAACAAAAGCACAAGGTAAAAATTTCATAGATGCCATTAGGATTTTCTGGCCATAGTAAAGTAACATAGTAACATAGTAATTTAGGTTGATAAAAAGACTTGCGTCCATCTAGTTCAACCCTTTTCCTATACCTGTTTACCATTGTTGATCCAAAAGAAGGCAAAAAACACCCTCAATATAGCAATTTCAAATTCTGCCTTGAATGGGGGGGGGGGGGTGAAATTCCCTCTTGATTCCAAATGGCAATCAGATTTCTCCTTGGATCAACAAGCCCTAAGTAAATATTAATCCCAATACTAACGTACATAGCCCTCTATGTTATGCTCTTTTAAATAAGTATCCAGGCCCTTTTTAAAGGCGTCTAATGTATTCGATAGCACCACCTCCTCAGGCAGTGAATTCCATACCTTTATTGTCCTTACAGTAAAGAAACCCTTCCGCTGTTGTAGATTAAATCTCCTTTCCTCAAGTGTAAGCGGGTGGCCCCTTGTCCTATGTACTGTTCTGTTAATGAACAGGTCTTTGGAGAGCCCTTTGTATGGGCCCTGAACATATTTATATAGTGTTATCATATCCCCTCTAAGACGCCGTTTCTCTAGTGTATACAAGTTTAACTTTTCTAGCCTTCTTCATAACTAAAACTTTCCATTCCCCTTACTAGTTTTGTAGCCCTCCTCTGCACTTTCTCTAGTTCCATAATGTCCTTTTTCAGAAAGGGCGCCCAGAATTGAACAGCATATTCTAGGTGGGATCTTACCGTGGACCTGTAAAGAGGCATTCTAATATCTTCCTCCGTTGAGTCAATACCCCTTTTAATACATGCCAATATCTTATTGGCCTTTGCAGCTACCAGCTGGCACTGCATGCTACTGCTAAGTCTATTGTCTACCATTACTCCCAAATCCTTTTCATTTGTAGATTTCCCCAGAGAAACACCATTTAAACTATATGTTGCATTTTTATTATTATACCCAAAATGCATAACTTTACACTTGTCTATATTGAATCTCATTTGCCATTTGCCTGCCCAGTTACTCAATTTGTCCAAATCCTCTTGTAATGAAGACACATCCAGTTCAGACTTTATTACCTTACTTAATTTTGTGTCATCGGCAAACACTGATACATTGCTCCCTATGCCCTCTGGGAGGTCATTAATAAACAAATTAAAAAGAAGAGGACCCAGGACAGATCCCTGAGGTACTCCACTTATCACGTTTATCCAACTGGATAACTTGCCATTTACTACCACTCTTTGCATTCTATCTTTCAGCCAATTTCCAATCCACACACAAATATTTTCCCCTAGGCCTATTTCATTCAATTTGTACAGTAACCTCTTGTGTGGAACTGTATCAAATGCCTTGGCAAAGTGTAAATAGATCACATCAACCGCCGCTCCCGCATCTATATTATTATTCACTTTTTCATAAAATGCGATCAAGTTAGTTTGACAAGACCTGTCTTTCACAAAGGCATGTTGGCTCCTGCTAATAATATTCCTGTTCCAGCAGAATTCTTGAATATATTCCCTTAGCAACCCTTCAAACAGCTTCCCTACCACAGATGTCAAGCTTACAGGTCTGTAATTTCCTGGCTGTGACTTTGATCCCTTTTTAAAAATGGGCACCACATCTGCTTTACGCCAATCCATGGGCACCATACCTGAAATAAAAGAATCCCTGAAAATCAAATATAACGGTCTGGCCAGGGCCTGGCTTAGCTCTTTAAGTACCCGTGGGTGTATACCATCTGGCACCGGAGCTTTGTCTACCTTAACACCATTCAATTGTTTTAACACTTTTTCTTGTGTTAGCCAGTCCCATGTTTGCTGTGACTGTTCTGTAAAAGTAGTTTGCAGATTCTTGTCCATTGGGTCTTCCTTGGTAGAAACAGAAGAAAATAAATTATTTAAAATATCTGCCTTCTCTCTGTCCCCCTTGACCATCTCACCCATTTCAGATAACAAGGACCCAACATTATCAGATTTAAATTTTTTGCCATTAATGTATTTAAAGAATTTTTTTGGCTTGCTCTTGCTCTCCGTAGCAATATTTTTTCATTCTCCAGTCTAGCTAATTTAATAGCCTTTTTACAGGTTTTGTTGGCATTTATTTCATGTTATTTATTTCATGAATTACTTTACTGGTTAGCCACATTGGTTTTAATTTGCTTCTTTTTTATTTGTTTCCAACAGGGATAAATTTATATGTGTATTTTTGCAATGTTATTGTGAAGGCATTCCACTTACCTTCTGTTTTTTTTCCTGAAAATATTTTATCCCAGTCAACGAGACCAAGGGATGAATTAAACCTGCTAAAGTTGGCCTTTTTAAAATTCAGTGTTTTGGTGGAACCCATACCAAATTGCTTTTTTGAATTAATCTCAAAAGATGCCATGTTATGCTCACTATTCCCCAAGTGCTCCCTAACTTGGATGTTAGAGATAAGTTCTTCATTGTCAGTTATTACCAGATCCAGACACACATCCCCTCTGGTTGAGGTCTGCACTAGTTGAGACAAAAAATTGTCATTGAACAAGTTCAGAAACTTACTACTTTTAGAAGAATTCGCTGTTCCATTTTTCCAGTCTATTTCAGGATAATTAAAATCTCCCATAATTATAGTTCTCCCTATTTGAGAAGCCTTTTCTATTTGTATTAATAGTTGTGATTCTTCAAGGTCACCAATGTTTGGTGGTTTATAACAAATACCCATTAATATTTTCTGGGCAGTTTTACCCCCAGTGACTATTTCAACCCACAGGGATTCCAAATGTTCACTACTGTCATCACATATATTGTCCCGCAAATGAGGCAATAATGCTGGTTTGACATACAGACAGACCCCACCACCTATTTTGTTTGACCTATCTTTTCTAAATAACATGTAGCCCTCCAAATTGATTGACCAATCATGTGTGTCATCCCACCATGTTTCTGTTATGCCTATCAAGTCATAGTTTTCAATTTCAGCTACCAGCTCCAGTTCCCCTATTTTACCAGTTAAACTTCTGGCATTTGCAAGCATACAATTTATGCCACTGCTATGTTTCATTTCTGATTTAATTTTGATGTGGTTTGTAGGCTTCTCCCTATCATCTGTACTAACCCCACCCCCAGATCCACCCACCTGGTTATTAACTACATCGCCTTCCCTTTCTATACTATCTAGCCCAGTATTTATTGACTCCTCCCCCCCTTCCTAGTTTAAAATCTCCAACCATCTAGTAATCCTCTCCTCTTGCATTCAGGTGCAATCCATCCCTACTATAGAGATTGTACCCCAAAGCAAAATCAGCCCAGTGCTCTAAAAACCCAAAGCCCTCCTTCTTACACCAAGACTTCAGCCATGCATTGAGCTCCCTAATCTCCCGCTCTCTGAGAACACTACCTTGGAGGTCCAGTTCCTAATCTTACTCCCTAAATCCCTAAAATTACCTTTTAGGACTCTCCACCTTCCTCTTACTTTGTCATTGGTATCAATATGCACCAAGACAGCTGGATCCTCTCCAGCCCCTCCCAATAATCTGTCCACCCTGTCTGCAACATGCCGAACCCGGGCACCCGGGAGACAACAAACTATTCGGTTGCTGCGATCAGAGCCACAGATTACCCTATCTGTTCTCCTAATAATAGAGTCCCCTACCACCACAACCTGCCTAGGCTTCACTTTCCTCTGGATCCCCTCTATGCTAGAGGAACTGTTCTCCCGGCTGTTAGGGAGAACAGTCTTCTCCAGCAATTCCACTTCTGGGTTTGCCTCCCCAACATCTTCACTTAAATGAGCAAATTTGTTTGGATGGAAAAACTCAGGACCGGCTGCCCTCTTCCTCTTCCCTCCCCCACTGCAACTACTTTGTAACGGTTTTTAAAGACTCTCAGACCAGTGTGTGAAATAAAACACAATTTATTTAGAGTAAGGTAAGGCAAAGGTCCGCCCTCTAGTGGCGATTGATATACACCAGCAATGATGACAGATAGATACAAATGTAAATGCACAAATGTATTACATGTACAAATATAAGGCAGTAGAATGGCATATAACCGCAGAGGGTTAAGTCCTTGATAACAGTCAGTCTCAGATGTGGAGGTTTGGCACGCCCTGGGTGTTATTAAGCTGTGCTGGAGACAACATTCACCATAGACTGGATACAGGACTGCCTCGCCACGGTGTTCAGTAATAAGCAGAACAGGAATCCACTTAGCCCCCTCGGGCGTACCTACTGGAACTGTTACTGCTAGTGCGAGTGAAAATAGCCCCACGGGCATAGCTAGAACCGGCCTGCATTGCAAGAGCTCCCAAGCCTCCTCGGACTCAACCGGACACTGGGATATGACGTACAAGAGCCAATAGCCCCACGGGCGTAGTTACCGGATTTTCTGGAGCTGAAGCCTTTGCCTGCTACTACTCGGTATAACGGAATCGCCCAGTATTTGCAATGAGAGAGAGAGAGCCAAAAGCGCCCAACCGGCCCAACGGATGTGAATACTCTGCTAGGGTGTACAGAGTTGCCGAAGGAGAGCGGCCAACTCAGCAGGAGTATCACCGTGAACGAGGCTCACACTGAGTAGCGAGAGTGGTACCAAGGCAGCACTGCTAGGGTTAAAAGGTACGTTTACTCGAGGCTTTTCAGCGGTACAGCAAGGCTCTGCCCTATGAGTGAGGCGTACAAGCACACAGCTCTGCACAGGTAGAATCACTGCACTGATCGGGGTAACACCAGGCAAGACAGCCGTACAAAGACTGGAACAGAGGATAATAATGTCGCGGCGGCGACAACTGGAACGCAGGTCACAGGAACAAGTTGGAAGTCGATCTTCGGAGCAGGAAGTCAGCCAGGCCGGGTCGGAGCACGTAGGAGGTAGTCATACAAGACGGGTCATACACAAGCAGGAACGTCAGCCAAACCGGGTCAGGATCCAAGGGTGGTAGTCAGAAGGACCGGATCATACACAAGCAGGAACACTGGAGAATAGTCAGGACAAGCCGAATCGGTACACAGGAATCCGGAACACAGGAACACAGCAACAGTATAACTGGCTCAGAAACACCACGAAAGGGCATCTGACAGAAGTGATAGCCAGGTATAAAAAGGTCACCAGGGGGCGGGCCAAACCAACTCAGCAAATCAGTGTCTGCCATAGACGAGAGTGACAGGAATCACAGGCACTGTGATACACTTCTAACTGTCACCCAGCTATGTGCCTGGTTCCTTTCTAGCTGATCTCCTCCCTCTTTGCTAGGTGACCCAGCAAGAGACTCCTCTCACGGTTGTCAATATCTCTCAGTGTTGCAATATGACTCTCTAGAGCTCCAATCTGAGCTTCAAGAAGGGCCACTTGCTCACACTTGCCACAGCGGTATGGACCCTGGAACTGTTGTTCCAAGCATGCATACATATGGCAAGATGTGCACTGAGTGAAATCTCCAAACATGCTCATCATGTATGGTGCAAATGTGAGTTCTTAAAAATGTAAACAATTAATTTACCTGCGTTGCACTAACTGCTGTGTTTCACAAACTGTGCACTTATTCCAGAGCACTTAGTAAAGAGCACACTGTATTTGTGAGCAAGCTCTGTGAGTCCTGTACCTAGATTTATACAGGCCTACACAGGTGATTGTTCACAAACCCCACCCTTAATTAATTACACACACTCCCAGAAAAATACAACCTTTTAAACTTTTAACCCTTTAACCTTCTTACTGCAGGTTAGGATGTAAACACAAAATCAGTATATTACAACACTTTTCCAATGCTGTGATGTCCCAACTTATTTCAAAGCACACTGCAATTTGTGAGCAACAAAGTAAGTGGCGGCCAAACGCTCTGCACAATGTGCTATACTCTAAATGCTATAAGCAATACAACAAACGCTATAAGTTATTCAAAATACACTATATGCCAAATGCAATACACAAATCGCTATACGCAATACACCAAACACTATATGCAGTATACACAATGCTATACACATAACACTATATGCAATATGCGCAACACTATACTCAAAATGCTGCACTCAAAATGCTATGTACAATACGCACAATGCTATACACTATGCACCAAAAGCTATACTCAGAACGCTATACTCAATACACCAAACACTATATTCTATAAACAATAAACACTATACGCCAAATGCAATACGATGTACCCCATATGTTATACACAATACGGCAAAAGCTATTCTCAATTCGCTATACTCAAAATGATGTACGCCAAACACTATAAACCAAACACTTTATGTTATAAGCAATACACCAAATTCTACGTCACACATTACACGCTATAATTCAAATACAATACACTATACACCAAAAACTATACAACAAAGGCTATACACAATACGCTATACACAATTCACCAAATGCTATGGAAAACAGAAACATATAATTTGACGGCAGAAAAGAACCATTCAGCTCATCTAGTCTGCCCATTTTCCTACTGTAAAAAACACACATTATTTGGTTCTTGTTCTTGTCTTGTTCAGGAAAGCCTTATGCCTATCCCATGCATGCTCAAATTCTGTCACTGTATTAACTTCTACCACTTCTGCAGGTAGGCTATTCCACTTATCTACTACCCTCTCAGCAAAGTAAAACTTTCTTACATTACGTCTAAACCTGTGTCCCTCTTGTTATAGACTATGGCCTCTTTTCCTAACATTTTTACTCCATTGAAATGTACTTCCCTCCTGCACTTTGTTGAATCCCTTCATGTATTTGAATATTTCTTTCATATCCCCTCTCTCTCTTCTCTCCTTCAAGCTCTACATCTTCAGATCCTTCAGTCTGTCCTGATATTGCTTTTCCTGTAAACCAATCACCATTTTAATATCCCTTCTCTGAATTTTCTCTAGAGTATCTATATCCTTCTGGAGATGGGATCATCATTACTGTACACAATACTCTAGGTAAGGTCTAACCAGAGATTTGTAGAGTGGCATGACCACTTCCCTTTTCTGGCTACTGATGCTCCTGCCACTTTGTTACGCTGCCTGCCTACGTTTAAGTCATTAGAAATAATTACTTCCAAATCCCTTTCCTCTGTTGTCTCTCACAGCACAGTACCCTTAATAGTATATTTTTCCTTTGGATTTTTATGTCCCAAGTGCATTATTTTATATTTATCAACATTAAACCACAGCTGCCACACTCTTGTCCATTCTTCTAGTTTGTCATTTGTCTACCCTGTTGCAGATCTTTGTATCATCTGCAAAAAGACATACCTCACCTTGAAGACCTTTAGCGGTATCACTAATACAGATCCCTGAGGTACCCCACTAGTAACACTCCTTTAATCTGAATATTCTCCATTGACTATCACCCTCTGTCTCCTGTCACTCAGCCATTGCCTTTCAATTTAACTATTTTCACATCCAGAATCAAGCACTACAATTTATAATGAGTCTTCTATGAGGGACTGAGTCAAATGCTTTACTGAAATTTAGATTAACTATATCTACTGCTCCCCTTTAGTCTATTATTTTAGTTACCCAGTCAAAACAATCTACGAGGTTAATTTGAGAAGATCTCCCTGCTGTAACCCCATGATGTTTGGTATCTTGCAAGCCATTTAAATTCAGATATTTAACTATTCTTTCCTGTAACATAGTTTCCAGTAATTTTCCCACTACTGACGTAAGACTTACTGGTCTGTAATTACCAGACTCTTCTCTGTTACCTTTTTTGTGAAGTGGTACTACATTTGTTTCCTTCCAGTCTTCTAGAACCACTCCTGTCGATAGTGACTGATTGAATAATTCTTTTAAAGGTTTTGCAAGGACACTCTTAAGTTCATTTAATAACTTTGGGTGTATCTCATCTGGTCCCATCGATTTATCTGTTGTTACCTTAGAAAGTTAAAGTAGAATTTCTTTCTCTGTAAACATGCATGCTTTCCATATCTTGCAATTTCTTTTTTCTAACAGAGGTACCTTCCATTCATCTTCCACTGCAAAAACTGAACAGAAATATTCATTGAGACAGTCAGCTAGCCCTTTATTTCATTTACATTGTTTCCATTTTTTGTTTTCGGTCTAACTATTCCTTGTTTCATTTTACTCCTTTCCCTTATATATCTAAAACATGTTTTATCCTCCTTTTTATCGACTGGGCAATTTTTTTTCCTCTGTGTGTGCTTTGGCACATCTAATAATGCATTTGGCCTCCTTTAGCCCAGTCTTGTACCGATACCTATCTTGTTCTTTCTGCGTCTGCTTATATTTCCTAAATGCTACTTTTTTCTTCTTTACTATATTTGCCACTTCTCCAGAGTACCACGGCAGTTTTCTTTACCTTTTACCTTTGCTGACATATCTAATGCAGTGCTCTGTTGCGTTTAGTAAAACACATTTCAGATAATCCCATTTCTCTTGGACTCAATCTAAAGCTCTCTCAGCTGTTAAAGACGGACAAAAATATGTTTCCATTTTAGAACAATTCTAAATCTAGAACCTTTGTTTATTGTGGCGCATCTCAGCCTCTGTCTTTATATTAAACAAAAACAGATTGATGATCACTGGAGCCCAAGCACTCTCCTACAGCTACATCTGATACCAAGTCTCCATTAGTAAATAATAAATCTAGTATGGCTTCCTTCCTAGTCGGCTCTTCTACTAATTGACTAAGAGCTAATCCATGTAAAGAGTTTAGGTTCTCTCTACTCCTGGCTGAACCTGCTGCTTGGTTTTTATAGTCCACATCAGGAAGATTAAAGTTCCCCATAATAATAACCTCACCTTTCACTGTCATCTTAGTTGCTTCCTTGACCAGCAGTTGATCAAACTCGATCAGACCTATATGAGTGACCATCTTATTCCCAATTTCTAAGGTTATCCAAACAGTTTCTGTGTTTTCCTCCATATGCTATATAAGATTAACCTTTAAGCTATTTATGACATTAATTGCAACCCCTCCTCCTTTTATGCCTTTCCTGTCTTTTCTAAATAGAGAGTACTCTGGTATTAATACATCCCAGTCAATTTTTTCATTGTACCAGGTCTCAGTAATGCCCACTAAGTCCACATCTTCGCTATAAGGAAAACGCTATTTGCAAGATGGCAAATGCTATACGCAAGATGCTGTATGACAAACACTATACTCAATATAATATAGCCAAATGCTATCTTCAATAGGAAAAACGCTATAATCAGTAGGTAAGACGAAATATGATATACGCAATAGGGAAAAATGTTATACGTAAAATGCTATAGGCAGAAACAATATACACAATCCTAATAGGCAAAAAGCTATGCGCAGTACACTATACGCACTATACACAAAACGCTGTATGCAATATAAACACAAAACACATAAGCTCGAACACGCTCTCACACATGCACTCACTGTCACATGCTGTTGCTCAAACATGCACACACACTCAAGCACGCACACATATGACCACACATGCACACACAAGTACAAACACACAAACACCACAAATACGTTCACTGATGGAGAGCTGTGTAACAAAGTGATTTGCAAAGCGTTGCACACCTTTTTTGTACCTGAAAGGGCTCAGCAATGAAAATTCAATAAGCCAGTCATTAACACATTCAATATTTTATTAACCACATGGGCAATGCCATGCCAAAATTCCTAGTTATATCTAAAACTGTAGTCTCCAGAGCAGATGCGGAGAGATCCCAGGTAAGGGCATGTTACATGTAGTCTCGTTGCCCTGTGTGACTCCAGCCATGGGAATGAGTGCAGAACACGTTGCCCAGTGCAGATACCACTATTAGAAATAATATAACAGATGTACTAAGAACTAGAGCAATTTCAAGGCAAAACAGGTACATCCTACAGGACGAATAACAACCCCTTATATTTAAATGGGGTTTTGAAACTCTTGAATGCTAGTGAGGTCTCTAAGGTATTTTTGGCTATGCTTTGGAGACCTCATTAGCATTCAAGGGGTTAAATAAAATTGAAATCAATGGGAATTGTTACAGGTTCTCAATGAAGCAAATGGTTTGCCATAGAATTGATCCAGTTATCCTTTGCACATATAGCCAAGTGACAGTTAACCCTATGAGTGCCAGAGAGGTGCCTAATGCTTTCTGAAGCAATGCTGTGTATATCCCTCTGGCACTCGAAGGGTTAATTAACTTGCCTATAAGCAATATACCTATACATTTTTACTAGCTAATTCACATCTGTAATTTTACATACGTAACCCTTTGAGTGCCGGAAAGGTATCCCACGGATTGCAGTGCAATGCGTGGGATACCTCTCTGGTCACCAAAGGGTTAATATTTTTTGTTGAACTATTGGTGACTCTTTGATTTATTTCTTTTTCTTTGTTTGTTTATGGAAAAACTGAGATGAAATCAAAGTAAAAAAAAATATAGACTTTCCAGAGTTTGTAAGATTTCATAAAAATGTTTCTACTTTTTAACTTTCTTCTGAAACCTTCACAAAAACATTAATATTCAAAAAAAGTATATAAGATGTCAACATTTTCATAACACAGCCTTGTTTATTAAACTCGAAGGACAAGAATGAACTGCTCTTTCATAACCTTCTGACCAAACAGATCAAAGGCACACAATAAATAATGGAAATGTATTCCAGAATACCACAGAGGGATTAAAAGAATGAAGAATAGCAGGAAGCCAATTTTTGGTCCCTGCTTCTTTCACAAGCAACAAAGGACATCAAAGAGCCTGTCCCTTGAGGAACAGAATATATAATACAAAGTCCAGTGTTAATATATTGTTGTTGGAACACCCTTCTATGCAAAGTCTACATTTTTAGAAGATGCTAAAATGAACCCCTTGGATGCTAGAGATAGCAACCAAGGGGTTCAAAGAGTTGGCTGTTGGTTGCCCACTGGTTGCAATACTAACAAATTCTCCTGATGAAGATTTATGGACAAAAGCTACATTAAAGTACATTTCCCGGCACGGGTCATTCAAAGGTTATTACAGCTCAAAATGTACTATTTTTTTACTGAACTCACTTTCTGTCGAGTGCTTTATTTTATGACTTGAGTTCAGAAGAAAAAAAATTGCAGTTTGTATGCCAGGTGGCAATGTGATAGTCTAGAATAAAAAAACAAGTTTCAGCTGTAATAACTTTTTAATGTACATTTGTTTTCATCAGTAAGAAAACACCTGCAATATATCTATATATATAAAAGAATAAGCCTCATTGCATAATTTATGGTACCCCACACACAGAACATAATTTATGTCTCCTCAGAAAAGAAACTCGCATTGAACAGAATGTCTCATTACATAATTTATGTCTCATTAGGAGACACAACTCCCATTGGGTGATTCAATGGGGACATTACTGCTCCTATTGGGTGATTCAATGGGGGTGTGTTTATCATACAGGGAGTTGGCACGCCCCCTCCAGCCCTCCCACCACTATCCAACTGACAAAAAAATATAACTGCCACTCGCTCCTGAGGTAGGGGATATCAATAACTTCTCCTGGTCCACACACACTCTCACTCAGGATCATAACCCCACCAACACACTGTTTCACCTCCCACAGACAATTGTAACCCTCCATACTCTCTGTTTCAGTATGAGGGTGTAATGTTTCCATAGAATACAAACACTCAGGGATAAACTTAATAGCAACTCTTTTATTTATCGCTTTTCATCTCTTCAGTCACCTCACTAACTGTTTTCAACTGTCATTCCTCCACTTCCTGCTTCCTGATTCCCACCCTTTCTCCTTAAAGGGAGAGAGATGCTTTCCTGTATGTTACAGAGGGCAAGCCTCAAACACCACTTTCTATTTGATCCCTCAGCATATTGCTATGTTGCCTCAACTGAAGAGCCACCCAGGGCCGGCCCAACACATTGTGCTGCCTGGGTCCAAGGATGAACTGCTGCCCCCCCCCCCAAACTACACCCACCAAAACACGCCCATATGGCTGCTCTAAGCAAATTTAACCCTTTGAATGCAGGGGTATGCAGTGCATTGCAATGCACTGCATACCCCCTCTGGCACACTAAGGGTTAAGCCCCAGGTCTTTCAAAGCCAACCAACTCCCCTGGTTACATTCCCTGTGCAGTTAGTATAATGTGAAGATGATATTTTAGATGATATTTTAAAACTGTCCTTTTTTTTGCAATTGCAGCAGTGTTAGATAGCAATCTTTCACATGTCTCCCCCATGTCTCTCCCACCATGCCACCCATGTCTCTCTCTCTCCCTCCCTCCATGCCACCCATCTCTCTCTCTCCCTCCATGCCACCCATGTCTGTCTCTCTCTCTCTCCCTCTATGCCACCCGTCTGTCTCTCTCTCTCTCCCTCTATGCCACCCATGTCTGTCTCTCTCTCTCCCTCTATGCCACCCATGTCTGTGTCTCTCTCTCCATGCCACCTATGTCTCTCTCTCTTCCTCCATGCCACCCATGTCTCTCTCTCCCTCCATGCCACCCGTCTCTCTCTCTCTCTCTCTCCCCCTCCCTCCATGCCACCCATGTCTGTCTCTCTCTCTCCCTCCCTCCATCCCACCCATGTCTGTCTCTCTCTCTCCCTCCCTCCATGTCACCCATGTCTGTCTCTCTCTCCCTCCCTCCTTCCCACCCATGTCTGTCTCTCTCTTCACCATGTCATACATGTGTCTCTCCTCTCCCCATGTGTCTCTTTGCCATGTATCTTCTCCTCTTTTGTCTTTCTCTCCTACATGTCTGTCTGTCTGTCTCCTCTTCCAACCTCTGTCTGTCTCTCTTCTCCCTCCATATGCCACAACCAGTTTGCCCATTAAATATGCCACTGCCAGATGCCCATTAAAACATACCCCAGCACCCATATTGCTGACCCAGGACTTACCTCAGCACCCCAGATCATGCCCCATTGCCCACTCAGGACTTACCTCAGAACCTCAGGACATGCCCCATTGCCCATCCAGTACTTAACCCAGCACCTCAGGACATGCCCCATTGCCCACCCATGAATTACCCCAGCACCCCAGGACATGCCCCAATGCCCACCCAGGACTTACCTCAGCACCCCTGAACATGCCCCATTGCCCACCCAGGACCTACTCCAGCACCCCAGGACATGTCCCACTGCCCACCCAGAACTTACCCCAGCACATGCCCCATTGCCTACCCAGGACTTACCCCAGCACATGCCCCATTTCCCACCCAGAATGTACCCCAGCACCCCAGGACATGCCCACCCAGGACTTACCCCAACACCCCAGGACATGCCCCATTGCCCATCCCGGACTTGCCCCAGCACCCCAGGACATGCCCCATTGCCCACCCAGGAATTACCCCAGCACCCCAGGACATGCCCCATTGCCCACACAGGACTTACCCCAGCACATGCCCCATTGCCCACCCAGGACGTACCCCAGCACCCCAGGACATGGCCACCCAGGACTTACCCCAGCACCCCAGGACATGCCCCAATGCCCACCCAGGACTTACCCCAGGACATGCCCCATTGCCCACCCAGGACGTACCCCAGCACCCCAGGACATGGCCACCCAGGACTTACCCCAGCACCCCAGGACATGCCCCATTGCCCACCCAGGAATTACCCCAGCACCCCAGGACATGCCCCATTGCCCACACAGGACTTACCCCAGCACATGCCCCATTGCCCACCCAGGACGTACCCCAGCACCCCAGGACATGGCCACCCAGGACTTACCCCAGCACCCCAGGACATGCCCCAATGCCCACCAAGGACTTACCCCCGCCAGCACCCACAGTTGTCCATCTCCCTGGTGTCTAATGGCAGGCAGCTTGATCCTCCCATGCTGCCTCTCGCACTCCCCACGTGGTCTGATGTCTGAGCGCTGGCAGGTCACGTGAGTCCCAGCGCTCTGACCTCAGTAGAGTGCGGGGAGCGAGAGAGGTAACATGGGAGGATGTCTGTGCGCAAGCTGACAGCCCGCCCGCAGAGTGGCTGTTAAGTCAGTGCCTCTGCCGGCAAGCTTGGTTTTTTTTTTGCAGGAGACACCCTGCCAAGCGCTCCTGCTGTGACAGTGATTAGTCTGGCTCAGCCTCAGTCAGGCTGACAGACTGAGGCTGAGTCACACTAATTACTGTCACAGCAGGCGCGCCTCTCGCAGGAGGGAGTCAAAACTCTTTGTCCTGTGCAGTGTGGACACAGACCTGGGTCCATGGACCCCCCGGGACCCATGTTAGGGCCGTCCCTGGAGCCACCGTGTGTTATATTGCTATGTTACCATAACTTAACCCTTTGAGTGCCAGCTTTGCAATGCGTTGCGTACCCCTCTGGCACTCAAAGGGTTAAGTATGGAGGAGTTACTGCTCCCATTGGGTGATTCAATGGGGGAGTGATTTAAATCATGCAGGGAGTTGGCCTGCCCCCACTATCCAGCCCGCCCACCACTATCCAAGTAACTGAAAAAACAAAATGGCTGCACTCGCTCCTACACCACAGACACAAACACATAAGACAAAAAAACACACACACACTCATACTGTCACTCACACTCTCACACACACACTCCCCTCTGGCACTCAAAGAGTTACCTCTTCATCTCTTCAGTCACCTCACTAACTGTCTGTCTTCAAATGTCACTCCTCCACTTCCTGCTTCCCGCCCTTTATCCTTAAAGGGAGAGAGATGCTTTGCTGTTTGTTACAGAGGGCAAGCCTCAAACACCACTTTCTATTTATTCCCTCAGCATAATGCTACTCTGCCTCAACTGAAGAGCCACTGTGTGTTATATTGATATGTTACTTCAGCTTAAGTAAGGAGTTACTGTTCCCATTAGGTGATTCAATGGAGGAGTGATTTAAATCACTCAGGGAGTTGGCCTGCCCCCACTATCCAGCCCGTCCACCACTATCTAAGTGACTGAAAAAACAAAATTGCTGCCACTCGCTCCTACACCACAGACACACACACACACACAGAAGCCACACACACACGCCACACACAAAAGACACACACACACACACACACACACACACACACACAAGCCACACACACACACACACACACACACACACACACACACAGAGTCCCCAGGGGTCCCTCCACCAACCTGAGGCACACAATGAGCTGATCCAACAAAGAGAGGGCGGGATCGGCTCCAGTGTACCTTCATTTCTGGGATCTGCAACACTACAATGCTTTCGGCTCTTGGTGCACAATGTGCTTCTGCTGCAGGAAACCCAGCTGCTTCATGTAGCTCGGAAGCAGGCAGGCCCAGTACCAAATCCTTCATGTTCCCCTTTCATGAAACTCAACACTCCACCCAGCAACAGCCCGGTCATGCGGCCGTTCAAGGAGCTCTCTGCAAGCAGCAGCTGGATGCGATTATTACCCGTGGCTGAGGGGCTGGAGACAGACCATGCTGGGGCCACTCTGTAGTACACACTCTTACACACAAGCTTCTTCACTGCCGCTCTCCTCCCGCTGTCACACACCTGCACTGTGTAAGTACCCTGGCACAAAAAATATACATGCCGCACTATAGCTGCTCCAACAACACACACCATCCCTGCTCCAATCACACACACCATTCCTCCTCAGTTCCCGCTCTCGGTGCCCGGGCTGCGTCCCTAGTAACGCTCTTGGCTGAGGCCTGCAGCAGGAGGTGTCTTCCTGGCCAGGGAGCCGGGCCGGCGGTTGTCTGCCAGCCTCTGAGTGTGCACGTACAGAGTCCACTTCAGGGACTGTGGACTCCATGACTCTTGCTACATACTGGGACAGCTGGTTAACCCTTTCTGTGCCAGAGGATTAAGCAACACAATGAGCAATGCCTTGCCTACCCCTCTGGCACTTACAGGACCGTAATAATATCTGTGTGTGTGTGTATGTATGATCAATGTCTGTATATGTCACTGTATATGTGTGTGTCTATGTATGTGTGCAATATGATTCTTTCTGCTTCACACAGTACACAAAAAAAAAATCATCAGTCAATACAGCTAAATAAAAACATTCTTACAAAATACCTTCAACATGCCACCTACAACATTTCAAACAAAAAATGCTACATAACACATAACCTACTACAATGACGGGCAACGCCATCACATACTGCTAGTATTTATATAAAACATTACTGTTCCTATAAAGTCAGTCTGTAAACCACACAGCCATTATTTGCTACTAAAAGACAAAAGGGGACGCATCATAGGTTAATAACATCCAAATAGGCAGAGTAAGGTACAAACAAAAAGTACCTACTCAACATATAGCCACTGTAATAATCCAAGCAGTCGCAAACACTCATATAGAGGATATTGTACTGCCTCCAAACTGATACTGCTCAATTAACAGCAGGTTACCAAGACATTAGGTATATCTACACCTTAAAGGAGCAGTAAACTTTTTTTATGAAAAAATATATATTGTAGAGATTTTCCTATTGAGTAAGATAATGGTACTCCCACTGCTGAAAGATTTATATTTTCAGAGTTATTACAGTTTAAACCCATGTTTTTTTTACATTAGCAGTGCCCTCTAGTGGTCAAATTCTAATTAGTTTTCCTGTTAGATTCTAATGGAGAGGAAAGTCAGAAAAGTCAGAAACATACAGTTCTTCATAGAATGTGATAGAAACTGCCTGTCACTTCCTGTCAAGTTAGAACTATCAGGAAGTAAACACAGTACATTCACTTCCTGATTATTTGAACTGATATAAATTTTGAATACAACATCTGACAGCGGTGGGAGTGACCTTGTTTTATTCAGCAGGAAATGCTCTATAAAATATGTGTTTTCATAAATAAAAGTTTACTGCTCCTTTAAAATAAAGAGAAGAGAAAGCAGCAACATAAGCAATATGCAAAAATGGGGGCATTCAAAATTTGAAAACAGACCTCCAATACCACAATGTAAAGGGTAAATGGTACAGTGATTGTTGACCAGTTTGTTTATGAAATTAATTTTTTAATCTAATGAGTGTTAAATGATTATTTTTAATGGCCAAATATTACTTAAGAAAAAGCATACAGCGCAGTGTTTCTCAAGTGTGGCCATCACATGCCAGAGTGATTGTGTGCAACATTATGTACAACATGAAAAATGAGGTCACAAACGGTCACTGCATGCATCCACCAGCCCCACAGGCTGCACTGCTAGAACTAAATTGTGCTGGGCCCTGATCCTCACTGGCCAAGGCTTCCCACTTGACATTGCCTCAGCCAGCAAGTCCATGTTCAGCCCTCCCCATCTGCTTTAGTGCAGCTCTGTCATCTCACATACTGTAGTGGGATTGCAAGGGGAAGCAGAGAGCATTAAGTTGGCTACACTTGGCAGTGGGACAAGGCTGCTTAGGGTATGACTATGATTGTAGTGGAGTCAGTATGTGCAGTTCTAAGGCTGCTGTGGGATGGGGGTATTCAGTAGGAGGCTTCTGTGGGAAGTGGGTGAGGGAGTCAGTATGTGTGGGTCTATGGCTACCAGTGAAGTGCCACAAGGCTGGATGGTCAGTATGTGTGATTCTATGCTACCAGTGCATTGGCACAAGGCTGGGGGTGGTCAGTATTTGTATGGTTCAATGACTATCAGTGCTGAGGGACAAGAGTGGGGGGCCAGTATGTGTGATTCTATGGCTACGAGTAGATTAGCAAAAGGCTGTGGGATCAATTTGTGTTGGTCTATGGCTGCCAGTTCAGTGGAACATGGCTGCATGGTCAGTATGTGTGGTTCTTTGTCTACAAGTGCATTGGCACAAGACTTTGGGTCAGTATGTGTAATTCTATGGCTACCAGTCTATTGCCACAAAGCTGGGTGGTCAGTGAGCATGTGGTTCTATGGCTACCAATGGAATAGTACAAGTCTAGGAGGGAGTCATTACGTGTGGTTTCATGGCTACCAATATAGAGGGACAATGCTGTGGGGGGGTGGGTAAGAATGTGGGCTTCTATGGCTACTGGTACATTGGCACAAGGCTGCAGGATCAGTATGTGTGGGTCTGTGGCTACCAGTGCAGAGTGACAAGACTGGAGAATCAGTATGTGGGGTTCTATAGCAGTGGCACAAGCCTGTGAGGGTCAGTATATGTATGGTTCAATGGTTACCAGTGCAGTGGCACAAGCCTGGGATGGTCAGTATAGGTAGGTTTGAATGGTTACAAGTGCAGACAGGCAAGACTGGGTGGTTATTATGTGTGGTTCTATGGCACAAAGCTGGAGGCGGGGTCAGTATATCTATGGTACAATGACTACCAGTGCAGAGGGACAAGATGGGGGGGGGGGCAGAATATGTGATTCTATGACTACCAGTACAATGGCACAAGGCTGGGGGAGGGCAGTATGTATGGGTCTCTGGCTACCAGTGCAGAGTTGGACAAGGGTGGTGGCAGGGTGTTGATCTATGGCCACCAGTGAACTGTTACAAGGCTGGGGGGTAAGTGTGTGTCTCTATGGCTGCTGTTGGACAAGGATTGGGTTAGTGTGTGGTTATATGGCTACCAGTGCATTGGCACAAGGATGGGGCAGTGTGTGGGTTTGCACAAACCAGTGCAGTGGAACAAGGCTGGCAGGTTAGTATGAGCAATTATATGGCTACCAGTGCATTGGAACAAGGCGGGGGGGGGGGTCAGTATGTGTGGGTCTAGGGTTATCAGTGCATTCGGACAAGGATGAGTGCAACATGTGGGTCTATGGATTCCAGTGCAGTGGCACAAGACTGTGTGGTCAGTATATGTATAGTTCAATGGCTACCAGTGCAGAAGAACTAGTCATGGGGGTCAGTATATGTGAGTCTATGGCTACAGGATAGTCAGTATGTGTGGTACTGTGGCTACCTATACAGTTGCACAAGACTGGAGGGAGTTATTATATGTGGTTCCATGGCTACCAGTACACTGGCACAAGGCTGCAGGGTCAGTATGTGTAGTTCTATACTACCAGTGCAGTGGTGCAAGCCTGGGGAGTCAGTATGTGTGGTTCTATAGCTACCACTGCAGTGGTGCAATTCTAGGGGTCAGTGTGTGAGGTTCCATGGCTACCAGTGCAGCAGCAAAAGGCTGGGGGGGGAGGGGCAGTGTGTGTCTGTATAGTTACCTTGGGACTGATCCCCAGTGTGTGGTTCTATGGCTACCAGAGCAGTGTGATAAGTCTGGGTGGTCAGTATGTGTTATTCTATGGCTACCAGTGCATTGGCACAAGGCTGGGGGGTAAGTATGTATGTTCAATTGTTACAAGTGCAGTGGGCAAGAATGGGGGCAGTGTGTGGGTCTATGTCTACCAGTACATTGGCTCAGGGCTGCAGGGTCAGTATGGGTGGGTCTATGGCTAACAGTGGAGTGAGTTAAGGCTGGGGTCAGTATCTGTGGTTCTATGGCTACCAATGCAGTGGTACAAGGCTGGGGGGTCAAAGTGTGTGGTTCTGTGGCTACCAGAATACTGGCAAAAGGCTGGGGGGTCATTTTGTGTCTTTATGGCTACCATTGGACAAAGATGTGTGGTTCTATGGCTACAAGTGCTTTGGCACATGGCCAGGGTGTCAGTATGTGTGGATCTATGGCTACTAGTGCAGAGGGACAAGACTGGGTAGGGGTCAGTATATGTGGATTTATGGCTACCGGTGCAGTGGCAGAAGGTTTGGGGGTCAGTATATTTGGGTCTTTGGCTACCAGTGCAGTTGGACAAGGATGGGTACATTGTGTGGTTCAATGGCTACCAGTACAGTGACACGAGGTTGTAGGGGGGCAGTGTGTAATTTGTAAGCACCTTTTATGGGGCAGTTTTTAATCCTATGTGGATTCTGGAATGTATAAATTGTAAAGTATGCATTTTATATGTCTTAAGAATCATATTGTACCATTTGTGCATGTAATTTGATAGTGTAGTCTCCCAAACATTGTTGTGGGAACCAGAAAAAAATAAAAAAAAACTTAGACCAATATCACCCTTCCAAACTCGTTATGAGTAATGGTTGAAGTATCATAATCACCATTGCACTGAACAGAGTGAGTTCATCTTGGTATGTGTGGAGTATTCATTGAATAAAATGTTTGATGGGGCATCCTATCTCCAAATTTCCCCATCATACGCTAACCTCTTTATGGGGTAGTGGGAGAGGCATCACATGTTTGGAGATGTAGATGTTTGGAGATGGTAGAGATATAGAATTATCAGCAAATGGATGTATGTAGATGATCTTATTCTGATATTGGATGGAGGTTCTATAAGGATAAGGATTTGTTAATTGATTGTTATGATAATGATAATTGCATACTATTTCCAAATCAATTCAATTACTTTATTTGAATGCACAGTTATTGACTAGAAATCATACTGCACATACTTTGCTGTATTGGAATCTGACATTTCTCCACATGGGTTACACAGAGAGATACCAGTTGATCAATTTATTTGTAATAAGAGGATATGCTCAACACAGGATTCCTTTCAGATAGATGTCATGAAGCTATGAGATAGACTGAGATATGAGATAATGACATAAACACGATGTAGCTAAGGACTGGCAACCCTGTTTAGATAAAAAAAAATCTAGGATTTTGAGAGGAGGAAAGTGTGACAAATTGGGATGCACTGAGGCACCGTGTTTCAGAACTAATTATACAAATTCTGAAAAGGTTAATCAATAGAAACAAAGTAATTGTTTTTGAATAAAGAGTCTTATATATCTGGTTATATGTATGTGTGGTTTTCAGAATGTGGGCAGAACACAGGTTGCTAGAACATGTCTCTTATAAAGAACTTTAAGATCAGTTTTCTGCCCTAGCAAAACATGTTAGTACATGAAGGTAATGCTTTTCAAGGTATCAAACTTATACATGGGAGTGTTATGGTAGGTGACCCTGAGAAATCCATAAACAAAAGGGAAGCCTGGTGGATTTTTGAACTGAACAAAATCGAATCCTTATGCCTCAACCATGGCTGGAAAGTAAGAGCACCCCATGATCTGTTTTATGGGCGGAGGACTAGAAAGTGCCTTTTTGGTGTGACTTTCCAATTTTCTAGGACTTGCAAGTTCCATTCCTTGTTGGAATGTAATTTGAGAGACATCGAATTACAATGAAATTATTCTTCGAGAAGAAGGGTTTAATATATTTTGACCCTTTGAACTATTAGCTTATAAATTGACTTAATTTATTTATATGATGCTAGAAATTATGAGATGTAAATAGTGTTATGGGATTTTATAAAAACCTTGTGGTATGTGTATGGCAACAGTGCTGTTAGAATCTGATTAAAATGCCTATTTCTTTAAATGAATAAACCATCTCCATTTGTAATGTACTGTCAGCTGTAATGCTAAACTCTATCTGTCATAGCTAAGAATAGCCAAGCTACAATATAACCTTAAGTTTCAGTCCATCAAAATATGTATATGACACAGCATGTGGTGATGGTCTAGGTAATTCCATATTTATGATGTAATGTGGCTCCACAGTATGCATATCTAGCTATGATCATATGCAAACTGATTACAATGCGTTGCGTACCCCTTTGTGGCATACATACATTTATATCCCCAAGCTCATTTCAGAACTAAGTTGAAAAATAACAGCTTTTTATTTTTTTTTGTACATTTAGTGAGATTTGTCTTCAATATGGTTTACTTATGAATAATTTTAAAGGGACAGTAATGTCCCAGAAAAATTGTATCCAGTTTTTTAGAGTTTAAAATAATAAACAATATGCTCCAAACCCTATCTCTCAAACCGCTATGGTATGAGAGATATAAGGATTCAAAGTTCCCCCCTCCCTCCCCTTCTCCTGATGTCAGTTGTACAGCTGACAGCAGGAGATTCAAGTTGTATGACTCGATGAGACTCTGCAGCAGAGCCGGAATCTCGTTATTGAAAAAAAATATTTCATTGAAACGGTTTACAAAGTGTGTTTGCAAACAAGACACACTTTGTAGACCTTTCCAATTAAGTCATTCTTTTGAAATAACAAGATTTCAGGTCTGCTGCAGAGCCGCAGGCTGATCCACGGACCAGGATCTCCTACTGTCAGCTAGACGCTGACGTCAGGAGAAGGGGGGGAACTTTCAATGGCTATATCTCTCAAACTGTAGTGGTTTGAGAGATAGGGTTTGGAGCATATTGTTTATTATTTTAAACTCTATAAAACTGGATGCTATTTTTCTGGGACATTAGTGTCCCTTTAAAAATGTTCGTAGTTTTGTCATATTTGGCTGTATCATGTTATCCTGACTTGAACAAGTGCTACTGGGAGAGTGGGAGGTTCATATTGTGATTTATATTAAGTTCAGATGTTGGGCTTCATTAACTGCTGGGGGGGGGGTTATCCCAAATGATTGGTGTGAGGTGTGCCAGTTCTCTCACCACAAGGAATGGCCTTACCTTTCTATATAACTGATGTGACTGGATACACTTGATGGGTGCTTTGACAGTAGGATGTTTACACTGGGCAAGTCTCTGCACCATTTCAAAGTATCATCATCAGATGAGCAGTCCAGTGGTGTTCCACATTAATATGTGAATAATTAAATATGTGTGTTTAGTTTAGTCTGCTTCTAGTATACTATAACCAATTGGGCTAGTCTGAGTTAGATCAAGTGCACCATTTCAAAGTATCATCATCAGATGGGCAGTCCAATGGTGTTCCACATTAATATGTGAATAATTAAATATGTGTGTTTAGTTTAGTCTGTTTCTAGTATACTATAACCAATTGGGCTAGTCTGAGTTAGATCAAGAGTACTGTGGTAGATTTTAGTTAAATGTTGACAAACTTCCTTCCACGAGTACTGCTGCCAGTCTATTATTTGGGATGTGCATGAGCGATCTACTGTTTATATAAATATAGAATAGTTATTGACATATATTTTGATGGAGTAAACGTTTTTCAATAGATATAGTTTTCGCCCATAGTACTGTAATAAAAGAGACTAAGTGGTATATTTTGCCTGTATCCTGTCTGTATTGATAGCCTTATTAGAAGTGTCATTCTCCTTTTCTCTGGGGAACTTAGGCTCATGCACTTGGAAATTAGAATTGCTTGTCCATTCACCCAGATGCCCCTAGGCAAAACAGTGTGCAACTACAGGGCGCAGTCCGCATGTCACAGTGATTAAAAGGGCGACATGAGAATCTCACACTGCATGAAAGAGCGAGATTCTCATGCTGCGACATTCAAGGTCACTTTTGATGTATAAGTAAAAGCAGCAACGTATTGCACTATAACTACCATCATCTTTACGAAGGATGATATCTCTTTGTGCTGCTTCTTATGCAAGTTTCCAAAAAATACATTGGATTTGTTTTGTTTGTTTGTGTGCTGGCATAGTTATATTTTGATAACACTGATAGTTTATGGGTGTGTTTGAAAATAACGATTCCTGATACAGTAACAGTTGTAAGGGGTTTAGAAGAATGATATTGGTCTAAGTTCAATCCATGAACATATGTGTGCTGACACTTCCATGTGTGATTGTGATGTGGGTTTAAAAGGGGATTCATTTTGTTACCATCGCTTACCTGGGACTAAACACTAACTCCAGAGTGCAAAATGAATAAGGACAGTAATGCGGGGCCTTGAATGCATATATCACTTAGGTTAAGCATTATTTATTTATCTCCTTTGTGTATGTTTATATTTGTATTTTTTGAATGCCTAAAACAAGCAATGACTTTATATTTTTCACTTTAAGACTACCCATTGCTTTAACAAACCACCGGTCAGCTTTATGTTGTTTTGGCTGGCTGTGCACCTTTTTTTACTTAAGGATTATATTAGTGGGACCATGTAGTCCATTCCAGGACTGCATGCTACAAGCAGTGGAAATATTGACTTGAGTGTGGATTGAGAAGCCAGGAGCGTGTTGAGTTTCTTTTCTACATCAATCACATGGGGAATATACAGAAAGGACTAGTTACAGACTAGGGCACATGGAGGTACAGGACTAAGGAGAAGATTGACAGGACAATGGCGTAGGAATGAACAAACAAAGCAAGGCCAGGAATGGCAATAGGACAATGGCTAAACAAAGGCAGGACTAGCATCAGAAAATCTGAAACAGGATAAACCTAAGGATTATGCCCAAATGCTCTTGCCAGAGAAGTGTGGAGTGCTGGATAGGCTGTAGCCGTTAATTGGTCAGAGGTGCAAGTTGTCAGCAATTAGAACTGTATAGCTAAATAATTCCTCTAGAAAGCAATCAGGCTAGTCAATTACTCTATATCACTGTGATCATAACCAGAATTCATTGTTCTAATTCTTCATAGGACATCAGCATTTATGTGTCTTGCTCTGTGCTCTCCAAGGCCTCCTTAGCAATTTGTAGACAAAATAATAGGCTTAATGTACTGTACAATAATATGCACATGAACCTTGTGTGAGACATTCTCATGCTTCTGTATGGTTGATTTAGCTCAGAATTGCTTCAGTTCCTCTTAGTTCATCGGACTCATTGACTGTTCAGCTGTACGTAGAAAGGCAGAGTATGGGGATAGATGCAAAATTATTGTATTAACGAGAATAACTGAATATGAAAATGTTTTACATTTGATTGCAATGAACAAAAAAGTTTGTAAATCAACATCTGACAATGAATAGCTGGTTCTAGCAGTGTTCTCTATTAGTATAGGCATCGTGATTTGTGCTCTCTCTACTGGTTATATCGGTTTAGTCAATATATAATCTTACCATACAGAAAAACAGTGATTCTGTCAAACTGGTTATTGTTATAAGCAAATAACTGAATACATAAGGAAGAAGGAGACACGAATGTGGAAGTAATGGGCAATGTGACAAAAGTATGGAGGCTGCTGCACCAGGTGTAGGTGAAGTCATTCTAGGGCAACTAGATGCACCTAAGAGAACAGATATAAATCCCCATTGCTTTAAAGGAGCAGTAAACCTTTTTATAGGAAAATATTACAGGGCTCTTTCTGCTGAGTGAAACAAGAGAATTTCCACTGCTGGGAGATTTATACTTCAATTTTTTTACAGCTCAATCTTTGTTATTAATTAAACTGCAATTTTATATATTTTTGTTTTCATCTCTTGCTGTTAGCAGTCACAGTCAGTAACCAAAGCTCTCCCATAGAAATCATTACATATAACATTGCCTTTAGGCCAGTACTTGGCACTGATCAATAAAAAAATGCATCTAACCTTCAACCCTTTGTGTGCCAGAGCGGTACGCAACGCATTGCAAAGCAATGCGTTGCGTACCTCTCTAGCACTCACAGGGTTAATAACATTTAAAAGACAAATCTCCATCAGTAGGAAGACCCTTGTTTTATTCACCTCGAATATAATAATTAAAACTACATTCTCTTGTTTATTGTTTTTTTAACTAAAGTAACATTTTGTGTTAGAACATTACATTTTTGTTTGTTAATTTTTAGGAATTTCAGATGTTTAATTCTCCAATAATACAATCCAAAGCACTTCCATTTCTACTGTGTATTCTGCAGACCTGATCATGATTTTTTTTTTTTTTATTATTTTTTTTTTTACGGTTCATATTTGTATTTAGTATTTTTTTTAAAGCAATGCTTCGGATACCCCTTTGGCACTCAAAGGGTTAAAATAAACCTGAACTGTACAAATATTAGTTTACCAGTATAACAAACATGGCTATCACAAAGTAAAGCACTTGCAATGATGCCTGTGTTAGAATTCTCATATAAACAAAAGTATGAAATGTCTCATTATATTTGGATATTTGTAGATGACTTAATCGAGAAATAACAATTTAAATATATTTCAAGCAAAGCAGATGGAGCTTGTGTGGTTAACCCCTTAACGACCATCAGCTCGGCGCGGGCACCTAAGGACCACGGAGCATTATATATATATTTTTTTAATTTCCGTGTGCAGCCGCAAGGGGAGCCTGGAATTCCATGACGGTCATAGTACATCATGGGTCGTTAACTCAGATCTACCCATGACGTACTATGACCGCCAAGGGTCGTTAAGGGGTTAAATCCTTCTTAACTATAATCGAAAATTTCCATGCTTTTGCTTGCATGACTGAGAACAATAACCTAGGCTTCTATAAGTTTCTTGCACAGCCTTCCCCAAGTAGACAGATGACCCTTCTCTTTGTCTAGACTGCCTCCAGATAGCCCAATGAAGTAACACTAGATATCTGAAGAGCCAGATCCCACATCAATTATTTTCTAGCTTTAGTCACCAAAAATAGACAAGCCACAAAGTATCCCGCCTTACCTCAAGAGTAACCTTATTCCAATCTGTCCTGGAGCTCTGACCATGACTATTATCTGATTTAGCCTTCTTTCCGTTACAGCATTCACCTAATCTTTGTCAAGACTTCTACCCTTGATAACCATCTCTAGCCTCCCATGTAGCCCATCAATTAGTGTCCCAGGAAGCCAAATCATCAGTCTCTTTCCCGAGTGCTCACAGATAGCATACCAGCCTATTTTTTCCTGAAGTACTCTTAGCATCCTGATCACTTATCTGCCAGCTACCAATCCACCAGTAAAAATGTATTTTAGATATTGATTTCACTAGTGTAGACAGGGCAGCATGCCAACTTCCAACATTTTAGAAAGTTTGCCATTCCCTGACATATACTTGGATTATGTTTTTACATATTTTGCCTTCTTTCAAAGAGCTCATAAAAGAAGTATCTTAAATGTTTTAACAACATGACTTAAGCTGTTGGTGGTAGGAGTGGGAACTCTATACCTCTTGTAACCTTCAACTACCTCAGAGTCATCCTCCATTTTGCTTGTTTTTGCACAGCAGCAGTAGGAGACATCGGTATTATTGTTACAGAACAAAACCACGTCTCACTCCTTGAGACAACATCAACACTTCCAGAATATGCCACTTAACCATGTGCACTTTTAGATGTGCTTTTACTGCTACTAGTCATTGAACCTTTGATGTGCTGCTGGTGTGTCTCCCAATCAGACCTGTGGTTGTATATCAGGTAAAATCTCAATGAATATGTGCCTAGATGAGATCCTGCTCACATGTTTTATACAGATACAATAGATAGCGACATGTTTAGCTTTTGGATTGTTAGTAAAGTATCTCCATACTGGAGACTTCATAGACTGATTAGTTCCTGGAACTACTGCTATTACTATTAATACTACAGGGTTAGCTGTTCCAATAGTTGTAGCAGTTGATATGCACTTTGAACAGCAGAAGCAATATTCATATCTAGGAATGTTGATCTGTGTTGTTGCTTATTCAATAATAGTAAATGTGATTGGGTGGGGTTTGGACTTAGAAGTAGTGACAGAGATAATGACAGCAATGATTTTTGGGATGTAATGCTAGTAATGTTGATTTTACTGTGCAGAGCTGTTAGTGTGTGATATTCTGTCTGAAAGTAATGTATGATATATGTCTTTGTCTCTGACAATTTCAGTCTTTGCTCCATTGCAGGAATATGATCTCCTGCTTGTCTATGTCACTTTTGGTCAAATGTATTTTTTAAATTTTCTGTTTTCTATCACTGTATCACTGTTTACAAATTGCACCACACTGCAGCTGCCCAGAGTACTGGCTAGCACCAATAATCTTTTAATCAAGCAACTCCAACTGCCTCTCGTTACCTGTCTGCCTCTACACACTAGTAGCTAGCATTAAAATCACAGCAGCTTTCTCTCCCACGGATGAAGTGTTAATTTTTTAGATAGATAAAGGGCACAGCAGACGATGAAGCACCACCTCAACTCACTGATTTCAATGCAGTGATAGTGACCTCTGGTCTGACTTCGGAGCGGCCAGCTCTGTATCAACCTCGTCATGGGTAGTCTCTACTGCGCATAACTGCAGCAGGCTCAGCAGTCTCTACTGCACGTGACTGCGTCGTTACAAACTTTGTCGAGAATTTTTATATAGGATATTATCCACTTCTATCTTTGTGATTTTCTTATTCAAGGAATCCCTCTGGGATGATATTACAGAATTTTTATATTTGACAAATATTTTATTATCTCCCCATCTGTGCTAAAAGAGGGCAAATTATAGAATTTTTCATAAAATCTGATAAATGTCCCTCCTTTTTCTCTTGGATACCTACTGTATATGCCCTTGAACTAACTTGTCTATTCTACTATCTGCTCTATTTTTTTTTAATTGATTAATTTTGTCGGCTCTGTTTTGTCTAAAATAATATTTCATTTTTAGGGTTTGTACTCTTTCCACTATTCACTCTTTTATAGCTTATGGTACTTAGTTATTTTTGATTGTTAGTGGAATATTCCCTTTTATTTTCGCTCATTAATTCAAAATGCTTAATGTATAAGGCTGTCAATGAAGGACCTTTTTTCCCTCTAATTGTTTTTTTAAGTTTTATACAATAGCCTCTTATAGCCTCTTTATAGCCTTATAAAAACACCATACTGTCACTGTGTCTACCTCTCCTGTTAAGTTCTCCTTAAAAGTGTTGACATCTTAGACAAAAATTCCGCACTTGCACTGTTTTATAAAAGAGACTCATCCACACGCCATGTGTTATTTACATATTTTACTCGAACCAACTCCAATTCCATTATCACCATATCATGGTCCAACCAGATAAACGGTTTGATCTCTATTTTTTTACTTTCTCAATTAACACAGGACCTCCCATGATCATATCTATTCTTGAGTATGTGGAGTGGGCATGAGAAAAAAACTTTTGTGAACGGATTTTTAATTCTACAGATGTCATACAGGTTTATTTTTTAATGGTCTTGTTCAATACATTTGCCTGCTTAGTAATTCTATTATCCACCTTGTTACCGTTAATATTTTGTTTTTGTCTAATTCCACTTCCGAAACACAGTTAAAATCTCACACAATTGTCTGGATTCCCTCTGCTACTTTTTTGACTTTCTCTAGAATCTGATTCAGAAGTCTCACTGGATAAGTATTTGGCATATATATATTAATTATAGTGTATATCTCTTCATTAATGGTACAAACCACTCAAATATATTGCCCTTCTAGGTCTGAATCTTGACACTTAACCTTAATGTTAAGTGACTTTTTTAAAAAAAAATTGCTACACCTCTTTTCTTTTCTAATAGCAATGAGGATTGAATTACTGCCTGATGATATGTCCCCCACCACCTGTTCTTATCTATCTGCCTCCAGTGTGACTCCTGAACTGTTCCAATTTGGATGTTTTTCTTTTCTTAGAAAATCATTAAAAACCCATCTTTTATGGGGAAAATTGAGACCCTGAACATTTATAGATGCCACTTTAACCATTTTCTCTAACATTCCCTTTGTCCTTTACCTTTCGTTCCTTAGGGCTGCCAGCGTTCCTCGATGATTGCATACCATATATACACACCCCAATTCAACCCACTTACGTAGCACATATAACACAAAATTTGTATATACGAACACTCCTACCACATCTTGTGGATGGGCCCTGACTCTCCCTCCAGGTCCCACCACCTCTGCCATATTCCAGGCACAATCTCATTTCTTTTAAGACCTCAAAGCAGGCAATGACTCGCGGGTCAACCCTTTTTATTGCTTTACTCAAGATGATACCCAGTGATTACCACCTCCTAACTCTCCTCTTCCCCAGCCTAAAAAAAACAGGTGGCGAGAGGGAGAGCAATACAGGGAATCTCAAGAAAGAAAAAATCCAAATCCAAAATCCAAAAAATAAGAAACCCCCAAAAAACAATAAAGCAACTTATTCCTCCACTTTCCAAATCTGTGACAACAATCTCTATTCACCTACCTTTAATCTTGCCAAAGATTATATGATTGATATTATCATAGTGATTTTACTCTACCTATAAACAAAATATTTTTATAAAGACAAAAAAAAAAACCCACTGATGCACTTACTCTGCTAAACTGTGACAATAAGATCCCACCCAACTACCCAGATTTCGCTCTTCCTTCCTTCTTACCCAATTGCACTTCTCTATCCCAAATACAAAAATACTATCAATACAAAAATGCATTAATCTACCGATAACCGCCAAGTGTTAAGCTATCAAACACACATACAAAGTTCCTATAATTCCCTTTCTTCTCCACAGTTCCCCCTTTGCGAGCCCATAACCCCAGGTGTACTTGCTTGATACTCATGTCCAGAGAACGTCTAACTCCTTCCAACTGATCATACAAATGAACATTACCTCAATACCAATTACCCTAACTCGTGCAAAAAGTCACATTCCAATACATAAAAATGTATTATTACTTCCTATCTTGTACCTGACCCAAAAGAGGCAAGAAACTATGAAATCCCTCCTCTGGAACAATTCTTCTCATACCCCTTTCATTTATCCATATGGTATTTTCCTTTTCCTTCCTTCCAAGACTAATACATAATACAAAGCATCATTCTTCAACAAGTATTTTGAATACAAAAACAGAGTTATCCCTTTCCAAACCAAATATGTCTCCAGTGTATTGCGGTGCATCAGAACCCAAAAAAACTCTCCTACTTCTATATGTTCCCACTGTCAATATCCCCTTCACTTCTAGTTAAAAGTATCTGTTGGACCCCTACTGCTAGCACCGTCCCACTGTCTAATACTCACCATACTCCTGTGTGTGTGAAAAGTCAGCCAGGAACAAGTGACAGAGTGCAGAAGTCCCTCAGACCACCTTATTCATATTTACCCTTTAAAGGCCTAACTTTTAAGATTACTACTCATCTGTCCCTTCGCTGACAAAACAACAGCACCAGTAGTATTCAGCCAGCAGACAGCGGAGAGCAGACCCACCAACCCACCGCATATCAAAGGGGTGCATTCATGCACAATAAACAAGAACTTAACCCCTTCGACGTTAAGTATATTTCCAGAGAGCTGCACCATAATGCACTGGGCACTCCGTCCCTCTCCAAACACACATGTCCCCACATTTCAGTTTTTCATCCAGACCCCATCCAATGGATTATCCATCAGACACCTGCACTCCAGTTTTGTCCCTTCACCCAGTACTCCTCCCTATGTTTATAAAGAAGGAGTCCAGATCAAACCTGGCGTGCAGTGGTTACTCAGACCCACTATATCATAATGGCCTAAAAGGCCTACCTTTTAGAATTACTACATGGTCTGATGCCTAGCTGACCAAACAACAGCACTGCCAATATCATGCTGCAGTTAGACAGTGAGAGCACAGACCCATTGACCCCCTGGATGCTGTAGGGGAGTCCAAAACACCATAAACAATGCATCGGACACCTCTCCAGGACCCGAAGGGCCAAACAACCTCAAATTAAAAACAGCCTCAAATTGCATACATTTTGAGACAACCCCTACCCAGATCACCAGTGTAATGCAATTCAGAACCTCAGAAAACTGTGGTGCATTTTTTTCCTTGGAGGGAATGCTACTTTTGTGCCTGAGAAAAATGCACCACAGTTTGTATGAAATTTTCTTTTCTTTAATCCATTTAACAGCTTATTCTACTGAATCTATAACATCTACTCTACCCTCCCTGTGGGGAAGTACCATGATTATCTAATATCCTGTTTCCTCAATACATTAGTCACTTGACTAAATTTCTTTCTTTGGGATCGCATATAAAATGTTAGGTCTTGAAGAACCCTAACATCTTTAAATGTCTCTTCTTGAGTTTGTTTATTCTACTTGATTTTAACACGTGATCTTTAAACTGAAATGACTGGAAATTCACGATTACATCCTTTGGTGCTGATTCTGGGATATTCTTCAGTTTAAAAACCCAACAGATTTTCTCCATATGCGCATTATAAATATCCACATTGATGTCAATAGCTTTCCAGAAACTCAACAGAAAATATTATAACGTTTCCTGTGTAATCTCTTCTGAAATGTTCCTAAAATGTAAATTATTACGCTTAGAGCAATCATGTCATTATGCTCCTGTCCCTCCCTCTCGAATAACAGAAAGAGTATTTTGTAGAGATCCAAGGAAAGGCATCACACAAAATCAGTTCTATTATGTATTTTACAGTACAAACACACACAGTACTTGAGTAATGTCCTACAAACACACAAGGGGTAAGGTGAAAGGATTAGGAGCAGTGCAGGGATATGTGAGTAAAATGGTAGTTCAAAAACAGACTGCAGTCATGGGTGCTGCAGTGTGTAGTAGTAGCAAACATTGTGAAAAATCCATCAGCATCATCACTGCTTCCATGTCCCACTCAGACACACACACACACACACACACTAATAGTATTTAGAAACCTGAAACAACACAGGTTATCAGCATCCACTGCCTTAACTTTGATGAGTGCATCTGCTGCTCTTGGAGGTGCGGCACCTGTGACACATAGTAGTAGTACAATTTCAGCAAATCTATGAAGTCCACAGTATGGAGATAATACACTCAGGATCCAAATTCTAAGCTTGTTGCTATCTGCAGTCTATGTAAGAAGCATGTGACCTGGGGGGAATGCAGACTCACACCTAAGCAACTCCTCAATGAGCTCCCATCTGAAGCACAACCACAAGTCTAACTGGGAGACATACCATCAATAGATCAGAGGTACTACAACTAGCAGCAGCAGATGTACTCCTAAATGTTCCTGGTGCTCTGGGGTACATAATAGAAGTGGTGTTTATGTGTCAGAGAGTGTGCCAAGATTTTCTGCTCCTGCGGCAGAGGAGTATGACTCTGCAGTCATAGAATGCCTACACATACCGCCACCACCTCCACAAGTCATGTCATTAAAGCAATAAAATTACACAGTTCTTCTACTATGTACTGCCATCCCGCACTTACTAAGTTCTTAGAAAGAAGTCAAAAGCTGCACAAAATTAATGCACAAGTACACATAAGGAATAGAAAACTTGCCAGAATGTTGTCAGTTGACATGCTGCCCTTTTCTTTTCTTGAAAACAGAGGCTTTAAAGAACTGATGTCATGCATTGCACTCTGCTGGTATATCCCAAGCCACAGTTATTTTTCAAGTATGGCTGGCACATATGCCTTGAAAAAAATGGCAGCAAGCTGAGTGCCTTTGCCCACAACACTAACTTCCTGCTTAATTAACATTGGCACATTCAGCTATTTATTTCTTCTCTTCAGCTATCAGAAAAACTAATATTATGGTGGGAAATCTTGCAGTCTTAGAAAATATAGGTGAAATATGGTACATTTTTCACAGGAAATTTATTGGTAATGAAGAAAAAGGAGAACATGTTATGTATTGTCTATGGGCATGAGGTTTCGCAAAAAAGTGGGAAATAATTTTTTCACAAGAAGCCCTGCAGGAAACTTTTCTGACTTTTCTCCTATCCCTATCACGGACTAATTGCTCCAGTGCTGGTTTCTGGTTTCCTGTTTATGACTCTGGCTTTGAATTCTAAGCTCGCTTGTTTGCCGCCTGTCTGACCTGTATTTTTCTCCAGACCTGATTCTGTTTGCTGATTGGGATCCTGCAGCCTTGTTTGTTTTTGATCTCATAGTTCTGTAATTCTTGTGTGAGTTACTTGATGTTTTCACCACACCCTAGCTTCACACCCTAAAGTCACTCTCAAGCAGCTCTCAGTAACAACAGCCTTGTGATTTTTGTTTTTTCTGCCAACATGTAGCCACCGATCATCCAGGTTTTATCTGCTAGCAAGTTGTACTTTTCACTCCCTGCTTCTAAGTACTCAGTCACTGTTAATAGTTGTTGTTTATGCATCTTCCCAGCCTAGTAACCTCCCTCTGCCCTGTGGGTCCATTTCCTGTCCTGTTAGCCAGCGTGACAGCCACACTGGTCCTAACATTTCATCTTCTAGTCACTACACAATAGTATATGCATAGGAGTACATATACTCAAACACATTATGAATACTCTCAGTCTTTATTTTCCTCCTTTTTATCTTTAAAGATTACATACAATAGAATGTCCTCTATTACTGCCTTTAGAATTGTAAAATTAAACTTTTTATTGCTGAATGTCCTAGTTGAACCTTTATTAATGGGTTTCTTATACCATATTATGGTCGGTCAGTACTACCCAAATACTCCCTTGACTGTATATTGTATGTCAGTACTGAATCCCTTACCAGCTACCCTGTTTTATAAGGTAGTCCTGTCAATCATCCACTAAGATAAGTATTTAGCAGGTATTAAAAACATGTATCCACTAAACCTGGTAGTAAGTAGTTAGACATCAGTTATCTACTATCTTCTGTGCTTATCATTAGTTCTTCCAATCATTCACTAGGCTAGGTACTTCTCAGGTAATCATGTCAGTCAATAATCCAGTAGGTTAGGTATTTATCAGGTAGTCTTGCCAATCAATCACTAGGATAGGTTTTTATCTGGTAGTCCTACTACTAATTCATTAGGCTAGGCATTTTTCAGATTGTTTTGCCAATTATCCAGTAGGCTAAGCATTTATCAGACAGTCCTGCCAATAATCCATTAGGTTAGGTTTCTGTCAGGTAGTCCTGCCAATCAGCCAACAGGCTATGTATTTACAAGACAGGCCCACCAATCATCTCCTGCGTTAGGTGTTTATTGAATAGTCTTAAAATCCCTGGTAGATCATTCTGAATTTGTCACAAACATTTTATCTCAAGCTAATGTTTTATTGTCCAACTGAACTGAATGATTAGTTACTGAAAATAATAGCTGTGAAATATGTTAGAAACCAGAGTTGGTAATGAAATTGCAATGCGAAAGTCATAAGGTGTCAAACAACGGGAATGGAAAAGCAGAGGTGTAGTAATTGTTTTCTTTTATTTCACCAATGTCAAGCACAATTGTTTCCATACAGATCATATACAGCAAAACAAATGAGTGTTTTCTCAGTATAAAACATGATTCTTAGATAATGTCAGAAATTCTAGTGAGCATAGGAATCTTGTTTGAACCCTTCACAGACCATAGCTGGACAGAAGAGTTTTTTCTAGCGAAAGTCAATCATGATTGTTACATCACTAATCCCATTGTAACTCATAGGTCCCTGTGCATACAGAAAGTAGAACAATTCTGGGGCACACCAAATTCATACGGGCAGATAAATATCTCCAGAGATTTACACTGGACTTTAAAGGGATAGTAATGTTTCAAAATAAAAGCAGCTCTAATTAATCATCATAGTATTTGGACTTTGGAGAGTGTTATTTCAATTCTGTCAGAGTTGTAGTTCTAGAGTAATTCAATGACAAAGTATGCCCCTCCCGCCCCTTTTACTGATGTAACACTGTTCAGCCAGATCAGAAGGGAGGTGCACAGGTAGAATGCAGAGTGGGACAATCTTCAATTAAGATAAGGGAAAAACCTGAAAAGCTTGTCAAGGGGGGCAGGGCTTTCATTGTTTTCACAGGAAGAAGATTGTCCCCTTCTGTTATCTGTCTAGTCTTACAACCACATTCCACATCTGAGAAGAGATGGCTTACACTAGGTAAAAGGGGTGGGAGGGGAAACTTTGCTTGTGAATATCTCTTAAACCATAAAGGTTTGAGCGATAAGACTTATATCTTTCTTCGTGTTTTTATAATGCCTACAAAATAAAATAAAGATAAAACGAAATATTACTATCCCTTTAATCCTATGAATGCTAGAGCCTGGGAATCCTTTACACTGCATTGGAGGCCTCTAACACTGGATGGGTTAATCCAGGTATGTACCCACTGGCAGTCAAAGGGTTAAATAATTCTGATTAGATCACCTGTGCTCATGCAGGGAACTCCTAAAAACAGGCAAGGTTAGGAGTACAATGATGGTGATTGAGAAACACTGGCTTTGGCAATACTATTGGCATCAATAGAGTTCCTAATGAAATCTCATTGCTTCTTCCCTTGCATCTAAATTAACCAGGCAGTCATACTGCAGCTGCAATGGATATCTAGTCACTGCTGACACTGTCAGACTTCCCTTTAGTATTACTGAGGTTATTCCAGGTTACGGACTGTTGTCATACGTGGCCAATTTAGAAGGATGTCTCCTTTTTTGGCCAGTTCCATTGTTCTGGTCCAGATTTTTGTGCGACTGCCCCCTTGATCCTGCATTATCCCAGCTGATACCCTGCAACGAGTGACCTCCACTATCTCCTGATTGCTCTAACAAACTGCATCAACAGGTTAAAGATGTAAAAGGGAGTCCGAGGGAAGCCTCTACTCCCACTGATGGGAGGTTATAAAAAGTGAAAATTACATTATTGACCCCCTAGATCATTCCCAGGATAACTGGGGAGAGGGGGGTAGCAGTTATGGAATGCGGGGGCTTCCCTATCTAAGCCCATCCCCCAAAGATTTGAGGTAATGGGCAATGAGAAATTATGTCAGCATTAGGTCTTTAATTTTTTGAGTGCCAGACAGGTATCCTATGCGTTGCAATGCACAGGATACCTCTCTGGCACTCAAAGGATTAAGTCCCAGAAAGGTGGTCAATGTATTGCACTGCAATGTATTATTCATGCTTCAAATGTTCAGGATTGTGTTGGTTACGAATAAAGTAAAGTAAAGTAAAGTAACAACACATTTTCCTCACTTGTACAGAAGTCCAGCGGTGATCAACTAAGGCCACAGTCCTTAGTTCAGCATCCAAAGGCATTTGCATAAGAAACCATCAAGAAACAATAAATCTACAGGCACTGGTGCAATTGCTGATACATACTATAGAGGGCCAACTGCTTCTTATCTGCCTTTAAATTCACTGCTTCTATATAACATACATATAGGGGACGTTGAAAACTCCCAAGTTGTTACAAGGTATCAGTTCTGCTTTAAAGGAATAAGAGTGCTAGTGCTAGTAACTAGTAGTGCTATATTTCTTTACTTACATATTTCTTGTTTAAACACTATTCAAGATGAAAGGATCCCGTTCCGCCCCTTTCAGGTGCCTCCCATTAGATCTGTAATCCAGTCGTGGGACCGGACGGGTGCAGTGAGGGACAATCTTTAGTCAGTAAGTATAAGGAAAGCCCTGCCCGTGTTGAAGGAGGAGGGCAGGATTTTCCTTTTGCTTACTGAAGATTGTCCCTCACTGCTCTCTATCTGGACCAGAAAGAGAGGCTGAGTGATGCAGGGAAAAGGGCGGGAGGGGGATCCGTTCAGCTTTAAGAGTGTTTGAACTACAGAACTGTAAGTAATTAAATATGGTGCTACATGTTAAAAAAAATATAAAGACTACTCAGATCTGCACTTTAATAGAATTATTACTATCCCTGTAAGACTAGATTTTAGATGCTAGCCCAGGGGTGGGTCATGTGAGACCTTACAGCTGCTGCCTGACTACATCTCCCTTCATCCCCTTCCAGCCAACAGCCTTGTGTTACCCAGCAATGTGCTTGCTTCTGTGACAGGTATTTAAGTGTATTTAGCCCCACTGTGTTTCTTTAACTCTCTGTGCTCCAGAATGGTAAGCAGTGCGCTGGAAAGCAATGCTTTGCTCAGCAGTCTGGAACTCAGAGGGTTCAAGAAACAGTGATTGTGGTCATTAAACATTTTTATATCCAATGTGTTCACCTGGATGCATCATCTGATAATTAATGTAAACATTACAATATGCAACATTAGATTACTGTTATTAGTACACCCCAAACTTCCCCTGTCTGTCATTTGTTGCACGGCAGATGGCTGCAGTCTGAGTGAATCATGTTACTCTCAATGGAGTGGAATGATAATGATTTAAAATGAACCTCGAGAACAAATGCTCCTACTGTAAAAACAAGTACATTAGATGGTGTCTGTAAATATTAATGCTTGGTCATTTTACTTTTCCCCATGTTTTACCCTTTCAGTGCCAGAGGGGTGTGCCATGCATTAACTTGCAACGTGTTCACCCTTCTGTCTCTCAAAAGGGATAATGTGAAATAAATAGATTGTATACTTTTTGAGGCTCATTTCTCATCTTCTCTAAAATGTAAATTAATCAGTGTTGTTTGTAACTGCAACTTAACCCCTTAACAACCCATGACGAAAAAAAAAATGGTCCGTGGTTCTTACGTGCTGGTCGCTAGTGTGCACGGCCATCCTATAGGGTTAATCCTACTCAGTAAATCAAGGATACTCCCAAAGCTGAGATATGTTTCATTCAAAACATATTGCAGCCCAAGCTTGCATTATGTGGGTGCAATACCTCCATGACTTGAAATGTTACAATGGCGCTGTTGTTACATACACATATGAAGTATTGCCGTCACTGAAAATTGTTATCCACAGACTGGTGTAACAACAGCACCACCATAATATTTCAGATGTGGAAGTACTGCACCCAAAATATGTACAAAAGAGAAGAAGGAAAAAAGAGGCACTTCCTTGTACAATATGTTCGATTAGAATTCAATAAATCACCTTACCACTACCAATGGCATGGCAAGCAATGCACTTACTGTATGTGCACACTATCAAGTAAGCTTGGGGATTGATAACAGCTGTCTTGTATCTTATATAGTAAGCTGGCATCTTTCCCCATAACTCCACTCTCCAAGTCAAACACATGTAACAAAGTGACAGGAGGCACCAATAGTGCATTATCATACCAATACAGTAGAGAGATAAACTGCAATGAAATATATTACAATCACATTTATCAAGTACCATAGCAGTAAAAGCCTGCAGAGAGATTCCTACCATCTATGCTTGGTATATATTTGATGTGGTCACTTGACTCCTCATGAATGTAGAAAGGACGTACTGCTCCAAAGCCCAACGTACAGTTATAAAAAAAATGTGTTTATTAAATAAAAAAAATCCTACAATTCAATGCGTTTCGCAGAGATCTACCCTGCATTTTCAAGATATGTAGGTTAACAAAGGCTTTCATAAGAAAACAGAGAGACTATTTAAACACTCTAGGAGCAGCCTGTCCTTTCTACATTCACAAGGAGTCAAGTGACCACATCGAATATACCAGGCAGGAATACAGCAGATCAAGGGAAGGGAGGGGAGGGCATAATGGGCACCTTATATTTGTTTCTTTAATCTTAACATTAAAAGTTAGGGGGTTACCTTACATCTGGGGTCACCCTTTATTGAGACAAATATGGTATTTACACCATCAACTCCTTAAAGGGATAGTAACGTTTCATAATAAAAGCAGCTCTAATTAATCTTCATAGTATATGGGCCATGGAAAGTGTTATTTAATTTCAGTCAGAGTTGTAGTTCAAGAGTAATTGAATGATAAAGTATCCCCCTTCCGCCCCTTCTACTGATGTGTCAATGCTCAACTTAGAGCAGCAGGGAGTGTCCAGGTAGATTTAAAGGGATAGTAATACTTAAAATGTAAAAAAAAATATGTTGTAGGGTTTATCCCCCTGAGTAAAACAAGAGTACTCCCACTGCTGAAAGGTGTTTCATTCAAAAGTTATTCATTTTTAAAGTTGAATTTTTTAAGTGCAATATCACAGTGTCCTGAAGTTGTACAGTGGCGCTGTTGCTACACCATCCTATGGAGATTTATGGTCCCGGGACCAGAGCTGTCCATAGGATCGTGTAGCAACAGCGCCACTGTCCAATTTCAGGCCACTGTGATATTGCACCTAAAAAATTCAACTTTGAAAATTAATAACTTTTGAATGAAACACCTTTCAGCGGTGGGAGTACTCTTGTTTTACTCAGGGGGATAAACCCTACTATCCCTTTAAGAGAGGGGGACAATCTTCGATTAAGATAAGGGAAAAAGCTGAAAAGCCTGTCAAGGGGGGCAGGGTTTTCATTGTTCTCACAGTAAGAATATTGACCCTTGATGTGAGCTGTCTGGTCTATGGACTGGATTCCACATCTGAGGGGAGGTGTCTTACGCTAGGTAAAAGGGGAGGGAGGAGGAAACTTTACCATTCAATTACTCTTGAACTACAATGCTCACAGTAATGAAATAACACTCTCTATGACTCAAATACTATGAAGATTAATTGGAGCTGCTGTTTTTGTGAAACATCACTATCACTTTAAGGACCAGAAGGGCGTCCACGCATAGCAAAGCAATGTATTGCACACGCCTCTGGCCCTTAAGGAGTTAAGGAGCATAGAGGTATGCAGTACACTGCATATACCTCCGGAACCTCAGTGTTTAATAGAAAGGATTAAAATCACAGCTACCAGACATAAAAAGACATTGAAGTATACCAAAGAACAAGTGCTTCCTGCAGCTTCTCTGAAATCATCGGATCAGCTTTGGCCTGGATTACACTCTAAGTCAGGGCTCTAATCTCATTCAAATATCCTTCATCTCCACATAACACATATTATATACATCCATTCCCACCCTTTGCTTTACCTGCAGATGCAGGAGATTTAAAGGAGCCCCCATATAAATAATGGCAATTTCTCTTTTGCATCTTATGATGCAGGTGGTTGTTCCTAAAATCGATGCACTTAATGGAGAGGTGCACAGATATGGTTTGTGGTTTGACCTGACACTTTTATTTAATTACTGAACATACATACAACATGGGAGAGCAGGTTTTATGTGAAATAAATACCCCCAATTTTTCTTTTTAAATCATTGTCAAATGTAAATACCTCTGATAGATAGTCTTTAGTTACAATACACATGAGAAGGGCAGGAGGCCCTTGGCCCACATGAAAGTAGGACAACAGGTGGCATGGGCCCACATGAAGCTCCAGTGTCCGTGATACAGCCTAATGTTCCTCTCTGTCAACATCACACTCTCCATTTTAACCCACATAAATGCACATTTCTTCTTTATTTTACCTCATGGCATACTTTACTTCACAATCATAATGCTCGCTTTTAACTCCATGGGTGCTACAGATCTCTCCAATACATTGAGAAGAAGCAATAGAGTCCTCTTTGCATCTAAGCAGTTATCTGCTTTTTTTTTTAAACCCTATTTAGAAGTTTAAAATACAATGATTCACTAAAGGTCAATGCTGTGGTGATATGTTCAATATGTTCGAAACACTTTGACATTTCGATGCATGCACACACATTGACATATTCACTAAAATTGCCGGATGGAAGTGGAGGGGTGGAGGAGGTCCCTATTAGCATACAGGATTGTCAAAGTACTGTCAATGTGGAAGGGATGTCCTCCCTTTAAACTTCACCAACTCTACGACAATCCTGAAGTTGAACAGCATTCTCTCTCTGCTTCCCTACTTGGCCAGTAGGGGAGTGAACAGAATGCTTTCAGCACCATGGACAGCATTGAGTGCCATAGGGATGTGCATTGCTCACCTCTGTGTCACTAGAAGGATTAAAATAAAAAAATACACAATTATCCCCTTAGCTATGTTTCTCATATGTCTTACATGTTGTGCACTCCCAGGGGAACAAGACTGGGGGTCACACAGCATATATGGGGATTTGTGGCTACCACTTGCCCCCCAGCCTTGTTCCCGTGCCCAGTGATAGTCATAGACCCCCAACTTCTGTTAAGCGCTGTGTACATGTAAGGCACTATATAAATAAAGATACATACAACAAATCCCCATGGGCACTGCCTGGGCAAGGGAAGAAGGCTGGGGGGTGTCAGGCAGTGTATATGGAGCTAACACACAATGGCGTTGAGTACCAGAGGGATATACATTGCATACCTCTCTGATACTCAAAGGGTTAACTCTGAAATACATATACAAGGGGCACTCTATGTTGAATTGCAAAGGGGGCAATCTATGTCGGATTTCTAACATGTTGTGCAGCATGGGGAACAACACCATGTGTGTTAGCCCCACATACACTGCCTGACATCCTCAGCCTTCATCTCTTGCCCAGGCAGTGGTCATGGGGATTTGTGGTTAGCAGTGGGCAAGGGGAAAAGGCTGGAGAGTGTCAGACAGTGTACATAGGGATAAATGGTTACCAGTGGACAAGGGAACAAGTCTGGGAGCCAAGCAGTGTATATAGGGTTCTATGACAACCACTGAGCATGGGAAGGCTGGGGGGCAAGTGGTAGCCACAAATACCCGTAGATGCTGCATGACCCCCAGTTTTGTTACCCTGGCAGTGCACCGCATGTGTACTATACATAGCTAAAGGGATAATTGCGTAGTGCCACAGAGGTGAGCAATGCACATCCCTATGGCACGCAGTGCTGTTCATGGTGCTGAAAGTATCCTCTCCACTCCATTACTGACCAAGTAGGGAAGCAGAGAGAATGGTCTTCAACTTCAGAATTGTCATAATGTTGGTGATGTGTGAGGGAGGAAATCCCTTCTACACTGACAACTGTTCACAGCTCTCCCTGCCTGTGATTGATTTAGGGCTGGTACTGCATAGGAAAGTGCAGGAAGATACCAACTTCGACAACCTGAGGGAGGTAAAGTTGAGACTGTGAACTCCAACAACAGAGGCTGCTATCAGAGTTTAGTGATTGTGTCGAAGGGTCACATTAACATATCAACACACCCCACCTTGCATTTGAAAGTGTCTCATTATTCAACATTAAGTAATTATGCTTCATTTTCCTGAGTAAATGGGCCATTGTTGATGTGGTGAATGAAAATTTGTAAACCTGTGGGACGGATGTCTATGTGGGCATATTTTTGTCAGGAGTGCTGGTGATGGGATGTCGTAGACACTGCTCTGACAGGACATCGGCATTTTCAACCCTCTTGGAATTTCAGTGAATCTAGGCCATTGTGTGGTACGTGGTTGAATTAAGGGACTCATGCAGCTCATGGATTAAATCTGGTTTTCTATCAAGAATACCTAAAACCTTTGCCCCAAACTTGTGCATGTCCACTAAGGTCTGGGGTTGGGAATGTCCAAATCAAGTGATTTGAATCAAGAAGTAGGCAGGGCTTGACTGAGGTGGGTGGGGATTGGGAGGAGCTAATGCAAATGCCACCATTAAAATGGGTGGAGAGTGGGAAGAACCGGGCAGAGAGTGAGCAAAACTGGCAGTGAAGTGGGCGGAGTTACAAAGGAGAACCAGAGAAGGAGAGCTCTGAGAATCAGCCTTTGTCCAAAGACACCCAGTAATTAACCCTTTGAGTGCCAGAGGGATATCCAACTCATTGTAACTCAGAGGGTTAAATATAAAACCCGGAGTCTCCGGGTCAGAGCCAGCGAGCTCCCAGGCAAACCAATTGCACCACATGGGAGAAAAAGACACGGATTCTCCAACTTCCCAAGGGATTTAAATGAGGCTTTTAACCCTTTGAATGCTAGAGAGGTCTCCAATGCATTACGAGACCTTTCTAGTATTCAAGGGGTTAAAAATACCCTTGTAAGTCAAAGGGAAATTTTAGTTATCCCCCATAATGCAGTTGGTTTGCCCCAGAGCTCCTCCACTCTTCTTTTAAACAGAAGACCCTTACAAGTGGGTCTTAGACATGATTTTGTGTTACACTAATGCTGGCATTTCTCTCAGACGCAGCCTGGTTCCCTACGTGGTGCATTTGTTCAGTAATGGAGTCGCAGGGGAGGAGAAGTGGAGTGTATGCTGCAAGGAGCTTTGAGTACTTCTATATTTATACCTCTTTATTCCACCTAGTGTTCTAAGCAGATTCACCCCGACTGTGCTTTGTGGACATTTTATTAGATCCTTATGGTGCAGCTGGTTAGCTCCAGTATTGCTCCGCTTCTGGTGATGCACATGGACACTAGGGCCTTAAAGGGGAACTTTCACGTGTATTAATGTTTCCCTCATTTTTAATGTTCCTGTGGACATTTAATATAATGCTGTATTCTTCAAGATATTTGTTTTTAAAGTTAACTCAGTGACGTCAGTTCAGGACAGGCTGCGGTACAACTCTGTCCCGCAGCCTGTCAATCTTTGCATGTTCCCCTCCCCAAGTAGTGCCTTGTTCCAGTCTCCTCCAATGAATGAGGATTCCTCAGTGTGAGCTGGAGTGGTCTCATTGGCCAGAGTGCTCCAGCTTATGTAGAGAAATCCTCTGTCATTGGAGGAGGCTGGAACAAGGCACTACTTGGGGAGAGGAACAGATGAAGATTGACAGGCCGTGGGACAGAGTTGTACTGCAGCCTGTCTTGAAAAGACGTCACTGGATTAACTTTAAAAACAAATATCTCGAAGAATATGGCATTATATTAAAAAAAAAAAAAAAATAAGATTGCAGATTCAGTCCATAGGAGCATTAAAATGAAGGAAACATTAATACAGGTGAGAGTTCCCCTTTAAGCAGAAAGTGAACGGTGGCATTCTGAACAACACAAACTACACAATAGGGAACTGAAAAAACATCCCCAGATTACCACTGATTTAAACCCCTTAAATGCTAGAGAGGTTTCCACATTGTTGCTTCACTGGCATGGCATGGATTAAAACCCTATTCCAAAGTTGGTTTGGTCCAGAACTGCAGCTCAATAACTTTCAGCATCAAGCTAAAAAGGCGCAAATCTGAAGAACACCAACTACCCCACTGGGGGGGGGGGGGGTTAAAATGCTGCATCTGATTGCTAAAGAAGTCGCAACACATTGCATTGCAGACCACACCAGCTTTCCTAGGGCTAAACTCCCCATTTAAATCAATCAGCATTTTTAATTTAGTTGATACAGACTATTTCATACAGAACACATACCAATAGAACAGCTATATGGGAACTTTTATCACATGTAGTAACATAAGTGAATATCAGGGCTTGATTTTCCACAGGTGGAGAAGTATGAGGGGAGGTTCATCTTTGTTGGTCACTGAGTTGTAAGGCTGGCCAAAGTGTGTCCAGTATGCCAACCTGTGAACTTGCTCGTCCCAAGTCCCCGCAGAAACACTGTAAAGCTGGGGATGGGAATCTCCAAAATACACGTTTCACATCATATTGCAAGTGGGGCTTAATCAGATGGGTGTGGGTAGGTGGTTCAAAGGAGGAGTTTACCATGAAATAGGTGGAAAAGTGGGCGCAAAGGGACAGGGGTGGGCTGAACGGACTGGAAAGTGGGTGGGGTTATAGCTGAGCAGACTGGAAAGTGGGTGGGGTTATAGCTAGGCAGACTGGGAAGTAGGTGGTGTTATAGCTAGGCTGACTGGAAAGTGGATGGGGCTATAGCTGAGCAGACTGGAAAGTGGGTGGAGTTATAGCTGAGCAGACTGGAAATTCAGTGGTGTTATAGCTGAGCAGCCTGGAAAGTGGGTGGGGTTAACATAAATGACTGGAAAGTGGGTGGGGTTATAACTGAATTAACCAAGTTAGCAAATCAGCCTTTGTCCCTGGAGACCTGGTAGATCAGTATGAAAACTGGAGTTTCTGGGGAAGATCTGGAGATTTCCCAAGTATGCTAATATGTATAGAAGGAAAACAGAACTAATTTAAATACAGAACACGTACTAAAGCAGTGGGACAGAAATAAATAACTATATGTATATGGCTAAGAGAGCCGATTTTCAGCCAGGATCATGCCAGGCCAATGGCCTTGTATCTTTTGTCTGATCTGGTATCTTTTATCAGTAAATTTGTACATTTTTGGCACTTTGTCCACCAAGAATAAGTATACATACAAAATGTGAGATACTTCTGAGGACGAACAAAGAGCACAATGGCCTGTTCTACAGCTAGTGTCTGCTCAGAAGCATCAAGTGGTCCATGTCTGGATTACCCTTCACACTTAGGGAGAAACCCTAAGAGTTTTAACTCTCAGTGCTAGGGAATGCAGCTGACCCTCACTGACGAGGCTCAACAAGGCTGAAACGTTATGGCACTAGAGAACTAAAATGGGATGCTTCTGAGTGGTTACTAGCCATAAAACAGGCAATTGTGCTGTTTGTTCGTCCTCAGAAGCCTAAACATATATCTGTGGTTAGCTGTTGTTCCCATGCAGAGGGGACTTGCCCGTCATTTTGGAACTGGACTGCCCTTTTAGGCAGGATTAGTCTAATAAGTATGTGGACATTTCTTGTCTATAATGGCACTAAAGAGCTAAAATGTGATGCTTCTGAGAGGTGACTAGCCATAGAACTGGCCATTGTGCTACTTGTTGGTCCTCAGAAGCCTCTCATATTATGTATGCCTATGAACATAGCAGACAGTGCACACTAAAGGGTTGTATGTTCAAAAGAAAAGTGGGTCAAACCAACAGCACTATGGAGGAGAACTAAAAATTCCCCTAGATTTAAATTGTGATTTCAAACCCGTGAATGCTAGAGAGGTCTCCGACACATTGCAAAACAATGCTTTGGAGAGATCTCTAGCATTCAAGGGGTTAAAATCCACATTTAAATTAATGGGAATTATTATTTCTCTCTTATAGTGCACACGGTTTCCCCCAGAAATCCTCCACTTTTCTTTTGAACATATGACCCTCAGTACTTTAGACTTGTTGATATACTCAGTCCTCATATTGTGTTCTTTTTTTGCGTGGTGGAATTTGATTCTTCCTTTTTCTTAAATATTATTTGTTTTTAAGGGAGAGCTTATTTCTGGCACCACTTCTCCAGACCCTTGCTTCAGTTCTGTGGAACCTGTTTACTTAAAGATATTAAAATAGTATTAGGAAACATTTTTTTTTATTTACTTAATTTAAAAGATATTTAATCTTCATGACTTCCCAGTGCTACTTAATTCTCCTCCCACCTCCCTCCCAGCTGCCTCAGGGAGCGCGTTTACGCTTCCCTTGGGTGTGGTGTGGATTGCTTGTATCGTTACAGCAAGCTCTGGTTATCATTATACTGAGCTTGCTGTAACGATAGAAGCAATTCACACCACGCCGTCAGGAACTGTGAATGCGCTCCCTGGGGCAGCTGGGAGGGAGGTGGGAGGAGAATTAAACGGCACTGGAAAGTCATGAAGAGCTGTGCAGAAGATTCAGTGTGCCACATTATGCAGACGTGCACAGCTTGACGATTAAATATCTTTAAAAGTACATAAATAAAAAAACAACAACACGTTTCCTAATTCTACTTTAATAACCAAACATATGGTAAAAATGTTTTGAGGTGAATGTTCCGCTTTAACCATTTGAGTGCCAGAGGGGCATGCAACGCATTACAGAGCAGAGTACCCCTCTAACACTCAAATGGTTAAATTAATATCATTTGTACTGCTGTACTGCTCACTTTATTTACAAAGGACCATCTGCATAAAGAAAGAGGAGCTACCTCCTAGGGTGCAAATAAACACTGCCATTAATTTAAATCTGGCTTTTAACACATTGAATGATAGAGAGGTCTCCAACAAATTTAAGTGGTTAAAAGCCCCATTTAAATCAATGGTAATATTGGTAAAGTTTTTGTCCCATATGGTGCAGTTAGTTTGCCCATAAGGATATGTATATGCCCCTCCCTGTACTGGCCAATGTAATGATATTAAAGTATTTTACCAGGAAGAATACACTGAGATTATCTCTCATGTTCAAGTACATCCTGGGGTATATATGGTATTATTACCCAATTTAGTGGTACTCATTTTCTCTACTTCAGAAGGACAAAAAGAGGAGTAGACCGTGGAGGGACTAGAACCTGCGACCCTGAGGAATAAATAGAGTTTATAGCTGGCGCGTTATCCACTGAGCCATATCAGTAGTATTTACAAATTATGTTTGTTTTTTTATATTTTCAGAGAATTTTCTGCATCAAGCAACAGTAATTTTTACAAAGGTGGGATTATCTAAGAAGCTATGTGCCTGCTTTGTCAATGGGCAATTGAGATGTAATCTGGAATAATGATAACAGGATCTCACTCCACACTATTAGTGACCTGCTTATACTCATCAAAACACGTCATTACTACTCCAATATATGCTTACTAGTGGAAGAGCCCGTTACACGGGCCACAGTGCTACTGCCAGCTGGTCGCGGGGCAGTCATGAGCAGTAGAGACTGCCTGCTCTGCGGCTGATACAGAGCTGGACTCTCTGAAGGAGCGTCAAGCTCTGTATCAGCCGCGGCGCAAGCAGTCTCTACTGAGCATGACTGCGTTGTTACACACGTTCTAGCGAATTATTATATAGGATATGTTATGATCTTCAGTAATATTACAAGTGTGACAACAAATTACTTGTGGTTTAGGAATTGCATACCTGGCAATCTTCTGGACCCAAGCTTCAAGTGGGCCACTAAAATCTGGTGGTGGGAATGTCCAAATTACGCAATTAATGTCATAAAGTGGGCAAGGCTTGATTGGGGTGAGTGGAACTGGGAAGAAGGGGAGAAGGAAGAACATGGTGGAGAGTGACGGCGGAGAGTGACCGGAGATGGAAAAGAGGCAGAGGGATTTTACTGAGCTCTGAAAATCAGCCTCTATCTCTGGAGTCCCATTAATAAATGATAAAAGTGAGTTCCCAGTTATGAGAACAAAGCATTTAATAAGATAGATACCAAGAGTAAAAATAACATCAAACGACTTCCAATCAAACTGTTATCAGGCGGCATTCACATTTTATTTGAACAGCATAAAAATATTTCTATGGCTTGTCAGTCTGTTATTGGCATGTGAAAGGGAACAATATGTTTACTAACATAAATATATAAACTAACATGACATTGTTACACACAGTAATAACTAAAGGGTTAAACGAGTCAACCAAAGAAATATGCAGATGTCATAAAATAACATTTTAAATAAACTCAAGATAACAATGTTTCATAATCCTTTATATTCAGTGTATTATTTAAATGTATAATTAACTGGATTAGCCAATTTAGTGACTTGGCCTATATCATAGAGTAGGTTCTGGTCAGTGGGAGCCCACTGTTGTGAGATGTGGTAACCAAGAATCACTACAGGAAATGGAAAATAGAATGCTTGCTGTCTTAAAGACACATTATTGATAGGGTATTTAGATTTCCCTTTTAAAGCACGTTTTACTATGTCTGCTCCAATGGGAGCAGACCTCAAAAAAACAAACAAACCCTGGGCTGTCTTATGCTGCTCCAAAATGTCTCCTATCAGCTGTATGGGGGAGGAAGGGGGTGCCTGTCAGAAAGCTACACACGTTGGCCTGAATGCAAACCGGAAGTTATGGTTTGTGTGTTCAGTCCACATAGACCCCCCGTATCAGGTTTTCAAACCAGATACATCAATTCTATGGGGATCTGCAATACACAGAACATTAAACTGTCTTGTGCAAACCAGCATAGATGTGCCGGGGGACCATCAGGAGTCTCCTTTCAGTGCCCTATTCTGCTCCTCTGTTGGTGTGCTGGGGCTTATGACGGTTGCACTTTATGGGGGGGAAACTCAATATATAGGAATACATGGCCTTTAATTTGTTTAGCAGAAGAACTTATCTAGGTAGCAGTATTTCACACAGCAGTCTGGTATATCCATTTAAATAAAGCACTGAATCTGCAGTTTCTGGTATTTACTGAGCTACACTACAGACTATGGTTTACAGTCCCATAGCAATATGAGTAGACCCACCAATGAGGTATGTAAGCATTTTCAAATAGAGAAATCTAATTGTCCAGCTATATACTGCAGTAGAGTTCCAGTGCAATAAAAAGGATATATATTTATACCTGAGTGCTTTATTCATACCTAGGAAAATACTTCCTCTGTAAAGATATTCCACTGATGGCTCAATCAATGGCACCATCATTCTGGCAGCTCAGCCTGTGCTAATGATATACCTACCTGACATCTTACACCATGTCCAGCATTGATGACAGACTTGGAGAACATTTGGTATTCTCTATGGCATTTATTGCATTAGTTGAAGTTAACAACCCAGTAGACTTCCGCAAACGTTAATCTGAATAACCATGTTCCCTTCAGAAACACAAAGCCTTCTAAATATATTAAGTGGAAAGCAATTGCCAGTTTTAGGGAGATGAAATAATAAAGAGTTGTCTTCACCCTGTGGTGTGAAGCACTCATGACTATCTCTACAGGAATAGTGAACCCTATGCCTAAACTACATTAACAAAAATGCCATGTGTCCCTGACTACTGCTATGCTATTCCAGTAGCTCAATTTTTAACATTTAATGAGTCACTCTCCCAATAAGACATCAGTAAGTGCAGGGATAAGTTAAGGCTGTATCTTCCTTGCTATAAACCCAATATTTATACCTGGTAACTCTCAGGGTTTGACTCTGTAACTCAGGGGTTTGACCCAAATCTAAGGGTCTCGGAGTGAAGGCCAAAATCTCAGGGTAAGAAGAGTCTAGTGTTACCAAATATCTGATCTACACTAAGTAATTGCTTCTTAAGTCTCTAAATCTAAGTCTCTTAATTGTGGCATGTTAAAGGTTCGTTCTGGACTGACTGGTGCTCCTCAGAGTTAGAGAACGCTAAGACATATTGCCCAGCATCTATCTTCTGAGGAACATTAAGTATTCATATTTCAAAGTTCTCAGGGTCAGCCCATTTTGAAAGTCCCCATGTATGCTGATATTACTACTCTGTGCAAAAGCCAAAATCTGCTCTGAGCACAATTACAGTAGTAACGGCTTTTAGCAATTATAAAGTATGCTCCTGCCTAGATGCCATATTAATAGCTGCCGATCTAGCCAAAAAGAAGCAGCAGCAGCCTCCCACACCTGCAATTATCCATGCAGGATTGGTTAAGTGACACAGATAGTATTAATCCCTGAGTTACTGGAAAAGCGTAGTGGTGTTCAGGGACATGACCTTTCCCACAAGATAGTTTAGGGTTAGGGTTTACTACTTAATTACCCATTTTAAAGTAACCATTTGAATGACAGGAGAATGTGCAATGCACTGCACACCACTCTGGCACACAAAAGGTTAATGCCTTGGGTGATAGAGATGTCTCCAGTGCATTATGAAGCAACACACTGGAGATACCTCTAGCATCAAAAGCATTCATTTGCTAAAACAAAAACCCACTACTTCTATAGCCAACGCTTAAGAGTTGTAAGAGCAGAACGGAACGTTCTCAGTGCAGGATGCATTCCTCTGTATGACATCAGAAGAGACCCCGCTTCTGCCTGAAATCCAGAATCATGGAGCTGTTTTGCAATTTCTTCAACGTCCCACCTATCGTCCTCTTGTTTGGACAACAGATGGTTAATCAGATAAGGGTAGTAGGCGGTAGAGATGCACTTCACCACTAACTTGGCATCCAACAGCAAAGAAAGGATTTCAGAGTCACAGTTCAAATCAGTGACCTGCAACAGAGAGAAAGGGAGAGAAAAATATAACACGTCCTTGTGAAAAATTGAAAATTGCACAATTTCTGCTTTGAGCACATTGAGTACACTGTTCTGTTAAAAGAATCAAGAGACGGCTTTTTTTTGTCAGTGCTGTAACAAAAGTGGTCTATTCTTGGTTACAACTCTGCTATTCTTGTGACTCAAAAGCATTGCATTTCAGACACACAGAGGTAGAGACCATTAAAAGAGACATTTGGAGTAGATGAAAAACATATAATAAGTTTGACTACTACTGACAATTTCATTCATCCTCAAATACAACATATATTCCTAAGGATGTTATTTATTTTGCATTGTTTTTACGGGAACATGTCTCCCGAAAACAAGTATGGTGATTTTGAAAAGAGCTTTTGAAATCACTATTACATTCTATTACTCATTTCTCAGTTAGGAAAGTAGTTTTAAATGCATGGATTATTTTAATTAAAGCAGAACTACCATGCACAGTAAAGTCGCCCTGCAATAATTAGTCGGGTGGTGACTAGCTTCATAAGAGTCCTCTTACTGCTCACAATGACACAATGCTAGAGAAATCCTTAATCTTGCCAGACCGGAAGCATGATATCAATGCAGACATCTTGTCTGCGTGCCTGTGCTGTCAGTGTCAGTCCTGGTCTCCCCACAGATGCATTGCACTGGCCCGAATGGTACTGGAAGGGACTGACTGAGCAGGCGCGCAGACTGCACTAACCTGCCCATCAGTCTTGGAAGATTAAGGATTTCTCTAGCATCCTAAGAGAACTCTTATGAAGCTAGTCGCCACCTGCCTAATTATTGCTTTAAGGGATCTGAGCATTACCTACCCCACTCACTGACACAACTCTTTCAGTCTATGGGAGTTTGGCAAAGCGTTGCTGGGCAGTGGAAGTGAGCTGGAAGGTAATGTAGGTCTAAGAATGGAGATGTCAGTATGGCTCAGCATAATCTGCAAATCAAAATAACTCATTAACCAGCTTTCTACATAAAAAATGGCAAACACAACATATAGGTGATTTTGAAAGCTCTTTCAAAATTACCAAAGTTAATTTTTTGTGATAGGGTTCTTTTAATGCTGTTTATTATAACCTGTATGAAAGCTGATGCACATCTTGAAATAATGTAAATGGTTTAAACATGAGTCATTTAGCAGTGAAGCAATGAGATGGGCACCCCTCTGGTGTGCAAAGGGTAGAGGGTAGTGTGTGTGTGTAACCCCATATCATCTTTGGTGTTAGTGTTACCTAAAACTGTGCCTATATCTACACACATTCATATACATACACATGCCCACATATTAAAGTGATAGTAATGTTTCACAAAACCAAAAACTCCAATTAATCTTCATAGTATTTGGGCCATGGAGGGTGTTATTTCAATATTGTCAGAGTTGTAGTTCAAGAGTAATTGAATGATAAAGTATCCCCCTCCCGCCCCTTTTACCTAGTGTAATCCACCTCCCCTCAGATGTGGAATCTGGTCTCTTGACCGGACAGGTCACAGCAAGGGACAATCGTCTTACCATGAGCAAAAGGAAAACCCTGTCCCCCTTGACAGGTTTAACAGGTTTCTCCCTTATTCTAATTGAAGATTGTCCCTCTCTGCGATCCACCTGGGCACCACCTTGCTGCTCTGAGGTGAGCAGTGTTAGATCAGTAAAAGGGGTAGGAGGTGGATTCTTTATCATTCTATTATTCTTGAACTACAACTCTGATAGTAGTGAAATAACACTCTCCATGGTCCAAATACTATGAAGATTAATTGCAGCTGTTTTTTATTATGAAACATTACTATCCCTTTAAACAATAAAAATATAAATGTAAATATATATATATATATATATATATATATATATACACACACACACAGACAAACACATTTTACTCATTAAGAAATTATGTCAGTACAAGAGTAAAAATGCAGATTTGATGTATTTTGTTCTAATATGCTACTGTACTTATTTTGCTTTTGAACTAAGAGGTGCTATACCTTTAAATGTAAATCAATGGGAATTTCTAGTCCTTTTGTAGAACATTTGTAACAAACAGAACATGAACAAATTGATCTTATGACAAACAAGGGAGGCTATAACACAGGCTAGGTAATATGACTTTATGGACTGTATGATTAATGAGGCAATAGGTCTGTTTAGCCTACTTTATGGGATAAGTTCTTACTGACACTCTGCCCGGTGCTCACTTTGTGCCAAGGATTGTCAACCTGTACCCATGGGTGTCACAAAACAAAGCACTCTGACACAGAGAGCTGAATCTCAGACAGGTGCTTTCTGGATTACAATGTTGTGTGCATGTAAATGCCAATACCATTCTCTTTCCTTTCTCTAGGAAACAATGGACTTTATGCATAAAGGAAAAGAGGAGAATTATGGGGGAAATGGCTGCACCATAGGGGACTAATAAACGCTCCCACTGACTTAATCAGGTCTTTGAAGCTTTTGAATCCTAAACGATGTTCTAATATGAAAGTGGTTCCTAGCCCCATTAAAGTGCAAATCTGGGGAATATTTATTTGTCCTCTCTGGTGCTCTTGGTTTACCTCAAAATGGCTCCTATTTACCTGAATGCGGTTCAATTACCTGTATTTATAAATGTGGACTGGTGAAATTCTGGGTTAACCAACTGCACCACTGGGGGAGGCACAAAACATCCCCAGGTTCCAGCTTAATTAAATAAGTTTTTAACCCCCTGGAATGCTAGAGAAGTCTCCAATGCACTGACCTCCCTAGTACTCAGAGGGTTAAAAGTTCCATTTAAATCTAGCAGAATTTTTGTATTTGTTCCCTATCTTGAGCTTGGTTTGCCCCAGAATGTAACCGCTCTGCATGTATACAGAGGGCCCACTGGGCACAGTGGATCAATTCTAGGGCAAACCAACAGTAACAGAGTGGAACAATAAACAGTCCAATTTCTTTAAACAGGGATTTTAGCCTTTGAGCGACAGAGAGGTATCCAACGCATAGCTCTTTGGCACTCAAAGGGTTAACCTATTGAATGCAGAGAGGTTCCCCAATGCAGTTTTTTGGCAGTGCGTTACAGACCTTCATTTAAATCAAGGGGAATTCTGGGAAACTGTATGCATCCCCTCAGGTCTGCACTAGAATTAACCCACTTTGTCTTTATACACAATGTCCAATCATATTGATGGTTATAAAGGAACAGCTGAAAATGCAGTGACTTGTATGTATCCCAGTAACAAGTACAATGGGCCTGATGCATAAAGTCAGTGTGGAACAGTTCTGGAGAAAACCAACTGCATTATACGGTGGCATTGCTTCACAATGCACTGGAGCCCTCTCTAGCATTCAAGGGGTTAAAATCCCTGCTGAACTCATTGTGAGTTTTTAATTCTACACTATAGTGCAGTTGGCTTTTAATTCGCAATGTGCTGGTGACCTCTCTAGCATTCAATTAAAATACCAATTTAAATCAATGAGAATTTTGAAAATATCTATCTATCCCATGCAATGCAGTTGGACTGCCTCAGAATTGCTCTACATTTCCCTTTATATGTAGGGCTCATAGTTATGTTAACCTTGTGACTTCTGTAAATTACTGTAAAATCTTGCATATAATACGCACAATTTTGCCCCTCTTCATCTTATGTGAAGTGTGTGTGTGGAAGAGTGTATTATACACAAGGTAAAAAATAATAATAAAAAAAAATCCCATTTCTGCGCTGCTTCCCTCCCTCCTCACTTACCCATGGCCTGCTCTCCCCCTCCATAGTACAATTTCAGCATCCTGACAGAATCCCAGCAGGCGGCATACTTGCATCTGCCACCTGCTTTCAGAATTGCCCTTTCAGGACCTCTTCTTGCTAGCCAATGGTAATGTCTTGCAAGGACAGCAAGGTCCTCACAGGGCAATACCATAGATCCAATGTGAGTTGCTTTGTGCATTGGATCTATTGTCTTGCCCTGCAAGGACCTTGCAAGACATTACCATTGGCTAGGCAGAAGAGGTCCTGACAGGGCAATGCTGAAAGCGGGCAGCAAATGCAAGCATGCCGCCCCGCTGGGACCCTGTCAGGATGCCGAAATTAGACTATGGAGGAGGCCATGGGTAAGCAGGGAGGGAGGGAAGCAGTGCGGAAATGGCATTTTTTGTGTGTGTGTGACAGGGGAAAACAAGGGTGCGTATTATACAAGGGTATGCTTGTTTTCCCCTAAAATCTTGGTTATAATGTACACCTGTGTATTATACACAGATGCATATTATACCTGAGATTTTATGGTATATACTGTGGGGAGACATGAACATTTCTGTGTTTTTTCCATGCAATCATAGGAAATGACACAATTACAGCTCAGTCCCCAGCTACACTAAATACACCACGTAGTACCACCCTCCAACGTTCTTGGATTGTAAGGAGTTTATACTTTCTATGGGGAATATGTATAACAGTGGTGCAATTCTAGGCAACGCTATTACACCATGTGCAGCGGTTTTTGCTATATTACCAAAAGACCTGGGGATTGTACCCACCTAAATCATTATTACTGTATCCTGAAACCAAATGGCATCATTACCAGGAAGGAGATAAGCACAGGGAGCCTTATTTCAATACTAGGAAACTTTGCTGCCAGCAGCCCCAGGAATGACAAGTATGGGTGGATGTGGGAGCGACCAAATAACACATTTTGCGTCACAATGTGGGTGGGGCTTCTTAGTAGCAGGTTGGATTAGAATAAGGCAAGGTAGGGATTGGGAAGTGGGTGGAATCGGTGAGAAAGTGGGTGGAGTTACCAGAGTTTTCATAAACCCAGTGAATCAGCTCTGTCTGCAAAGACCAGGTAATAAAGTTAGAAAACCAGAGTTTGTGGGCCCATCGGGAGAATTTCCAGGTATAGTTATTTGTAACGAGGTGCAATTCAGGGGAAAACCAACAGTATCACAGGACTGAAATTAGAATTCTGTGTATTGACTTTGATTAAAATAGGGCTTTTAACCACTGAATGTTAGAGAGGTTACAAATGCATTGTAGACCTCTTCAGCAATCAAGGGGTTAAAAGTATCATTTAAATCAACAGGAAATGTAATTTCCCCCTATAGTGCTGCTGGTTTCCTCTAGAACGGTGCCTCCTGATGAATGAGTCCCTCTATTACACCATGGCACACTTAAAGATGGCAACAAGACCAAGGGCTTTAAAGTAGGGCTGTCACTTTAAGAGCAGTTCAGTTTGTTTTTCAAAGAATAACAATATGCGTGCATGTTTTACTAGTCATTTTCTATACAATAAATCGTTTTTGAGAAATTAACCAGGTCAAACTTAACCCTCACAGGACTAAATGCCCCATTTGTGGGAGCTCTGCCTAGATTCATTCACAGAGCAGAGTATGATTAATATTAAAGTGGAACATAAATTAATCAGCATGAAGTGCCACACTGTGCCACCAACAAAGGTCAATTTCTCAAAATGATTTATTTTACAAACAAATGGCGAATACAAAATATAGCGGACCTGTCACCTTGAACTTTTGTTTTACATATTTGAAAACTCATTCAAAACAGTCTGTGTGTAATGTTAAAGGGTTAGTAATGCCCAAATAATTTATGTTTTATTGTAGATTTTATAAAAAGAAATGATGTGCAGCAAATCCCATCTCTTAAATCTTTACAGTTTGAGATCTGTTCGGTGCTAAAGTTCTCCCTTCCCTCCCCTTCTCCTGACGTCAGTTCTCTAATGACAGCAGGAGATCCCGGCCCTGGAACCAGCCGGCGGCTCTTCTGCAGAGCCGATATAGCGATCTTTAAAAATAATGACTTCACTGGTTTGCAAGAACACTGTGTAGACCTTTTAAATTAAGTAGTGCTTAAAGATCGCTATTTCGGCTCTGCTGAAGAGCCTCCTCGAGTTGGCTGACTTGAATCTCCTTCAGTCAGCTTTACAGCTGACACCAGGAGAGGGGGAAATTTAGTGGTGAATATCTCTCAAACCATAAAGGTTTGAGAGACGGGATTTGATGCCCTTGGTCGCAGGCAAATCTGAGATCCTGCCGACTCTCTGGATGAATGGTGAGGAGTAGAAATGCGTCCTGAAGATCCAGAGAGGCAAGGAATTCCCCCGGAGACATAGCAGCAATCACCGTCCTTAGGAACTCCTGGTGATAATGAGTCTTGATCACAAAGGAATTGAGATCCTTCAAATCCGAAATGGGACGACAGCCACCTTCCTTCTTGCAGACAAAGAGGTTTGAGTAAAAACCCATACCTCTGTCCCGAATTGGAACCTTGTCCAGAAGGGCCTGGATAGTACCATTGAACAGACAGCATTTCTCTACGTCCTGGGGTGTACGAGAGGGGAAAAACCGAAAGGGAGGAAGAGAAGCAAAAGGAATTCTGTACCCTTCCACTACCACTTGTAAAACCCACGGGTCTGCCACTGAATCCTTCCAGACGCTGTGGTAGTGACGCAGATGGCCACCCACAGCCAAGTGGGGACCTGGGTTCGGTGAGTCATGCTGAAGAAGGCTTGGAGGAGACCTTGAGCTTCCATTGCTGTTTGGGCTTGGAAGAGAAATGCGGAGCTGAGGGAACGGCCTGGTTCGCCAGACGTGTCTCAGTCTGGAAGGAACGAAAAAGCCGATTATGCTTGAGAGGCGTCTTCTTCCTGGGGACCATAGGCAGAAGGGTACTCTTGCCCCCTGTGGCCTCACTAATCAGGTCCTTAAGATCTGGCCAAAAGAGGTGCCTTGAAAAGGCAATGAGAGCAAAGCTTTTTTTGGAAGCAGTGTCAGCAGACCAGATCTTGAGCCAAAGAGCTCATCTGGCAACCACAGACATGGTGGAAACCCTTGCTACCAAACAGATGGCATCAAATAAGGCAGCAGAAACATAGTGCTGGGCCTCATAAATGTTTGCAAGAAGCCGCAACATACCCGAAGTAGGAGCACCTTGATGGACATCCAGGGTGAGCTGTTCAGTCCAGAAGGCAACGGCCCGGTTCAACCATGCCGCAGTGAATACTGGACGCATGGCAGTACCAGCAATGTCAAAAACAGACTTCAGGGAGACCTCAAGTTTCTTGCCAGTTCAGTCTTTCAGAGCGGAAGCATCAGCAACTGGCAAGGCAGTGGACTTAGATAGCCTGGAGACAGGAGCATCCACTCTGGAGGGATGAACCCACTGAACAAGCGCCACCTCAGAGTAGGGGTAAAACTTGGAAAATTTCTTGGAAACAAAAGGTTTCCTGTCCGAAGACTTCCACTCATCAGACACAAGGCTATCAAGAGTGGTGTTAGGTAGAAAACAAGTATAGGTCGTCTTACGCTCCAGAAATACATCAGAGGGATTCAAAGAAACCTCCTGAACTAAGGGAATGTTTAGGGTAGTTAAGACAGCTCTGATCAAGCCCTCAGCCGAGGGATCAGGATCAGCCTCAAAGGGGTCCCCAAAAAACTGAGAGGACCCACAGCAAAACATTCCTCAACATCCGAATCCACCAACAGTTTCTCCTCAGAGGAATATGATACGTCAGATACTCCCTACGGTTTCGGATGGGAAGAAGGGGTCTGCCAGGAGTGGAAGACCCCCTGTAACTGGGATGGAAAGATTTGCAATGTAGACCGCAGGTCTCTAGTAGCTGCCTTGAACTCTTGCACCCAAACTGGCTCTAATGCATGGCTGGAGGTCCCTGGGAGAGACTCAGGGACATCAAAACATTGTGGACATAAATGACCTAAGAATTCTCTAAGTAAACCTGAATGACATGAGGAGCAGTGCATAATAGGGGACACAGAGACTCCAGCATCCTTAGTCTTAGGCCTGGCCCCAATCTCTAACGGATTAGACATTCTTACAGCGCCAAAATGTTTAAAGTATAAGGAATCACCCAAATACAGTGTGTAAGATTAAAATTTGACCCCAGAAATCTCTAAAATGCACTTATCTGGCAGGTGAAGGGTTAATCTGCAGCGGAGAGAAGGAGAGTCCAAGCCCTGCGTAGGATACTCGTTCAGAAAAAGGCACAAAATGGCTGCCACTACGGGAGCCAATCAGAAACGAGTGTACAAAGCAAGCGCTCATTATAAATGTAGCTTTCCCACAAAAAGTACCTCAACAGTGCCCGAAGCCCCCTGAGCCCCTCAACATACACAAAACGTTAACCGGATGACAGAGCAAGGGTAGACAATTAAATGAGCCATCGCTGAATTTGCTACATTGAGCAGTTGCAGGGATATGTCCCAAACTGTACAGTCCCATAGAATTGAATGGAGCAATGGCGTCTATGAAGTAAAGTGCGCCAAACACAAATTTTGCAAAGTTGGAACTATGAATTAAAATTACATGAAACATCACTAGAACATGTTAGCAGACCCAAAAAAACACTGAGCCCAGTAGGAAAAGTGCCAATAAACCCCCAAAAGATACAAAACCAGCAGATAAAGGGTTAAGTTACCACATAAACTTGCTCAAAAACACCCAACAGACATACAGATAGACCCAATGAGTGCAGGAGTGTGCAATAGGAACTCCAAAGGAAAACCCCTGTGCGGAAAGGCACTGTGGGACATGTGGACCTGCAGCACTCAAAGGGTTGCTCACCTTTCCTGCAGATCTTGTGTCTTCAGATTACCATGTATTAAGAAGAAGCCTCGGTGGGCAACTCCTGAGGAAAGAACTTCAACCCAAGATTTTCCCCCCAGGGCTTAAGGTCCACAAAAAGCACCTGATACTGAGCTAGCCACATCTAAGGGGATTATCAGTTATGGTAATCCGCCTAATGGTGGTATTCCATATATAACAGTAAAAAAAAATTAGCTACAACTATAGCAGAACTGCTCTCTTGCCTGTGTCTTCACCAAGGAACAAATCTTACTGGAGCTGATTGGCTAGCTGCAGCCAAGGAGGGAAGGTAGGCTCCACCCCCTGCATTCACATCTAGAATTGTTCCTGCCTAGTCAAAGGGGCAGATCACCTACCTAAAGCTACCAGTAACCTGTATTGGACGACAGAGAAAATGTCAAGTATGACATATACTCTGTGGGCCAGATTCTATTGCAGGAGATAAATGTTACCTCCCGTTTTATCAAACATTTCCTATTGAAGTCTATGGGGAAAACTGGAGATAAAAGCAGAGCTAAAATTAACACCTGTAATAGAATCCAACCCTTTAAGTCTCTGCAAAACAAAGTAAACAAAGTCTTATAAGGGCCGTATATTCAAAAGAAAAGTAGTTCTGTTCTGGTTCAAATCAACTGCACTATAGGAGAGAAAAAAACTGCAAAAAAGTCCTATTGATTTAAATGGGAACTTTAACATGTTGAATACTAAATGCTTAAGCAATGCGTTGGACACCTCTCTAGCATTTAAGGGGTTAAATTCCCCATTTAAACTAATGGCGATTTTTAGTTCTCCCCAATAGTCCAAATGGTTTACCCCAGAACTCGTCTATTTTTTGTTTGAACATACGGCCCTTAGTGTAACAGATCCATTCCCTTGACAATAAAGAGCACATACAAATACTCAAGGGGATTTCAGCCCGCGAATGACAGGCAGTCCGCTCTGGCATTTGAGCAGTTAAAATCATCCAAGATCCTTGTTTTACTGAGGTTTTAATCTTATATAATGCCTTAAGGGAGGCTTTTCTCATTTGCACAGCTAATTTACTGATCTATTTTACACCTGTTAAATTGAAAAATAAATTAGGATTTTTTTGGCGTATCATTATATGATTACAACCCCCCCCCCCCCCACACACACACCTCCAGGTGTCTTCAACATCTTAGTCAAATAAGTAAGTCCCATCATTTCTTTCTAAAAAGGGATTAATTCCGCCACAAACTCCTGGGGGATGATGATTTTTTAATGTAGTTTGTTTGCAAAGGTTTTGGATGAACAATTCTAATAATGTGGAAATGTACTAAACTCTTCTACAGGATAACTCTAAAGAAGTAGTTTTATTTATTAATTTTTTAGGAGTTTTGTCAGGTAAACTTATTAAAGAGGCACTGTGGACTAAAACTCATATGTTGTGTTGTTTTTATTTAGAAAACTAGATTTTGAGTTATTCAGCGTTATGGATTATGTTAATGAAAGTATGTCACTTCCTATTTGAACTTTACATTAACTCATCCCACACTGAAACGTAACCCTTTCAGTGCTTAGAGGAGGTGGACAATGTTTTGACAACCTCCTTAGATCTGAAAGGGTTAAAGTGTAACTGTAACTTAGTAAAAAAAAAAAACATCTTGAAAGAGCTTTTAAAATCAATGATAGTTATGTTATCTATTTTTATTTCAAACAAGTTTTTGAGATATTTAGATTAATTTATGTAAACCAATCAAATAGTACTTCCTGGTAAGAAGGGACAGTTGGTAATGTAAACCATTGCAGATTGTTAGTAGCTGGCAAGCATAACTGGCAGATCTGCATTAACTGACACATAAAAACCGAAAATTTGTATAAACTATTATATTTAATAAAAATGTCCCCATCTGTAACAAAGTGACCGTTCCACTTGGTGTCCTTATCATACAGAGAGTCATCAAACTTTAGCACCCAAATGATGAGGTGTTTTGTCTTGCTGGGCATCTAACGATACAAGGGGACACAATCTGCTTCCCTCCATGATGTGGTTGGTTTGCTGAGGATGATGGGAGTTAGTCCAACAACAGATGGAGGCATGTAATTTACTCACTCCTAACAATACCTGAGAACCTTCAAAAGCCAACCCTGAGATCTTTTAAATATTAACCCATAAAGTACCCCAGAATTAGATCTCAGATGATATATTCCTGCTTGCTCTAAGCGGGAGGTGTTCTCATCAGTCCTGAAGGAACCCCTAACATGCTGTAAGTTAGAGATTTCACTGACTGAGATACAGGAGAGAAGCAGACTGTTTCCCTCTTTCTGATAGAAATGGAAGAACCGTAGGGACTAAATAAGCAGATATTTGGTGCAGATGAGTTAGTGGATAACACTGGGCTCTCTCACCCTGACAATCTGGCCCCTCACCCTGAGATTTAGGTAAGACCCTGAGCATTCCCAGGTATGCTCCTAGTCTACCCAAATGCAACTGCAAAGGGTTCTGTGTAAAGGACTGCATAAACCAATTCATTATATCTTTATTCCATTTATTTAACCTCTCCTGTGTTTGCCATGCAATGAAGTTGTACACTGTTATCTGTATCTTGCCTTAATTTACAATTGGCACTATAAATAATAAAATAGCGTGTCCAGAAAGAATTCAGTAATTAAATACACTGGAATTAGAAGGGCAAGTCTGTAGGGTACATGGTAAATTCCAGACAAAGAACCCATTCAATGGAGCAAATGTACACAAAACTGGGGCAAACCAACTCAACAGTCATCATAAAGCTAGCGGAAATGTCTGCATTCTGCTACCTTATCACAGATAAACCTTCTCACTTGTTGCTGTTCTGTTAAAGGGATAGTAATACTTGTATTAAAGTTGAGGTCCGGGTCTTCTTTATTTTATTTTATTTTTTTTAACATGTAGTGCTATATTTGAATACTTACAGTTTTGTAGTTCAATTGCTATTCAGTCCGAAAGCATCCCCCTCCCACCCCTTTCCCTGTGTCTCACTTCCTCTCAGTCTGGTCCACATGGAGCGCGGTGAGAGACAATCTTCACTCAGTAAGTATAAGGAAAACCCTGCACTCCTCTTCTTACTGAAGATTGTCCCTCACTGCATCCAGCCGGACCAGACTGAGAGGCAGCGTGACACAGGGAAAGGGGCGGGAGGAGGATCCTTTCAGATTGAATAGCACTTGAACTACAAAACTGTAAACATTCAAAAAAAAAAAAAAAACTCGGACCTCAGCTTTAATAGAAGTATTACTATCCCTTTAAAGTGACAGTATACCCTAATACGCACACAGTATAAAGTAAAGGGTATGGTGCCATGAGCCTAAAGACTATCCAGTAATTTTTTAAATATAGTAAAAGTAGGTGAGTTGCCTGCACATATTTTAGTCTGATTAAATATATTTAAACTGCCTACGACTCATGCTTGTTGTCTTATAAAGAGGTAAATATTATTGGAGATTTTTCATTTATTAGTTGAGGAATCTAATCTCAGCAGTCCTTTGTCCTTTATCAGATAAAGCTTGTATAATGAATTACCCACATGTCCAGGACATCCCCTCTCTCCATCATCAGTTTTCAACAGAGGAAGAACAATCATGCAAATACTTTCAAGATGGAAGCAAGGGAGGAATTATATGGGTGATGATAAGGTGTCTGTAAAGTACTAGTAATGTTTCAGAATAAAAGCAGCTCCAATTAATCTTCATATTATTTGGACCATGCAGAGCGTTATTTCAATACTTTCAGAGTTGTAGTTCAAGAGTAATTGAATGATAAAGTATTCCCCTCCCCCCCCCTTTGCCTAGTGTAAGCCACCTCCCCTCTGGTCCACAAACCAGACAGATCACAGCAAGGGACAATCTTCTTACTGTGAGCATAAGGGAAACTCTGCCCCCTTGACAGGTTCTTCCTAATGCTCTCTGAAGATTGTCCCTCTCTGAGATCCATCCGCACAGTCTTGCTGCTCTGAGATGAGCAGTGTTACATAGTAACATAGTAACATAGTAAATTAGGTTGAAAAAAGACACAAGTCCATCAAGTTCAACCTTCGCTTCATACCTCAGTAACTAAGAATTTTATAGCTTTCCTGCTACCAATTAAATTAGTCTTTATCAGACCTTCCTGATCTGCCTACTGATAAACAGTATAACTCTGTATGTTCCCTTTTGAAAGAAATGTATCTAATCTTCTCTTAAATGTGTCCATTGTATCTGCCATAACTACCTCCCTGTTATCAAATATCAAGAGTTTAACATAATATGCATCACACAATACAGCAAAGGAAGGGTTAACACAGTTCTGTATTCCGTTATCTGCACATCCAACAAAAACTTATGTCACTCTTTCTTCCCCGCCTCCCATCTTCCTGCACACATATTGATAAGCAGGGAAACTCACTGCTCATTCTTTCCCCCTCCCTTCACATCCTATATAATAATTTGCTAGGATGTTTGTCAGAAGCCGTCATGCACAGTAGAGACTGCCCAAACACACAGAATGCTGGGAGCATTCTGTGCTTTCAGGCAATCTATACAGTGCATGACTGCGTCGGCGGCAGGACGAAGAGCAGGACCGGCCTCTTAACATCACACGGACCTTGGCCCGTGTACACAGGCTTTTACACTAGTACGTTGATAAGTTGCTGAATACTTATGATTATGTTTTAGGAATATGTGCTGAGTTTTGTTATTACCAAATATGCAAGGCTTGTAATTCTAATAGGGGGTGGAGACTGATTATTTTATGTGGGTGGAGGAGTAATATTAATGCTTTACTATTGGACTAACAAACTATGCAATGTTGTAGTTTACCGAATAAGTAATTTTTGTAATTCTTGTTTTCTGTTAAACCAATCATCTGATTGCTCCAGGGTATGATATTAGTATATTAGAGACCCCCTCTGGCCAGAAAACAACAAGTTTTCTTTCCATGCTAATGTGTGCTGTTCTCTCTATATTCGAATAAAGAAAAGATTCCTGTTTGTTTCTCCTCCAGTCTTGTCTCTTCATGGGCAGGGTGGAAAGAGTACAGGGGCAGGAAGGGGATATATTATCATTCAATTACTCTTGAACTACAACTCTGACAGTACTGAAGCTGATGGGATTGAGTCTCCATAGCTTAAAATTCCTTGTGCTCTTTTTGTTCTCTCTGTGATCTACAGGGCAAGGTGATGTAAGCATTTAACTGTGAACTTCTGGAATATCTCTATTGACCCTTTGAGTGCCACAATGTGTTGTGTACCCTTCCGGCACTCAAAGAGTTAAAGGACACTGACACGGTGCTTCAGTGGAGATGGTCATACCTGGGAACTCTCAGGATTTGACCCATATCTCAGGTTGAAGGGCCAAAATTCTCAGGGTGAAAAAGTCCAGTGTTAGTAGTATATGATGTGTCCTGCAGATCAGAGAGGTGTGTGTGGTGAGAATGAAAAGAGCATGGTGGAGTTTTAAGCAGTTGAAACTTATGTTGGGATGAAAGAAATCTGCTCATGCGGTAAAGGAATTTTTCAGGAGCAGATAGATACTGCGCATGTTCTAATCCAGGAAGCCGAATACCAAACACTTATTGAACTGCACATAAAAATAATAGGATTTTAGTCTTACCTGTTAAATCCTTTTCTCTTAGTCCATACAGGTTACTGGTAACTTTGGGTAGGCGACCAGCCCCTTTAAGTAAGCAGGAACAATTCTGAGAAGTGACTGCTGGGTGGAGCCTACCTCCTCTCCTTAGCTTGCAGCTAGCCAATCCCCAACCATTAAGATTTGCAGACTAACTATTGACTAGGTAGTAAGAAGATAAAGGAAGACTCCTGTGAGCATGAACCCGAAAGGACCCCCACATTCTGCCACAGGAGAGCCAAGCATGGTCCCTTGACAGGGTGGGAGACCAGTAACCTGTATGGACTAAGAGAAAAGGATTTAACAGGTAAGACTAAAATCCTCTTTTCTCTGTTGTCCAATACAGGTAACTGGTAACTTTGGGATGTCCAACCACTAAGTTCCCCAGGGCGGGATGAAAGGCAAGGACCAGGCGCAGGCCCCCAAAGTCACCAGAGCACCAATGAACCTACAGATCATAAATAGCTCAACACTAACAGCAAAGTTTTAGAAACAAAACAGGCACACGTAGACCGTCAAATGAAGTATTTCTTCCTAACTAGCGAGATTTCGGCTCTGCTGAAGAGCCGCAGGACGGTCTGCGGACCGGGATCTCCTTCTGTAAGCTAGACAGTGAGGTCAGTGCAAGGGGAGGGAAGGGAATTCATTTATTTATATTACTATGTACAGTATTAAAGGTCATTAAATCAAACTATTTCTATCGCTTTAAATGGATATTATCTCAAGTGGATAAGTCACCCTAAGAGAAGCTTAATTGTTTTACAAACAATTTAAATATGCCTGTATGTTGTGAGACACTTTTTTGTAAAATAAATCATTTTTGCGAAATGATCCTTTATGGTTTGATGGCACACTTTGGAAATTCCCTGCACACTATGCTAATTCGTTATGTTCAAGGCTAAATTTATGGAGGCAAAACCGTTCAACACAAGGTACAAATAAAAATCCCATTGAGATTAAATAGGCTTTTAACCCACAGAATCCCAGATTTCTTTGCGATGTGTTGGAGACCTGTAGTACCGTCTGCTTGCTCCAGAATTCCTCCAATTCTTCTTACAACCTCAGCCCCAATGTGTCTTTACCTTTGTCCCAGTCTGATCTTGTTGCAGTTTATAGCCTGCCTAATCATTACACTAAGAGTAGAGAGAGCACCAGAATTAGAGATCTTCACTACTAATTAATAACACTGCTCATACTGTAGAAAAAAAATATATAAAAATTATCTTAACTCCCAGCAGTTATTTCTTTATGTTATTGTTCATTAAGAAAAAGTAAGAAAAAAAGTACACTTTGATTTTTTTAATTAGACAACAGAAGGATAAAGTGCATGCATAACACTGTGACAAGTGTTATTAAAACATTTGTTATGTTCCAACGTAACCTGAAAAACGTGCAGCATGTCACAATTACTAACTTTCCAACATAGCCAGAGTACAAACGGCATGCAGCACTAGAAGCAATGCAGGCAAAAGGGCACATCTCTGTGTTTTATGCAGTGTGCATACTGAGAACGCTTGTGCAGGATGAAAGCTGCTTGTCCTAGCTAACTGAGTGCCAGGGATGCGTTGGATACCTCTCTGACACTCAAAGGGTTAACCAGGGGTAAAATAAATGACTGAGATAAATGCAGAAACATGCCAAGTGTTCATACTGCATCCATAATACAAGGGGAGGTGAGAAATGTGGGTCCTTCCTCCTACCATGCACATGGCACAGTGTGCCCAGTTAGTGCCTTGGATATTTAGTGAAGGCACTTACTGTTGCAAGCTGTATTAGAAGCAAGGTAGGAAGGGTCTGTGTCTCACCTGCCCTTGTTTTATGGGTGCAGTATAAGCACTGAGCATGCTTCTACATTTTAATCATTTGTTTTATCCCTGGTTAATATTAGCTTGCACAAGATGCATTCAGCACAAGTGTGCTCAGTACACACACTGCATACAATACAAAGAGACACACAAGCCCTTCGTCCCCCATTGCTTCTAGTAGTACGCCCAGTTAGTACCCTGGCTATTTGGCAAAGGCACTTACTGTTGCATACTGTACTAGAACAAAGGGAACAGGGAAGATCCATGTCTCTCCTGCCCCAGCATCACTGATGTACTGTGAGCGAGCATTGAGCAGGCAACTGACTTTTTTCCCCCTCAAACCTTGTCATGGAAACAGATTTTGAAAGCAGAAAAAGACCCAGATGACACATGCAGATTACCCATTCCCCTGTCTGATTCAAAATATACACTATTATATACTTCTCAGAATAGACGTATGTCTATCACCACCATTTCTCAATTCCCTAACAGTCATTGGTGTAACTAGTCATTGGAAGGCTCAGTGCAAATATTTTTGGGTGCCTATAACAAAGACATTTTCACAGAGGCATAACTAGAACCTATTGGAACATGGGACAGATGGGCCCCCCTTGGGTGCTGGTACATCTGTACCCCCTGTAGGCACTCCCTTGCTAACAATATTTGTCCCTACAACCTCTGCTGGGAGGCTGTTTCAGGAATCTATCACCCTTTCTGTAAAGTAGAACTTATCCATATTACTTCTATATTTTCCACCTTTTAACAATATATAATGACCTTTTGGTCCAGTATAATCTCCTGGTCTAATAATCCCTTGATATATTTCTACGGTTCTATCATATCACCCTTTCTTCAAGCTGAACATATTAAGTTCTTTGAGTCTACTGAGTGTCATGAAGACCTTGCACCATGCAATGACACTTCTTTGAACTGCTTCCTGTTTATTAATGTCCCTCTGAAGATGGGGACTCCGGAACTGTTCACTGTGCTCCAGGTGAGGTCTTACCTGTGATCAACAGAGTGGTATTAGTGCCTCTCTCTCTCTCTCTTCCTGCTGCTAATGCCTTTTCCTATACAACCAAGAACCCAGTTTGCTTTTACTACTGCTTTAATGCATTGCTTGCCTAATTTCCACTTTTAACAATAAGCCCCTTTCCTTTGATATTTTTGTTTGCACAATAACATTAAGCCTATGTGCCAGCTCTGGTTTTCTGTGTTCTTAAAATTATCTTGCACTTTCCAGCATTAAACTTTAGATCACATACTCTTGTAAGGCACACCTTACATTGGGAACACTGAGACTATGAAGAACTGAAGGAATTCTGGAGCAAACCAAGAGTACCATTAGGGATGCATAAAAAGTACCCCAAAACCCATTGTACACCATTAAATGTTAGAGAGCTCTCCAACGCATTGGTTCACAATGCACTGAAGACATTGGTAGCATTCAAGGCATAAACAGCCCCATTTACATCAACGTTTATTTGTACTTATCTCTTACAGTGAAACTGGTTTCCCCCAAAATTGCCCCAGTTTTTCTTACTATATCAGCCTCTCTATCTTATAGGCACTGCACTTTCACAGTAGTGTTTTATTGGTAAGTGTGGCTCAGAGTTATATCTTCCAATATACTTTCCCTAGGAGGACACAATGCACTGTGAAGAACTGTGTTGCACACTTCTCTGGTCTTTGATGGGTTAAGCAGAGCTGTTTCAAGACGATATAATGGCACATTCTGAAATAACCTGCCCCCCAATATATATATATGTGTATATGTGTGTATGTACGTATTTATTTTCAATTTTACATTGTGCAGTGCACACCTCCCTGAAAAAAAATATCTTAAAGCCACAAAAGACAGGACAAGGACTACATCTGCATCATTAATATTAGAGAGACCAACAGACCTTTGCACCATTATAAGAGACCAGTACAGAATAACAGTGAGAGGAGAACAGCAGAGCATTGCATCTGATCAACAGAGCTTTATATTAGTACGTGAAACAAATAGAGAATTGTGCCACTATGTGAAACATGCAAGATATTGCAGCTGTGACTACCAGTGAACAATGAAACCCATCAGAAACTGTTTGAATTCAACAGAAAGTAGATTATAACAATTGCTACCTTTTAAAACTTACATTATTTCCCAAATCTCAGATGGCAAATGCCTAATTAGAAGATATATGGAAGGGAGAAAGAAGTCTTTGATCCATATATTTTTTCTTGCAGAAAGGGATGAATCAAGCTGGTGAACCGGTCTCAAATGAATTACAGTCTGTAAAATTGTCTTCTTAAAAGATTGAATGAAATTCCCCTTATTTTGATGGAAATTTATAAGTCCCAGTGCTACATTATAATGTAATAAAGAAGTTGACTTGCATAGTTGATTTTAAGAGACCATCTGAATAAAACTAATAAAAAGAGTTTATATTAAAGTGACCCCCATCACCCAAAAATAGCTTTCATATTCATAATCTACTTTAAGGTTCAGAGGGGTGCTCAACGCAATACTCTGTATACCTCTCTGATAAGCTGTATATACCTACACTAAGCAAAATGTTATAATATGTTTAGTTTTAGGGATATAGGTCCTAAAGAGGTGCAATTCTTGGCAATACAACCCACTGCTATGTAATATTTACTCCACCCCTTTTTCTGACATCACTTCCTTTTCTTTACCTGGCACTCTATGTAAAACAGCAAATTTGCATAGTGTCATAGAAAAGGGGAAATTGGCTTCACTAAGAGAGGAGACAAATAAAACATGAAAAGCATATACTATTGAAAGGTATATGTACTGTACATTGTAATGCAGATTTAAATGATGTATTACGAGTTTTGGTGACGGGATCACTTTAAAGCGGAACTACCACCTCCACTAAAGTCGCCATGCAATACTTATGAAGGTGGCAACTAGGTTACTAATCATTATTTTACCTTTAAAAAGTGCCCATGAATAAAGTTAGGCTTAAGTTTTCCAAGACTGACAGCCAGGTTACTGCAGCCTGTGCGCCTGCACCATCAGTTTCCTCCGGAGCCGTCCGGGCCAGTGCTATGCCTGCGAAGAGTGAAGAGGACTGACAGCGTAGGGGCGCATTCAAGATATTCAATGTGATGCCTGGCTTCCAGTCTCTGAAGCTTAAGCATATCTTTATTAGTGGGCACTTTTTAAAGGTAAAATAATCATTAGTAAGCTTGTCGCCACCTGCTTAAGTATTGCAGGGCAACTTTAATGGAGGTGGTAGTTCCGCTTTAAACATTTACATTTTAGCAACTTAATTTGTAACACATCCTATATAGTAATTCGCTAGGATGTTTGTCACAATGCAGTCATGCACAGTAGAGACTGCCCGCTTTTGGCCATTCTCTAATGCACACGATTGCATGAGTGAGGCGACGCAAGACTGCATCGCATGAGCAGTGAGGTAGCGGCCTCTTAACCCTTTGAGTGCCAGAGGAGTACACAACGCATTGCAAGGATCAAACACACATAACCGCTTGACTGTTAGCGATGTCTTCACTGGATTATAACTACATTAGAATATCCTTAGAAAACAATGAGCTACCAGTATATGGTTGTCTTAGAAAGTCACTTTAGTTTTCTTAGCTGTAACAAAGAAAATTTTAAAAATGAAGTTTCCTTTACTGAGTTTGTCATTGTGATTCTTTTAAAAGCCATGTAGTGCAGACTGCCTACATATCCTATATAATAATTCACTAATACGTATGTAACGACGCAATCATGCACAGTACAGACTGCCAGTGACGAGGCTGATACAGAGCGGGGCACTCCGAAGGAGCGTCCAGCTCTGTATTAGCTGTGGCGTGGGCAGTCTCTACTGAGCATGACTGCATCGCGACTGGCTGGCACTGTGACAGCTGCGGCGTGGGCAGTCTCTACTGTGCATGACTGCCCTGCAACCGGCTGGCAGTGGCACTGTGGCCCGTATAACGGGCTCTTCAACTAGTTCTTTTAATATATTACTAGTTGAAGAGCCCATGTACATGGACCACAGTGGCACCCAGCAACAGCCACGGTGCAGTCATGTACAGTAGAGACTGTCCGTGCTGCAGCTGATAACGGAGCGGGGAGCTCCGAATTCAGATCATAGTCCTCTCTGCGAGGACTATGGTATTTCAGAGGATCATTTCCCTCATTTTAATTGCAAATTGATATATGTAGACTATTTACTGCATTTGGGATACCTGGGCATTCCCTTACCTCTATGGGTTGAATACGTGCTTTGCTATACATTTTTAGTGTGTGTTTTTAACCCATTGAATCTCAGAGGAGTAACACATTGCAATGCCCTCTGGCATCCAAAGGGTTAATCACTTTAAATTACCTTATGTAGATTATTGTGGATGAGGAAGGATTGAATTGTATCCAATAGCGGTCAAGTCTAAGGCTTAACTACCAGGGAGTTATGCACTAAGGTATGATAAATAGGTAATGGAGACTAGATAACTTCTCCAGTGATATCCCTACGCTACTCTGTGGTGCTTATGCACTTTCTCACTTGAGAAATATTAATGTATAAGAGCCAAAGAATAACACAGGAATTGGAGAATTGATCTCACTGGAGAAGTCATCTCCTCTACTACACCTTAGTATATCTCCCCCATCACACCTTAGTGTATCTCCCCCTGGTTGCTATGGCACAAAGATTCTCTATGACTGAGACTGTGGTGAATAAAAAGTGTTACAGGAACTCTCAGCTTCTTTGGTGTGAGGTTTGGAAGAAGCAGACCGGTTTTCAGACAGAGAGGCACTGGTGTAGTCTTAGAAGCTTGAACTGAAGACTTAGGACTGGTAGATGATGTACTTCTTGGAGGACATGACTTTAAAGGGATAGTAATACTTCATTTTAACTTTATTTTATTTTGTAGGCATTAAAAAAACATGAAGAATGATATGTCTTATCTCTGAAACCTTTATGGTTTAAGAGATATTCACAAGCAAAGTATCCCCCCCCTGTTCAACCAGATCAGAAGGGAGCTGCCCAGGTAGACTGCAGAGAGGGACAATCTTCAATTAAGATAAGGGAAAAAGCTGAAAACTTGTCAAGGGGGAAGGGCTTTCATTGTTTTCATACAAAGAAAATTGTCCCCTTCTGTTATCTGTCTGGTCTTACAACCAGACTCACATCTGAGAAGAGATGGCTTACACTATGTAAAAGGGGCGGGGAGGGGAACTTTGCTTGTGAATATCTCATAAACCATAAAGGTTTGAGAGATAAGACTTATATCATTCTTCATGTTTTTTTAATGCCTACAAAATAAAATAAAGTTAAAACGAAGTATTACTATCCCTTTAACGTCCTCAAATATCCTACCCTCCCAGGTCATCACTCTCTTCTGTCCCTCCATGTTCATCTCCACACATCAGTCCTCACTTCTCTGGTGTAAAATTGTATCCTTTCCTTTGTTTAATAATGATGATTCGATATATGTGTATGGCCACTGTTAGAATGCTCCACTGCACAACATGACTTCACAGCCCTGTGCTTTCCTCCCAAACCCAAACATAATGTACACTACTGCTACCCTTCACACATGCAAACAATGCTTGCTGCTTTTGTCCAAAAACTGTGCTCCTCACTCTTTGCCAACACCACGGAATGCTTGGCCTGAAGCATGTGAGCTTAACCCACAAATGCTTTAGGTACAAGTATCACCTGTCTGGACTTGCAACATAATCATATTGCATACACACCGATGTCACTTCCATCATATTACACACCAATGTCAATCCCACTCGATTATATAAAATAGGTCTGCCACGTAACCCTAAATGGACCAGAGTTGTGTGTGATGCTATGCACTGTACATCTCTTTGGTCCTGAAAGGGTTAAAATATCTTGGCTATTTTGTACCATAAACATTTGAATAGGTTCCAAAACCCACTGATAATCAAAGGGTTAAAGACTGCTACATATTTCACGTTTCTCTGTGTTTGCTAAATGTGGTTTCAGCATTTCATTCTTAAAGGGATAGTAATTCTTCATTTTAACTTTATTTTATTTTGTAGGCATTAAAAAACATGAAGAATGATATAAATCTTATCTCTCAAACCTTTATGGTTTATGAGATATTCACAAGCAAAGTTTCCCCCTCGCGCCCCTTTTACCTAGTGTAAGCAGTCTCTTCTCAGATGTGGAATGCAGTCTATAGACCAGACAGATAACAGAATGGGACACTTATTCCTATGAAAACAATGAAAGCCCTGCCCCCCTTGACAGGTTTTTCCCTGATCTTAATTGAAGATTGTCCCTCTCTGCAGTCTACCTGGGCACCTCCCTTCTGCTGTGACTGAACAGTGTGACATCAGTAAAAGGGGCGGGAGGGGGATACTTTGTCATTGAATTACTCTGGAACTACAACTCTGACAGAATTGAAATAACACTCTCCAAAGTCCAAATACTATGATGTTTAGTTAGAGCTGCTTTTATTATGAAACATTACTACTGGGCAGTGGTTAGCACTGTTGTCTTGCAGCGCTGGGGTCCTGGGTTCAAATCCCACCAAGGACAACATCTGCAATGAGTTTGTATGTTCTCACTGTGCTTGCGTGGGTTTCCTCTGGGTACTCCGGTTTCCTCCCACACTTCAAAAAACATACTGATAGGTGAATTTAGATTGTGAGCCCCAATGGGGACAGGAACCAATATGAGTGTAAAGTGCTGCGGAATCTGTGTGCGCTATATAAATAAAGGATTATTATTATTATCCCTTTAAGACCGGTTGTTATATATATACGTTTGTGGGATAGATGAGCTTTTTTTTAGTATGATACATTAAAGTGAACCTGTCATCTAAGAAAAGTTTAGTCTGTTTTCAGAGAATTAAAATCATCCTGTATGGATCAATAGATATTTTTTCTTGTAAAATAAATAATTTGTGAGGAATTAACCTTTATGTTTTGGTGCCACAGTGTATGCTAATTCCCTGTACAGTACACTAATTAGTTATGTTCAAGGCCAGACATTACTCGTGTGTTATTAAAAATATCCTCAGTGTGTGGGCCAAGCCTAGACCCATTCATAGCATGATATATGGTAATATTGTCCTAGCAGGGAAAGTAATTAGCATAAACTGCCACCAACAAATACATTAAATTATCAAAATCTGTTTATATTACAAACAAATTGCTAGCACAGTACACAGGCGGTTTTTAATTATCTTCAAAATGTATTACACTTATGTTAAGATCCCAGGTCCACTGTAATGTATAGCCCATACTTTTACTCCTTTCCTTTAATGTGAAATATATGACTCCAGGTCACATAGTTCACACTAAGGTCATCCACTCAAAATTATCATTGATTCATTAAGTTCTCAGTAGTAAGATGGAAACCAGTCTGTTTCTCACATCTGTTCTCTTCCAGTGTGCTTGCATGGGAGTGCACTTTCCCAGGTGACAGGACACCTTGTATTGCTTTGTATTGAATCACAATTCGTTAATTTTAAATATATGTTGCAGGGAACCGATTGGCCAGCTCCTCACACTGACAGGAAACACAGACTCACATGAAAGCCTGGTATTCTTTCTGGAGGCGGCAGAGAGAGAGAGCCATCAATGTTGACAACTCTCTCACTGCATTTGGATATTAATAATCTACTAGAATACATGTAAAGCCCAGAAAAATGGACATCTAGTACATGCAAAGGGTTATTAAGAGGATAAACAAAACCAAATCTTTGTTATATGTTATAATCACAGTATAAGGGCCCTGTGTTCAAAACACAATGGAAGTCATTTTGGGGCAAATCAGCTACACTATATGAGACAATAAACATTCCCATAATTTATTTTAATAGGGAATTTAAACCAGACATGTCACACTCAAATAAAGTGCATGTGTGTGTGGTGGTGGGGGGCACATACTCAACTTTTCTCTAGGAGGGCCGCAACATTGGCTGCTAGGGTCTGTGTGCGTGAGTGTGTTTGTGTGTGTGAACGTTGGGATGTATTATACACTGTCTGGTACCGCAGTCTAGTTACACTGTCCATTGTAAGCCACAGAACCAGATATACACTGTCTGTTTGCCCAAGCCTATGATCACAAGTAAGTGTTGTAGATGCGAAACGCTTTCATTTAAAGGCCATTTGTTCGTCTTCTGGTCTGTATCGTACTCCTATAGTCTCTCCTGTTTGAGGTGACACCAGTTATAGCTTGCAATGAAGGTATTTTTTAATTTTGTATCTAATAAAGTATTCAGTGGTGTCAAGTGCAGCCCTCTTTGTACAGCTTGTAAGTTTAAAGGCAATGTAGAGATTCTTTGACCTGCACACTCTTGCGGTTGGCTGATGTACACAGCAGTGTTTTATCTGGGAGCATTATCCACAGTTAGACAATATTTCTGATCCTGTGTTTAATTAAGCCTTTGAGTGCCAGAGGGTAACAGTCTGCTTGGTGCACGAAATCTGAAGACGCTTAACCCCTTAAGGACCATTGAAGTGGCAGGACTGTCACACTGGTCCGGCACTTAAGGACCAGTGACGGTCCTGGTACATCATGTACTTTTACTTACCACACTCCTGTAGGAGCGCGGTGAGTAATACCGGGGACTTAAGTTGATCGCTCCAAGACCGGAGCAATCTCTTTCAGTCCCCCGTTCGACTGGGGCGGCACGTAAAACTTTCCTATCTGATCCTTAACCCTTTGAGTGCCAGAGAGGTACGGAATGCATTGCAAAGCAATGCATTCCGTACCCCTCTGGCACTCAAAGGGTTAAAGGACCACACACCCCGGGACCGCTGGTCCTTAAGGGGTTAAAAAAAGCAAAGTTTGGTTTGCCCAAACCATGTACCTCTGATAGTAACAGAATCACACATACACCATCTGACAAGAAAGGGGATGCAGTTATGTGGTAAACCACCTGAATAAACATTCCCATGGATTTGAATGGGACTTTTGAACACAATGCTTCCCAATACCTTGAAGACTTCTCAACATTCATGTGGTTAAAATCCCCATTTAGTTTGATGGAAATTTTTAGATATTTTTTTGCTTGATGTCGCCATTATGCTGAGTTTTGTGCACGGCCTGATTGGTTTATGGTGTCCCATTTAAATACTGATGTAATATCCAGTCTAATTTGACTATTTACTAGTTTATATGCCCCTTTACTGGCCCAATTAAATTAAGGGTGTTTGTATACTAAAGGCTAAAGGTTGTATAGACAAAAACCACAGGGAACAAATGAAAATCTCCAATAGTAATCCAACATGGAGACCTCTCTAGCATTCAAGTGTTTAAAAGGCTAATTTAAATCAATGGGGAATTTTAAATCAATTTATATGCATCTCCGATGCTGTAGTTTGATTTACTCCATAAATGTTTTATTTTGTGCATACGTCCATAAGGGTATTTTCTGTATCAGACAAGAGTGGATAGGGCTGGGGTTAGGATCATGAGAGGAATAGGGGGTTTGTGGCCATGGGTGGGTATAGGAATATCTTCCTAGCTGAACCTAATATGTGCATCTGGCCCTGGTAAAAACTTCTAAACACTTACACACTTGTAACCCATAAAACTACATGCGCCTGCTCATTCACACAACACAATCTAAGTAAATTTATTTCAAAGTTACAAGAGTGGCACTGGCATATGCAAGACTTGTTAATTATTAATACATTCTCACAAAGGGAATGAGAGCAGAGTGAATTCAACAAGGGGAAGAAAGAACTGTCAGCTTGTGAAATTGTACAAAGTAGTGGAAGAATACTGGCTATTAGATAAAAATATATATTGCTTACATCTGACCCAGTTCTGCATAATCTCATGGGAGTAGAACAGTCATGTTCCTTCAAGTACACCAGCTTTTACCACCCTTCCAAATCCCTATCAAAGCTCTAGTGCACATTCATATCACTGGCCTCTGATAACATTTATATATGCATTCAGGTTGATCAGGATATAGACTGGATTTTAGTATAAAGATACAGACTGCATGTCTAACAATAGGTGAGTTTAGGGATTTGTCCAGCTATACCATTGATAAGCAAATGTTTACCTCTACCTGTTGATGGTCTACAATTCCTTTTATCCTGAAGGGTATTTGGCTGGCTGAGGATGATAGAAGTTATAGTCCAACAACTTGAACTCCACTGTTATCCAGTTACACATGGACTAAATGAGAAAATGGATTTAATGTGCTTATCGTTTAATTGTTTTCTCTTAGACCATTTGAAACACAGGAAACATGGGGTAAAGTCTCATCCTCCAAGAGGAGGAGGAGGCAGAGAGTCTCTTTCCCTTGCACTGTACCCTCACCTGCTAAGCTCAGTTTTAACATATAGCAAGCACAAAGGAAAAGCAAAACAGAAGTGAAAGAAGAAAAGGGATCCAGTGACTAGAGAACCCAAGAGGACTCCCCAGCCCGTGGACTCAAACCAGTGTTTTTTCTCCAAGACGGAGTCCTGTGTTACATATGGTCTATAGAAAAGGATTTAACAGTTATCTTACTAAAATCTTCTTTTCTCTGTCTTCCAAAGTGGAACACAGGAACCAAGGGGATATACCAAAGCATTCACCAAGATTCCAGGGAGGGAAAGAGAGAAAAAGCCTCCATCACAGACCAGTATCCATAGAACCACACAGGTACAAAATGAACCTCAGGAGTCAACGGACATCAAACTAATAAACCAAATAACAGGAAATTACCAAGAAACCAAAATGGTTATGATCTCAGAAAAAGTAAGAAGGACATTTACATAGGCACCACAGCCTGTAAAACTTTCTGGCTAAAACTGGCTCAGTCAAACAAGAACAGTCACAGGGTAGTGTTTGACAAAAGGGTGTACAGATGACCACTTCACCTCCTTACACAACCACTCAGCAGTGGCCTGATTCTTGCAGGCCCAAGATTTGCCCACCCACCTGGTGAGGTATGCAGTAACCCAAAAGGGTACAGGTTTTACCCTAAGTACAGATGCCTGGCAAATGGTCGCCTTAATCAAGGAAACAACAGTAACCTTAGACACAGCCCGGCCTGCACACAAGCCATAAGCAATGTCAAAAAGTTAATCAGATTTCCAAAAAGGCTGTGTGTATTGAAAATAGAACTTCAAACATCTTACCGTATCCAACAGATGAAGTTCCTGCTCCTGTCTATTAGAAGGAGCTGGACGGATGGAAGGAAGAACAATATCCTGGTTGATGTGAAAATCTGTAACAACCTTGGGCAAAAACTATAGGCATTAAAAAAAAACATAAAAGGAGGCTTACAATACAAAGTCTGAAGTTTGGCTGCACACTGAACAGACACGATAGCCAGAAAAAACACTGTCTTGTGAATCAAAAGACACAGAGAAACTGACGATAGTGGTTAAAAAGGAGGTTTCTGGAGAACTCCTAAAACCAGGCTCATATCCCACAGAGGGGTAACATAGTATAGTTGATGAGGCTGAAAAAAGACATGCGTCCATCAAGTCTAGCCCATGCCAAATCCCCCCTCTTGATCCAGAGAAAGGCAGAAAAAAACCCATAGAAGCCATTTCCAATTAAGCTCCAAGTGGGTAAAAAAAACCTTCCTGAATCCAAATGGCAGTCAGATAGTTCCCTGGATCAATAAACCATCTGCTTTGAATCCATCTGTTATAATTCTCTGTATTATTGTATGCTAGATAGGTATCAATTATTTTTTTGAAAGCAGTACTATATCTGCAAACAAAATAATCAATATAGTGCTCAAGCTGAATCTTAGTCCATAATATAGTCTCAAAAGTTTGCAATCTAATTCTTCTAGACACCGTATACTCAAATCCTGCAGGCAAGCTGTGCCCGCTTATATGTTGTAAAACAACTGCAGATAGAAAGTGAAAAAAGAACAGGAGAGCAAAACCTATTCCGCCCCCAAGGGCGAAAATCTTGGTTACAAGTTCTTTCCTCAGGAGTTCCCACTGAGGCTTAATCTTGATATATGGTAATCTGAAGACAGAAGACCTGCTGAAAAGGTGAGCAACCCTTTGAGTGCTGAGGTTCACAGGTCCCATGCTTCCCCTCCACACAGGGGTCTCCTGTCAGTGATGGTAATCCGCCTAATGATGGTATTCCATATCTAACAGAAAAACAAAAAAAAAATAGCTAAAACTATAGCAGAACTGTTCTCTTGCCTGTATATTAATTGAAGGAACAAATCTTACTGGAGTAGATTGGCTAGCTGCAGCCAAGAGGGGAAGGTTGGCTCAAACCAGCATTCCCTTCTAGAATTGTTCCTGCCTACTTAAAGGGGCAGATCGCCTACCCAGTAACCTATATTGGATGACAGAGAAATATAAATAGTCTCCAGCTCTACTGTGGCTGTTCTGAAAATGAGCCCAGTGTCTAGCTTACAAGGGTAACACGCCACAGCAGCCAACAACGGATAGAAAATGGAATTTGGGCCAAATGCCTGCTTTACAGTATTATCTACTTGCATTTTGGAACCAAAGATAAATATACAAATCCTTGAGTGAATTTCCTGGCTCTCTATTTTAAAGGGCAATTATTATGTTTTAGTAAGTCTACTTCCAACAGACCAACTTTAGTAAAAAGCTGGGAGCTGCACTGTGTAGTCCCAGGATGGCTCCTACCCAGTGCTGGCACTACAACTTAAGCAGTATAAGTCCCCACTCAAAGTCCCCACTTGGTCAGTGGGCTCAGGGTCGCTTATATAGCAGCAATACTACATGTAAACAACATCAGATTGCAATGTCTTATTAGAAATAGAGATGCAGGAGTTAAGAAGGGCCCCCTGTGAATTTTTGCTTATGGCCCACAAAAATCTAGAGCTGCACTGATCCTACTAGACATTTGGAAAGGTTAGAAAACTGCCCCCCCTCAGCTGGAAGGAACCTGGAAATATGTGTGTCCTCGGGCTCCATAGGCCCCCTGTGTTGGGTTTTCAAGCCTGGAACAAAGATTCTGCGGCAGGAATACCAAACATGTGGCCTGTAGGATGAAAACAAGAGGCCTGCAGGTCGGCACTGTGAGTCTCTCCATACAGATGTTTTATTGCCCTGCAGCCAAGTATTGAGGTGTTGAAAGTGCTTTTACTCTTTGAACACCAGAGAGGTGGCCAATGCACTGTGCTGGACAGATTTATATCCCAAGTGCCCCTAGGCAAGGCACTCTAGGTGCCCTTAGATCTTCCTATTGCCAAACCCAAAACCTAACACGACCTTGCCCTCTAGGTCCCATACACTATTTCCTGACATAGAAAATATCTTTCACCTATAATAAGCAATGGCAATGAAAAGCTTTAAACCCTTGGTTAATAGAGAGATCTCCAAGCCATTGCTTCAAAAATATGTTGCTCTATCAAAGGGTTAAATAATATCCAACAGAAGGGTATTTAAACTGGTGCAGGATATGGGTGTGACCAGCACAGCTGAGTCGCCCCTCTAAATTTGGAGCTCTATACAGTTGACTACTTTGCCTACTGGGAAATCTGGACCCTGGTTGTACACTGAAAGGGTTAATTAATCCACCTGTGTGCCCCAGTAAGAGAGAGAGCAGACAGTGTATTGCCTTTTTACATTTAGACCAAGTCCCATGGGTGCTGCCCTTTCTTTTCATATTGCTACAACTATTTATGAGATTGTGCACCTGGGCACGGACTGATGCAAGAGTAAGTGCTTTCACCCTAACCTGTTGGACTATGTATTTTATCTATCTTATCTACACACACACACACACACACGAGGACCCAAGCAGCCAGAGTTGCAGCACTGGAGAGAACTTTACATGGCCCTCAACAGTATTTAAGTCTGACTGATCAATAGAATGGCTGGAGAACACGAAAGACATCTGGATGATGTGCCAACCTACTTACACAAGCAGAGTCCACAAAAACTGCATTACAGCTCATCCTGGATATTAATAACACAGAGAACAGAGGGAACAATTTTTATGCAATAAAAGAGGAGGCACAATTTTCTGTATCAGCAATTCCACTCCATCCCTTCTAACTATAAGCATCTATAAATCTGTCACCGTTCCCTAACAAACTGCTAAATAATACATTGTATCAGCAAGTGGCACTGTTTTTTTCTGCACAGCTATGTGGCGAGATGTGTGAGCGCCATGCCAGTGAATTAATAGTCTACGGTTTTACCCTGCCAGATGTTATTTGTACTGCTGAATAGGAACAAGCATTGGCTTCCTCTAATATGTTTTTGCAGATAACGGTTAACACTTTAAAGGAACCCTATCACCTAAAAGCAACATTGTTGATTTAAAAAAAGCTTTCAAATCACCTATTTGTTGCATTAGCCATTTTATTATTTAGAAAACAAGTTTTTGAGTCACTATACAGATTAAGCGAATTACAGCATGCTGTGCAGGCACTTCCTGTCTTGGACCAACATCCCCACCCCTCATTCATTGACACTGGTAAGTGTCCCCTAGCACTAAAAAGGTTAAGTTTCAGTGAGTGGGGAATGTAAAGTAGGGCGAACACAGGAAGTACCTGCATAGCATGCCTTAGTTACCATAATCCATTAATCTAAATAAATAAAACTGTAAAAAAAACTTTTTCTCTTAATAAAAAATGGATAGTACATCTCAAATAAGTGATTTTGAAAGATCTTTCAAAATCACCATATTGGTTTTAGAAAACTGGTTTCCATTAACCCTTTGAGTGCCAGTGGGGTACGCAACGCAATGCTCTGCAATGCGTTGCGTACCCTTCTGGCACTCAAAGGGTTAAGGGATAGAGGGGTGTGCAATGTTGCTTTGTAATGTGTTGTACGCCCTCTTGTCCCTGAAGGGTTAAGGAAATACAATCCAGTACTTATGTCAGACGGGAGAAAGAATGACACTGTGGCATGGCAGATTTACTGCTCTCATACTTGCATACTTTGTGGATATCTGGATGGATGCTGACGTTTGCGAAGAAGAAAACAAAGCTGTTTGGAAATAAAATACAAACACGCAGAGTAGGAGCTGTATTGCTTGTCAGTAGGACACAAAATAAAAGCCTAGCAGGGCTCGGGATAAAAGCAAAGTGCATGCCGGATGGGCCAAGTGCTCTATATTTCACGTCAATTTCAATGAATTGATGAGAAGAGCATGATTCTAAACGTGGGCTAAATGAGAGGCAGCTTGAGAGGGCGCATGTTCTGTAAATCAGCGAGCAGGATTCATAACAGATGCCGGAATGATGGGATCTGTACATCATCGCCACAGATACGGCTTTAGATATACCACTGACATCAAAGCAACCTCTCAAAGCATAAAAGATCACTTCTGCCAGCGCTTTGTAAAGTGCTCCATTTCATGCACCAATAAACAAGTTCCAATTTGTTGTTTTAGATTGTGTTTACTGTTCAAGATGCTTTTAACCCTTTAAGAGCCAAAACAATGCACAGTACATTGCTCCATTTCATGTAACAAAAACAAGTTCCTATTTGTGGTTTTGGATTGTGCTTACAGTTTCAGATCCCTTCAACCCTTTTCATGTGTGGGGGTGCACAACACAATATTTTCCAATGTATTAAACACCCCCCCAACACTCAAAGGGTTAAACATTCTCATTGAGGTCTATGCCAGTATGTGAGAGTAGTAGCTAACTGACACTATTGTAATAAAGTATTATATACCCTCTAAACACCTTCTTGTTTTGCTTTAACCCTTCAAATGTCAGAGGGCTTTTGCATTGCACAACCCATATAAGCAGAGGGTTAAACAGGGAACTACATGGCACTATCGTACAGTGAAATAACATTTGTTGTTTTGGCTCTGTACTCCAGCAGAACCAAACAGCATAATCTTAAAGATGTCATATTTAGTTCTTTGTCCCATTAGCATGACCAGAAGTGGGCTATCCTCTCTCTAGTAATGTTCTCTAGGCCTGTACTGCCACCATATTCAATTCATGTTTGTTTTGGTTGTATTTTCCCCTTCAGTCTTGTCTTCATCAAGTGAAAGGCATGCTTGGTTGGATTCAGGTCGGGTGTCTGACTTGGCCAAAAAAGTACATTCCCTGGGAAACTACATAGTTGCTGTAGAAGTACTTTTGGGGTCAATGTCCTGCTGCAAGGTGAAGTGCCTTCTGGTGAGTTTTGAGGCATTTGGTTTGGATTTGGAAAGGTAAGGTGTTTATTTGTGCTTCAGAGTTCATCCTGCTGCTGCAATCAACAGTCACATCATCAATAAAGACAAGTGAGCCAGTTCTAGTGGCAGCTCAAGCAGTAAAACAACCCCCACCATGTTTCACAGATGAGGTGGCATGCTTTAGATCATGTGCAGTTCCTTTGTTCTCCACAAGTTCTCTTTCCAACACTCTGGCACAGGTTAATCTTTATCTCACCTATCTATAAGACTTTGTACCAGAACTCTACAGGTTTATTTTATATATTTTGTAGCAAACTGTAAATTGGCTTTTCTGTTCTTGAGGATCACCAGTGGTTTGCATCTTGTGGTAAGCTGGGAACTCTATGGATTTGCCCTGAAGACTCCAGTTTTTGCTGCAAATTACCGGGTCTCAGGATCAGAGGTTGATTCTCCAGATGTGGGGCATTTGTAAGATGTGGGGAGTTCTTCCCAGTCTGTTCCTCCCACTCCCCACCCACTTCTCCTCCTTCCCCAGCCTATTCCTCCTTCTCTGGGCACGTATGGAAAGCACCCACCTCACTCATGATTAAGCCACACCCCTTTTTGGTACAAATCTCATCATTTTTCTCCTCCCAGTGGCACCAAAGGACTCCCCTCAGGGGAGTCCACAAGTCAAAGTTCCCAGGTATGGTGATTATCCTGGTGTAGTTGTCTCTTTATGGTACTCTGACACTACTATGCTTGCCGCTAGAAGAAAATGTACCACAAGGGGAGAAACACAAGGGGTAACCCCTGTGCAGAATCGAATGGCAAATCTACATGAACACCAGAACACCTTGTGAGTGGGTATTCACAAATGAAATGGCTGAGATCACACTATGTAGGTCACAGCAAGGAACACTCCTGGGATTTGAATGCTGCCCAAGATAAAGCCCCAGAAAATATCAATGGCTAAATATTTATTAAAACAAGTGTGTAAACAATACACTAATACAATTCAAAACAAACACCCTTTCTGTGATGCATTTCATGGCAATAAACACTGTTTTCTCAAAGATAATGGCAGAATGTATTATGTTTTTCGACATTATCTTTGAGAAAGTGATGTTTGTTGCTGCAAAACACGTAAGAGAAAGGGCCATTGTTTTTATATGAATCAGTGTGTTTTTTTACACACTTGTTCTAAAGAGCAGTCTTTTCTTTTATTCTGTTTCGAGTTCTGTTAAACATTGAATGAAGACAGGGGGGAATGTCTCCATGCGCTGGTTTGTCAGACACCTGGGAATAGTCCGGTCCTGACCATATTGTTTGTCAGTATATTACTATAATTATTAGGCAATTGCATTGAATCTACACTATTAGGCACCCTCTTCTGTTTTGTGTTGGTATGCACCCTAGAGTGTGTTCTTGATCTGTCTGACAGTTGAAAAGTGGCTTTTCTTCACAACTGCAAGCATTCCTCACTCCTCCACTACAGTGGTCTACCAAGTGGTTTGCTATTGCTGAGATCAACTGTGCATTTTTGCTTCTTAAAGGGATAGTAACACTTCGTTTTAACTTTATTTTATTTTGTAGGCATTAAAAAAACATGAAGAATGATATAAGTCTTATCTCTCAAACCTTTATGGTTTATGAGATATTCACAAGCAAAGTTCCCCTCCCTGCCCCTTTTACCTAGTGTAAGCCATCTCTTCTCAGATGTGAGTCTGGTTGTATGACAGTACAGATAACAGAAGGGGACAATTTTCTTTGTATGAAAACAATGAAAGCCCTTCCCCCCTTGACAAGTTTTTCAGCTTTTTCCATTATCTTAATTGAAGATTGTCCCTCTCTGCAGTCTACCTGGGCATCTCCCTTCTGATCTGGTTGAACAGGGGGGGGATACTTTGTTTGTGAATATCTCTTAAACCATAAAGGTTTCAGAGATAAGACTTATATCATTCTTCATGTTTTTTTAATGCCTACAAAATAAAATAAAGTTGAAATGAAGTATTACTATCCCTTTAACAATGTACTGCACAGTCAATTGTGACACACGCCTAACATTATAGCCATGTCTCTGATTGATTTATTCAGATTTTTCAGTCTCACGATGGCCTGCTTTACTGGCCTTGACATGTCTTTGCTTCTCATGTTAAGAGACAACAGCAACAAACTCCAGTGCAAAATGCCACACACACTATCACCTCTAGATTTTTCATTAGCTCTCATGTGAATTAAAATGACAGTAATGTCCCATAAAAAATGTTTAGAGTTTTGTAGAGATTAAAAAAATAAACGATATGACACAAATCCTATCTCTCAAACCGCTATGGTTTGAGAGATATCATCCGCTAAAGTGCCCCTCTCCCTCCTCTTCTCCTGATGTCAGCTGTAAGCTGACAGCAGGAGTTCCTGGTCCGGGGACTGACAAGCGGCTCTTCAGCAGAGCCGCAATAGAGCAATTTAAAAAGAAATACTTCTTTGGAATGGTCTAAAAAGTGTGCCTGGTTTGCAAGCACACTTTTTAGACCGTTCCAAAGAAATATTTCTTTTTAAATTGCGTTATTGCGGCTCTGCTGAAGAGCCTCCTCATGTCTGCTGACACGGATCTCCGTCTGGAGAAGAACTTTAGTGGAGGATATCTCTCAAACCATAGCAGTTTGAGAGATAGGATTTGTGGCATATCGTTTATTTTTTCAACCTCTACAAAACATTTTTTATTGGACATTACAGTCCCTTTAACTAACAATGCAACAGCACACACACCTGGCCAAGAGACAGCTGAGCAGCCACTAGTCCAATTACTTTTGGTCCTCTAAAATGAGGGACAATGTATAAAAAGGGCTGCAATTCCTACATGGTTCATGGTTTATGCATATATAAATACCCTCAAATTATAGCTGACAATCTGCGATTTATCCTCATTGTTTTATTTCAAATCCCGTGTGCTGGAGTACAGGGCCAAAACAACTAAGATTGTGTCGCTGTCCAAATATTTATGGACTGCACTATATATTAATGATAGCCATTTTTAATTTCAAACAATAGTTTGTGATATTTAGTTTTATTTATTTAATGCTTTTGCATCTGAGCTAGTACTGGCCAGCAGGATGGGGTGAGGAGAAATGTTTGTATCTGACAGACACGATTGCCAGTCTTGCATTTACCTGTCAAATACTGTAAATAACACTAAATAGCTCATAAAGTATTGTTCTAAATAAAAATGTCTAACATGAATACAGTTGCTTTTCAAAACACTTTCAAAATCAAATATTTCTTACAAAGTGACAGTTCCACTTTAACCCTTTGAGGGCCAGAGGGTCACAATGAAAGACAATTGTAAGCTGCCTGGTAGACTCTGTGATACAGATTCCCCACAAAGATGTGACCACTGCCATTTGATATAAATACTATGATAAAAGTACAACAGACAGTATATGTATACTGCAAGGCAGGCCCCAACTGGACAGATGCTAGGGAGCAAAGACTATAGTACGAAGCTGGCTGTTGGTGCTTGCTTTTTAGGCTGCCTTGCTGTGGGCCAGGCCGAGGTAAAGTTTCTGGACGTAAGGCCAGATCAGTACCGAATGCAGGAGCCGGCCTGCACCCCAGATGACAAATCAGATAACAGCAACTACCCACTGGGAACGAAGAGGATACTGAACAAATAACCCACCTGCAGTACAGATGTAGTTGTTGTACAGCAACCCTGAGGCCTAGAGCTCGACTGAGAAGAGAGAAAACAGGATACACAAAGTCAGACAGGGTGGTCAAGGAGGAAGAAGTGCACCAGGCCAAGGCAAATGGGAAATCAGACAATCCAGATCAGGAACGGGTTTACAATGCAGTACAAGGTAGAAGATGGAGGAATGGTCGATTTAACAGAGCCGTCAGTAACAGGATATCAGATGAGCACGGTACCAAATCACAAAACAGGAGGGAAGTTGAAAGAAGAGCCAGATTAATACACAATATCACACTCAGGAGACTCAGGGTCACGGACCTGGAACTCTTTGATTGCACCCCTCCCCAAAAGCACAGAGGATATATAAAAGCTGAGAGCAACCACAAGAAAAGGTTGGAACCAGGATCTGGATAACAAGGGAAAACCAGACAAAGAATCACAAAAGACAAAGAAAAAGGGACAGAACATGACGACAATATTGTGTCGACATAAAGAAAACACTGATCCCCTTCATCAAGGAAGACAGGGTTTTCCTACAGACACATATTATCCCTCGTTGTGATCCATGCAGACCGGCTTTCTCATCTGAAGGGAGAAGAGTGACGCTGGGAAAATGGTGGGAGGGGAAACTTTGAAATACAATTACCAAAAACTATACTGATATGAACACTGCCAAAGGTAAGCAGCATTATTAAATAGTATAAAGAATAATTGGATCTCCATTCATGGTGTGACGTTACCATCTCTTTAAGCCCTCAAATACTAGTGAGGTCTCTCTGCATTGAGAACAGACCTCTTCTGCATTCCAGAAGGTAAAATCCCCATTTAAATCAATGGGAATTTGAGCAATTTCTATTCGTTCCCTATGATACAATTGGCTTGCCCCATGATTGTTCTATTTTTACTTTGTGAATAATGAATTCAGCTTTACAAAGCCACTAAATCACCCCCTGGACTGATTTTGAAGCTTTACACCCAAAATGGTCTTAAAGGAGAATGAACATCCCCTCAAACCAAATAAAAAGTACACTTACCTTATCAGAGCCATGAAATCCAAATGGCTTCTATGAATTTTGCCCTTGTGTCTGTCCAGGATGTCATGTCCATGGAGGCAGACATGACAGTAGCTGACAAACTGAATCAGGAAACATGCATGTTGCTACTTAACCATTTAAAGAGCAGAGGGATGTGTAATGCATTGTGATGCAATGTGTTGTGCACCCCACTGGTTATTAACCCCTTAAGGACCGGCGCCCGCACGCACGGCCGGAACTTGAGGACCACAGGGCTTTTTTTTTGCCGTGACGTTCCTGGTACAGCAATGGTCCTTAAGGGGTTAAAAGGTTAAGATTACCATGTGCAGCTGGTAGAATATGAAGTCCTGTTGTTCTTCAAGCAACTGTCATGTCCGCCTCCAAGGACACGATATCCAGTATAATAAATGTACTAGTCTAAGACACATATGCAAAACCATCTCAGACTGAAGTATAATCCCAACAATACATACTGCAAAAGAAACAAATGTCTAATACAAAACCACTAAGGGTGCAATTAGCTTTCCTCTCCCAACTGTCATCTTCCCCTAACTGTCAAATCACAAGGGAGCATATGAACAGTACAAAAGTGGAACACCAATGACACTATAGTGGACAAGCAAGAATTACAATTATGCAAAACATCGCCCTAAATGCCCTGAATACAAGAAAATTCTCCAACACATGGCAATTGGATTACCCAAGAATTCATCCCCTTTTACTTTGTGTATACTGCTCAATGACCCCAATAAAACAAGCACTCTGCCTTAGGATCATTAATAGGATCTTAACTTTTAGAGAGGGGTTGTATTGAATGTGTTATACACACCCCTACCACTGAAAGGATTAAATCTGGATGGTTTACACAATTAACTCATTGAGTGCTAGAGGGGTGTGCAATGCATTGTGGAGCAATGCGTTGTATACCCCTTCCGGCACCCAAAGGATGAAAAATAGTAACTAGAGGTTCTACCAATGCACTAATCCACTCACCCATCAGATCAGCTCTTATCTCCTGACTGATAACACACTAATCCATCTTCCCACTCCTCCAATCTATGTACAATTCACCCACCTACAGACCCATCATGTCTAATCCACCATTCCTCTATGCAAATATTCACATTGGTTTCCTATTTATATTCCACAGACCCTCCAGTCTATGCACAATTCACCCACCTACAGACCCATCATGTCTAATCCACCATTCTGCTATGCAAATATTCACATTGGTTTTCTATTCAAATTCCACATTAATTCTCAAATTCTAACTCTCACATTGAAAACCCTTATTTTTGCCTCTAACACCTCTGCCCTAATGTCCAAATGCATTTATTGGCAGTCCCATTAAAGAAACAACAACACCAAAACATGTGATGGTTGATATAACTTTAAACATCACTTAATTACAGCTAGCAAATGCAAACATTATTCATGTTACATCCCTATAGTAGAAGCCTAAACATGCATTTTAACAGGTGTAAATTGTCCTGTTCAGGAAGCATTTGTTAATGCTGTTTGTATTTAAAGATGAGAATAAAGTCAGTTAATTGATTATGATTAGTGCCCACTTCTCTTGTATTTAGAAAGACTAATGTATTCTGATATTTCAGCCCATTCACAGATAATCCTGGACAGTCAATGGAAGCCCTGGAAAAGGTAGGGATAGCTGCTCCCTCAGAACATACACAAGACTAGATTTTAGGCCTCAGAAAGAAAACAGAAAGTCGTTACAGATGTAAGTATCTAGGTGTGTGTACAAACCCAAGCCATCTGTAGCTGAACGTTAGTGATTTACATCCCATGTGCCCTTGGACAAGCCACTCTAGATGCCCTTTGCACCACCCATGACCACACCTCCAGTCCTCATATGACCCACCCCCTGTCCCATCCACTACTTCCTGGCACAGACAAAAAACTATTTAACCCCTAGGTTGCTATAGGAATCTCTAACACATTGCTCTGCATATACTGCATATGGCTCAATATTTAATGAAGAAAACAAACACACATTCCAGTTGGTAATTTTATTACATGACAGGAGGCCTCATATTTTGCTATACTTCCTTTACTTTAAACTCCAATAGCAGCACAGGATACAACAACCAATGAAAACCAAGAAAACTCCCCCCATATAAACCCTGGAGCAGATAGGCCACTCCTCTTTCTTTGCTGCTCCAAAGACTGCACAGGTCAGTGTATTCTGTCTGTTTTGGATCGTTTTCTACTACATTTATTAGGTTAAACTATTCCAACATGTATATGTGTTACTTTGCCTAGGGTTACTGTTTGCCTGTGTGTGTGGGGGGGTTCTCCTCCTCATTTGTGTGGCCCTGTCTGGGGTTCCCTGGGTTTGGGGCGGTCTCTGTTATCGGGGGTTTTAATCATCCCTCTTTGCCCTTAGTATCCCACGTTGCCTGTTACTTTTCCCTTACCAGTACGCTTGATGCACATTAACGTTTTTACTTAGCATGCTGTGTGTGTGATTGCTGCCCGTTATTTTCTCCAGGAGTTCTGGAGCGGGGTTGGGGGTGGCGTAGGTTGGCCTAGGGCTGCTGCATGGTTCGCTGCCTCTCGCCTCCCCGCCTGTCGGCTTGTGGCAGTTGCGGTCCGCGGACCGTTTGTTCGGCGGCCATCTTGAATCTCGTTTTACACGAGATTCTCGGCGGCCATTTTTTCTCTTGCTCCTCCGTGTCCGGGTGGCTCCGGTTACGGAGCTCTGCAAGGGGGACCGTTTCTCCTCTAAGTTCAGACGCGGGGTGAGCCCCTGCCTCCCTTCTGGGCACGGATCTCCTGCGGAGTCTTTGTAGCTCCGTAGGGGCTGGTTACTGTTTGTAATGGTTAATGCACTGTTGTTCATGCTGTTCTGTACTGGGTGAGCCCCTGTTATTTCTACTGGTGTACACCTCTTAGGCTTACCACCACATACCATTAACCCATATTTGTAATCATAAAAAGAAAAAAAAAAAAAAAAAATAAGATTATTAATCACTAATACCTCATACTCACTTGTATATCTTCCAACTTTGAGTCTGTGAGGCTTGTTACTTGGTCTGGGTGAGCCCCAGTTGAGGTACCGGGGGTCATCCTCTGGGAGTTATCTTAGTGCTTACTGGGCACTTTGTTCTTTCATAGATGGCTGAGTCTCCGGACTTCCAAGCTTTGATTGATGCCGCGGTGGCTGCTTCGGTGGAGAAGGCGTTGGCCCGTGTGCTGTCCCGTTCTCCATCTGGGTCCTCTGTGGATCTTCCCCGGGCTGAAGACGATCGTCTGCCTTCACCTGTCTCTGACGATGGCCGTTTGACCAAGCGGGGCCGTCCAGCTGCTTCGGCGGGAGGTTCCAAGGGGAAGTCACCTGCAAAGAAAGTGAGACTGGCGGACGTCTCGGCTGAGTTCCCGTCTACCCACCTTCCAGACGCAGACCTTTCTCCTTCTCCTTTGGCGGTGGTCGATGAATGGCAAGCCAAAGGTTCGGCCTCTGACGACGATGATTGTTGGATTTCCCATCAAGATTCTGGTTCCCCTTATGTGAAAGAGTCGGTGGTCCCTGATTTGTTCCCGTCCGGAGGGGCTTCCGGTTCTTCTGGTCCGGATGAGGAAGGTTTTTTCGATGCCAAAGGGGTCAGGTTGTTTGATCCTCGATTCATCCGCCATCCGCGTTCATCAGAATGGAACCTTCCGGATCACCTATCCCGTTATGTCCACTTCTGGCTGCGGCATTCCCTTGATCGTGAGGTGCGGAGTCGCTTGAGGGCGGAATGTCCAAGACCGGTTCTTCCTGACAAGGTGGCGCTGACCCCGGATTTCGACCAGACTGTTCTTACATTCATGTCCCGATCTGGCCGAGATCCTCGCAAAGGAATTGAGAAAGGGCTGAAATCCGCCCAAGATAAGCTCCTGGATGTACTGGCCCCTCTGGCGAAAATCTTATGCTTTTCTGATTTGGCCTTATCGGATGGGGAGCCTTTGGATGCGGATGCCATCAGAGAATGGGCCCAACGCGCTGTCTGTCTATTGGGTAATGCCAATACCGCTATTTCTACGGAAAGGAGAAAGGCTGCTCTGCTACGCATCGACGCTAAGCTGGCTGACTTGGGAGCTAAGGAGCTTGGGCCTTCCGCCAATGGCCTGTTGTTTGGGGATCCCTTCATTGCGGAGCTGAAGCGGCATGTTAATTTGTACACCACCTTGAACAAGGCCCAATCCTCTATGAGACAAGTTTTTCGTCCACCCTCTTCCAGGGGTGTTTTTGGGAGAGCTGGCCGGCAGCGGGGCCGTGCCGCCAGCAGATTTTGGTCAACAGGCTCCAGGTTCTCCTCAGCTTCCACCAACTTCTTCCCGTCCAACTCCTTCCGTCCTACATCATATACCAGAGGCATGGACCGGGCGAGGGGTCAGAGAGGCAGAGGACGTGGCCGTGTCTCTTCCGGTGAGTTTCCCTCTTTTTCCTGTCTCTGTCCCAAATGTTTTCACTGCAGGCATGATTGCTTCTCATGTGCAGGTATGGGAGACAATTACGTCAGATGCTTGGGTCCTACAGACGGTGGTAGGGTATGTCATAGAATTTTATTCTCCCCCAGTGCAGGTGGTTCGGCCTCCGGTCCCGGTGTTACCAGCGGCAGATCAGGCGCTTATAGATGCCGAGATTCACTCTCTCTTTTCCAAGGGCGCGGTGCAACTGGCTCCAGACGAGTCCGGCTTCTTCAGCAACATTTTCCTCGTCCGCAAGAAGACAGGGGATTTTCGTCCCGTCATCAATCTCAGAGATCTCAATTCGTTCGTGATATATCGACATTTCAAGATGGAGGGAATTCATCTGTTGAGAGATCTGTTGGTTCAGGGGGATTGGTTCACTCGGCTGGATCTCAAGGATGCTTATCTATCTGTTCCCATCGAGCGGAGTTGCCGTCAGTTTCTCCGGTTCCGCTGGCAGGGTCTCCCTTGCCAGTTCTCTTGTCTGCCATTCGGTCTCAGTTCGGCTCCGTGGTGTTTCACGAAGCTGATGAAACCTGTGGTGTCCAGGCTACGGTCGCTCGGTATTCGTTGCCTCATTTATCTAGACGATTTGTTGCTCTTTTGCAACGATATCTCCAGGCTTCGGTTTCAGACTTGCTTTGTGGTGAACTTTCTGGAATCTTTGGGGTTCGTCGTCAACAGGGACAAGTCGGCCCTGGAACCGTCGCAAATCGTTCAATTTTTGGGGTTCGAAATCGATTCACTTCAGTGTCTTCTTCGTCTCCCTATGTCCAAAGTGACGGCTATTCGCAAGGAAATTCGGAAGATCTTGAGACAAGAACGGATTCCGTTGAGAGGGCTCGCCCGGCTGGTGGGCCTTCTTTCTTCATCTATTCAAGCGATCTTTCCGGGTCCCCTTCACTACAGGGCTCTTCAACGCCTGAAGGCTCTACATTTGCGGCAGGGTCGCTCTTACGATCATCCTATTGTGCTCTCTCCAGACGCTCGAGCGGAACTCAGGTGGTGGCTTCTGCATATGCAGGCCTGGAACGGCAGGGCTGTGTTCGGCCCGGTTCCGGACTTTGTGGTAGAGTCCGACGCCAGTCTGTGGGGTTGGGGAGCCCATTGCGAGGCTTTCTCAACCGGCGGACCATGGTCGGAGGCAGAAGAAGGTTTGCACATCAACTGCCTGGAACTGATTGCGGGATCCTTTGCCGTTCGCAGCTTTGCCAAGGACAAGTCAGATTGCTGCATCATGTTACGCATGGACAACGTTTCGGCGGTGCAGTATGTCAACAAGCTGGGGGGGGCTCGGTCGCGAGCCTTAACAGAGGCGGCGAAGGATCTTTACCGGTTTTGCTTCCAGCGCAACATTGCTCTGAGGGCCGAATATCTGCCAGGGGCGTCAAATTTTACAGCGGATTGGTTCTCTCGACACTGGCGAGACAGCAGCGACTGGAAACTAGACGTGACAGTGTTCCGGCAGCTCTGTCTCCACAGGGGTCCTCTCACGCTGGATCTTTTTGCTTCCAGGACCAACAGGCAACTTCCAGTTTTTTTCAGTTGGCTTCCGGATCCGGAGTGCAAAGCGGTGGACGCGTTTCTGCAGGTGTGGCCCGTGACAGGAGCATATGCTTTTCCTCCGTTTGCAATGCTGGCGAGGGTACTTCATCAGGTACGTGTCCAGAAGGTGGAGTTACTGTTAGTGGCACCGTTGTGGCCCAGTCAGGCTTGGTTTCCAGAGGTTCTGGAGCTATCTTATCAGAATCCTCTTCTACTTCCGTTTTTTCCGCTGTTGCTCACGGATCATCAGGGCGAACCACATCCTCTGGTGCTGCAAGATCGGCTGCCTCTGGTGGCCTGGGCGATTTCAGGGGTTCCTGGTCAGTCGACGGGTTATCGCAGGAAACTAGAGACCTTTTGTGGGACTCATGGGCTCCCGGCACACGGAGATGTTATCTTTCCGCGTGGTCCTCCTGGGTTGGCTGGTGTGTGGAGAGGGGTTGCGATCCCTTTACAGCACCTGTGCCTGCAATCTTGAATTTCTTGTCTTCTCGTTTTGTCACTGGTTTGTCTTATCGCTCTATTAATGTTATGCGTTCCGCTATTTCAGCGGCGCATGTTCCAGTTGCAGGTCTTCCGGTTGGTAAAGACCCTTTGGTCTGTCGTTTGTTGAGGGGCATTAAAATGTCGAGACCTCCGGTACCCAAATATTCTACGTTTTGGGATGTCGATAAGGTGTTAGGGTTATTTAGAACTTGGCCGCGGAATGAGTTTTTGTCACTCCGTCAGCTCTCGGCTAAACTGACGTTGTTATTGTGTTTAGTTTCCTTTCGGCGGGTGGCTGATGTTCGTGCGTTTGATGTGAATGGGTTCTCTATCCTTCCGGACGGGGTGTCCTTTTCTATTTCCAGACGCACAAAGACGGATTCTTCATCCGTCTTTTATCCTTACTTTAGGGAAGTTCCTAAATTGTGTGTGGTAGAGACTCTGCTCCAGTACGTGCAGGTTACTTCCGCTTTGCGTTTTTCACAGACGGGCCAACTTTTGATCTCTTACGTTCGTCCGCATAGGCCGGTTTCAGTTATCTCCCTCGCTAGATGGATCCGATGGGTGTTATCTCTAGCGGGTGTGGATACTAATTTTGGAGCCCACTCAGTTAGGGGTGCGGCGGCCTCCCAGGCAGTTTCGGCTGGGGCTTCCATTCCAGACATTTTAAGGGCTGCTGATTGGTCTAGAGAGCATACGTTTCGTACTTTCTATTTTCGTCCGGCGGAGCATGCGTCTCAGGCGCTTTTTCATTCACAGCGTTAAAATTGCAAAATATGAGGCCTCCTGTCATGTAATAAAATTGGAGATTATGCTAACGTAGTGTACAGATAATCTTAATTTTAATAATGACAGGAGGCGAATATTTTCCCACCCTACCCTCCCTTGGTTTGCTCTACCTATAAGGTGAGTATTTGGGGGGGGAACGGGAGTTCAGATGAGATATTATGTCCTATTGACGGGGTTTTTTCATTACTGACATTGTTATGCACTGTTTTGTGTCTCATACTTGTATAACGTGCGTTTTTCCATGACATTAGTCTTTCATTTGTTTTCCCTTTTTTTCAGTGTGACTTTTCCTGGGCAGATGACCTCGGGATGAAGATCTCTACAGGTTTTGGTGAAGGCTGGGCTGAAGGACGGCTGGAGCGAGTTTATTAGTTCCCTTTCTGTTTGTTCATGGTTACTCAAAGAAAGAGGAGTGGCCTATCTGCTCCAGGGTTTATATGGGGGGAGTTTTCTTGGTTTTCATTGGTTGTTGTATCCTGTGCTGCTATTGGAGTTTAAAGTAAAGGAAGTATAGCAAAATATTTGCCTCCTGTCATTATTAAAATTAAGATTATCTGTACACTACGTTAGCATAATCTCCAATTTATCTATAACTATACTGGACTTTAAGGCTGATGTACAAAGAGGAATTGATGCAATTCTGGGGCAAGCCAACTGCCCCATAGGGGGCAAAATAAAAAGCCTCATTGATTTAAATGGGCTTTTTAACTCCTTGAATGGTAGGAGAGGTGTCCAATGCATTGTTTTACAATACGTGGAGACCTATCTAGCATTCAAGGAGTTAAAAGCCCCATTTAAATAAATGGGAATTTGGGAAATTTTTTGTTACCTATAATGTAGCTGGTTTTGTGTATAATTGATCCAGTTCATTCTAATACATCAGCCTCTTTATCTTCAGATAGTTCACTCTAATACATCAGCCTCTTTATCTTCAGATTATCTTCAGATAGTTCACTCTAATACATCAGCCTCTTTATCTTCCGATGGCTAAACTGTGTTTTGTTTCCTTCTGTATATCATGTTGTTACCACAACAGGATGATGGTATTTGATATGCAGCAAAGTTAGGAAAGCCACAGACAGTCCACTACCGGATTATAGTAGTAGGTATTACACAAACCCGCCATACTGTCAGTGTCAAAGGAGCACTAAAGGATCATAGTAAGGGCTTTCTAACTATAGGTACTCCCCAGACAACTATGAAAAGCACATTTCTATAACTTTAACTCTCCCATTCCGTTTCCAGACACTCTGCAGATCTCCACAATCTGCAGGGCTGGGGGAAATCAGTGGTTCAATCTAAGTTTGAGGTGACATCACTCCCATATCAGACCTTAAATGGTAAAGACAGAGATTTCTGATAAGTGCCGAGTAAGGAGCTGATGCCATCCAGCCTTGCAGATCATGGAGATTGTCAGGGTGATCAGAGAGGGAATAGGAGAGTTTTATCCCCTTAAAGAGCAGAGGGGTGCATAATGAATTGATAAGAAATGCATTGCACAACCCTCGGATCCTTAAGGGGAAAAGCTATGGGAACTTGGTTATACTGTTCTGGTCTACCATTGTTTAGAACACAAACAGGACCCTTTTTTATCAGTAGGGCAAAGTGAGCAGCTAATCAGGGTTCACAGGTAGAAGTCCTCCTCAGTCTGGGTCAAATTCTAACAACACAATTTAAAGGCCTTTGGATCTCCCTATGCCTGATGGTCTGAGGGCACAAATACAGTCTGCTCAATGTGTGAAGCTAAGTAGGAAAACTTAGGATATTGTAAAGATTGGTGTAAAAACTCAGAATTGTGTCATGCTACTATAGGATAAGTACACACCTAGCCACTTAAGAATTCATTTTTAGCAGTTGAGGACTAGTGGTATAATTATAATTTAACCCTTTGAGTGCCAGAGGGGTACGGAACGCATTGCAAAGCAATGCGTTCCGTACCCCTCTGGCACTCAAAGGGTTAACTCCTCGGATGAGAGGTCTCCAACACACTGATCCACAGCCATTTAGAGATCTAAATGGCTGTGGATCAGTGCGTTCCGTACCCCTCTGGCACTCAAAGGGTTAACTCCTCGGATGAGAGGTCTCCAACACACTGATCCACAGCCATTTAGAGATCTAAATTTCAAGGCCCCGTACTTTATAATTTACCCAGAGTCACTGTGGTTTATATCAGCCTAGAACTGTCACCACAACAGAAGTTTCGTTTGTTTTAAATAGAAGTAAAACTTCTTCTATTTTATGCTAGCATTTGGTTGGTAATATCGTTTTTGAGAAATTAACCTTTGTTTGTGGCAATTTATGATACTTAATTAGTTTGTGAGCTGTGCCAGTAATACCACACTGTGATATGAATGAATCTAGGCAAAGCCCACACACTAGAAACATTTCTAATAGCACGGTGAATGAGAAGTTTGGCCTTGAACAGACCTAATTAGCATACTGTGCAGGGAATTGGCATACAGTTACACAATGTGCCATTAAAACATCAAGGTTAATTTTTCAAGAACTATATATTTTGTAGAAAATGGCTAGTATACAATATAGGCACATCCTAATTCTCTGTAAAATGAACTAAATTTGTCTTAAGATGACAATCCAAGTTAAACACAAAGGATACCTGGACAGTGTGCCAACCTAGTTGCATTAGCCCAGTCTACAAACATCTGCACCACAACTCATCCAAGGAAGCAATATTAAAAGATCTGATGAAACCATTTTAATGGAATAAAATGCAATTCTCCATATCAGCAGTTCCACACTATCCTCCCCAACTAAGAGATTCCATAAATCTGTCACCGTTTTCTAACAAACAGCTAAATAATAAATCGAATCAGCTAGTGGCACAGTATTTTTTCTAACTTTGTTATGAGATGTGAGAGCACTATGGCAGTGAATCAGAAGTGTCTGGATCCATCCTGACAGATGTTACTTGTCATTTTTTCTGCTTAAAGGAACACTAATAATCACCCCCTACTTATTTTAGTGTGGGTAAAAATTCCTAATGGCCACGGTGAAGTAACTCTGCATGGATTGATTCTCCAAAATTAATCTTTAAGAAAGCTGAATTTTCAACAGATTAACATAGCACCACAAATGATAATTAAATTAGCGATATGCACAGACTTAGTTTTATTTTCAAGAATAATTGCTGCACTAACGAAAAACAAAACCTTTTAAGCCGACAGGCACCGGGGAACAGTGCCGACATCTTACAGAGCTGGCATCTCTGCATCTGCGCTGTCCGTCCCCTTCAACTCCAGTATTGGGGAGTTGAATGCCTTTGTGTCAAAAGGCGCCGGAAGGGACTTAAAGCGCAGGTGCAGAGAGCACCTACTGCAAGATCCCAGCCGGTGCCTGCCTGCATAAAAGGTTCTATTTTTCATTAATGCAGCAATTATTCTTGAAAATAAAAGTCTTTGCATATCGCTAATGTAATTATCATTTGCTGTGCTATGTTAATCTGGTGAAAGTTCTGCTTCTATATATATGAAACGCTAGCCTGCGAATCTCCGTGTTAATTAATAATGCATATCATGTCCATAGATGCAGACATGATGTACGTGATATCTATTAACCCTCTGAGTGCCAGAGAAGTGTCTCAAAGGGTTAACAATTAAAGAAATTTTGGGGAACCAAGCTAGGTAAAATCGATTCATAGTGGCCATTAGCTTTTACTGTTCAGATTAAGGTGCATGGGCGGGGGTATTCTGAGATGGCAGATAACCTTTAACCCTATGAGTGCCAGAGGGGTACGCAACACATTGCAAAGCAATGTGTTGCGTGCCCCTCTGGCACTCAAAGGGTTAATGTGAATGAGACTTATCTTTGATACACAGTAAGAACAAATCACCAAAGTGGCCATGGGGCAATTTATATTATTCAGTCAAATATGTGGGATCTAGACCTCAAGGGGGAGATGTACTAAGGTGATATAAATATGAGATAAAAGCCCAAGACCCTATATTATTCTGTGGAGCTTCCTTTTCAATTTAGAAAGATCTGAGGGCATAGGGCAGTGGTTGTTAACCAGGGTACCATGGCACTTTGGTGTGCCATGGACAACAGCTCAGGGTTCCCCACATTTTCTATGAAGATTTTGACAAAAATGTTAAAGTTGAGTTTCTAATGTATATTTATGGAATTTTTATTATGCACAATATGCTCTTTGTTGTCAGGAGACCTAAGACTACCTATACATTTATGAATCACACCCTTCATTTTGCCCATAAGACATGATATATAAAATGTGAGGGGTGCCCTGGTGCCCTGAAAATTCCAGATTGCATGTTAGGGTGCCTCAAATGAGACAAGATAAGAAACACTGGCATAGGGTCCCCACTGGAGAGTTTATCTCACGTTTATCACATGTCAGTGAAGTGTTTCTCATCCAGAGTGTCACTTTAGTGTGCCATGCACATCTACTTAGGGCACCCTTTTATCTCTGAAGACTTTTACTAAAATGAATGTAAAATTACAATTTGTTTATAGAAAGCTATGCACTATATGCTTATTTTAGTCCTTCTGGTGGTGAGAACTATGAATACCTGCATATTTATATATCTGTAACCTTCACTAAAACCTTGACAAATTAAATAAAATGTCAGAGGTACCCCAAGAATTCCAGACTACATGTTAGGGGAGCCTTGAGCAAAAACCTTGATAACTAATGCCTTAGTGCAAAGCCCCCAAGGATTCAGGGGATGCAGTCAATTGTTGTTAACGATATGGTGCACATCTCAACAGCAAAAGTCTATAAAGAAAAACTTTGACAGGTGTAATCCAATGAGGTAGTGACATATTGCACGATACACAATGACTAGAGGGTTTATGTGCCAAGGGGGAATAAACAATCCAAATCCTTTTATCCAATGGAGCCTCTTTTTTATTTTGGAGATATCTTAGGGTCTTTTGTATAACAGCAATCTGGAGCAATTCCGGAGAACACAAATTGTACCATAGGGGAGACATAAGTATTCCCATGATTCTCACTGATTTAATTTGGGCATTTAACACCCTTGGATGCTAGAGAAGTCTCTAACCCTGTTAGCTAGCTAGAGGTGATGAGAAATGTAGACAGCTGGAAGGGACTGCAACGTCCTACGGCTGGTTGGGGATGAAAGTTGTAATGCCCCACAATCTACTACCAGTGCAATAGAATCCATCAGGGAATCCGTGCTGAGAGTGAAAAGGAGTAACAGCATAGATTGACTCTGCCTAGCGCTCTCCAAGAGTGTCTCTCACTAGGACACACAGGGGTGTATTCAGAAAGCAAAAGAGGGAATCCAACTATATAAAAATTATCCCATTTAGTGTTGCACGGGCATTTGCAACACATAATTTTCTTTCAGCATGATAAAAGCATGAAGATGCACTTAATGTGAGTTGTCTTTGGGTTTTTTTTTTTTGAGTGGGGGGTGTTACTGATCTGCTTGTTGCTAAGACAGGAAGTGGAAGTGACGACACAACACAACTTCAACTACTCATGACAAGTAGGAAAATGCTGTGTTATTCCACATCCGTTGAAGCCTTCTGGCAGTGCATTAACCGACCAACGCACATCATTTTCTACAAGCTGCAAAGAAACACGTTGGATAACCGTATGGCACAAAATGGGAATGAAGTAACACCTCAAAGTGATTACTCTATTCTGTACGGTGACAATGTTCAGTTTTAAAATAAGTCTAATCTTAAAGTAAACCACAAAAGATACTGCTTTCATTAAAACTTCTATGAAACACACTTAATTGAAGGAAGAATTTGAACTTGCATTAAAATTGCAGTTGAATTTTACTTTCTAAATTACCTTGCCGATCTTATACAACTTTCAACGTTTTTTTTTTTTTTGTCTATCTACGTTGTTAGCCAGTTCATTAGAACGTGTAATTTCACAGTCCATACCTTAGTAACGTTAGAGAGAAGCTCCAGTGCCTTCACATGAAGATCTGTTTCATGGCTATCCAAGAGCAGTTTCAGGGATGACAGAAGCATTGAGTGGCTTAGCAACAGTGTACATATCTCCTTTATGCACTGCAATGAAAAAGTACAGCATTCCATTATACATGTATACTTTAAAATTGTGTGGGGAGACAAACATTTTCAAAAATCTTATTGATTTAAAAAGGGCTTTTAACCCCTTGAATGCTAGACAGTGAGACCTCTGTAGCATTCCAAGGGTTAAAATACTCATTTAAATGCAATTTGGGAGTTTATAATGTAGCTGGTCTCCCCAGAATTGCTCCTCCTGCCTTTTGTACATCTGTCCTACTGAAGACGATGAACAAAAAAGAACTTTCTGGAACAAACCACTTATAAAATAATTCGCTAAATTGTTTGTCAGAAGCCGTCATGTGCAGTAGAGACGGCTGCGCGTGCTGCAGTCATGCACACTACAGACTGCCAGCACTGCAGCTGATGATGGAGCAGGGCTCCGAATTCAGACCGGGGTCCTCGACTGCGGTCTGAATTCGGAGAACCCCTCTCCGTATCAGCCGTGGCGCTGGCAGTCTCTACTGTGCATGACTGCAGCACGGCCGTTGAAGGGTGGCACAATGGCCCGTGTACACGGGCTCCTCAACTAGTTACCTATATACCGCAAGCTAAAGAGGGAGAACCAGCTACACCAGGACAGAAACACAATTTTCCACTGGTTTAAACTCATTTGTATATCCTTGGATGCTAAAGAAATGTCCAGTGCATTGCAAAGCAATGTGTTGGAGACCTCTCTAGCACTAAAGAGGTTAAAAGCCTCATTTGATCCCTTTTGGTTTTATGCATAAAGCCCTTTGGCCTAGCAATGGATGAGGCATCCTATGTCCCTCAGATTAGCCTCCAGTTATCAGAGCACTGAAGGGTTAACAGCCCAGTTTAAAGAAATAGTAATGTTTCACAAAAACAGCAGCTCCAATTAATCTTTATAGTATCTGGGCCATGGTGAGTGTTATTTCAGTTCTGTCAGAGCTGTAGTTCAAGAGTAATTGAATGATAAAGTATCCCCCTCCTTCCCCTTTTACTTAGTGTAACACTGCTCACCTCAGATGAGGAATCTGGTTGCTGGACCAGACAGATAACAGCAAGGGACAATCTTCTTACTGTGAGAGCAATGAAAACCCTGCCCCCTTGACAGCTTTTTCCCTTAATTGAAGATTGTTCCTCTCTGCAATCTACCTGGACACACCCTGCTGCTCTGAGCTGAGCAGTGTTACATCAGTAAAAGGGGCAGGAGTGGGGTACTTTATCATTCAATTACTATTGAAGTACAACTCTGACAGAATTGATATAACACTCTCCAAGGCCCAAATAATATGATGATTAATTAGAGCTTCTTTTATTATGAAACATTACTATCCCTTTAAATGAATGGGAAAATGTATTGCCGGCTTATCTTGTTTTACTGTGTTAGTATTATCACCTCTCCTATACGGCCTACTAATTGATGTTTATGTTTTTTCTTTGATAGTTTGAAGAATATTATGCTTTTACTGTACCCATGTATAGCATGACGTAAATATTTGATACAAATAAAGAAAGGAAAAAAAAAAAAATCAATGGGACTAAAAATGTTAATTTGTTCCCTACTGTGCAGTTGGTACACTCCAGAATTACACCTTTATTTCTTAGTGAGTCATTCTCAGTGAGGCGGAGTGCTAAGGGGAACTGGATCATTTCTGAAGGAAACCAACTGCATTATAAAGAGCCAATACATCCTCCTCCAATTCCTTTCTAATTAAAGGGATAGTAATACTTCGTTTTATCTTTATTTTATTTTGTAGGCATTAAAAAACATGAAGAATGATACAAGTCTTATCTCTCAAACCTGTATGGTTTGAGAGATATTCACAAGCAAAGTTTCCCCTCACTGACCAAAACGGTCAAGTCTGCCATCTAGCTGTCAGATTTGGAATTCGATCCGCAGATCAACAAGTGGCTCTTCAGCAGAGCTGAGACCGCAAGATATAAAAATTACAGTTTCATTGGAAGAGTCTAAAAAGTGTGCTTGCAAACCAGGCACACTTTGTAGACTATTCGAATGAAGTAGCTCTTTTTATATCTCACAATCTGCTGTAGAGCCAAGGCCGGTCCATGGACCGGATTCCAAATCTGACAGCTAGATGGCAGACTTGACCATTGTGGTCAGTGAGGGGAAACTTTGCTTGTGAGTATCTTTCAAATCATAAAGGTTTGAGAGATAAGACTTATCGTTCTTCATGTTTTTTTAATGTCTACAAAATAAAATAAAGATAAAACAAAGTATTACTATCCCTTTCACAAACACAGAGGGACAGACAAAGACAAAGATGGGGAAGAAGACAAAGGGAGGAAGAGGGAAATAGAGTCACAGACAGGGCCGGATTTAGAATTAGGAAGAGTAGGCATACAGGCGCACCAAACAGAGGGGCGCCTGTCAGTGGCATCATGTTGTGTGTGCTACAGGTCTGTGTAGAAGGAGGAGGCACAGACCTCTACTGCTGCTGGACCACCAGGGAAGAGGTAGGCAACGGACACTGGGGAAATGTGAGGGTAATATGAAGATGATGGGGGCAACGTGAGGGCAATATGGAGCTGATGGGGGCAATGTGAGGGCAATATGGAGATGATGGGGGCAATGTGGAGCTGATGGGGGTCATTGTGAGGGCAATGTGGAGCTGATGGGGGGCAATGTGTGGGCAATATGGAGATGATGGGGGCAATATGAGGGCAGTATGGTATATGGAGATGATGGGGCTTTGTGAGAGCAATATGGAGATGATGGGGGCAATGTGGAGATGATGGGGGGCAATGTGAGGGCAATATGGTATATGGAGATGATGGGGGCAATGTGAGGACAATATGGAGATGATGGTGGCAAGTTGGAGCTGATGGGGGGCAATGTGGAGGCAATATGGAGATGATGGGGGGCAAAGTGGAGATTAAGAGCATTGCGGAGGTGACCAGTGGAGATGGCCCACGGGGGGGGGGGGGGGCTTCAGATTTCTGTGCCTACAGGCTCCTGGGATGTAAATCCGTCCCTGGTCACAGACAGAGAGAGAGAGAGCAACAGACATGGGGAAGAAACCAGAGGGAGTCAGAGAAAGAAACAGTGAGTCACCGAGAGACAGAGACATGAGGAGGCAGAATCAGTAAATGAAAGTCACAAAGAAACAGGTGGATACAGATACAAATAGACAGACACTGATATCAGGGAACACAGAAGGGAAAGACAGACTTACAGAGAGAGATGTCAGAGAGACAAAACACCATACGCACAAAGGAGAAATGGAGCAATAAAAATTCTCAAAATTCCAATTGATTTACATGAGTTTAACCCCTGGATGCTAGATAGGCCTCCAACACATTGTGAAGTAACAATTTAGAGACCTCCCTAGCTTTGCAATGTGTTGCATACCTTTATGGCACTCAAAGGGTTAAAAGCCCCATTTAACTCATTAGGAACGTTTATTTATCCCCTGTGGTATATATATGTTTTTCCCTGGAATTGCTCCATTTTTGTCTGGTACATATGACCCAGAGTGTGGGCTGCTTGCAGACACTGGTTTCTATGATACACCCAAGGCGACACCTGGCTGTTTATTGTGCTGATGTGTGAATGATAAAATGGCCGCTGCCTGATCCTGCCAGACTGAAAACATAACAAAACAAAAGTGTGTTAATTTGAAGAAATCCAGAAGAATAACATCTTTATTTTTGTACCTGACGTCACACAAATAGAACTGTAAAGACTGTCACAGGGAAGCATTATGATTGCTTTACAGAAAAGCTAATCAGTCTTTTTCAAAGAAGAGCGTAATTGGCACATAAATGTTGTTTCGCGGGAGATGAAGGAAAATTGCACATTCTTTAGGAGGCGTCTTATTAGCAGATCCATTGTGGACTTGTGACAATTAGACTTTTGTAATGGAGCAATATTACATGTATCTTTCTTTTTCGCGGGGGCACAGAAGTGGCTGGCTGAAAGACTTATGGGACAATTACACTGGCTATTTATGGCATCAGGAGACAGTCTGAATACACTTGCACAGGAATGGTTTGAAGTGTGAAAGAGTGTTGACTTTAGAAGAAATCTGTACTTTGAAATATTCAGTGGCAGCTTCTAGTGATGCAGATTAACCTTTTCGGAGCTGGAGGCAGGGCCGATTTTCCAATTAACTCTTTGGGTGCCAGATAGGTATCCAGCGCAATACCTCTCAGGCAATCAAAAGTTTAAGCAGGGCAGACGACTGCTTAGACTGCACATTTTTTGGGGGGAGGAGACTCAGTTGTGATAGCCACATACCTACATGGTGAATTGCAAGGTGGACATTGCAATCTTATTGTCCCAGAATCAATTTATACAGACCCCTTTACTTGCTACTAATTAACCGCTTGGTGCTAGAGTAGTCTCCAATGTATTGTGTAGCAATGAGTTGGGGATCTCTCTCTACCAATCAATGGCATACCTGGGACTTTTGACTTCTGGTGCTGCTGGGGGGACCAAAAGGGGCTGGGCTATCGTGAGTGGGGACGGAGCATAGTATATGTGCCCAGAGAAGGAATAATAGGCTGGGGAGGAGGAGAAGTGGCAGGGGAGTGGGAGGAACAGACTGGGTAGAAGCAAAAGTGGGTAGAGTTTAATTATGAACTCCCCACATCCGGCGAATCAGCCTCTGCCCCGGATACTGGGTAATAATTAGCAGCAAATCCGGGGCAAATCTGGAGAGTTCCCAGCAATGATCAATGGGTTATTTTTTATGGCTGCATGTTATTGGTTATGAGTATTTTCTGTGCAAGGGAAGAATGAACAGGATTATGGCGGCACCATGTGCTGAGTGGGGGTGTGGTCATGGGTGGAGGAGAGGGAGCCTTGCCTATAAGTGCCTGGTATGTAAAATCCAGCCTTGGCTAGAGGAATAGGCAGTACATTGCAGAGCAACACTTTGCACATTTGTCTACCTCTTTAAAGGAGTATAAGCTTTGCTCATGTTGGGAAAGATAAGATACACAAAAAATTGAGCAATGCTAGGGCAATCCACCTGCACTGTATGGAACAAATAAAAATATCTATAGATTTAAAAAGTATTTTAAAGTCTTGACTCTCTAGCTGCTGTTCCACTATAAACTGCATCATCATCTAGCTAAGGGGGGTTGGATCTGTAGTCCAACAATTACATACCAATAAAAGAAGCCTAACTGGTAAGCAATTTCATTCATACAAATACTGTCCATTACAGTTCTAGGGCTGGATTCAAATGCAGGTGTTAACTTAATGCCTTCTTTTATCTCCAGATTTCCCATAGACTTCAATAGGAACTTTTTTTTTATAAAACAGGAAGTAACCTTTATCTCCTGCATTTGATTCCAGCCCCTACAGTGTTGCCTGGATAGCACTTTGAGGGTCAAAGGGTCGCTCAAAGCATTACTCTGCAATGCATTCTACAGCCCTCTGGTGCTCAAATGATTAACCCTTTAAGTGCCAGGGATGTGCTCAACGCACCTCTCTGACACCCAAAGGATTAAACACAGCTTCCATTTTGACTTTACACATTGTGCAAGTTCATAAAATGTAAAGTCAATTTACCTAAACTTTTTATTATTATATCTTTCAGCTTTACCTTTTTCTTTTGTTTCACATCCTTGACATTGAGTTCCCTGGATCTGACTACAGAGAGCTTTCTGTTGTGGACTGAAAGCAAAGCTATTTCTACAACATTGCACAATTACCTGCAGCTCTGAGCGATGTGTATACTGTAGTGGCAGGCTTTTACTACATGGTTTCGCTATCTTTTTTTTAACATTCTATCATTTTCTTTATATTGTATACATTTTTCAATGTCACTCTACCTTTAGGCATGCTCTTATCCTTTCTTGCCTGGACTACTGCAACTCTTTACTTATTGGTCTTCCTGCTAACCCTATCTCTCCTCTTCATTCAATTCTTAATCTGGCCACCAGAATACTCATCCACTCCTTCAAAACAGTGCTCACCCCACCACTTTTAAAATCACTGTCTTGGCTTCCCATAAAGCAGCATATCACATTCAAAATCCTCTTCATTACCTTCAAGGCTCTCCATCACTTGTCCACGCCTTACATCTCATCTTTGATATCACTCCACATACCTGCACGTCCACTATGCAGCACACATGGTGGACGACTCTCTGCCCCTTTAACCACTATCGCTGTTTCACGACTGAAGGCTTTCTCCCTTGATGCTCCCTACCTCTGGAACTTCCTACCACCCAGTATCAACCAAGCCTCAACCCTCAACAACTTTAAATCCAAACTAAAAGAACACCTCTTAAGTATACCAACAGTATTATATGAAAACATTTATCTCATATATCACAAACTGCACTTCCTCCTCTACCAGGTCGTATCTGTATGTCACCCATCCTATACTTAGATTGTAAGCTCTATGGGGAAGGGATCTTTTATCCTAATGTATACTTACCTGTTGTTCCCCTTATGACTGCCTATATAAGAACTTAATGACTGCACTTACAATACCCCTTCTATAGTAAATGTAATCTGTAAAGTGCCAAATACACTGGTTGGCTCTGTATAAATAAAAATATACAATACAATACAATGCTGCTCTCCCTCTGCTTTCACAATACTACAAAGAAAGATCTCTGGACATATGTCAGAAAGCTTCTTATCAGAGAGATGATAGTGTAAAACATAGATGAAAATGAAAAAAGGTATAGGCAATATGACTTTACATATTATGAACTTACAGAATAGGTTAAGTATAAAAAGAGATTTGCTTTGACTTTAAAACAAAAAAAAATAGTGTTGGGTACTTCATGCATTATGCGCCTCATGTTCAAAAGAAAAATAACTCGAGCTGGGGTATGCCAACTGCTTTACAAAGGGCATATACAAATCCCCAGTCAATCTTAACCCTTTGATAAAAGCAGCTCCAATTAATCTTCATAGTAATTGGACCATAGAGAGTGTTATTTAGATACTGTCAGCGTTGTAGTTCAAGAGTAATTGAATGATAAAGTATCCCCCTCCCGTCCCTTTTACTGATGTAACACTGTTCACCTCAGAACAGCAGAGAGGTGACCAGGTAGATTGAAGAGAGGGACAATCTTCAAATAACATATGGGAAAATGCTGAAAAACCTGTCAAAGGGGACAGTGTTTTCATTGTTCTCACAGTAAGAAGATTGTCTCTTGCTGTTATCTGTCTGGTCAAGCAACATCTGAGGGAAGGTGGCTTAGACTAGGTAAAAGGGGTGGGAGGGGGATACGTTATCATTCAATTACTCTTGAAATACAACTCTGACAGTACTGAAATAACACTCTCCATGGTCCAAATACTAGGAAGATTAATTGGAGCGGTTTTTATTTTAAAACATTACTATGCCTTTAAAAGTCCCATTTCAACCCTATGCAAATCAATGTGTCTCTGAGCTGATACAGTGTATTTGGTTTGCCCCAGAACAGAAACACTTTTACTTTGCGAATATGGCCCTGTAACTCTCACTGCCATAGAACAGCATAAAGGCGAATGGAACTGATACTGATAATCCCTGCAGGTGACCTGAATGAAAGATCGTTGGCGCAATGAAAATCTCAGTGTAAGAAAATCTTGTACATTCTTCCACTCTCTACTAACAGGCTTCTGAACGAGAGTGTTATTTAAAACATATTTAACCCTTTGAGGACCAGAGAGGTGCTAAATGCATTGCAAAGCAATGTGCTGAACACCCCCTCTAGCACGCAAATAGTTACTAATATGCAGTGGATATATTAAAAGCATAGATTATTTATATTATTTTATATACAATATATTTAAAAATACTTTAATGTAATAGAATAATCTATTTATGAAAATATATTTTCCCCTAGGTTAATCGAGTTAGCATTAATATTCATTAGCTTTCATTATTTGTAACGGTTTAATTAGTGCAGATACGGGATAGCTGCGACTCCCGCAACTCCCTTCAGCCTCAGCATAATATATTTTATATCAAATCATGTAATATTTAAATTGTTTACTTAAAAAAAGCCCCCCTACCATCCAGGTTGGTATAATTAGCATTAAGATTAATTGACCCGTTTTAAAACCTTATTTTAATATTTATTTCATTGCTAATTAACCCTGATGTGGGATACTTGTGTCTCTCCAGTTGTTGTCCAGCTACAAATCCTCTCTGCCAGCCAGTGGAGGATGATGGAAGCTGTAGTACAACAACTGAAGAGCCACATGTTCATCACCATGGAGTTAACCTTTTCTGTGAGGGAGTGGTGTACCTAGTGATTGAAGGCTGCAGTATAAAACAGTTTTGTTCCCCAATTTGCTATAAACTATTGAAAAACAAACATTTCTAATCCACTCCGATGTTGTTCTTCACAATACTGGTCTCTTTATTAACTGTTTGAGTGTTTTCTGATGCACTGAATACCCATCTGGGACTCAAAGGGTTAAGAGAAAAATGAAGGGATAGAGGATAAAGACATCATGGTTTCAATACATTAAGAAGTTGCAATGCATTTAAAGGGACACACTTTCAAATAAACATAACTGATTATCTTAGTCTGGGCAGAACATCCCAATGGCCACTTTTATTTACAGTTGTAAGCAAAATTATTCAATCGCTATCTTTTTGTATCCTGTTCCTTGTTTGTGAAGGGCAATTATCTCTTCTCTTAACTTTCTGTACCATTCTTTCGACCCAGCCATATTTCTAGCATGCAGTGAAACGTGACACTCAGCAAACCCCTAGCCAGTTCAGGTATTTAATGTGTTCCAGCTCAAGCACACCTGGTGCATCTAATGAAGCCCTTGATTAGTTGCATCAGGTGTGCTTGAAACAACATCTGTTTTGCATATTTGTGCTGTTGTGAGGGATTCCATTCAGGAGGTTGAATAATTTTGAGACTGGAGAAGTCATTATAAGTTGCATTTTCAGTTGAATTTGGGGAAATCACTTGAAGCATTTGTTGTGTTGAGCTATTTCAATTGCTTTTGTTTGATTTGTTCATTGCAAACAGCTGAAAGTCTGTAAATTTTGACAATAAACCTGATTTGCAGTGGAGGTTGAATAATTTTGATCACAACTGTAATTCTACATGTATTGGTTCCCCAAAATGAATCTTTATTTTGTGCTGGATATTATGTCCACTCCTACATCTGAAAACATCTTAACACCTTAAGGACCCATGACGGTGCAGGACCGTCATGGGTTGCAAACCCGTTAAGGACCCATGACGGACCTGCACCGTCATGGGTTAAACTCTTCCATCGCGGCCGCACGGAGCGATGGAAGAGTTCAAGCCGCTTGTTACTAAGTGTCCCGGTATCGGGACACTTAGTAACAAGCGGCTGAAACATTGTTGCAACATGCGATTCGCTTCAAAAGCGAATCACATGTTGCAAAACCTGAATGACAGGGACAGTATTTGTAAATACTGTCCCTGTCAGATCTCTCTGCCTCCCTCCACCTTGCATACTGCTGAGGTGGAGAGAGACAGAGAGACATGCTGTTACTGCCTTACTGTAAGAAAAAAAGTCAAAAAAAAAGTTTAAATAAAGAAATTTAACCCTTTGATCACTGTTCTGCAGTGATCAATAAGTGCCCCCCCATCTGATCACTCTTGGAGTGATCAATTTGCTGCAGATCAGTGTTTTCTGATCTGTGGGACACCCCCCATCCCCCTAGATTTTTTTTAGATTTTTTTAAAATTTTTTAAATTTTTTTTAAATTTTCTTTTAATTTTTTTTAATTTTTTTTTTTTTTTTTTTAATAGTAAATATTCTTTAGGTATTTTGGTAGGTAGTTGGGTAGGTTTAGTGTAGACGTGTGTTAGGGAAAGTTTTAGGGATAGATTTAGGTTTAGGGGAAAAAAAAACCAAAAAAAACCAAACCCCCCCCCCAAAAAAAAAAAATATATATAATAAGCGCCGTTTAGATAGGTAGTTCAATTGGGTTAGGTAGGTTCAGGATATACGTAGGTTAGGGTAAGTTTTAGGGTTAGATTTAGGTTTAGGGATAGCGTAAGGAAAAAAAAAACCAAAAAACCCCAACCCCCCCCCCCAAAAAAAAAAAAAAAAAAAAATATATATATAATATGTGCAGTTTAGATAGGTAGTTCACTTCGGTTAGGTAGGTTCAGGATATACGTAGGTTAGGGTAAGTTTTAGGTTTAGATTTAGGTTTAGGGATAGCGTAAGAAAAAAAAAAAACCCAAAAACCCCAACCCCCCCCCCCAAAAAAAAAAAAAAAAAAAAAAATATATATATATATATATATATATAAGTGCAGTTTAGATAGGTAGTTCATTTGGGTTAGGTAGGTTCAGGATATACGTAGGCTAGGGTAAGTTTTAGGGTTAGATTTAGGTTTAGGGATAGCGTAAGAAAAAAAAAAGTTTTTTTAGTGGGCAAAATGCAGCGCAGGTACAGCGTTGAAGAGGCATATGCCTTTTTGGCGTCTGACTCTGAGGCAACAGACACTGCGTCAGATTTTGACACAGCGCAGTTTTCAGAAAGTGAGAGCAGCTCTAGTGATGACGCTGGGCCTTCTGTCAAGAAAAGACGCACTGCCCCAAGAGCTGCTCTGGCAACTGCCCCAGCACCTGCCAAAAGAACTGTCCAAAGACCTACCAAAATACCTACCCAAAGAAATGCCCCAAGTGCTGCCCCAAGAGCTGCCCTGGCAACTGCCCCAGCACCTGCCAAAAGATCTGCCCAAAGACCTACCAAAGAAATGCCCCAAGTGCTGCCCCAAGAGCTGCCCTGGCAACTGCCCCAGCACCTGCCAAAAGATCTGCCCAAAGACCAGCCCAAAGAAATGCCCCAACACCTGCCACTCCGGATCCTAATGAATGGGTATCAATTTATGCCCACAAATCTCAGAATTCACAGGCAACCCAGGGATTCAAATTGATGTGGAAGGATTTACCCATGATCATTTTTTTTATTTTTTTTTTACTTACGTCATGGTTTACGAGGGATTGGTGGTAAAATGGCTGTGTATAAAATTGGAACACACACCTAAAACGAGAGCCTGGGGTGTCTACTTTCCAAAAATATACACTTTTAGGGGGAAATCTTAAAAAAAGAGCACTGTTACACAGCCCCAAATGAGACATGGCACCAGTAACGCAAGCTGTGAAGATTCAAAGTGTGAACCTGGAAACGCGCATGTTCCAATTTGGCCCCCGTAGCTCCCCCAAACCATGAGAAAGCTATGCATATGGGGTATTGCCGTACTCAGAAGAAGGAGCTGAACACTAATCAATTCAGTTTATAAAATCTTCACCTATTCTGTGCTTGAAATTCACATCAACATTGAAGGCAAAGTGTGAAAAATGCTGAATTTTTTTTACTTACGTCAAATTTTCACAGGATTGGTGGTAAAATGGCTGTGTATAAAATTGGAAAACACACCTAAAACGAGAGCCTGGGGTGTCTACTTTCCAAAAATATACACTTTTGGGGGGAAATCTTAAAAAAGAGCACTGTTACACAGCCCCAAATGAGACATGGCACCAGTAACGCAAGCTATGAAAATTCAAAGTGTGAACCTGGAAACGCGCATGTTCCAATTTGGCCCCCGTAGCTCCCCCAAACCATGAGAAAGCTATGCATATGGGGTATTGCCGTACTCAGAAGAAGGAGCTGAATACTAATCAATTCAGTTTATAAAATCTTCACCTATTCTGTGCTTGAAATTCACATCAACATTGAAGGCAAAGTGTGAAAAATGCTGAATTTTTTTTTACTTACGTCAAATTTTCACAGGATTGGTGGTAAAATGGCTGTGTATAAAATTGGAAAACACACCTAAAACGAGAGCCTGGGGTGTCTACTTTCCAAAAATATACACTTTTGGGGGGAAATCTTAAAAAAGAGCACTGTTACACAGCCCCAAATGAGACATGGCACCAGTAACGCAAGCTGTGAAAATTCAAAGTGTGAACCTGGAAACGCGCATGTTCAAATTTGGCCCCCGTAGCTCCCCCAAACCATGAGAAAGCTATGCATATGGGGTATTGCCGTACTCAGAAGAAGGAGCTGAATACTAATCAATTCAGTTTATAAAATCTTCACCTATTCTGTGCTTGAAATCCACATCAACATTGAAGGCAAAGTGTGAAAAACGCTGTTTTTTTACTTACGTCAAGTTTATGAGAAAGTGGTGGTAAAATGGCTGTGTAAAAAATTTGAAAACACACCTAAAATGAAAGCTGGGGGTGTCTACATTCCAAAAATATACACTTTTGGGGGGAAATTCTGAAGTTCAGCACTGGAACATAGCCCAAAATGAGTAATGGCATCAGTTAACCAAGATGTGAAAATTCAATATTTGTTCAAAATTGGGCCCCGTAGCTCCCCCAAACCTTCAGAAATCTATGCATATGGGGTATTGCCGTACTCAGAAGAAGGAGCTGAACACTAAACAATGCATTTTTAAAAATCTTCACCTATCATGTGCTTGAAATTCACATCAACATTGAAGTGCAAGTGTGAAAAACGCTGTTTTTTTAACTTACGTCAAGATTTACGAGCGATTGGTGGTAAAATGGCTGCGTAAAAAAATTGAAAACATACATAAAATGAAAGCCTGGGGTGTCTGCTTTCCAAAAATATATACTTTTGGGGGGAAATCTTAGAGTGGAGCACTGTTACACAGCCCCAAATGTGACATGGCACCAGTGATGCAAGCTGTGAAAATTCAAAGTGTGAAACTGGAAACACGCATGTTCCAATTTTGGCCCCGTAGCTCTCCCAAACCTTGAGAAACCTATGCATATGGGGTATTGCCGTACTCAGAAGAAGGAGCTGAACACTAAACAATGCATTTTTAAAAATCTTCACCTATCATGTGCTTGAAATTCACATCAACATTGAAGTGCAAGTGTGAAAAACGCTGTTTTTTTAACTTACGTCAAGATTTACGAGCGATTGGTGGTAAAATGGCTGCGTAAAAAAATTTAAAACATACATAAAATGAAAGCCTGGGGTGTCTACTTTCCAAAAATATATACTTTTGGGGGGAAATCTTAGAGTGGAGCACTGTTACACAGCCCCAAATGAGACATGGCACCAGTGATGCAAGCTGTGAAAATTCAAAGTGTGAAACTGGAAACGCGCATGTTCCAATTTGGGCCCCGTAGCTCTCCCAAACCTTGAGAAACCTATGCATATGGGGTATTGCCGTACTCAGAAGAAGGAGCTGAACACTAAACAATGCATTTTTAAAAATCTTCACCTATCATGTGCTTGAAATTCACATCAACATTGAAGTGCAAGTGTGAAAAACGCTGTTTTTTTAACTTACGTCAAGATTTACGAGCGATTGGTGGTAAAATGGCTGAGTAAAAAAATTGAAAACATACATAAAATGAAAGCCTGGGGTGTCTGCTTTCCAAAAATATATACTTTTGGGGGAAATCTTAGAGTGGAGCACTGTTACACAGCCCCAAATGAGACATGGCACCAGTGATGCAAGCTGTGAAAATTCAAAGTGTGAAACTGGAAACACGCATGTTCCAATTTTGGCCCCGTAGCTCTCCCAAACCTTGAGAAACCTATGCATATGGGGTATTGCCGTACTCAGAAGAAGGAGCTGAACACTAAACAATGCATTTTTAAAAATCTTCACCTATCATGTGCTTGAAATTCACATCAACATTGAAGTGCAAGTGTGAAAAACGCTGTTTTTTTAACTTACGTCAAGATTTACGAGCGATTGGTGGTAAAATGGCTGCGTAAAAAAATTTAAAACATACATAAAATGAAAGCCTGGGGTGTCTACTTTCCAAAAATATATACTTTTGGGGGGAAATCTTAGAGTGGAGCACTGTTACACAGCCCCAAATGAGACATGGCACCAGTGATGCAAGCTGTGAAAATTCAAAGTGTGAAACTGGAAACGCGCATGTTCCAATTTGGGCCCCGTAGCTCTCCCAAACCTTGAGAAACCTATGCATATGGGGTATTGCCGTACTCAGAAGAAGGAGCTGAACACTAAACAATGCATTTTTAAAAATCTTCACCTATCATGTGCTTGATATCAACAGTAGTATTGAAATGTAAGTGTGAAAACTGCAAAAAAACTAAATATTACCACAATTTTGAAATTTTTTTCTGGAAAAATAGCTGCATGAAAAACTCAAAAATTCTCCTGATTATTTACCTTATGTTGTCTAGTTTTCAGAAACATATACCTTTGTGGGACATTTTTGGTTCTGGCACCGTCAGCTAAGCTATGATGCTCACATGCCAATTGTTGAGAAATCACAAGTTGGAAATAACGGCAGCCATCTTGTAATATTTACCTTGTAAATGTGAGTAAAGGACTAAAATACTAGGCATATGGGGTATTCTTATATTCAGGAGAAGCAAATGAATATATTTAGGGGTATTTTTTTTTCATTAACTAATAGTATGCAAATCCTGACAGAAAAATGTAAGCAAAATGTTGTTTTTTTTCAATTTTTTTCCTCTTTTTTTCTATTTTAATCAAATTAAACAATGAGGTATTCATATAATTGTGGTATCAAAAGAAAGCCCTACTTCCGCTTAAAAAAACAGTATATAATTTATGTGGGTGCACAAAAGGAATTAAAGAGAAAACATGGTTGAACAAAGACATAGTCAAAAAAGTCAAAATTGCTCCGGTCCTTAAGGGAAAACGACATCAGATTTTCCCGGTCCTTAAGGGGTTAAGAAGCATTAAGTGTCTCCATACATGTATTCGGAATCCAGTAATAATTAACTTTTCAGTGCCAGAGAAGTGTGTTAAATAACTCTGACACGCAAAGGGTTAAAGATTCATTTTGAGAACCAGTTCATAATGGTCATTAGAATTTTCTGCCCAGATTAAGGCAGGTGGGGTTTTACTAGGAGTAGCTGTTAGCTTTCCTGTAAGAAATAGGGAGAGTATTTGCCTTGGCATTGTGCATCTACACTGGGTTATAATCTGGCAGGACATGATTATACATTTTGATTAGAAATTCTCCTGTTGAGAACAGCAAATTTCAATCTTATTTCAAGGGCTACAGTAAATCTTTTTTTCCCTCTAAACTGATACACAGAAAGCAATTAGTCCTTTTCTTTTGTTTTAAGTACAAATATAACCCATTGCAAAGAGTAAATGCTAATCTTGACAGAAAAATAGCATCTGAATACCAGTTCCCAAAGGGAAAGTTAAGACCAAGGACCTTATTCATTAAGCTAAAGAGGTGCAATGTAATTGCACCATAGAGGGAAATATGAAATCACATCATACGATGCTCAGTCACTTTGGTCCCACTGTTGGCCGCTTCTCTCACTCAAATACACAAACACTCTCACCTTCTATCTCACTCGATCTCCCCTTAAAGGGATAGTAATACTTCGTTTTAACTTTATTTTATTTTGTAGGCATTAAAAAAATGAAGAATGATATAAGTCTTATCTCTCAAACCTTTATGGTTTAAGAGATATTCACAAGCAAAGTTTCCCCCTCCCGCCCCTTTTACCTACTGTAAACAGTCTCTTCTCAGATGTGGAATGCAGTCCATAGACCAGACAGATAACCGAAGGGGACACTCTTATTCCTATGAAAACAATGAAAGCCCTGCCCCCCTTGACAAGCTTTTCAGGTTTTTCCCTTATCTTAATTGAAGATTGTCCCTCTCTGCAGTCTACCTGGACACCTCCTTTCTGCCCTGGCTGAGAAGTGTTACATCAGTAAAAGGGGCGGGAGGGGACACTTTGCTTGTGAATATCTCTTAAACCATAAAGGTCTGAGAGATAAGACTTATATCATTCTTCATGTTTTTTTAATGCCTACAAAATAAAATAAAGTTAAAACGAAGTATTACTATCCCTTTAAGTATTTGCTTTGTGTTGCCTGCTATGGATACTTGACTTCAGTGAGCTGATCCACTGGCACTAACATGTAATACCAGTGACTGCGTTTCAGGGTACGTACTAGAGCACATGTGCAGGAAATGGCTTAAATTCACACAATTTCCTCTACACCTTCAGAGTACATGCCAATAAACAGGGTGTAGAGGAAAGGAACACTCTGAAACACCCATAGACTGAACCACTGACCTCTCCTTGACACAAGCGGCATTTAGGACAAAAATTTGTTGAATGTAGCTTAATAAATTGATGATAGGAAGGCACAGAGCCTGCAAATCGATTCCTAAGTGCCAGATGGAACTCAGAATTGTATCTGTACTATTGCTCCGCTCTCAGTGACACAGTGGTCGTTTACTTCTATGAGGGGGATGTACCTGATAAAATGGCCATGCACTGCGCGTGTTAAAGGAACAATGTACTTCCGATTTATGAAAGTTATTTACTTACCAACATTATGAAGCATTTGAGAGGTACTTTTTCTCCGTGTCCTCCCTGTTCTTTATTTAACTTGGCTCTCCATTTTTTTTTATTTTTTTTTTATAACACCCTCCACCCATTTGGTTTTTCATTTTACACCCCCCCATCCTTAATCCTTCAAGGTCCAGAGAGGTGCGCAGCACATTGCTCCACAATGTGTTGTGCACCTCCCTGGACCTTAAAGGGTTAAAAGAAATGTAACCCTTTACTTGTGTTTTTATGTTTCTCATTTGTGTTTTATTTATTGTGAAAAACAATTTGTCATGAATACTTTCCTTTGCAAATCAACACACAGAGAATCCCTGCCAAATGTCCACGTATCACAAGCACAAACATGGCGGACTGTGCTGCTCACAGCCATTCTTTGAACCAATCTTTCACAAACTTCTGATCATTATCACATTTTGGCAATGTGGATGTTATTATGTTGTATAGCAACTCTGAAGATAGACACTGGAAGAAAGTCTTGTACCCTTCATGGAAATGCCCTATGCCTACGTATTGGGAGATACATCCCAGTTTGGGAATTGCTAATTCGATTCTTAGAGAAGCTGAGAAAGCTGAACTACTAGAGGAATCCATTTTGTCTTTAAAGATAATTCAAATGACATAAAGGATACCTGTCTAGTACAGAGCACTATTGAAAATCATGACAGATGGCTTCAAATCAGATAGGATGTTGATCCAGGGAAATATCTGACTGCCATTAGGAGTCAGCAAGGAATGTTTTCACCTATTTGAGTCTTAATTGGAAATGGCTTCAATGAGGTTTTTTTTTTTTTCTTTCGCATTCCTCTGGATCAACAGGGTTGTTTTTGCATGGGTTGAACTTGATGGATGAATGCCTTCTTTCAAACGAGAAGAACACAGGAAGGGAGTGCTCATACGGATCCACTCGACATCAGAAAGCCAGTTAAAATTGTACAATTAAAATCATCTTTTATTTCTTTCCATTAAAATTATGTTCTCACAAACAGATATGGACAATGGTCAAAAGGCAATACACGATCCATCTAACGCGTTTTGTGAAAGGCCCTTATTCGTAGGCTATGAATAAGTGACCTTTCACAAAACGCGTTAGGTGGATCGTGTATTGCCTTTTGACCCCTGTCCATATCTGTTTGTGAGGACATAATTTTAATGGAAAGAAATAAAAGATGATTTTAATTGTACAATTTTAACTGGCTTTCTGATGTCGAGTGGATCCGTATGAACGATCCCTTCCTGTGTTCTTCTCGTTTGTTGAAAACCTTTTGCAGAGGTTGCTGGGGGCAGCACCGGGTCCACACGGGCCTAAAAGCCAGGTGAGTGATTTGGATCAAAAGTTTGAACCCATGATGTTGAGCCGCTTTAAGCTATAATTGTTATCGCATGTCTTCTTTCAGCCTCATCAACAAGGTTAGTACACTTTAAGTTACATAGTAACAAAGCCAAGCTTTATTTTGAATATTGCCTAGACTTGAAAAAAATATAGGCAGTGACATCACTTTTAACTTCGGCAAGACATATTCACAGCTACATGTCTGAGGGAGCTACAAGAACAAAATGCAAACCCAGTGCTGCAGCTTTCACAACTTCATCAAGTGTTATAACACACACAACGTATGGGGGACCTTTATGGCAACCATTTACCAGAATACCAGAAGGAAGATAAACTTAGATATTTTTAAACAGAGTTAAACACTATCCATGTTCTACTAGCTATTTATAATAAAAATAGGTTTATAATATAGTCTGAGAAAATAAACTTTAACTGTTGATGGCAGAGTGTGGCACTTTACGCTAATTCACATCGGTGATTAGACAAAATAACCACACACTGTGCTAAAAATGAATCCAGACAGAGCTGTACACTGCGGTGATTTCTAATAGGAGACAGAGGAGAGAGAGAGTTCAGACACTAACAGAACTAAGTAGCATAATTTGCAGGGAATTATCATAAAGGGTCACACAGTTCAACAGCAACTTACAGGTTAATTTCTAGAAACTAGTTTATGGAAAAATGTAAAGTACAACATATAAGCAATATTCAATTTTCAGTAAAAGAAGCCACATTTTTTTCGACGGTGACATGTCCCCTTTAAAGATTTAACCTTCTAAGTCCAGGCGAGTGCCCAACAAATTGCTTTTGCAATCTGCTGGGAACCCCTCTGGCACTCAAAGGGTTAACCCTTTGCTTGCCAGAGAGGTACGCAACGCTTTGCAGAGCAATGTGTTGTGTACCACTCTGGCACTCAAATGGTTAAAAGCTGTCCTTTCCCAAAATGGATGTCTTACCACTTAATACATGATTACAGTCCTACTCATAGGGAGCAAAGTGGGGGAGTTCTGGAGCAAACCATTTGCACTATAGGGGAGAACTAAAAATTCCCACTGATTTAAATGGTGATGTTAAACCCTTGAATGCTATTGCAATGTGTTGGAGAACTCTCTAGCATTCAAGGGGTTAACCCCTTAACAACTGGCATGGGCACCTGTGGCCGGCACTTGGGGACCATAAGGCATTTTTTTTTCTTGCAATTCGATTCAGGGCTCCCTGTGCGGCGTGCAGCTGCGCGGGGACCCCTGAATTCCATGACGTGCCAGGACAGTCACTGGTACTTAAGTGCCGGACAGCTGTGATGGTCCAGGCACGGCATTGGAGACGAAGGGGTTAAAATCCCCATTTTAATCAAAGGGAATTTTTAGTTTTTCCCTACAGTGCAAATGGTTTGCCCCCAAACTCATCTTCTTTTCTTTTGAACATACAGCCCATAAAGTTGAAAGTTATTACTAACTAGTGTAAAAGCCAAGGTTCGGGTAATGTTAACCCTTTGAGTGCCAGAGGGGTACGCAACTCATTGCTTTGCCATGCGTTGCGTACCTCTCTGGCACTCAAAGGGTTAAGCGGACGCTACCTCACTGCCCCACGCGATGCAATCATGCGCAGCAGAGACTGCCTGAACTCACGCAGTCTCTACTGCGCATGACTGCATAGTGACAAACATCCTAGCGAATTATTATATAGGATTCCAGTTTGCATCCATAAAGATGTACATAGGTGAAAACGTCATTAACAAGGTGTGGGCAGACACACTAATTTACAGATCCAGAATGGTAACTTTTCCTTTTCTGTGCATGGAGAAATTACCGATAAAGTTATAAATTCCCCAAATACAGAATGGAGCCATATTAAATTCAATCCCAAGTGCAATTTATTATGTTGAGAAGAACGATAATTATTTCTCTCTTTTTCAGCTGGACATTTTAATTTGTTAAATGAAAACTTGCAAGTATTTTAGTCTGAATAGGAGAAAAAATATTAAACTGAGGCACTTCGCTGCTTCATTTGCAAATCTGAAAATAGTTCTACATTGAAGGATCTAATTAATTCCATTTGCTTTTGGTACATGCACAGCCTGCATTTAAATAGGTTATTAATGAAGGGCACTTCCAAGGCCAGGCTTCTACAATGATAAATATACAGAAAACTTCTGAGCACCATTAACCAGGTAGAAAAGTTTCAGGTGTGAATTTAAATGACCGAACGCCATATAAAAGCATAGCTTTATTAAAATAATAGGCAGCAGTAGGGCTGAGGGAAAGAAACAGCATTGCAGTTTGTTCAAAGTAATCCGCTGCCGGTCATTGTGTGTTAACGGAGGTTACGTTTCATGTGGACAAGCTGTGTCCTGTTTCTGCAGATTTTTATATTCTAGGTAAAATGAGGGTATCTTCAATAGATAACTTTTCAACAAAATGCAAATATTCATGCAATAGACATCTCAATGAGCAAAGCAGAAATGGCTAATAGAATCTAATACATAATGTTCTATTCCAGAGGTTGGGAACTGTGGCTCTTGAAAGTTGCTAATGGAGCCAGAGTTCAAGTAACTCATTGAATGTTTATTTCAAACAATCTGTTTGTGCTAAAATAAGAAAGTTTATTATGAATATATATGATGCTTAGTAAAATTAGGAGATGTTTCATTCAAACCTTATTATACATGGGACTTTTTCTGATAGCAGTATTCTGACAGCAAGGTATTTTCTATTGCATTATAATGGAGAGAGTAAGCATTAGGCTATACCACTCCACCAAATGTGATAGTAACAGTTCCATCTTCTTATGATAGTTTGAGCTGCAATAGCTTTTGAATAAAACACCTTCTAGCAATCTGGGTCCCCTTGCACATACTTTACAATGCATGAATTCTTATTGGAGGAAACTAGATTTATCCCCAGAGATGTTGCTGACAATGTATCATTAGTTACATATACATCAGTTCCTCCTCTGTAAGAATCTTATACACACGGGTTCAACTGCTTCATCAACCCTTTAAGTATCCAGAGGTGTGCGAAACACATTACTTCACACTGCTGTTGTCCTTAAATGGTTAATGGATAACTCATATGCATGCTTAATAATTATTTTGTGCTTTGTCGCTGATACATTACAGGTAAAAGGTGGTACCGTGTCATCTTTAACCAGGGACGCATAGGAAAAATGCATACTGAAGGACTGCTTTGATTTTGGTGAAGTACTGAAATATGCCTATTTCCTATGTGTCCCCGATTAAAAGTGAGATCTGGTCAGCCTACATTAGAGGGAGAAGAGGCAGTATACCTGCACATTAAAAGGATAGTAATACTTCATTATTACTATCCCCCATGTTGTAGCCCTTAAAATTCTGAATTCAAGGATACTAGCAGTATCTCTCAAACTTTTATGGTTTGAGAGATATCTGCTTTCAAAGTTCCGTCTTTTTGCCTTTCCCTTGACGTCAGTGTTCTAGCTGAGAGCTGGGTAATAATCTCAGTGAGCAAGTGGAGGCTCTGCAGGACTCCTGAGATCGCATTATAGAAACAGAAATCCTTCACTAAAATGGTCTTCTACGTGCGCTTGGTTTGTGCTTGGTTTTCAAGCACGCGTGGAAGACCATTTTAGTGAAGGATTTCTGCTTCTTTAACAAGATCTCAGCACTGCTGCAGAGCCGCTGCCGGTCCCGGGACCGGATTCCCCTTCTCTCAGCTAGAACGCTGATGTCAGGGGAAAGGCAAAAAGAGGGAACTTTGAAAGCGGATATCTCTCAAACCATAAAGGTTTGAGATATGCCGCTGGTATAATTGAATTCAGAATTTTAAGGGCTACAACATGGGGGATAGTAATAATGAAGTATTACTATCCCTTTAATCCAGCTTCCCAGCCAGGAATCTTTGGATTTGCACAATGCAGCACTCGCTAATTACTAACATTTTTCCTATAGGCGCATAATTAATAAAAAGTGATACTTGCTCTTTAACCCCTTAAGGACCATTGACGTGGCAGGACCGTCACGCTGGTCCGGCACTTAAGGACCAGTGACGGTCCTGGTACGTCACGTACTTTTACTCACCGCGCTCCTGAGTCTGAGACTGAAGTTGATCGCTCCAAGACAGGAGCTATCTCTTTCAGTACCCTGTTTGGCGTGCCGGAACACGTGATCAGTCACGTGGGACGGCACGTCAAACTTTCCTATCTGGTCCTTAAAGGACCACACACCCCAGGACCGCTGGTCCTTAAGGGGTTAAGGTGATGGGGTGTTGTATACCACATTGGAAGTTGGACACAGGCTAAATGATCAAGGGGAGTAAAGGTTTAAATTGGGAGTAAAGAGAAAAATTAATTTTATGTATATAAAATGACATTTTGAACTCAATTAAACATATATGGCATATAATAAATAAATTAACACCTAATTATTCTCCTTTCCATCTGTCTCTTCTGAGGCGTTGGGTGAAGTCCACAATAATTATTCTCTAAACAACCGCCTGTGTCATTGATTTAACCATGTCTGAGCAGGGACAAACTGTTATCTCAGTTCATTTTCAATCAGTTATACTGTGCATGTGTGTACAATTTCATGCAATAAAATGATCTGCAAATGAAGGGAAGAATTTCTACACTGTACAAGTGTTTCAAGTGGAATCAAAAATCGTAAGGTAGTGATGTCCGGGGACGTTTGTGGCCCTTGGACATGGCTAATCCATCCTTTCATGCAAACTGAATGAACATGTTGCGTGCCAGAGGAGTACCGCAATGCGTTGCGTACCCCTCTGGCATTCAAAGGGTTAAAAGAATAATAATGTTTCATAATAAAAGCAGGTACAATTAATCTTCATAGTATTTGGGCCATGGAGAAATAACACTCTCCATGGTCGAAATACTATGAAGATTAACTGTAGCTGCTGTTTTTGTGAAACATTACTATTAAAAATAATCTTTACCCAATGTTAACAATGAGACAAACAGTTAAAATGTTGTGTTTTTAAGTTTATGCAGCTTATTAGCTTTGCTACAGAATTCATGCAATATTCCGTGTAATATCTTATTTTATACAAGCTGGTCTTTAATACCATTGCATTATTCTGTATTACATTTACATTATTTAGTTGTGTGTGTGCACCACAATTCATGGTTATTTTCTCAGGCTGGTCACCCCGGTCCTGGGTCAATGGATTGATATGAATGACAGGACATTTGTTAGGGCATGGACCATACCTGCATTAGTAGCTTTACAAAACAAAACTAAATACTTTTGCCCATTAATTATCAATAAAAGGTTCTCCATACATTAATATCACTTCTCCAGTTCCTATGTTACTCTATAAAGCCTATGCACTAAGATCTCCAAAGATGGAGAACTCTTAGTACATTGGCTCCAGAGAATAACATAGAAACCGGAGACGTGATATCACATTAGAAGTCATCTCCACTTTATCACCTTCCTATCACACCTTTGTGCATCCCCCACCCCGGTTTAAACTCAAAAGATTCATTTACCCATGGTCTAAAGCCAAGCAAGTCTAGCCTGGTCTAGAGCAAAAGGTTGCATTTACCACTGGTCTAGAGCCAAGTATGCCTAAGCCTTGGTCTAAAGCCAAGCATGCCTAAGCCTTGGTCTAGAGTCAAGGATGCCTAAGCCTTGGTCTAGAGTCAAGCATGCCTATCCCTGGTCTAAAGTCAAGTATGCCTAAGCCTTGGTCTAGAGCCAAGCATAAACTGCCTCCAGGACCTTCTTGCCAAAGCTGGCTTCAGACGAAGCCAGGACATCCACACGGTAGTGTTTGGCACAGAAGTCCAAGTGGTAGTGTTTGGCACAGAAGTCCAAGTGGTCGCCTTGCACAGCTGTTCAGCAGAGGCCAGATTCTTGTAAGCCCAGGAGGCACCAACAGACCTGGTGGACTGTGCTGTAACATGGAACGGAACAGGTTTCTCCCTGGGGCAGCTGGGAGGGAGGTGGGAAGTCCTGCAGCTTCGTGCCGCACACGCAGGGTGCCACGGAACCCGTAAGTGCCACATTTTTATGTTTCATAACTTCAATACCCGGTAAGTAAAAAAAAAAAAAAAAACAACGCTGCTAATCTTCTTGTAGTGGTTGGAACCACTACACGAAAGTTTTTGGTATGTGAATGTTCCCCTTTAATTCAGGATGCAATAGTCACCTTGGATGCAGCCATACCAGCCCTGGGACCCTCAGGGATGACAAACAAAGCATCCATCTTGTGGATGGACTCCGTACTGTGCACATGCTAGAAGAGGATCTGGACACATTCCTGAACATGGAGGTCCAGGAGATCCCTGGAAGAAGCCTTCAGCATGACTCTAGTAACCCAAACAGATGCCAAGGTAGGTCTCAAAGAGGCACCTATGGCAGCAGAAATAGACTTCAGGATAGCTTCAAGCTTAAGTTAAATCCTTAAGCACCGTGGCATCAGCCAAGGGCAAAGCAGTGGATTAAGACAGTTTGGAAATAGGGGGGTCCACCTGAGGAGGTGTAGCCCACTGAGCCAAGGCTGCATCAGAAAAGGGATACAGCTTAAAGAATCTCTTGGAAAGACCAAGACGCTTGTCTGGAGTTTTCTACTCATCCATGATAACCTGATCTAGAGTGGGATTAGGTGGAAACATGGTGCTGGACTTATTTCGCCTTTGAAAGACGTCAGAAGCAGACTATGAAGCTACAGGGTTAACAGGAATGTTAAGGGTATTCAGAACCGCCTTAATGAGATCCTCAGCAGAGGGTTCAGGGTCAGCCTCAAAGGGGACACCATAGATATGGCACGAAGCCCCTTCTGCACACTCATCATCTTCAGACTCCTCAAAAGAATCCTCCTCAGGGGAATCAGAAAGATCAGGAATGCCAGGGGCCTTAGGTGCCACAAATCTGAAGGATGTGGGGGGCTCCCAAGACTGAAGAACCCCCTAAAGAGACAGAGAAAACTGTGCCATTGAGGACTTTAAGGCCTTGACCCAATGTGGCCCTTGTTCATGGCTGGAGGGCCCTGGCAGAGACGTGGGGGCCATAGCACATAAGAAAATGATGTCCGAAATCAGATCCAATCAGAGAAAAGCAAAATGGGCGTTATAGTAATTGCAGTTACTTTCCTAAAAGTACCCAAAAAGCAGAGTTTGAACACCCCCAGGGACCCCAAGAAACTGCAGAGGTACATTGGATTGTAGGACAAGGGGAGACAAGAAGAATGAGCACTCTCTCAACTCGGTACATGAAGTGGTTGCAGAGATATATCCCAAAGCAGTCTGTCCCACAGAAGTCACTGGAGCATTAAAGCTATGTGATAAAGGCCTTTAAAGGCACGGAATTCAAATAAAACGACTAAAGTAAAAGGTATCTAAAAAGTGTCAAAACACATATAGAACACCTAATAAACATGAACAAATGCTTGAATCCAAAAGGAAAGTGAGAAAAAAATCCCCCAATTCACCAAAGAATGGCAGGGAAGGGGTTAATTATCACAAAACAGCCCATATGCTCCAAATATCCAGAGAACAGAGAGATAAAATACCCAGCATGAGTGCAGAAGTTATAAAGAACTCCAGAAAGACCCCTGTGGGACAAGTGGAGTATGGCACTCAAGGGGTTGCTCACCTTCTTTGCAGGTCTTCTTTCTTCAGATTACCATTGAGAAGGAAGAAGCCTCCGAGAGACTCCTTTGGAGAGAGACATGGGATGCAGGATTTTCTCCCCGGGCTTCAAGGCTCCACAGACAGCACCTGTTACGTGGGCAGTCCTCCAGGGGAAGCCAGTAATGGTAATCCACTTATCGGGGGACTTTGGGCACCCCATCCTATATAATAATTCGCTAAGTTGTGTGTAAAGCCTGACATGTGCAGTAGACACCGCTGCGCGTGCGGCACTCATGCGCAGTACAGACTGCCCGCGCCACGGCTGAAGCAGAGCTGGCCGCTCCGAAGGAGCGTCCAGCTCTGTATCAGAAGTGGCGCGGGCAGTCTCTGCTGTGCGTGACTGCCCCGCGACCGGCTGCCAGAGGCACTGTGGCCCATGTAACGGGCTGTTCAATTAGTATGTAAGAAAACAATAAAATGGCTAAAAACTAAGCAGAACTGTTCAAAGCCTTCTAACCAGGTTCATGGAACAAATCTATCTGGCGGGGAGGGACTAAGGTAGCCTGATATGGAGGAGGGGGATGCTCCACCACTGCATTTCTTTCAGAATTGTTCCAGCCCACTGGGAGGAGCTGTCGCCTCCTCATGGTACCTGTATGTCATACTGGATGACAGAAAAAGACATATTTAACACTTTGAACACTAGAGGAGTCTTCATCACATTGCTTTGCAGTGCAACGGAGACATCTCCATGATCCAAGAGGTTAAACCAACTGGAAACAAATGAAAAAGAAAGAAATGGCAGGTATATTTATATTTTGTTTAGAGATAAACACCTTCTAAACTTACGCCTGGATGCCACTGCATCTGATAACATTATCATAGGTTTTCTCTATAAATTCCTCCACACACTTCAACAGGAATCTGTAAGATCAATTCAATGATAACACTTATCAACTGCAATGTAATCTAGGCCTTAGATGCAAGAAGAAAATATAGGAGAGGTAGGCAGGTGGCATTAAAGCTAAGCCCAGGTATATTATTCATGAGCAGCAATTAAGAAGCAGATTGTGTCTCTTCCACGTAAATCTTATTTTAAATACAGCATGATATAAGGATAGGATTCAGGCAAGCGTTGATCCCTGTTGTACACATATTAATACTGTGAAGGCCAGGCATTTTCAGAATCTAGCAAAGCAATACACTGAACACTTCTCTGCCACTCAAAGGGATAACAAGGGCAGGATTTAGTCCATTTTAACAGGAACAAGTAAAAACTTCAGGGGGTTTTGCATGAAGGTGCAATGAATGTGAGCTAAACTCATTAAATTCTCATGTTATTCTACAGAGCCTCTTTTTCAAGTTGGAGGGATCTTGGCACATAGGCTCCACAAAATAATACAGAAAATGGAGGGTTTATAGCACCCTTATCAGAATATAGTGCATATTCTCCAAGGAATCACTCGTGCCATTACTATCCTATATAATAATTCGCTAAGTTGTGTGTAACGCCCGACATGCGCAGTAGACACTGCTGCGCGTGCGGCAGTCATGCACAGTAGAGGCTGCCCGCGCGCGTGGCTGATAGCTCTGTATCAGCCGAGGCGCGGGCAGTTTCCACTGCGTGTGACTGCCCCGCGACCGGCTGCCAGAGGCACTGTGGCCCGTGTAATGGGCTGTTCAACTAGTAAAGATATAATGAATTAAGTGAACTTACTGAATTGGAAGATGTAAAATAAAGAAACTTACACCCCAGATAGGAACTTTTATCCCTTTGTAAGACTGTAAACAAAAATAAAACTTTAAAAGCTTTGAATTAAAAAACAAAGAGGTAAAAAAAGAAGTTAGCCTTAATAAAGTCATCTGCAAAAGTGCCAGGAACCAATTTGTATGCTTCATGGAATGGCTTGACTGCTGAATGCATGGTAAAATATCTGACCTTGCAACCTTTCTGTAAAGATGGGTTACTTCCCCAGGGATCAAACATCAGTCACTGAAACGCTGGATTTTTATTTAAACTTTTAACTTTCATTTGTTGTACCAGCCTTACTGAGGCAGTGGTGGGGTGTACAGTTCTGGAGACCACATGGCCACATCTCCAGTAGAACACATATGAATCTGAGGGTACTATAATGGTGCACTGTCAAAATAGCAAAATGCAACAGGACCTCAACTCTTTTAGTGTCAGATGTTAGATACGCCTCTGGCACAAAAAATGTGGAAAAATGTGATTAGATTAAAACCTTCAAATATATTAACATATTTAATAAAGCTTAGACTGTGATCACTTTTCAGAAAAATAAATATATTAGAAGACAACATCAGCTAACATTGTAAGGTTGGAGACTAAGAAATATGCGCAAACACTTTATGGAATTGCTTCCCAGAGAAAGTGGATACAAACAGTACATGGATTTTGAACTCTTGGTATAGATTTATGGATTGCAAAGATTATTTATATCTGAGCTTGTTAAACAGTTAAGGAAATGGGCAGAGTGTGTAGGCCAATCGGTTCTTATCATCTGTCAAATTATATGCTTCTACAGGCGTGGTGTGCATTGAACACTTCTCTAGTACTCAAGGAGTTAACTGTATGGTTGCATGCACATCCTTATGGGTGATTTTCTACTAAGTCACACCATTCTGTAATGGTGTACAGCTCTGCTGGTTGCATCTAAAGGCAATCATCTTATTTTACTAAGACACTTCCTACAGAAGCAGATACAGTAAAAATAGCCGTGTTTGCTCCTAACAGATGTTCGGTGGGGCAGGCACGACACTGATGATCCACTGGGCAGGTGGAAACCCAGTCATCAACCAAAAACTCCAGGTTTGCACACGCAGCAGTCCCCATAAATGTGCTGTGTCACCTTTGTAGCTCAGTACAGAAGTTCTATAGGGGCCTGAATCACACAGGACAGGAAACTGCATGGTAAAGCACAATATCTTCCTGGGGGAGCAATGGGGGTCTCTTTTCAGGACCCCAAATCTGCTCACTTGATCCTTTGAAGAAACTCACATCTCAACCTGACTTCTTCAGAAAATCTGGTCCCAGGGGAAATGGGGCACTATCCAAGTTATAGTTGCATCTTAATTATGTATTATTCTGCTGGTCTCATGTAATTCCTAGTGAAAAATATACAGGGTCATATCCTGGCTGAAAATCAGCCTACAGTAGTTACCCAATTTTGTCTCTGGCTCTAACTGTACTTGCTTGCTGAAGCTGCAGTTATCTAATAAGCAGTTGCAGGGACCACAGAAGGAGAAGTGGGTGTCAGACACAGTTACATGGGACATCATCCAGACATGACTGGCCGACATCCACGTATGGTCTACAGAGACTGAAATTTGTGATGTGCATCATAACCATTCAGTCTTTCATTTAAATGTCTGCACAGCAATTCCATAGGCAGCTGTGCACAATGTTCCTGATGCAACTCTTCAGTGACCTTCTCCACCCTTTGGAAAGTTGCAGCAGATGTGTCCCCCAAATGACTATAAGCTGGACAATAGTTCATAAGAATCCTTCCATTGAATGCAAGGAAAAGCAAAATACTTAAGGTGACTACTTATTGACCTTTAACCCTTGAAGGACCGGAGGGGTGTCACTGCTTCACAATGCATTGCACAGCCCCCCTGGTCCATAAAGGGTAAATCATACCAACATATTCACCGTGTGGAATTGATCTTAGTACTGAATGCAGTAATTACATATTATTAGTCCTGATAGTAACAGATTTTAGCACAGTCCAAGGACATGATAAAAATTTTACAAAGTAGTGAATATGTTCTTTTCTTTTGCTTTTTAAGATTTCATGTATGTTGGAGGACTTAAAAGACAAACTCATAAATGCATTGTTCTCCTTTTTTGCACATTTAAGTAAAATATGTTGATTTAACAAGATTTTTAAGCAGCTTCATTAGCCACCAGACACCTCTTTGACAAGTACTGAGGGCACACTTCTCTTCAACCTTTAGATGTGTAGAGTAGTGAACAGATATCCCATTAGAGTTTCCCTCCCAGTCACATCCCTTGTCAGATTTGCCTACTTCCCTAGACCCTGTGAATTAAGAAACTGCTGGTGTTTAGTGGTTGAACGCATCTTTAAACTGATTTTATTTACAGCAAATTGCTGGATGAGAACTCTCTCCACATCACAGGAACAGAAGGACCACATACAGCAGATAGACTATTCAAGGGGAATAACGACAGCACAAAGCATTGTGTCTGCAATGGATTGGGAGTGAGATGGGCACTGTTTTGATGGAAGTATAGTGAATGCAATTTCTTGTGTGTCTTGGAGAAAAACTATTAAAATAGTGCAGTTAGATTTTTTTTTCTGTTTATGCTTTATCTTTGCTATATACAATTATTTGTATTGGCCTTGAATATAGAATACTGTTCTGCAACTGCTCATGAAGGCCCTCATGGAGTCCCATGTATGGCTCACCATCTCATAGTCATCCCTCACTGGTGATATCGAACCTTGTCCTTTAGCCACAATTAATTATTCAGTAGTGTTTTAAACCTTGGGTTAAAATCCAGTGGCGTGAGCAGGGTCTGGGAAAAATGACAGCCCACAACAGCTCTTGACCTTGTGCCAGATTTTTATCATAGTCTTCATGGGTTTCATAAGAAAGGGTAGCTTTGATTCATGGGATGGAGGGAGAGTGAATAGACTGAAGAATGGAGAGGATTCAATGAGTGACTGCTCTAATTCTGCCCATTTTGGGGAGTTAGTCTGCAGAAACACAACTATTTGGGCCAATGTTGAAGTTACACAGAATAGTTTAAGGTGAGACACTGCCAAACCACCATGGCCTATCTTCCTAGTCAGTGTATTGACTTGTATCCTAACCCATGTTCCATTCCATTTGAATCTAGAGATGTCATTGAAAGCTCTCAATAATAGAGATCTGAATCTCAACAGGGAAGGAAGCAACGTAGTATAAAATATTTAGAAGGACAAGGGATTGATGGACTATATTCTCCTGAACTAGGACATTACTGCTGGATCCCAGTAGTAAATGTCCATTGTCAAATCTTGAAGAAGAGACTGTTAATTAAATTTGAAAGTTACGTGTAAATAACAGATACCTTATCTTCCACCAGAGGCCAGCTTAACCCCTTCACTCACTGGTCCAAAATAACGCAACCAAGGGCATTATGGCTAGGGCAAACAGAAATGGGGAAAGAGAACACCCCATTATGGTTCCCATTTTGATCTCACCAGATTCTGAAGGGATCTTCATGGTTTGCATAGAAGTTTTGGTGTTACGATATATTATATTTCGAAAGATGTACAATCACAGTATTATATTAACCCCTTCCCGACAATGGAAGTACATGTACATCCCGCAGAAACTGTCACTTAATGACAGAGGACGTACATGTACGTCCCAGAAGTCCGGGTCCCTGCAAGGCTGCACACCATTCGGGGACAACGGATTACTTTGTAGAAAAAAAAATTCCTAGCCGGGCGTCAAGTGACGGCCTTGCGTGCGCGCAGCCGGTCACTAAGGGGTTAAATGATTTTTGTATGTCTTCGGCAGCGAGCTATTGTCCATAGAATTTCTTATGTTGTGTAATGCTTGCATGTTCAAGATGCAGCAGGTCTGGAGGGAAAAGTGTGTTACACAATTTTTGGGCAACTATTAGTGTGCAGGATTATTATGCAACTAAATGAAAAACGATAATTTTCCCATCTTACGTGTTTATTTTCATCTATTAAAATGAGAATACTAAACAAACAGCTCAAAATAAAAAAAAAAAAAAATAAAAAAAAAAAAAATCAGTGATCAATATCACCACCCTTCTTTTCAATAACAGTCATAAGCCTTCCATTCATGGTCTGTCAGTTTCTTGATCTGTTGACGATCAACTTTTTGTGCAGCAGCAACCACAGCCTCCCAGACACTGTTCAGAGAGGTGTACTGTTTTCCTTCAGTGTAAATCTGCTGTTTAAGAAGGGCCCACAAGTTCTCAATAGGGTTTAGGACAGGTGAGGAAGGGGGCCATGTCATTATTTTATCATCTTTAAGGCCTTTACTGGCTAGCCACGCAGTGGAGTACTTCGATGCATGCGATGGAACACTGTCCTGCATAAAAATCATGGTCTTCTTGAAAGATGCAGACTTTTTCCTGCACCACTGCTTAAAGAAAGTGTCTTCTAAAAACTGGCAGTAGATTTGGGAGTTGAATTTGAGTCCATCTTCAACCCGAAAAGATCCAACTAGCTCATCTTTGATAATACCAGCCCATACCAGTACCCCTCCTCCATCCTGCTGGCGTCTGAGTTGAAGTGGAGCTCTGTCATCCAGGCACGGGCCCATTCATCTGGACAGTCAAGAGTCACTCTCATCTCATCAGTCAATAAAACCTTTGAAAAATCTGTCTTCAGATATTTCTTGGCCCAGTCTTGACGTTTCAACTTAAGTGTCTTGTTCAGTGGTGGTTGGGTTTCAGCCTTCCTTACAGTGGCCATGTCTCTGAGCACTGAACACCTAGTACTTCTGGACACTCCAGGTAGGTTGCAGTTCTGGAATATGACAGCACTGAAGGATAATGGGTTCCTGGTAACTTCATGTTTGATTCTTCTCAAATCTCTGGCAGTTAATTTGCGTCTTTTTTTCTCAACACGTTTCTTGCGACCCTGTTGACTATTTGCAACAAAACGTTTGATGGTTCTATGATCATACCCCCATATTTTAGCAATTTCATCCCTCTGAAAGACTTTTTACAATTTTTGACTTTTCAGAGTCCGTTATATCTCTTTTTCTGCCCATTTTGCCTGAGGAAATGAAGCTGCCTAATAATTTTGCACACCTTGACATAGGGTGTTCATCTCCTTAGGCCACACCCTCATTACACAAATACACATCACCTTATATGGTTAAATCCAATAAGCATTCAAGTTTATACAGCTTGGAGTTGGAAAATATGCATAAAAATGATGATATGGTCAAAATACTCACTTGCCTAATAATTGTGCATACAGTATGTGTGTGTGTGTGTATGTATATATATATATATATATATATATATATATATATATATATTTAACTGAAGTTATTCTGGAGTGAACCAACTGCACCATAGGGGACAAATAAACATTCCTAAACTCCCATGCACCTGAATATAGCTTTTTTTAGCAATGCATTGGATACCTCTCTAGCATTCAAGGGGTTAAAAGCCCAATTTACTTTCACAGGAATATTTGTCCCCTATGGTGTAGTCGGTTTACTCCAGAATAACTCCAGTTTGCGTTTATAAATATGGGCCATGTCTTTAAAATGGTCTTTTACAGTGGCGTAACAATAGGGGTAGCAATTGTGACTGGGCCCATCACTCCAGGGGCACGGCCACCCCCTGCAACCCCCCGACAAGCTGAGGTCTGTGCCTCCTTCGGCATAGACCTCTATTAGCAGTTGCGCTTCCTCTCCAGCAATCTAATAATGCAGTGCGCTGGGAGATGACATCATCTCCCAGCATTCTGCATTACTGGAGAGAGGCCTGAGCAGGAGCTCCAGCTGTATAGAGGTCTCTGCAGAAGGAGCCACAGACCTCTCTTGCCATGCCGCTGGACCACCAGGCAGGGCCGGCCCTTACATGGATCCCAGCGGGTCCACGGACCAGGCGGCACTTTGTCAGGGACGGCAGTTTGCTGCCCCAAGGCATGTTTCATTTGTGTGCCGCCGCCAGGTCTATCAGTTTTTCAGTGTGTTCCGGCCATCAATGTCACTGTCAGCGGCCGGGCAGCCCTATGTTCACTCAGTGGTGATGCCTGGTGCTGGCTGATTCACAGACAGAAGCACCAGGCTTGGCTTCGGATTGTGCTGCGCCTCACAGCCAACCCAAACGCACCGAGAAACGGAACTAAAGAGAGAAAAACTGGGAGAGAGAGGAGGCGAGACAGAGATATACAGGTACGTGAACTTTAACCCTCTGAGTGCCTGAGTGCCAGAGGTATCACTGGGAAGGAGAGAGTGACGCTGGGAGGGAGAGGTACTGTTGGGAGGAAGATGAAATTGTGGGTTCGTATAACAAACAGGAAATTAATTAATATGTTTGGACTGCAATAACTTTTGGATTAAAAATATCTCAGCAGTGGAAGTATCATTGTTTTTCTTGGCAGGAATTATATAACACCAAGGTGTCCAAGGTCTGGTGTCAATGGATACCAACAGTCCAAAATTTAAGGAGATATACAGGTACGTGAACTTTAACCCTCTGAGTGCCAGAGGGGTACGCAAAGCAATGTGTTGCGTTTCCCTCTGGCACTCAAAGGGTTAACTGGACGGGTGGGTGTAGCACTGGATCCACAGGGGAAGCAAGGTAATGCGGGGACCCATGAAGTACACAGATACAGAGTCAATATCTAACTATTGGATTCAACCACACGCTGCTGAGCTCCAGGACTTTACCTACAAATATGGATGTTATGCAAATCGCCATCTTCCTGACAAAGGAGCAGTTCCTACTGTGATAAACTCTCATATCCGTAACCAAGAGAGCAGGAAGCTGCTAACCCCATATGAGAGGCATTTTGGGAAAGAATATATTGAACTGTCATTACTTGCAAGAAAATTGGATACCAAGGAGCTGAAGATATATCTAAGAAGTGCCTCTAACAAGGCTATTAAAGAAGAGCACTAGAGATGTTTCTTAGACCCGTCACTGGACAGGGTAATCAGAAAGTAGATTCCACTCACCTCAGACCAAATATGAAGGCCTCCTAAAGTGTAAGAAGTAGTGAAAATCTACTAATCTACTAATCCCCTGCACGTCTCAAAAAGCTGATATCTAGTTGCTTCCACATTAAAAGGAACAATGCCTCCTATTATTAAAAAATAAACACTTTTCTTAATAAATAAAAAAAATGGGGAACATATCCCTAACCCTTCTAAGTGGCCTTAAAAACCATAAAAATGGGCATTTTCTGAATTCAGCTGGTTTCTTCTTCTTCCCTTTACCATTATGAGATGTGAGGACCAAAATAAAATAAAAACATTGATTTATATAAAAAAGATATATACAGGTAGAGAGAGACAGGGGCAGAGAGAGGGGAGGAGAGACACAGTGATAGAGAGCGATACAGAGACAAAGAGATACAGGGGCAGAGAGAGACAGAGACATACAGACACACAGGGACAGAGATGCCCGAGGATACAGGGAGGAATCTCGATCCTGTATATACTATATCCTATCCTGTATATATCAGTTATGCTCTTACACTTGATTGGTGTCTACAGACATATTGTAAATCAGGGTGCATATTTACAGCCCAGGTAACTTAAGCTGTTTATGAACACAAGATCCCAACATCATATTTACTGGCTGAAATATAGCCCCATTGACTTAATCTCTGTCTATGGACACAAGACCCCAACATCATCTTTACTGGCTGAAATAGTTTCTGTAGACACCAATAATGTCTGTAGACGCCACCCAAGTGTAAGAGCATAACCGATATTCAGACTAAATATGGATGTGGGCGTGTTTTGGTGGGCGTGGTTTGGGGGGCAGCATTTCATCCCTGGACCCAGGCAGCACAATGTCTTGAGCCGGCACTGCCACCAGGGAGGTAGGAGATGAAGGTGGACATTGGGGGCATTGTGGAGGTGGATATTGTGGGCAATGTGGAGGTGGCCAATGGGGGGGGGCATGGCAATTTTTGCACCAGTTGCGCCTCTGGTGTTTTATAGTGTTAACCAGTAAAAAATGCCTTTATCGGTTTGAAAACTCTTTACGAACTAGAGAGATGAGCAAAGCGCTGCAGCCCCCCCCTTTGAGCCAAAGATGAACAATTCTAATATTAATAATGTCATTTCAAGACTATTTGTTCCGTTGAACGTAGGTTCCAAAGAGTCACTTAAAGTGCAAAAATGGCTATAGATAGACTTGTTATAACAACTACAATAAATGGTATTACCAAGTCAGATGTGAAAAGCAAAATGAAATACTGCAGCGATTTAATTATAGAAAAGCCTGCAAAAAGAGAACTCAGTGATATGGCAAATGTGGTGCGTGCTATAAAATCCAAACACACAAACAAAACATGAACACTAAGTAAATGGACTGAATCTCTTTCAATGACATTTCAATACTCAAAAAAAGTAAGGCACAAAGGCCAACACAGCCATAAAGCAAATGGTTTCTTGGCTAGGATTGAGAAGACGTAACAACTCCTAATAACCCCCATTTTCCTTACTCTGGCCAGAAAATCCTAATGGCCCTTATGTATTTTGCCATTATGCCTCCGTTTAAGAGATAACATTTTCAGTCAGCACTGGATGCCATGTCCATGGAGGCAGACATGACAGTTGCTGGCAGTTTTTTTCTTCTTTTTCAAACTGGAGCCTACTTAACCCTATAGAAGAGTTATACTCATAAATATCTTGTACTCATGATAGCATCTGTAAAAATTATCTATTTGTTTTCAGTAGATTATAATCCACAGTCAAATCTCGGGTATAATATGCACATTTTTCAACTAAGACGAGGTGGGGATACGCATTATACTGGAGATTAAAAAAAAAAAGATTTCAGTACCAGTCCGACACACCAAGGAAATGAACAGGATGTCTGAATTTGCATCCTAACTTTTTGCCTGCTTGGTCAGGGCCTGTCCGGACTTGTCTTTCAATGTGTAGACTTTCCCTCCACACCCAAATACAGGTCCTTGCAAGGTCTGGATGGACCTGGCAGTGTGACATGTTTGAATTTGCTGCCTGCTTCCTTACCTACTTTGCTAGATCTTTTCAGGCCCTGCCAGGACCTATCTTTCAATGTTCAAACTGAGTCTGAACATTAAAAGGAAGTCCTGGAAGGACCTGAAGACACCAGGACATGAGAGGTATCACTGGGAAGGAGAGAGTGAAGCTGGGAGGGAGAGGTACTGTTGGGAGAAAGATGAAATTTGTGGGTTGTATAACAAACAGGAAATTAATTAATTAATTAATAAATATGTTTGGACTGCAATAACTTTTGGATTAAAAATACCTCAGCAGTGGAAGTATCTTTGCTTTTCTTGGCAGGAATTATATAACACCAAGGTGTCCAAGGTCTGGTGTCAATGGATACCAGCAGTCCAAAATTTAAGGATTTCCCTATTCCATCAAAGGAGAATCAATCAAAATGAACGAGACACTGATAAACCCATGCTTAATCAGGGAAATCCTTACATCGTGGCCTGTTGGTGACCCTGGAGGACCAAACTTGGAAACCCCTGGTATATCATGTATTTTTCATGAAAAAAGGTTATATCTCCTTAAATGGATAATAATGGTTAATTTGTAAAAAAAAAAAAAAAAAAAAAAATGTTGTAGGGTTTATCCACCTGAGTAACACAAGGGTATTCACACTGCTGAAAGGTGTTTTATTCAAAAGTTATTACAACTCAAAGTTGAATTGTTTATTATCCCTTTAAAGCGGAACTAACACCGCTAACAAACGTTGCATGACATAATTCCCTATCTGGAGACTAGCTGCTTAGTAGCGCTAGTCGCCAGAATTATTACCTCTTCATGGAGAAATCTGAAGTGATCCTCGGCTGACAGGCAGGACAGAGCGCGGACATCTTGCCCTAGTGACGTCCGTGCGCCTGCGCTGTAAGTCTCTTCCGAAGCCGAATGGCTCCTAGCAACGCCTCCTACAGCCATCTGGGACTGACAGCGCAGGCGCGCGGACGTCACTAGGGCAAGATGTCAGCGCTCCGTCCTGCCTGTTAGCCGAGGATCTCTTCAGATTTCTCCATGAAGAGGTAATAATTCTGGCGCCTAGCATACTAAGCAGCTAGTTGCCAGATAGGGAATTATTACAGACAACGTTTGTTAGCGGTGTTAGTTCCGCTTTAAAGACTTTCAGGAGGCAAAAATTTAGTAAAGTTGATACCTTTATTGGCTAACTAAACAGATTTAAAATGAAAGCTTTCAAGACTTCTTAGGTCTTTTCCTCGGGCATGTTATACAGATAAATATGAAAACGTTATCACATTGTGAATTAACTTTTATGACAGTCCCTCTGGGATCATAAATACCTGGACACCTCAGAGGAAGAATGCAATTTAAATCACATCCTATACCACTGACTGATCAAAGAATCAGTATCTGGACTAACGTTCTTATCTGATTTCCATTATAAACAATGTAATGTGTACTTGTATTTTAGAGAGAAGTTTTCATATTTATCTGTCATATCATATCATATCATATTTTCAGGGATTCTTTTATTTAAGGTATGGTGCCCATGGATTGGTGTAAAGCAGATGTGGTGCCCATATTTAAAAAGGGATCAAAGTCACAGCCAGGAAATTACAGACCTGTAAGCTTGACATCTATGGTAGGGAAGCTGTTTGAAAGGTTGCTAAGGGAATATATTCAAGAATTCTGCTGGAACAGGAATATAATTAGCAATAGCCAACATGGCTTTGTGAAAGACAGGTCTTGTCAAACGAACTTGATCGCATTTTATGAAAAAGTGAGTAATAATATAGATGCGGGAGCGGCGGTTGATGTGATCTATTTAGACTTTGCCAAGGCATCCGATACAGTTCCACACAAGAGGTTACTGTACAATTTGAATGAAATAGGCCTAGGGGAAAATGTTTGTGTGTGGATTGGAAATTGGCTGAAAGATAGAATGCAAAGAGTGGTAGTAAATGGCAAGTTCTCCAGTTAGACAAACGTTATAAGTGGAGTACCTCAGGGATCTGTCCTGGGTCCTCTTCTTTTTAATTTGTTTATTAATGACCTCCCAGAGGGCATAGGGAGCCATGTATCAGTGTTTGCCGATGACATACAATTAAGTAAGGTAATAAAGTCTGAACTGGATGTGTCTTCATTACAAGAGGATTTGGACAAATTGAGTAACTGGGCAGGCAAGTGGCAAATGAGATTCAATATAGACAAGTGTAAAGTTATGCATTTTGGGTATAATAATAATCAAAATGCAACATATAGTTTAAATGGTGTTTCTCTGGGGAAATCTACAAATGAAAAGGATTTGGGAGTAATGGTAGACAATAGACTTAGCAATAGCATGCAGTGCCACCTGGCAGCTGCAAAGGCCAATAAGATATTGGCATGTATTAAAAGGGGTATTGACTCAAAGGAGGAAGATATAATTATGCCTCTTTACAGGTCCATGGTAAGACCCCACTTCGAATATGCTGTTCAATTCTGGGCGCCCTTTCTGAAAAAGGACATTATGGAACTAGAGAGAGTGCAGGGGAGGGCTACAAAACTAGTAAGGGGAATGGAAAGTTTTAGTTATGAAGAAAGGCTAGAAAAGTTAAACTTGTACACACTAGAGAAACGCCGTCTTAGAGGGGACATGATAACACTATATAAATATGTTCAGGGCCCATATAAAGGGCTCTCCAAAGACCTGTTCATTAACAGAACAGTACACAGGACAAGGGGCCACCCGCTTAGACTTGAAGAAAGGAGATTTAATCTACAACAGCGGAAGGGTTTCTTTACAGTAAGGACAATAAAGGTATGGAATTCACTGCCTGAGGAGGTGGTGCTATAGAAAACATTAGATGCCTTTAAAAGGGGCCTGGATACTTATTTAAAAGAGCATAACATAGAGGGCTATGTACGTTAGTACTGGGATGAATATTTAGTTGGGGCTTGTTGATCCAGGGAGAAATCTGATTGCCATTTGGAATAAAGAAGGAATTTTTTTCCCCCCATTCAAGGCAGAATTTTAAATTGCTAATTGAGGGCTTTTTTTTGCCTTCTTTTGGATCAACGATGGTAAACAGGAATAGGAAAAGGTTGAACTAGATGGACGCAAGTCTTTTTTCAACCTAAATTACTATGTTACTATGTATAACATGCCTGAGGAAGAGACCTAAGAAGTCTTGAACGACTGCATCCTAAATCTGTTTAGTTAGCCGATAAAGGTATCAACTTTACTAAATTTTTGCCTCCTGTATTTCTACGGCTACCACAGTACCAACTATCATCTTTTAACCCCTTAAGGACCACTGAGGTGGCAGGACCGTCATGCTGGTCCGGCACTTAACCCCTTAAGGACCGGGAAAATCTGAGGTCGTTTTCCCTTAAGGACCAGAGCAATTCTGACCTTTTTGACTATGTCTTTGTTCAACAGTGTTTTCCCTCTTAGGCTTTTATTACACCCCCATAAATTATATACTGTTTTTAAGCACAAACAGGGCTTTCATTTGATACCCTACTTATATGGATAACCCACCATTTACTTTATTAAAATTAAAAAAAAGGTAAAAAAAAAAATTTAAAAAAACCCACCACTTTTGTTTTTTCTCTTGGGATCAATTGGGCACAAAGGGTTACATTTTTATGGTGACTGCATGAAAGGTATGACCGGTCAGTCATACCTACAAAATGCGCAGTTTAAAGTGGCCACTATCCCCCCTCCGGGTGAAAATCCCCATGTCCCTTTTTCCCACCCTATTTTATCACTTACATAGCTCCACAACAATCACACAAAATTGTTTAACCCCTTAACGACCCTTGACGTACCAGGACCGTCAAGGGTAAATTTGCTTTAAGGACCAGTGACGGTCCTGGTACGTCAAGAGTTAAATGGTAGCAGCGCGCCGCCGTGCAAGCTGCTACCATTCAATCCAGGCTGAGACTGAGCGGTCCAGTACCGGACCGTTCAGTCTCAGCCTCGGTCGGTTGTGCCAGGTTATGTGATCGCTGAGTCAGCGATCACATGTACCGGCATTCTAAAAAAAAAGATGGAGGCAGTGCTACTTACTGCCTCTAGTGTCTCCTCTCTGCCAATGCGTCCCTTACATAAAAGTAAGGGACACAGAAGCAGGGAGGAGACACTTAGTGGAAATAAAAAATACAGCAGCTGGGGGTGTTAACCCCTTCACTGCTGGTGCAGGAGGATGGCTAAATGCAGGTCAATTTCTGACCTGCTAAATACACTTTTTTTTTTTTTTTTTTAAATAAAAACACCACACTTTTTTTTTTTTTACAAATAAAATATTTTATTAAAAAAAAAAAAATCATCTCAAGAAACAAAATTGGAAGTGTGATGGTTGTGGAGCCATGTAATACACTTACACACACTGCCAAATGTAATGGACAAAAAAGTGGGAAAATAGGGTGGGAAAAAGGGACATGGGGATTTTCACCCGGGGGGGACAGTGGCCACTTTAAACTGCACATTTTGTAGGTATAACTGAGTGGTCATACCTTTCATGCAGTCTCCATAAAAATTTAACCCTTTGCGCCCAATTGATCCCAAGAGAAAAAACAAAAATGGTGGGTTTTTTACATTTTTTTTACCTTTTTCTTTAATTTTAATAAAGTAAATTGTGGGTTATCCATATAAGTAGGGTATCTAATGAAAGCCCTATTTGTGCTTAAAAAAACAGTATATAATTTATGGGGGTGGAATAAAAGACTTAGAGGGAAAACACTGTTGAACAACTGTTTTTTTTGTTTTTTTTTTAAACAAAACAAAGTATCATTGCAGGTCAGAAACTGACCTGCATTTAGCAAGCCTCCAGCACCAGCAGTGAAGGGGTTAATACCCTCAGCTGCAGTATTTTCATTTGTCACTAGGTGTCTCCTTCTCTACTTCTGTCTCCCTTACTTTGATAGCAAGGGAGACAGAGGCAGAAGAGACACGCAGAGACAGCATGCTTTCTGTACTGCCTCTGTCTCTCACAATGCCGGTACATGTGATCGCTGCTACGGCGATATCATGAATCTGCACAAGCAAGAAGGGCTAAGACTGAACACCCCGGTCTTGGAGCGCTCAGTCTCAGCCTGAAATTAATGATAGCAGCGTGCACGGAGGCATGCTGCTATCATTTAAGCCATGAGTAATACCGGGGGCTGAAGTTGATCGCTCCAAGACCTGAGAGATCTCTTCCAGTCCCCCGTTCGGCGTGCCGCCCCACGTGATCAGTCACGTGGGACGGCACGTGAAAGTTTCCTATCTGGTCCTTAAAGGACCACACACTCTGGGACTGCTGGTCCTTAAGGGGTTAAAGACTTTCAGAGGCTGAGTTTGACCACAAGGAATGATTAATGTGTGTTGTATATAAGATACGATACAGTTGTTATCTAGGTCCTTATTCACCAAACTATAGTTGGCTTGCAATTCTACAGCAAACCATCCGAGTCATCGGGAAGGACATGAAAATGCCTCAAATTCATATTCATTCAAAAGAAAGTTTTAACCCTCATAAATGCTAGAGGCCTCTTACACATTGAGGAGACACTCAAGGGGTTATAAGCTCTATTTAAATCAAGGGAGATTTTTATTTTGTCCCTGTGGTATCACTGGTTTGCTCCAATTTATCTTGATTATAATAGGCCCCTGGTATTTACCCTTTAAGGATCAAAGGGGTGTGCAATGCATTGTGAAGTAATGATCCTTAAAGGGTTAATATTATACATATTTTTCTCTACAGAATATATGACTAAATTATTTTGGTAAAGATTACAATCCAGGTGAACAGTGCTGATACATATACTATTGCCCCTTGCATTTTTGCATAGAATTGCAAAGATCCTTTCTAAGACAGATAAGGGATTAATATCCTTTTAACATAACACACAAATACACCTTTACAGATGCATTATTGAGCTGCTTCTGTTCTTGAAAGAAAATAGGTAATGGAATTCGGAAGGATAACATCTGCAATTCACTGGTCCACAATGCTGAGGTGATGGCTTCAGTTACACAGCTTGGGTGCTTCTTACAGCAAGGATATTTTACAAGTGGTTTGAAAAAAAGATGATACTCAATGGTTTTTAATAATAGTAAATTCCTTGGTTGAAATAGCTTCCCTAGTTGTGGTCTCAGCTATTGTATAGAATGAAAAATTGGTAATCTATTTTCAAAGACATGATATCTGGTGTTTTGTTTGACTGAAAATGTAACATCTGAGGCAGAGAGGCAGTCATTACAGAGAGTATCATCTGGATATGTTCTTGACCACAACTATATCCTGGGCTAATTATGCCATCATTGAGGAGTTTGCTTTACAACCCATAGAAGAAAATAAATGTCCAGATAGCATGCACAGATACAATAAAACCCCTGAAAACTATTTTTACAGATGCAGCCTTAACTGTAGGTACATTGTGCTCATTCTTGGAAGCTTATCATAGAAATCGAACATACATAATGGTTCCTCTCAGACCAAACAATAACTTGAGAAAACAAAACAACTAGTCTTTTCTTGACCTCATGGCATTATGCGCAGAAACAGCAAACCTGAATGCAACCGGAGGGTACTAAACTAGTAAACATTTAAGAAAGACTTGAGGCCAGGGTAGCAAGAAAACAATGGCATACCAAGAGAGCATAAAAATGATAGTGAAAGTCAAGAGACGCCAAGAGGATAATTCATGCCAAGAGAACACAGCTGTGATAGTAGGTTTGTTGTGGTGGAACACTTTAGTTTAAATTAAAATCTCTGTTGAACCACCAAAATAAAACCCTTAAAGGGATAGTAATGTTTCAGAATAAATTCATCTCCAACTAATCTTCATAGTATTTGGGCAATGGAGAGTGTTATTTCAATACTGTCAGTGTTGTAGTTCAAGAGTAATTGAATGATAAAATATCCCCCTCCTGCCCCTTTTACTGATATAGTACTACTCACCTCAGAGCAGCAGATGGATCATAGAGAGGGACAATCTTCAGGAAGCATAAGGAAAAACCTGTCATGAGGGGCAGGATTTTACTTATGATCACAGTAAGAATATTGTCTCTTGCTGTGATCTGTCCTGTCAAGTGACCAGATTCCACATCTGAGGGGAGGTGACTTACACTAGGTAAAAGGGGTGGGAGGGGGATATTTTATCATTCAATTACTGTTGAAGTACAACTATGACAGTACTGAAATAAAATTCCCCATGGCCCTCATACTATGAAGATTAATCGGAACTCCTTTTTGTGAATCATTACTATCCCTTTAATATACTGTATGCTACCGAGGCCTCTGCTCTGAATTAGTGAGCGGTCTTCAGAGCATTACTACGGGTTAAAAGCCCCATTTAAAAATGGAAATCTATTTGACCCCTATGGGGCAGTTGAATTTCTCCAGAATTGCCACACTTTAGCTTATTGAATACAGCCCCAAATCTCTGAAATAGATAGCAATGCTCTGTATTTACTGATGTCATGCTCTTTAATACTCACTAGTAATTTAGTTTTTAAGATAATCCATCCTGCCCCCTTCCCACATGACAACTTTATCTCTGGTTATGGGGCAGGTCAATGCGATTGAGAAGTTTTATGGCAACCTACCTGTTGGATCGTTTAAATCAGTGATTCTCAACCAGGGTGCCGTGACACTTTGGTGCACTGCTGACATTAGCTTAGGTTGCCCCATGCTCTCTATGAAGACACTAACAAAAATGTGAATATTTACTTTTAATTGTAGATTTATGGAATTTGTTATGCACAATATGCTTATTTGTGTTATTATGATTGTGAGATCTAATAATAACTGTATATGTATGTATTGTACCCTTGATAAATTACATTAAAAATGTTAGGGGTGCCCTGAAATCTCCAGCTTGCATGTTAGGGGTGCCTTGAGTAAAAAAAAAGATTGAGAAGCACTGATTTAAACAGAGACAGCTGTCTCTGTGTTAATATTTATAAATGATCCACTGGGTAGGTTGCTATGGTTACTGGTCGGCTGACCATTCAGCCAGTTCTCTGGAGTAACAGCTGGTATCAGGGAAATGGAAGAAACTACGAAACCAATGAATACTAAAGAGGGTGAATGACGTCAGTCACAGTCTTTAATACTTTACAATGCATTGCCATAAAGTAAAAACAAACCTTACCATCTCTTTAATACAGTGCTTCTCAAATGATATAGTACATGACTTTCCAAGTTCAGTCCTCAAGGGCCACCAACAGGCCAGGATTTAAGGAATTCCTTCATTAAGCACCTATGAGATAAACAGTGTCTCATTCATTTTGACTGACTTATCTGTGCATAAGCAGGGAAATCCTTAAATCCTTGCCTGTTGGTGGCCCTTGAGGACTGAACTTGGACAGCCCTGATATAGTATATAGCAATGATTCTCAACCCGGGCTTTCAGGGATTACTAACAGGCCAGGACTTACCTGCTAGAGCACAGGTATAATAATCACAGGTTCAGTCAGTTTGACTCACAAGTGATCTAACAAGGAAGTCCTTTAAATCCTGGCCTGCTAGTGGGCCCTTAGTGCACAGGTTGAGAACCACTGGTGTACAGTTATTGATCGGTCACCTTAAGACACGTTTAGTTTGTTTTATGGAGATTTTAGATCTGCCATATTTCTTTAAATTAAATAGTTTTTGAAACACTACCTTAAAGATTTGGTGGAACAGCATGGTCCTTCATGCCGATTTCCTACAAAGGTCAAACATATCTCTCTATGAGCTATTAGAAATGCACCCCAGTGTGTGGCCTCTGCCTACATTCATTCATAGTACAGTGTGGCGTAATACTGAGCCAACACAAATACTACTTAGCCTAATGTGTCACATTGCACCACACAAAACTATTTTTATTACACACATATGGCTAGGACAGTGGTTCTCAACTCCTGTCCTCAGGACCCACTAACAGGCCAGGACTTAGGGATTTCTCTGCTCGAGCACAGGTGTGGTGATCAGAGGCTCATTCACACTGATTAACTCACCTGTGCTCTAACAAGGAAATCATCACATCCTGGCCTGTTAGTGGGTCCCGAGGGATTTCTCTGCTAGAGCACAGGTGTGGTGATCAGAGGTTCATTCACACTGATTAACTCACCTGTGCTCTAACAAGGAAATCATCAAATCCTGGCCTGTTAGTGGGTCCCGAGGGATTTCTCTGCTAGAGCACAGGTGTGGTGATCAGAGGTTCATTCACACTGATTAACTCACCTGTGCTCTAACAAGGAAATCATCAAATCCTGGCCTGTTAGTGGGTCCTGAGGGCAGGAGTTGAGAACCACTGGGCTAGGACAACATATAGAGAGTTTTTTTGTTTTTTTTTTTATTTAAAATGAACTAAACTTATCTTTGGGTGAAAGATCCACTTTAAATGAAAAAAAAAAAACAATTAAAGGGGCATTTAAAGGGATTAGTAAAATGTACTAATCCCCATATTGTAGGCATTAAAAAAAGAAACTAATTGCCCCCAGTGCAATCTCTCAAACCTTTATGGTTTGAGAGAAAATCTCCCGCAAAGTTCCCCCATCCCTCCCATTTCCCTGAAGTCAGCGTTCTAGTTGAATGCAGGGGAATCATGTCATACGACCATCAGGAGGCTCTGCAGCAGAGCCGAGGTTGCGTTAATAAAAAAAGAAATCCTTCACTTGGTTTGCAAGCACACGTAGAAGACCGTTTCATTGAAGGATTCCCCTGCAGTCAGCTAGAATGCTGATTTCAGGGAAAGGGGAGGGAGGGGGGAACTTTGCAAGCGATTATATCTCAAACCATAAAGGTTTGAGAGATTGCACTGGGGACATTTCAATTCTTTTTTTTTTAATGCCTACAATAAGGGGATTAGTAAATTTTAAGTGCTACTATCCATTTTAACTATTGTTATCCTTATTTATATAGGGAATAGACATAAAGGGACATTACACAGTACAAATGGAAAACGGAAAACTAAAGGATCAGAGGGCCCTGCTCATCTAGTACATAAAACCAGGCAAATTAGCATATAAAGCAGACATTACAAAAATATAAAACCTAATACACGGCCCACCATTGACGATTCATGGTACAGGCCAATGTAGTCACTTGTTGGACATCCAGTTGTTTACAACTCCCAGTATCCCTAACCAACCAACAGCTGTTTGGGGATGACGGGAGTTGTAGATTCTTACATCTGGAGGTCAAACAATTGACTACCCCTAGGATGGGGTCACTGGAATTGCACTGGCCACATCTTGGCTTGGTGGGAACGACCAGCACGGCTAAACCATCTCTCACAAGTATCCAACTTAGGTAGTTGTCTTCTCTGCCTAATGCAAAATCAAGTCCTGGTGAAATTCCCATAGATATATATATAAAGATAAAAGCTGATGGGGGCGTTACCATGGCTCAAAGTAGGAGACCGCACTCAATTTTAAGAAAGACTTGTGGCATTCTACAACAGCCAGATGAGTGTTGTCAAGAGTCCTGGTGAAATCTGTTAGGCGTCTCCTAAAATTTGAGCTCCTTGTCTATGCAATTACATGATGCTGCATAGCAGGTTATACTGTACTAGTATTGAAGGCCCGTGTGCACGGGTCAAAGTGCCACCCAGCGGCCTCGGCTGCTGCCCCAGAGCCGGGAGCAGAGACAGGCTGTGGGCCATTCGGAGCGCCCCTTTCCGGATCAGCAGTGCCGCCACTCACATTGGAGGCCTGCTCGTTTGGCCAGTCTCTACAGCGCATGACTGCATCGTTCTGGCAGTCTCTACTGTGCATGTGCGTGTTACGCACACAGGGAACACCACATCCTAGCAAATTATATTATAGGAATCCTCTACATGAATCAGCTCTTAACTACAGTAAATTCTAGCTGCACAAAGTGGGTAACAGCCTTGCCCATGGATATACTTTATTTACTGTTGCATGTTTTCTTGTTCATGTGCTATCTTATTCTATTTGTTATTGATTATTGTCCTCGTGTCTTCATCTGACGCCGAGGAATGTCTCTGTATAGGGGTGTCACTTGGCAACAGGATGCTTCTGGTACAACATAAGATATTCTGGGATCGCTCAGTTGGTTAATTAAGCGACTTTGAAGCCAATACACTAGCTGTGAAGCTGTGAAACCTTGGTTCATTTCTTACTGTGAACAGCATCTTCTGACTTTAGGCAAGTCACTGTCTTCCTGTTCCTCGGGCACCAAAAACTTAGAGTATACACTGTATGGGGCATGGACTCAGTATGCCTGAAAAATGAAGTGTGCAGCTCTGTTTACAAATTGGTAGCACTATATAAGAATAAAGTGATTTTTAAAATGTATTTGTTTATTTATTTTTTTAGTATCAAAGTATTTAACCAGAAAGGATACATTGATATTGTCTCTCTTTTTTCAGGTATTCAGCTGGCCTTTTCTGGTCTCTGACAGCTGTGTGCTGGATGGGGTGGGTTGGATGTTTAGATTAAAAGGCAACATTGTTTTTACCATTCTCTGTATCCCTGATGAAGGTCTGCTCAGTACAGAAAAGTTTTGGTTGGATACGGATCTCTAAAAACCGTTTGTTTCTTCAAATTGAGTGCTGTTTTCTGTATTGATCTGTACTGAAGCCCAGGCTGAGCTACTGACTAGTTTCATACTTATTTTATTTTTAAGATTGCCGTCCACTTTCCTTGATGTCAGCCGTCTGTTCTAGTTCTACATCTCCACGAAAAACTTTATAACAAGAGAAATCTCAATGTGATCTTCCTGGTAAAAGTGTTCTAACTAAATAAATACATACATACTGTATAGCTATATATTTTCTATGATAGATAGATAGATAGATAGATAAATAGACTTTTTTGTGGGGCTTACAACCCTATATACAAGCATCATAATTAAAACTGTCCCAGTTTAATTACCATTCGTGTGCAAACATGCCATGAATAATAAATGTCTTCTAGGAAAAACTGCCCTTTTGTTTCAGCAGAATGTCATGTCATGAGGTAGTGTCACATTCAATGACAAACACTCCACATGGAGAGGCTCTAGGAAATAGAATTGGCAATTAATTTTACACACAGTATCTGATTTCCTCAGAGATCGACAAACTTTCTTAATAATATTAAGTCTAAGAAATATCAGTTGCAATTAGGGAAATATACCTAAAACAAAAACTGAGGAATTCTGGGGCAAACAAACTAAACCAAAGTAATTGCTGAACACAGGAATACAATAAGTTAAGGAAAAAAATGGAAAAGGAAAAGGCGAGAGGTGGACACTTTGCTCCGTTAAGCAGCTTATGCCATCTATTTGCTGTTCAACTGTATATGAGTCAGTGAAAAACTCGTTCACGCACAGATTTCGATCAACAGTTATGACTGGTTTTATGTAACAGTTTCCCACTGAAGTCTATGGGGGAGTTAGGCGATAAAGCGCTTGATAAAGTGTGAAATGCAATGAAATCCAGGCTAACATATATTTTATCATACACATTTTGCTAGGACAGGGGTGTGGGACAGGAGTGAAATGCCTTGCATACGAATAGCTGATCTATGAGACAAGACATCTAATCAGCATCCTTCCAGTTCCTGCACATTGTCATTTATATAGTAACAATATAAGTTATCCATTCTGACCTAGGAATTGCTACCATAGACAAGTAGTGCTAAAAACCAGAACGTGAGGGTGTGATGATCTGACCGGGAGTGCCCAGTGTAAGCTGCCTGAGATGTACGTTGCAGAGGGGAAACCCACAAAGGAAGAACAGACTGCTATTTAATATGTAAATTACATATATCATAAAAAAATAGAAATACTAACTCAATAGGCCTCAGTGAGCCAGGGACTAGAGTTTGCAGGTTGGCCTAGGCTGTGTTAGAGGTGCTGGCCATGAAGAGAGATAACAATATGACAAGGTTACCATCCAACCGGGGGGGGGGGGGTCAAAACGGACATACTTGACTGTGACCAACTCAACTAAGTGGTCAACAGCGTCAAGCTCGACTAGGTGGTTGACAGCATCGAACACAACACATTGGGCACAGGAGAACCCTCGGAGTCGAAGGAAGAATACTCCACAAACCAACTCAGTAACAGGCGGACAAAGAAGGTATCATGGATGAAACAGAAGAATAGTCGAACAAGCCAGAGTCAAAACCAGTCGAGCAAAACAGTACACAATCAGCAGGCAGAAGAGAAGTTGAATAAACAGCCGAGGTCAGAACCAACACAGGAAGTTGAGACAGAATCAGGAGACAAAGAAGAAATCGAGGAAAGCCGGGTCAAACACTGAAATCACTGGAACAAACAGGAACGCTTTGATTGCGCACTGACACAACAGTGCCGGTGCTGGATAAAGGCTCAAACAGAGTGTTATATAACAGGGCAGAGACGAGTAAACCAAAGATAAACATAAAATCTGGCATGAGATGCCAGTAAAGCCCGGAAGGACATGACAGAGGGTTATACACTAAAGTATGTTAAAGAGATGATAAAGCAGAGATGCTTATGCATTAAGATCTACCCTACCTGAGAAGTCATAGTACATAGGCTCCTTAGAACAAGGAGGAATTGGAGAAGTGATATCACTGGAGAAGTTATCTCCTCTATATCACCTCTTTATCACAGGACAGGATTCACAGTCCAAACAACACACACATTTTCTCCTAAGCGAAGCAACAAATCCGGCTGAGCAATGGCTTGGCAAAGTGCACCAGATGCCACTTTTGGGAAGCAGGCAGACAGCAGAAGCTGCAGCCTCTCTGGAAGTCCTACAGCTGCAGCATGGATTTAGGAGTCCAAAGCATAGCTGCACAGACGGAATCGTTTATGTGGTGAACTCCGTGGACTCAAAGTGGCAGGAGGAGGCCAAAACCGAGCTGCACAGGGTACCAAGGGACTCCTCTCCTGGTGATATCCATTAAACTGGGTCTGCCCAAATACCTGGCAGATAGTCTATGCACAGGTCCATAAAATGGCAACAATTTGATGTACAGAGTCTAGGCCCAGCATCACAATATGCAAATCAAGGTGGATGGGTGGGAATCCTTCGTCTGGAAGTGAAAGCTAGTGGCGACATTCTGAAGTCACGGACAACCTTTTTAACGTGCGTTACTGACACTCAAAAGTAAACCACCTGACCCATTAGTGTCCTTAGACAAATTTATTAACCATTGAACCCTTACAGTATTTGATAGGGATGTGCAGTGCATTGATCTGCAATTTGCTGCATACCCCATTGGCATTCAAAGTGATAAGGATCAGAGGGATGTGCACAGCATTGCAGTGCAATGCGTTTCACACCACTCTGGATCTTAAAGCGCAACTATCACCTGAACACAACTTTAGCTTAAATAACTCCCCATCTGGCGACTAGCTGCTTAGTAGTGCTAGTCGCTAGAATTATTACCTTGACAAATAGATTTAGCCTTTCTTCCTGGGCTGACAGCATCACGGAGCACGGACATCTTGCCATAAGATATGGTCCTTTTCACTACCTAATGCTTCTTGCACTGTAAAATTGTTCTTCCAACAAATTCATTGATCTACTGAGTTGGATAGCATGAAGGCCCACTACCTTACTTCAAATGACTGGTGTTATGCTTTGTATGGGAGGAGTAACCTTTCTGTAGCCAGTTGCACAAAGAAAGAAGTGAAGTCAACCGGATGCAAATTATGGGTCATATTCAATAATTTAACCGTTTGAGTGCCAGAGGGGTACACAACGCATTGCCTTGGAATGCTTTGTGTACCCCTCTGGCACTTAAATGGTTAAAGAGGTGCAATTCTAGGGCAAACCAACTACATCACAGGGGAGAAATGAAAATTCCCATTTAATTAAATTGGTATCTCCTTCACTGCTTGAGAGGTCACCAATGCATTGTGAAATACTGTGTTTAAGATCTTTCTGGCATTCAATGTGTTTAAAGCCCCATTTAAATCAGTATGAATCTGGGAAATGTTTATTGTCCCCTATGGATCTGTTGGTTTGCTCCAAAAATGCACATCTGTAGCTTACTGAATATTCCCCACAAGTACCATAAGGGATTAAAAAAAATCCCATTGATTGAAATGAAATTCTAAACCCCTTGAATAAATCAGAGACATCTCCAGGATTCCAGAGATTAAACCAGATAAGAGGCATTTATATACAGTGTGTGAGTTAGTGAGTGTATGTGTCTCTGTGTGTGACTGAGTGTGTGAGCCTGTACATGAGCATTTGTTTGTGTCTGTGCATGTGTGTCCCTGCGTGTATGTCCAAACCCAACAATAAAAAAATTGTAGCATTGGGTGCAGAGGGTCTATTTACCCCTTAAAGAGACAGTAATGTCCTATAAAAACTTGTTATAGTTTTGTAGAGGACGAAAAAATAAGCTTAAAGGGGAACATTCACATCAAAAAAACTTTTTACCACTTGTTTAATCACATAAGAAGTATTAGGAAACTTGCTTTGCTTTAGTTTTTTTAACTTACTTTTTAAGATCTTTCACTTACAAGTTATGTACTTCCACATAGTTCGGCACGATGCATCTGCAGCACTGCTCTCAGGACTTCCCAGCAGCATGTCATTCTCCTCCCGCCTCCCTCCGGGAGCGCATTCACGTTTCACTTCGGTGTGCTGTGAACGGCTCCTAATGTTACAGCAAGAAGCTGTAACATTTTTACTCCTTTGAAATGTACTTCCATCCTGTGCTTTGTTGAATCCCTCCATATATTTGAATGTATCTATCATATCCATACCTGGGAACTCTCCGGATTTGCCCCGGAGACTCCGGTTCTGACAGAATTTTACCAGGTCTCCAGGGCAGAGGCTGATTCCTCTGGATGTGGAGAGTTTCTATTGAAACTCTGCCACATCCGCTTTTTCTCCCGCTGATCCTCAGTCCCCAGCCTTCTGTGCGACACCTTTAACACTCTGAGTGCCAGAGTGGTAAGGAATGCATTGCTTTGCAATGCATTCTGTACCACTCTGGCACTCAAAGGGTTAAGTCCCCCCCCTCACTCGCGGCAAGCCCCGCCCCTTTTTGACGCGATTAGCGTCATTTTTGTCACCCCCTGGTGAACAGAGGACTACCCTCCGGGTAGCCCTCAACTGGAAGTTCCCAGGTATGATCATATCCCCTCTCTCTTCTCTCCTCCAAGCTATACATGTTCAGATTCTTTAGTCTATACTGATATTTCTTTTCCTGTAAACCATTTGCATATTAGTAGCCCTTCTCTGAATTTTCTCTAGAGTATCTATATCCTTCTGGAGATGGGGTCTCCAGTACTGTACACAATACTCTAGGTGAGGTCTAACTAGAGATAGATAGATAGACAGACAGACAGATAGTTATAGATGCATATGCATCACTGCACTGCAGACCTCTCTACAAGGAAGGGGTTATGAAAAACAGTGGTGTGAGTGCTTTTCTGAAATCCCAGAAAATAAAAGAAACAAAATCACAGCAAGAAACTTTAAAGGACTAAAATAAGATCAATTTGCAAACAAAACCCCAACTAAAATGTACAAATAAGAAAGCCAAGGAAACAATGCCTTCATTGTAACTAGTGCCGGTGACAAGGTTATTATGCCTGAAGAGAAGAAAGAATGAGATTTGTGGTACATAGAGATTTAGTTTCTTGCTAGAAAAACACAGGCTGGAGTCATGGTTTGTTTAGCAAGTTAAGCAATGCCAAAATCCCAAGCTGTCAGCTCTGACTCTCTAAGTGACAGATATCAATGCTAAAACTTGGAGGAGATGGAAAAGGAGGTTTTAAATGGATTTTTTCCTGCCTGTCACATTTAACACCAGTGGAAATCCAGTAGTCTGCACTGAGCTTTCCATCCACAATTCATTAGATTAATTCATCCAAATTACTGAACACCAGATGCATACAAAATTATCCTCTATATTAGTAGAGCTCTAACTTTTTCTTTGTATAGAGCCCTTAAGTTATAAAATAAAAAAAAAAACCCATCACAGGGATCCCTTATAATAAAACAATTTAACCCTCAAGATGCTAGAAAGGTTTGCAATGCATTGGAGTGTTAATAAGGAATTACTGTAAAAGTTATTTGAAAATTAATTTGTTCTGTTAACCTAAGACTAAATTATTAGGCTAAATTTATCAGTAAACTGTTACCAGGCAACTGACATTTAACAGAATAAAATGTAAATGTATGGAATATTTCAGTCTTCCACACATCCACTGACACCCCAGCCTAGTTTAACTGGTAGTCACAGATCTACACATGCACTGACACCCAAGCACTGTTCAACTGATAGTCAAAGAACCACACACATACTAACACCCCCACCTAGGTTCACTGGTGGTCACAGAACCAGACATACACTGACACTCCAGCCTGGTTTCCTGTTAGTCACAGAATCACACATCCACTGACACCCCAGCCTAGGTTCACTGGTAGTCACAGAACCACACATACACTGACACCCCAACATAGATTCACTGGTAGTCACAGAACCACACATACACTGACACCCCAGCCTAGATTCACTGGTAGTCACAGAAGTACACATACACTGCTTGACACCCCAGCCTAGATTCACTGGTAGTCACAGAACCACACATACACTGACACCCCAACATAGATTCACTGGTAGTCAAAGAAATACATATACACTGCTTGGCACCCCAGCATAGATTCCCTGGTAGTCACAGAAGTACACATACACTGTCTGATATCCCAGCCTTGTTTCACTGGAAGTCACAGAACCACACATACACTGACAACCCAACATAGATTCACTGGAAGTCACAGAACCACACATACTCTGACACCCCAGTCTTGTTCCACTGGTAGTCACAGAACTACACATACACTGTTTTCATACCTGGGAACTCTTAGGGTTTGAACCTAAGACTCTGGGTTTTGGCCCAAATCTCATGGTTTCAGGGTGAAGGGCCAAATTCTCAGGGACAGTCCAGTGCTACCTACTATCTGATCTGCACCAAATAACTGCTTCTTAAGGCTCTAAATTGGTTCCATTTATCCCAGAAAAGCAGTTGAGATGTACTGCTTGTCTTGTGTGGGGTGAAGCAGTTCTATCACTAAATTGTAGCCTGGAAATGGTTGCTTGAGGACTGATGGGAGAACCTCTGGGTTAGACCACTGTTAAATCTAAAATAAATTATATAATTATGATTTTATTCTTATAAGATACTACTGACCATGTGTAAAGACTCTTTAGTCTTTAGGGCTAAGAGTAAGAGAGAAAGTAAGAGGGACACGGCTGACCACCATGCTATCCCCATACCAAGAAAACATTGTGCTAAATTAACTCTTCATCTACTGAAACATCTTTTAACATCTTGTATCATTTGTTCCTGTCAATCTTTGCTGAATAAAAACTTTTACACAACTTCTGATTGTCTCCAGCTCGGGTCCTTTAAGAGTTAATGAAAGACTTTAACCCTTCAGTTGCTGTCTGTATACTAAATGAAAGAGATAACCCTTCAAAAGCAGAAAACGCAGTCTAATAGCCATGAAGAGACATTTCCTAGAATTTACATTATGGGGAACTAATTCAAAGATCTCAGGGTCAGCATAGTTTGATAGTTCCCAGGTATGTATCATAGAGGAATATATTAGTACATCGCCCTAAACATTTCATTAGCTTTCTCTTGTTTCCAAGTGACAGGTCCACTTTAACTGACTGGGTCTGAGCAATGAGGAAGTTTGTCCCTGGTCAGGCAACATAGAAGGCTTAAGGCAGAAAGAATCAAACCTGGAATCATCCCCCAGCCCAGCCCTGTAGCTAAACATAAATGAAGAGGAGAATGGTAAAACTCTGAATCAGGGCATAGTGTTTTTTACTATTATAATTATCATATGGTTTTATGTGCCTTAAAAGAAAAGCGCAATAATTATAGAGAAAACCAACTTCACTATAGGGGAGAAAGAAAAATCCCCCAAATTCTCATTAACCCAAGAATGCTAGATGCACTGGGGCCCTCTCTAGCATTCAAGGGGTTAAATAATGAAATTACGTCAAACACAATTTTTAGTTTCCCCCATAGTGCAGTTGGTTTGCTCCAGAATTATAAAAGTATTCTGTTTCGAGTAACGCCCTGTATGTCTTCCATGTAAACATAATAATATGTTTAACTTTAGCATTATTTAATAAATTTAGGTTGCAGACATATCAATATCATGGCTTAAACCAGTAGTAGGAAGGCTAAGTATGTCCCTCCAGGTGCTGCCAGACTACAACCCCCATCGTCAGTCTTTAGATTGGTGCTACTTGTACCAGGATGGCGGAGGGAGAGGTCATGCTTGTCTTGTGTGTGTGTGTTCATGCAGTGAAATCTTTAAGCTGTTGCATATAAATGGTGAACGGATTGGAGAACTTCTTGATTACAGTAATCTGGGAAATATCACAGATAATCTATATTATGGTGTCGCATACGTCTAGCTAAGTGATACAAGGACGGAAGTCCAGGATAATGGGACTCCTCCAACAAGAGCTGGTAGAGAAGGCTAGAGAGCGACACTAGGGTTCTTCGCTGGAATATGCAGGCCCCCTGTGGTGTGTTGTGCTGCAGCCTTAGCCATGTCAAGGTGCTGGCCGCAAAGCCAGATGACTCCCTCCAGTTGAGCTGGAGATGGCCCAGGATAACACACCACAGCAAGGACAAAGCTACCAGCCCCAGGGAGAGTCTAAAGTAAAGTAGAAAATAGAACTCACCAGAAGAAGCTAAACCAGCAGGAGGACAGGCTGACAGGGTCACTAGAAGCAGACTGCACTCACAAGAATGCTGAGCAGCAGGATAGGCTGGCAGGGAAACTAAAGGCAGGCTTGAGAATCAGACTAGGCTGAAAGGAGTCCGGGTACAAGACACACTGGTCCAAGGAGAGCAGACAGAACACAAATCGGCAGGCAGAAGACGTGGTCTAAGGCAGGCAAAGTCAGCAACAGACTGGCAGTACAGAATCGGCAGGCAGTAATCGAGGTCAAGGCTAGCAGGATCGGAACACAGACAGTCAAGAGAATCAAGACAAGGCTCTCTGGCAGGTCACTGGAACAAGTAGAACTGTAAAGCAGCACAGGGAAATGCTATAATCTATTTACTCTAATTACTGGGGAAAAACTGGAAGTTAGGCCGATGTGACGTCACTGAGCAGCATGTGGTGAAAACCCGGAAGACGGGCAAAGAGGCAAGGAAGAGAGAGCCTGCCCAGGAGCGGCCTAAACCGTGACATATGGGAACTTTAAGGTTTAATATTTACAAGATTTCTGTGTCAGCTCATTTTGAAAGTTACCAGGTATGTGTCTGACACCCCAGTTTTGTTCCACTATATACTAGTATCCATTAGACATACACTGTCTGCTGCCCCAAAATAATAAAGTGACATCCAATATCATAAAATTATAATATATTGTCAATCAAAGGCAAGCTATTTTTAGATGGCAAAAATGTTCTCCCACTGGTGTCTCTGTCTTTTTGTTATTAACACTGGATCTGTAGGAATTAAATCTCCTATGTAGTGCTTGTCCAGTTTCTCCCACATACAGAGCTGTTGGGCATTTTGCACACATGATAAGGTATATTACATTGGATGATTTACAGGTGAAGTACCATTGATCTTATGGTGTAACTGGGTGTTTGGAATTGGTATGTTGTCCGTGGTGTAAATGTGAAAATTGATGGCAGGATGAATGCAGCATGTTATCAGAAAATACTGGCAGATAGTTTGCAGTCTTGTACACAAAAGCTGCGCATGGGACGCTCTTGGACTTTCCAGCACGACAATGACCCTAAGTACAAGGCCAAGTTGACCCTCCAGTGGTTACAGCAGAAAAAGGTAAAGGTTCTGGAGTGGCCATCACAGTCTCCTGACCTTAATATCGAGCCACTCTGGGGAGATCTCAAATGTGCGGTTCATGCAAGGTGACCAAAGACCTTGCATGACCTGGAGGCATTTTTCAAAGACGAATGGGCAGCTGTACCACCTGCAAGAATTTGGGGCCTCATAGACAACTATTACAAAAGACTGCACGTCGTCATAGATGCTAAAGGGGGCAATATACAATATTAAGAACTAATGGTATGCAGACTTTTGAACAGGGGTCATTTCATTTTTTTATTTGTTGAGATGTTTTGTTTTAAGATTGTGCCATTCTATTATAACCTACAGTTGAATATGAATCCCATAAGAAACAAAATAAATGTGTTTTGCCTACTTACTCATTTTTTCTTTAAAAATGGTACATTTATTGCCAATTCTCCAAGGGTATGCAAACTTTTGAACATAACTATACAATGCCTGACATCCCCTTCTTGTTCCACTGTCCACTGGTAATCACAGAACCACACATACACTGTATGACATATCAGCCTTGTTCCCACTGTCCACTGGTTATCACAGAACTCCACATATACTGTCTGGCATCCCATGTGTGTTCCACTGTCCACTGGTATCCACTGGATTAAACTTACACTGTCTGCTTCTCCAGTCTTGTCACAGAGCTACCCATATATTGTCTGTCACATCAGTCATGTTCCACTTTCCACTAGCAATTGCAGAACCACACATACAATGCCTGACATCACATTCTTATTCCACTGTCCACTGGTAGTCAGAAAACCACATATACACTGCCACCCAGCCTTGTTTCTCTGTTTACCATTAATAACACTGGTTCTGTCGAACCTCTGCATTTCTTAAGAAAACCCTGGAGTTCCATGGCACGCAATCTGATAACCACTGCTGTATATAAAAGTCTCGACTTCCAGAAACAAAAAATAAAAATAAAAAGTACAATATATTGCCATGGATACAATGTTATGTGGGGAACAATAAATTTGGAGGCTGCAAGGAACCTGCACAGAGTGAAAGAACAATTTTAAAGTTACATTTCCTACAGTACAGTCTGTGAAAAGCCATCAAAATCATAAATGAAGAGGCTGAACTATAAAAAGAAGCAAATAGCTGTAAAAAGGCTTTCAGGAGATGCAGATAGAAAACTCTTCCGGCCCAGGTTGATTTGATTTGTAGGTGTACATGTCAAAACGTAAATAATATATAGGTTTCATTTTATTTTCTTTAAGTCAGAAGGTAATGCACAGAGGAAGAAACATTGCTTGTAGATGGAAGTTACACTAGCAGCAAAAAGTACTTACACAGCTTACCAGATCATCTCGTTTTAACCCCATGGATGCAAATGAAGTAAGAAGCAAGAGGTAGGGTACATGACCTTTTTTTAATAAATACATATATATATATATATATATATATATATATATATATTACAGAAGGATTTATATATTTAACCTGAGGAAGCCTGTGCAATGCACTTTGAAGTCCTGTGAGTGCCTTCCTTCTTGCTGATCGTTCTGAATAATTGTTGCCTTGCTAATGGCACCCAGGCATTGAACTACATTGTTAGTGTGAGTGCTTCCTTACCACAAATCCCTCTCTCTCTCTTTATATATATATATATATATATATATATATATATATATATATATATATATATATATATATATATATATATATACACAAAATGGTGAAAGAATCAAGTCAGAAAATGGATTTCTTCACCAGTGAAAACAACTCATTTCCTCTAGCTTGATTCATAATAAAGATGGCTACCTTCTGGCAGTTCAATGACAGGTATGTTTGTACAAAAAGACATAAAGAAATGCCTGCCTTACTGGGGGTAGAAAGCCACTTCCTCTAGCAGCCCATCAACAGATCAGTTTCAAATCAGACATATTATCAATGCTGGGGACCTGGTCTGTTTACAGGACATATATAAAAATGAAAAATAAGTTGACTGGTTATAGCTACTTCACACGCACACTCAAGAACTGGGAATGGGTTGGAGTACTGCATGCTGGGACTTGTAAAGCCACTTTACCAGGCAATGCTAAATTTCCTGGAATATCCTGCACTTAACACTACAAATACCAGATAAAAATCAACAAGAATCAAAGCAGACTAGATTTTGACCAAAGTAAATATCCAACAGCCATTTTTTATCCATTTGGGACTTAATTGGATATGGCTTCAATGTATTATTTTTGCCTTCCTCTAATTCAACAGGGGTGATGTGGCATGGGCTGAACTTGATGGACTAATGTCTTTTTTCAGCCTCATCAATTATATCACTATGGTACTATGCACATGAACTGAGACCCATCCTCCTTGTACTCACATCTTTTTTCCCAAATCAGTCCACTGTTACAGTTAAATATGCAATTTAATTAAACCCAGTGGATGAGAAGCAATGCAATGGTGTCCCTAGAATCCAAAGGGCTAAGTAACTTTTTCCTTACATTTAAGACATCAGAGGATCCATTAAGGACACAAAATGAATATAAACAGTAACAAGGTTATTTCTCATTGTGTTCAGAGACTGAAACATTTTTTCAAGCTAGCTCTGTGCCACATGGTTCTTCATGAATAAGGACAAATTCTTCTTTAGACTGAGCATTTAAGGAGCCTTCTTTTGTGTATATAATATTAACCAAGGTCGTGACCAATATAAACAAAAGATGTCTTTAGGAGATAAGCAGATTGGATTTGTGTATTGAACCCTTCACTTGTTAGATACAAAAAAAGCAAGTCTGCTTTGAATCCATTCATCATGTCATGCAAAGACCGAACATTATTTAACACTTAGGACTGTGGCAAATGACATAAGGCCACTGTGTACTGCAGAGTATATCATTCTAGTCAATCCGAGTCTCTTTGTTATCAATTTAACCCTTTAAATACCAGATTAATGCACTACTAATAAAAGTAGCTATTATTAAAGCGACCATATTGCCAGAAAACAAATTTACTTATCTGCCCAAGCTGTGAAAGGATAAAATGTCAGTAAGTGGGTGACGTACGTAGGACTAAAACAGGAAGTGTGTGCACGGCATGCCTTAATCAGCATAATCTATAAATCCAACTAACTCAAAAATTAGTTGTTTACATAGAAAATGGTTAACATATCATATAGATGATTTTGAAAGTTTTTCTTAGGTGATAGGGTCCATTCACCTGCACTAATGGTGTTACAATATTTTAATTTCTAAATAAAGATATTTTGGAAATGTGTGTTTGCATTAAATGAAAATATTTTGGGAAAACATGTTCTGAATAAAACATCTCACCTCTACAGAGAGCATATGTTTGGAGTTGTACAAAGAATGGCACATTTTAAGGATTTCAGCAGATGTCTCCTCTTTCTGTTCAATTTCACAGCTGGAAAGCATCGATTTCACCAGTTTTACCCATGGATTATCTTCTGCGCAAGCACTGAAAGAGAAAAAATAACTAGATTGAGGAGTTCCAAACAGTCTGACTGTGCTATGGGATTTGAGAGACAATAAATCAGACTTGTGCTTCATGTTTTGTTCTGTTTTCAGTTTTTAATGTGGGTTGAATGTTTACATCTGAATATGGTAAAACCTGTCAATATACCTTATGAGTAAGACTGATCAAGTTTTCATAAACTGATCGGTGTGGCCACGTCAACATTTAGATCAGAGGTGGGTAACCTGAGGCCTTCCAGCTGTGCAGCAATAAAATCCCATTGTAGTCCATAAACCTTTGAGTACAAGAGGGGTACGCAACTCATTGCTTGGCAATGTGTTGCACACCCCTCTGGCACTCAGAGGGTTAATAGATGGATGGCCTCATGTTGCCAGCCCCTGGTTTAGATCTTATTTAGTTACTAATGATTGGTTCACAGACTTGCCTGTGCGATTGGACACCGTATGCATGTCAGGAACCCATTGGACCTCTACAGCAGTGATTGTCGCTGCAGAGATTTTCATAGACGTGGGGTTTCTCCACTCACTCACTCCTGTGAAAATCACCGTCCCTGATTTGCTGAAAGCAATCAGTCTCTTCCCCATCTGCCTCCATGGGGCAGGGTGGACAGCAAACCAGAACCCTCTTAGACTTTTATATATATTGATTTAATGGAAAACTGATTCCTATACAAATGTTAATCCTGCATTTAAAGGAACCTACCCCTAAAAGAATAAGCGAATCAATGTGCTGCACTCTCCTTAAACAGTTAAACGGACCTTTATACCTCCATCGGGTATATCTACTTGCATATAATTTTTCATTGTATCGGCAGTTGTCTGCTGATCTCCATTAACACTTTGAGCGCCAGAGGGCTATCCAACGCATTGCAAAGCAATGTGCAATTGGGCACACCTTTGATATCAGAAACCACTGTGTGCACAATTATTAGGCAAGTTGTATTTTTGAGGATTAGTTTTATTATTGAACAATTACAGTTCTCTCTGCCAATCCAAAATATTAAGAAACCTTAAACCTGAATATTTAAGAAAATAAAACTGAGGTTTTGGCTTTCTTACGAGAATATCTGTGTGCGCACAATTATTGGGCAACTATTAGTGTGCAGAATTATTATGCAACTAAATGAAAAATGATAATTTTCCCCATCTTACGTGTTTATTTTCATCTATTAAAGTCAGAATACTAAAACAAACAACTCAAAATTTACAAATAAATATTTGTGACATTTCCAAAAAAAATTAGTGACCAATATAGCCACCCTTCTTTTCAATAACCGTCATAAGCCTTCCATTCATGGAGCCTGTCAGTTTCTTGAACTGTTGACGATCAACTTTTTGTGCAGCAGCAACCACAGCCTCCCAGACACTGTTCAGAGAGGTGTACTGTTTTCCTTCAGCGTAAATCTGCCGTTTAAGAAGGGCTCACAAGTTCTCAATACGGTTTAGGTCAGATGAGGAAGGGGTCCATGTCATTATTTTATCATCTTTAAGGCCTTTATTGGCTAGCCACACAGTGGAGTACTTCGATGCATGCGATGGAGCATTGTCCTGCATAAAAATCATGGTCTTCTTGAAAGATGCAGACTTTTTCCTGTACCACTGCTTGAAGAAAGTGTCTTCTAAGAACTGGCAGTATATTTGGAAGTTGAGTTTGAGTCCATATTCAACCTGAAAAGATCCAACTAGCTCATTGTTGATAATACCAGTCCATACCTACACCTTGCTGGCATCTGAGTTGAAGTGGAGCTCTGTGCCCGTTACTGATCCAGCCACTGGCCCATCCATCTGGACCGTCAAGAGTTACTCTCATCTCATCGGTCCATAAAACCTTTGACAAATCTGCCTTCAGATATTTCTTGGCCCAGTTTTGATGTTTCATCTTTTGTGTCTTGTTCAGTGGTGGTCGGGTTTCAGCCTTCCTTACCGTGGCCATGTCTCTTAGCACTGAACACCTAGTACTTCTGGACACTCCAGGTAGGTTGCAGTTCTGGAATATGACAGAACTGGAAGATAATGGGTTCCTGGTAGCTTTATGTTTGATTCTTCTCAAATCTCTGGCAGTTAATTTGCATCTTTTTTTCTCAACACGTTTCTTGCGACCCTGTTGACTATTTGCAACAAAACGTTTGATGGTTCTGTGATCACTCCCCAATATTTTAGCAATTTCAAGAGTGCTGCATCCCTTTGAAAGACTTTTTACAATTTTTGACTTTTCAGAGTCAGTTATATCTCTTTTTCTGCACATTTTGCCTGAGGAAATGAAGCTGCCTAATAATTTTTCACACCTTGACATAGGGCTTTCATCTCCTTAGGCCACACCCTCATTACACAAATACACATCACCTTATATGGCTAAATCCAATAAGCATTCAAGTTTATACAGCTTGGAGTTGGAAAATATGCATAAAAATGATGATATGGTCAAAATACTCACTTGCCTAATAATTGTGCACACAGTGTATATATAGATGACGGAGTTTATGCACCTAAGAAATAATTGTCTACAAATGGTATTTGGGTGCAAAGCCTACTCACTTTTAAGTGATAATGCCCATTTAACTCTGCCTTTAGATAATATTACCACACATCAGACATAGGCTTCAACAGATAACATACATAACCCATGGTTTTTTAAGAACACTTTATTTTCAGACAGTAGAATGCAATTGTTTAACTATAAATTACAACATAGTTTAAATGGAAATAAATATATAGTCTGTGGTATTAAAGACACACACCTAGGAAAATCCTAAATTAAGAACCATTTATTAAAACCCTGTGAGTGTCAGAGAAGTATTTAATGAATTGTTAAGCAATGTGTTGGGTACCTCTCTGGCAGTCAATTTAAGTGGATCTGTTAGCTACAGAGAATTAAAATCTGCCTATACACTGTACCAGTAACTTTCCTGTAAATAAAAATGTTTTTGAGAAATCATTCCTTGTTTTGATGGCACATAGTGGAATTGTATGTGAATTAGTTACGACTGTGGCCAAATGTCACTTGCTGTGCTATTAGAAATTCCCCCAGTATGGGGACTGTCTAGGTGAGAGGGACAACACTCAGCTTTTCTGCTGTTGAACCAACATCCCCAAACTGCCCTCAGATTAACGGAAAGTATCACCCAAAAGAAATGTGCTTTTACAATCATGTTGCAAGGTTCCCTAAAAAGATTTGAAAAAATCTGAGGAAAATAACCTACTCTATGGAGACAAATACAAACGTTCCTTGATTTAAAGGGATAGAAAAGATAAATGTACATCCGATTGTCCAGACCAGCTCTCTGACCTGAGGGAAGTCAGCGTGATGTGATCAAAAGGGGTAGGAGGAGGGATCTCTTCATTGGATTTTCAAGCCGAACATGAAGGTAAGGGATTTACAGAACTTAATATTCATTATAGAAAATGTAATTGAACAATCGGATGGACGTTTATTTTTGGATATTAATATCTTTCAAAACTTTGACTGCTAGGAAGATCTCCAAACACCTTGCCCATGAAGAAAAAATAGACACGAGAAGGCAAGTTTTCAAGTAACTGCTTCTTATGTGTCTAAATTGGTTTTATTTCTATCAGAAAGGTAGATGGAGAATTCTAGCTTGTCTTGTCTGATTTAAAGGAGTTGTATGTCTAAGTTTTAGTATATTAAGAAATACTTGAGGGTGACTGGGGAACCTTTGGGTTACAGCATGAACAGAAATATTTCTTAAAGTCTATGGACTAGGGAACTTTAAGGGTTAATATTTCAAAGATCTCAGGATCAGTCCATTTCGAAAGTACGCAGGTATGCATATAGATTTACAATATATGAGCACGTACCTGTAGTAACTATGTATTTCTAATTTAAGAAAATCAGCTTAACCGATTGAGTGCCAGAGGGGTACGCAACGCATTGCAAAGGTACCCCTATGGCACTCAAAGGGTTAAACCTCTTTTTAAAATGAGGGGTTAGCCCTATAAATAAAACCCACGGATTTGCACTCAGTACTGCAAACATGGCTTCCGGATTCCAAACAAAGAAAGGGTATTTAAAGGTACATAATTATTTTTTATGTAAAGTTGCCTGTTTACATTTTTTAGTAATCCCTATAGGACTGTGACATGTCACAAATCAAAAGCATTATCACTGAGACTGAAAAATATATTCATTCACCAAGTCTAACCCCTCACAGACCCATTTGTGAAGGTAGGTCCACTTTAGAGGCCAATATGATTTCTCCCTGTATCCGATGTCTACAAGTGTCTGCTTCAATTTTTGTAATGTTCTTTACCTTGCTTTGCCAAAAATTATTCAACCCCTTTCTTGAAGATTTGTAATAAATCTGCCAACACCAAATGTTGTGGTAGTAACTGCCAAATTTTTACTTTTCTGTCGGTAAAGAACCCTACGGAATTTCGGATTAGTATTTGACTAAACAATTAGAGACAACTTTTCACTTTTTTGTCACCTTTAGTCCATCAACTCACGGAACCAATGGAAGCATTACAGGTATATTAGCATTTCCTAAAGTAGGCATGGATAGCTACTGATCTCCTGCCTACCCCCCCCCCCCACACACACATACACACCGCTAGTGCCGGATAACGATTCACATGTACATCAGTCATTAAAGCAGGGGAAGCCAATTGTTGGACTTTCAGCTGTTGAAGGCTACAACTCCCATCATCCCCAACCAGTCAATGGTTGGAGGTCCAAACACTGACTACACTTTACGACCTTATTCACCAGGAGCAATTCTGGAGCAAACCAGCTGCACCCCCCAGAGAGGAATTCAAAATGTAAATGGATTCAAATGTGACTTTTAAACCACTTAATGACAGAAAAGGCTCCAAGCTATCGTATTGAGTTTAAAAGCCCCATTTAAATCAATAGAGATTTTGAGATATTAGTTCCCTATGGTGTAGTTGGTTTGCTCCGGAACCGTTCACCTTCTCCTTGCCCTTTAGGTCTCTCTGTATGTCAAGTTTTCTGCAGCTTAATCAGCCATCTTTTCATCCTGCTCTAATATTTGACCTGTACACTGACTAACCAAACCATATTTTTCGATTGTCTTCCACAGGAAAATAGTCAAGATAAAGAAAAATAAATGATCAAAAGGAGCTCAGTTTGTCTGTCTGTGTCTGAGAATCAGAAAAACCCATTTTTTGTAAGATTTGGTAAATCAATCCCTTTCTGTTTTTCCAAGTCAAAGAAAAGTACCTGCAGATATGCTTGAAGCACATGAAGTCAAGTGTCCGAACCAGAGGTTTAAAAAATAAGTTATTTGGCACAAATCATATCTCAAACTTCTATGGTTAACCCCTTCGCGTCCTGTGACGTACCCGGACCGTCACGCTGGTTCGGCACTTAAGGACCAGTGACAGTCCTGGTACGTCACGTACTTTTACTCACCGCGCTCCTGCGGGAGTGCGGTGAGTAATACCGTGGACTGAAATTGATCGCTCCAAGACTGGAGCGATCTCTTTCAGTCCTCCTTTCGATGTGCTGGCACATGTGATCAGTCACGTGGGACGGCACGTCGAACTCGTCTATCTGGTCCTTAAAGGACCAGACACCGCGGGATCGTCGCACCTTAAGGGGTTAAAGAGATTTTCGCTTGTAAAGTTTCCCTTTTCCTGCTGTCAGCTGTAAAGCTGACAGAAGGAGATTAGAGTTGTGAGACTCGAGGAGGCTCTTCAGCATAGCTGAAGTAGCAATACTGGAAAAGAATTACTTCACTGGAATGGTCTACAAAATGTGCTTGCAAACCAGGCACACTTTGTAGACCATTCCAATGAAGTAATTATTTCCAATAATGCGATTTCGGCTCTGCTAAAGACCCGCTGACTGGTCCCAGGACCGGGATCTCCTGATGTCAGCACAGCACTGACGTCTGGAGAGGGCGAGGGAGGGGGGAACTTTACATGTGAATATCTCTCAAACCATAAACAGCAACTTATTTTTTAAGCCTCTACAAAACAAGTATAATTTTTTTATGGGACATCAGTGTCCCTTTAATCACTTGAATGCTAGAGAGGTCTTTGCAATGAGTTGGGGACCTCTGCATTCAAGTGGTTAATTCTAGCATCCCGCAGGTTAAAATCCCTTTTTGTAACCCTTTGAGTTAGATACCTTTCTGGCAGTGAAAGTGTTAATTCATTGGGCATTTGCTGATATCTTATTTTAATTGCACCTATTTTTTTTATTGCATCTGTCCCACTGAGAATCATGCACTATAAAAGTGGGACAATTCTGGGGCAAACCAAATGCGTGAAGTGTGCTTTTCTCTACAAGATTTCCCATTCGGAGTGCTGAGGTCTGTTGTCTGTTGTGAGCTACAAGCCGACTAAATGGAGATCAGTAAATAAAAGCAACTACAGATACAATACAAACATATAAAACATATTGTGGAAATCTGCATGGAGGTATCTTTTAAAAAGTTGCATTCAAAACAGTGTGGGGCTATTTGGCGGATGAAGCTCATCGCCGTGATTAAAAGGGGACATGAGAATCTTGCCCTGCACCGAAGAGCGAGATTCTCATGTTGTGTCCTTAAATGGCACCGGTGCTTCAACCCAACTCGCAGCATTTTCTCCCTGGTTGATCTAAGAATTGAGCTTTTAAAAATGAACCAAACATACCAAGGTAACTACTTCTGTTAAAGCGGAACTACCACCCTATATAAAGCTGTCCCTCAATTATTAGGCATATGGCGACTAGCTTCTTAATGGTGCTATTATCTCACACGAGTACCCGGTCCTGAAGTAATCCTTATTCTTCGGAGACTGACAGCCAGGCTTGTTGCTTTAGAGCCATCTGCATGCCTACGCCATCAGTCCCTTCCGGTGCCTTAAGGTACAGTGCAATGTCTCCTAGAGGAAACTGGGACGGGCAGACCAGTTGTCTCTAAGATAAGATGTCTGCGTGCAAGCCTGGCTTCCGGTCACAGAAGAATAAGGATTACTTCAGAACCAGGTACTTGTGTGATATAATAGCACTATTAAGAAGCTAGTCACCATATGCCTAATTATTGGAGGACGACTTTATAAAGGGTGGTAGTCCTGCTTTAAAGGGGAACTATCACCCCGCAATAACTTAAGGTTCACTTATTGCTCACCTGGCGACTAGCTGCTTAGTAGCGCTAGTCGCCAGCAATATTACCCGGTTCTTCAGATATCGGCGTTTTACCGATGGTGACAGGAGCAGGAAGCACGGACGTCTCTTCACAGTGACGTCCGTGCGCCTGCGCTGTCAGTCCCTTTTGCACCACACGGTGCAAAAGGGACTGACAGCGCAGGCGCACAGACGTCACTGTGAAGAGACGTCCGTGCTTCCTGCTCCTGTAACCATCGGTAAAACGCCGATATCTGAAGAACCGGGTAATATTGCTGGCGACTAGCGCTACTAAGCAGCTAGTCGCCAGGTGAGCAATAAGTGAACCTTAAGTTATTGCGGGGTGATAGTTCCCCTTTAACCACATTAAAGGCTCAGTGCTCAAAGAAAAAGGGGAGGATTCTGGGGAAAACCAGCTGTAGCATAGGGAGGGGAAAATGTCTGATGTGGTATCCTATTGGAATGATACCGGCAACATGCCAAGTGTCAATACAGCACATTCAAAATGTTTCCGGTGTCAGAATGGCTCCTTCACAATGGCAGTGTTCAAAATGCCTCCAAGTCCGTTACTGTAGGGTAGGGGCTAGGTTCTACTGTACAAATGTGTGCATGCATACTGGTGGCTTTTGGAATTAACCACGTTGGATGCCAGACAGTTCTCGTTGGAGATCTTTCTACCATCTGAGGGGATAATTGTACAGCGCTGCGGAATTAGTTGGCGCTATATAAATAAAGAATAAAAGAATAATAATAATAACAGGGCCAGATTTCCCTATAGGCAGCTGCAAAGCAATGCATTGTGTACCCCTCTGGCACTCAAAGGGTTAAGCTATGTTTAGTGATACAAATGTCATTTCTGCAACAAAAGAAAAAATTTATACTATTTTAAACATAGGGATTAATCCCGAATGCCACCAGTACGCATCCATACTTTAGTATAGTTGAACTTGCCCCCTCCCTTAACATAACAAACCAGATGACATTTTAAACAACATTTTAGTAATGGCGCCATTCTGATGCCAGGGACGTTTTGAACATGCGATACTGACACAAAGTATTACCACCTCTCCATAGTAAGTCCATATTTCTTCTCTAGCATTCAGGAGGTTAAAATGCCATTTAAATCAATGGGAACATGGGGAATTAGCAGTTGTCCCTCTATGATTCAGCTGGTTTTCTCCAGAATTGCTCGACTTTCTTGTGCATACGTCTGTTATGGCTGGAATCAATAAGAGAAATAGGTGCGATTCTGGAGAAGCCCAAGTGCATTATAGTGGAGAAAGATTACCAATGATCTAATGGGGCTTTTAACAACTTGATTGCTAAAGACGCATCATGTCAGACCACTCTAGCATTCAAGGGGTTAATGGGACTCTTGCACCTAAAAACTATGTTGCTGGTTATGAAACAGCTTTCAAAATCCCCTCTATGTTGAATGTGCATACCTCCCAAGTGTCCCTCTTTAAAGGGCAACATTCACATACTAAAAACTTTTGGTCATGGGCTGTAATCTTTAAAACTAGAGCTGTTTTTTTTTTATCTACTTACTTACTTTTAGAGATATGAAGACTTAAAATACCGCACTTCTGCATTATGCAGCACCAAGTTGCAGGACTTGGTTTTTCACAGCAATGCATTGTGCACCCCTCTGGCAAAATTTTTAAATGGGATTTGGGAGAAATTGTATTTATCCCCTATGATGATGTTGGTTTGCCCCATACACTAAAGGCCTTAAGTATCAAAGCAAAAAACCATTTGTACCATAGGGGACAAAGAAAAAATCCCACTGATCCAAAAGGGGCTTTAAAGGGACAGTAATGCCCCCCCCCCCAAAAAAAGTTCAGTTTTATAGAGGTTAAAATATTACTCAATATGCTCCAAACCATATCTCTCAAACCGCGATGGTTTGAGAGATACGGGGATTCAAAGTTCCCCCCTCCCTCCCCTTCTCCTGATGTCGACTGTAAAGCTGACAGCAGGAGAATCGAGTCCCACGACTAGAGGAGGCTCTGCTTAAGAGCCGTAATCACGTTATTGCTAAATAATTTATTCATTGGAAAAGTCTAAAACGTGTGCCTGGTTTGCAAGCACACTTTGTAGACCTTTCCAATGAATGAGTTCTTTAGCATTAACGCAATCTCAGCTCTGCTGCAGAGCCTCCTCGAGCTGTATGACTCGATTCTCCTCTTGTCAGCTTTACAGCTGACATCAGGAGAAGGGGGGAACTCTGAATCCCTATATCTCTCAAACCATAGCGGTTTGAGAGATAGGGTTTGGAGCATATTGATTAATATTTTAACCTCTACAAAACTGGAAATTTTTTGGGACATTACTGTCCCTTTAAGTCCTTGAATATGTTGGAGACCTCTCTAGCATGAGAATGGTTAAAAGCCACATTAAGATCAATGAACATTTCGAGAATGCTCATTTCTCCCCTATGGTCCAGTTGGTTTGACCTAGAATTGTTCCAGTTTGCTTTAATACATATGGCCCTTATGCCTAGCAGACATAAGACAATAAAGGATGCTCAGTCATTGATAAATATCTACCATTAGTTAATGATGGTAAACAGCATGGAAGGATATACTTTGTTATTCCCTCTTACCTCTAGCACTTATGTTCCAAAAATTGTGCTGGATACTTATGTTTTATATTAAAAACCCTAACAATGAATGTGTGTAATCAGGAAAAACTGTGAGGAATGCATATTGCAGGATTCAATCAGCAAGCTGTTCCTGGTTTAGGGATGATAGGAGAGAAAGAATTGCAACCTGCTTCATCTCTCTTCATGACTCACCATCTGTGTAGACAAGACACAGTGGCAATTACAAATACTATTAGCTGGGTAAGGAATCCCGGAGCAGCACTCAAAATATGCTAAGATATTGAGGTTATTTTTCACTAAATTCTTTTTGCCATTGTCATTGTAATTCTAAAAAAAAAAAAAAGTTGTTAGCAGGGGCATTGCTGGGGGGCTATAGCCTGAAGAGTTTCGGTACACAGCCCCAAATGGAAACTTTGGGCCCTAATATCTGGAGCTGCCCGGTGCTTACCATGGCCGGACTGGGCTACTGGCAGTGTGTCCTTGGCCCTGTTTATTTACCAGCCCTGAACTTGTGGGGAAGAAGTTGTGACAGGCACTGTGTGGGGAAACTTACGCCAAGACTGGAGTGGACTAACTCAAGCATGGTGCCCATCTTTGTCTCTCCCTCCAAATCGTCAACACACTAGGAAGCTCTCCTTTACAGACAGATGAAGGGCAGATAAACATACAGATTGATAGGTTGAGTCTGGATTTACTGTTTGCAGTGACAGCCTCTCACTCTAGCTAGCCTGTGCTACCTTTAAGTTCTGAATTACAAGGTTTTCTGCCTGGCAGGGGATGGGATGCTTGCTCCCCTTAACCTGTTGAGTGCCAGAGGGGTACAGAATGCTTTGCAATGCATACCGTACCCCTCTGGCACTCAAATGGTTAATGTGGGCATTGTGCACCTGCCGTGTACATATCCCCCAGGTTCTGCCACCCCCTGACATGGGACTGAGTTGCTATTGAGATAAGATCAGGTAAAAAGTGAGAGGGTCTTATGAAGCAAAGAGAATTGTGAGCAGTCAGCATGTCTACTTCTTGTGCACTGTGCTTCTAATGCATTATTAAGGTGCAATTCAGTCAAATAGGTTCACTTGTGGAGCAAATCAGCTGCACTCCAGGGTACAAATACAGATGCCCACTGATTTAAATTGAACTTTTAACTCCTTGAATGATGGAGAGGTCTCCAGCTATTATGCTATGAAGACATTTTCTTTTCTTCCCTATAGCACCTGTTTAGTTTTTAGAATTGCACTTTAAAGTTATATGTAATTGGGTAAACAGAACAAGTGTGCTGTTGCGCTGTGTAATGGAATTTGGAATCTCTAAGTTCATTTTATACAAGGTTAGGATACTACTCTACTGTGTAAACCATTGTGTTCTTGTGTCACCTGTCGGTAGTGCCTAGTGAAAGTTCATATCCTAGTAATTTTCTGATGTGTTAATGACACTGGCTTCCCTCTGCTGCCAATGTATGTGCACACTGACTCGCGCCAGAGAGAGTGCATGACTTCCTTGACTGAACGCTGACAGCAGGGATATCCGGTATTACTTGCATCAGGTGGCTCAGGACCCACTAACAGGCCAGGACTTAGGGATTTCTCTGCTAGAGCACAGGTGTGGTGATCAGAGGCTCATTCACATTGATTAACTCACCTGTGCTCTAACAAGGAAATCATCAAATCCTGGCCTGTTAGTGGGTCCTGAGGACAGGAGTTGAGAAACACTGCTCTATTTGGTGACACTTAAGCGTGTGATATCAGAATGTTGCCCTTATGATCTAGCCTTTTTTGATGGTAGCCAATTGGAGGGCGACATTTCAATAGAATAGCCCTCCTACAGAAGGAAATTTGGAAGGTATACAGTACCACTCCCAGAGAAACCACCATATAAAATAAAAGTATGATTATCTCTTAATTATGCTGGTCTTTTGGTAACGTTATACATTAGCAGCCTGTTTAATGATTTTTCTAAATATGCAAACTTGAATTTCACATTACCAGAACTCCCTACTGTACAGTATTGCACTATTACAGCATGTTCATGTATTGTCAATGAGACTTGCTGGTGAATTACCTCGGTCTGCGCCATTCGGCTAGGAACAGGGTTCTGGACTGATGCTCTGGCGTCAATAGCCGCGTCCCTCTCTGTCTGCGGCCTGGTCGCGTCTGGTTCATTGTTACTGGCATCATGAATCAGGCACTTGCCTGCACGCCTGAAAGCTACAAGGCACAAACTGCCTCCATTTAGTATACGGAAAACCCTGCCTCCCTTGACGAAAGAGGAAAGGGTTTTCTGTATACTAAAAGAAGATCATCCCACATTGCCATCCGATTGCAGCTCTGAGGCTCGAAGGATGAAGTAAGTATAAGAGGCGTGACGTGGATAATTCATAACATTATTTCACTAGATATATAATGAATGCAGCAATACTAACAGAAAAGGGGCTGGATTCAAATGCAGGTGCTAATTTTATCTCTGTTTTTATCTCCAGGTATCCCCGATACACATCAAAAGGAACACTTTTGATAAAACGGAAGGTAACATTTATCGCCTGCATTTGAATCCAGCTCCAGATAGGTTTTGTGCAGTGTTCTGGAAACTGAATCATTACTATTTGTTTAACCTAAGACTATACTATGGAGCTAAATGTATTAGGAAACAGTTACCAAGTAACTGATATTTAGCAGAATAAAATTTAATGTAAGTAGTCTTTCAGTCTCACATATCCATTGCAATGCGTTGGATCCCTCTCTTGACACTCAAAAGGTTAACTGCCTGACCAAAACACTGACAGTGAAGTTGTGAAAACCTGGTTCAGTTCTCAATATCAGATCTTTGAGACCTTAGGCAAGTCACTTTATTTCCCTGTGCACCAGGCACCACAGACCCAGTCTGCCTGAAAAATTCTGCACTAATGTCCAAATACCTGTGTACAGGCACTAAACATATCTGGGAACTTTCCGGACTTGCCCCGGAGACTTCCATTTTGACACTGCTTTACCGAGGCAGAGTCTGATTCCTCCAGATGTGGGTTGTTTCTATTGAAACTCTGCCCACTTCCGCTCTTATCCCCTGAAGAACTCCTTCTCCCGGCTTTATTTTACATCTGATTCACACCTTTAAGCCCTGACCCCCCAACTCAAGCCCCGCCCAGTTTTGACACAATTTGTTTGTTTCACACCCCCTACGGCAGTAGAGGACTCCCCTCGGGGGGGGGGGGCAACAATTAAAAGTTCCCAGGTATGTTACTAACATACTGGTACAACTAAGGGAAAAAATACTCTCACAGGACTGCATTAACCCTTTGAATGCCAGAGGGGAACGCAATGCATTGTGTACCCGTCTAGAGCTCAAAGGGTTAGAAACAAAAGTGAAATGTAGTCACATCATTGCAGAAAATAATTGCGAACATTTTAGTCTATGCTCAACCCTTCACCAATTGTTTTGTGCACTGATTTGAACAAATTTCACTTATGAATCTTTATACAGTCCTGTGAATGCAATTTGCTTTCCTTAGTTTGCGTGCTGAAGGTATCGATTAATAATATAATAAACAGCTCTTATGTGATTTAATAATCTTCTCCCTATAAATGACTTTTTAGACAATCAGGTCACAAACAAATTGTAATTACTGAGCCAGGCTTTGCCAATTATAATCAGGCTCACAGCAATGGTTTATTATTCTCAATTACGGAAAGGTAACAAGAAGTTGCTACCAGCACTAAAACTGCTTTTAGACTAAGTGCTATATAGCAGGTAGTTTTAATATTTAGCTTTTATTATTTAATGGCCTACATTGTGATTCATGTAATAAATCTCCTATAATGCTACCATAAAGACCTGCTGACGTGACCTTTACTACACAAACACAAATACACGCGTCAGGTCATTAAAATTCCAAAGATAATGAAACTGATGCAATAAGAAGTCTGAAGCAATTTTGGAGCAAACCAGCTACATTGTAGGGGGATACAAACAAACCCCCAAATCCACTGAATGCAATGGGACTTTTAAAGTGATAGTAATACATGGAATTAAATAAATTTAATTAAGAAGATATTAAAAAAATGAATTAATTTCGCCATTTCCAAACTCCCAAACCTTTATGGTTTGAGAGATCAGTTTGCAAAGTTTTCCCTTCCCTCCCCTTGCGCTGATGTCTGCTTTCTAACATACAGACGGAGATCCCGGTCCGCAGACCATCCTGTGGCTCTTCAGCAGAGCTGAAATTGCACTAATTAGAAAGAAATACTTCATTTGAACGATCAACAACATGTGCCTGGTTTGCAAGCACACACTGTAGAACGTTCAGATGAAGTATTTCTTTGTAACTAGAGCAATTCCGGCTCTTCTGTAGAGCCGCAGGGCAGTCTGCGGACCGGGATCTCCGTCTGTAAGTTAGACAGTGACGTCATTGCAAGGGGAAGGGGGAGGACTTTGCAAACTGATATCTCTCAAACCATAAAGGTTTGGGAGATTGTAAACGGCACAGTTAATTCATTTTTTTTAATATCTTCCAAATTAAATTTATTTAATTCCATGTATTACTATCACTTTAACCCACAGAATAATAGAGTTGCATCCAATGCATTGGTTTTCAATGTGTTGAACACCTCTCTATCATTCAAGAGGTTAAAAAGTGAGATTGAAATAAATCTGAATGATTATCTGCTCCCGGAACTGCAGCTGGTTTACCTAGGGTGAGGACAATTCACTTCTACTATTCAGGGACACTGTAGAGAGAGAGAGGTTTTAAACACTGGAGGGAGAACTACCCACTGACAGAAAGCAACTCATGAGGTGGGCTACAAGTAAATATACATCAAGCCCAAAGCCTTAGACTTACAACAGACTTGCACAGCAGCTACCAACTGATGTCATGATCAAGGCTCTGCTCTCTCTCTCTAGTGTTAGAGCTCTGTCTGGAGGCCATTTTCTTGTAGCCCAGCAGAACCATCACTTTCTGTCCCAGTAGACAACAGGCAGTTCTCCTTCTAGTGTTTAGAACTCTGTGCTCTGGAATCTTCCTGGGACAAGAGACACATATTTAAAATCTGCGACTGTCCTGGGCAATATGGGACAAATGGTCACCATAGATTTACTCCAGAATTTAACCTGATTATCTTAATACATTGGCAGGTCTTTGTACTTTACCCAGAAATTGAACAGATACTGGACACATGGTATGATCTACTACAGATGTGGCCAAACAGTGGCTCACAAGCTGTTCTTGGAATACAACTCCCATCATCCTCAGTAATATACAAGTTATTTATACTAACTACAGAGCTTATGTATTCTGCTTCTGAAACACTAGGCTAGAGGTTGAGCACCTGTGGCTCATCTTCCATCATCCTCAGATAACACAATGTATATCACTATCTACTACAGTTCAGATCTATTCTGCATGTAAATCACTGAACAGGGGTTGTGGCTCTCCAGAGCATTACCCCGTATGCTCAATACGTTTGTTGACTTACATACATTGTTCAATTATTTGTTTGCATCTTTAAGGACCAGAAGGCTTTACTTCATTGTGAAGCAATGCAATTTATACCCCTTTAGACCTAAAAGGGATAACACACTACTATTCTTTGCTTGGACTATTCAAATAAGACATGCTTGGAATTATACATAGGTACTTTTGTTTTCTCCAGAAATCTTGGGTATAATTTACACTTACATATTATAAACAGGTGCATATTATACCTGGGATTTTATGGTACCTAGGTAAGTAAATGTGTTAAATTAAATGTGACTAATTCCTAGGGTACTCTTCCCCTTTAAAAACAAGAACAGGTTTAACACTTAGGGCTGTATTCCTTAAGCTAAAGAAGTGCACTGTAAGGAACAAATAAAAAAATTCCCAGATTTTCTTTGATATAAATGGATCTTTAAACCTCCTTAATGCTCGAGGGATTAAAAGCCCATTTAAATCAAGGGGTGTTTTAATTTATCCTCTACAGAGCAGTTGGTTTTCCCCAGAATTACTCCACTTTTGTTTTGTGACCATGGGTTAGATGCATAAAAAAACTTCTTAGGGTCTTATGGTAAAAAAAAAAAAAAAGTGGGGGCGTTCTGGGGCAAACCATTAGCACTAGAAAACTAAAAATTCCAAAAATGCCCTTTGACTTAAATGGGGATTTTCCAAGGGGTTAAAATCCCCATTTAAGTCAATGGGCATTTTTAACTCTCCCCTGTGAATGGTTTGCCTCAGAACTCCTCCACTTTTCTTTTGAATATACGGCCCTTAGTGTATGTTTAACCTTTATCACTAAAATTCAGAAGTTTATAAATATGTCTGTCTGAGAATATTCTCAGAAAATTCGCAACAGAGAAGATTTTTTCGCTTACATTACAATCACTATATACTATATTAAGAACAGGTTATACCTGCCATTGAGATTTAATCACTAAAACGGCCTTTATTTTATGGCGCAATTAGTTAATTCCTTTATAAATGAACTAGTTGAAGATCCCGTACACGGGCCACAGTGCCACTGCCAGCCGGTCGCGGTGCAGTCATGCTCAGTAGAGACTGCCCACTCCGCGGCAGATACAGAGCGGGACGCTCCTTCGGAGCTCCACGCTCTGTATCAGCCTCGTCACTGGCAGTCTCTACTGCGCAGGACTACAGCACGCGCAGCAGTCTCTAATGCGCATGACTGCGGCGTTAAGCACATTTTAAAGAATTATTATATAGGATTGTGACACAATTCTTATTTACGCACGACATTTCTACTCCACTTTTCAAAAAAGCTTTTATAACTCCAACTTTATAAATCTTCCCCCAATATTCTTTTTAAAGTACAATTCACCCCCTACGCTATCAACTCCTTCCTACAAATTCTCCTCTGAACAGCAGTGCAGAAGGCCACTATTCTCTGTACGCGGCCGTTTCATTGACATGCATTCCAGATCTCTACATGGTATTTCTGTATTCCGCTTGCCTGTGCCGGTATGTAAACAATGCTAATATATCCAACGGGCAGATTGATCATTCGCTGATAATGAGAATTCTGAGCGATCCAGCGGAGAGGCATACTGAAACAGAATATACAGTGCTGCTGCTTCTTTATAGAAAGACCTTTAGAACATCAAATGCTTTTAAAGAAACATTATTCCCTGGCAGCACACAGAAGAAAATACAGAATTATATTCATTTTACATCAGTCACAGACTAGTCCCTGCCACACACAAGCATAGAGAGATCCTATTTTTTTTTTTTTTTTGGACTGCTCAGGGACCAGAACTCAAAAGGGCACAATATACGGTAATTAGCTTTTTTAAGAGAGACTGCACCTTAACATCGAGGATGTCTGAGCGTTTATAATCTCTACAGGGAGTCTATTTTCCCTAGTTCAAACAGAGCGAAGATCAATGGCAGATAGAAACTTTCAGAACGAGAGTTAGTAACTAGCTCCAACCCCACTGCTGACAAGTGAAGGATGACACTTCGTGCTGAGTAGCCCATAAAAAAAGTTAATTCCAACGCTCACCTTGAAGCATAGATAAAAGGTTGAATGATTGCTGATGGCATAAAGTGCAGGGAATGAAGCTCTCTCTAAATCATGGGCATTTTCAAGTAAACAGTAAAAACACAACCTGGAGCAGATGCACATTTCTTCTTGGTTTGTTCAAACCATTAACCCTTTCACCCTTATAGAGTGTCTTTTTTTCCTGCACAGTGCACATTATCTATCATTATAATCCCTGCGTTAGAGGTGAAATGGAGCTGCATAATGATGTTTGTAGATTCAGGGTCAGATTCATGTGTCTACCTTTTTTTATTACTTAGCTAGTAAAAAGGCCACATTCACCAAGTAAAGTAGAGAAATTATAGCTTAAACAACTGCATGATAGGAAAAACAGAAATCCCATTGTTTTAAATGGGGGTTTTAACCATTTGAATGCTAAAGTTTTCCAGTGCATTGCTAGACCTCTCATTCAAGGACTTAAAACCTCCATTTAAGAGAGTGGAATTTTTGTTGTTTCCTATTGGGCTGTTAATCTGCCCCAAATTGCTCCATTTGCATATGGACCTATATCCCTCATTGTCCATCAATTCAGTCACATTACTTCACATGTAATCTGTGCAGGAGATGGACAATCAGGCTGAACCAATGAAAACATGGAGCAATTCTGGGGAAAACTAGCTGCACCAAAGGGAATGGGTGGTGTAAATAAAAATAATTTAAAGGGATAGTAAAACTTAAAATTTAATAAAATATATGTTGTACAGTTTATCCCCTGAGTAAAACGGTACCCGCACTGCTGAGAGATATTTTATTAAACAATTATAACAGCTCAGACTTGAATTTTTTAGGTGCAACATCACAATGGCCTGAAAATTTAGAGTGGCGCTGTTGCTACACCATCCTATGGACTGCTCTGGTCTGTAGACCATAAATCTCCATAGGATGGTGTAGCAACACAGCACCACTGTACATTTTTAGGCCACTGTGATATTGCACCTAAAAAATTCAAGTTTGAGCTGTTATAATTTTTTAATAAAATATCTCTCAGCAGTAGGGGTACCCTTGTTTTACTCAGGGGGATAAACCCTACAACATATATTTTTTTACATATTAAGTATTACTATCCCTTTAAATAAGAGACACACAAGCAACTTATGGATGAAAGATACTACAGCAAACTACAAGAAGATTCCAACTCTAACTACACAAAACAGCTTAAAAATCATGAAATAGCTCCCTTCTAATACTGGAGACCACCTGTAGGCCCTTATCCCAGAAGTCCCAATGATGGATGTGTCTACATGCTTCCTAAAGTACACAAGTAAGGACATCCTAGAAGACCAATAATATCTGGAACTGGCACACTCACAGAAAATATCTCTGGATTCTCATACCATTTGACAAAAAAAAACAGCAGCTACATAAAGGACACAACTAATCTCTTTAACAAACCGCCTGACCGTGGCTCCATCCCAAGGGAAACCATTCTAGCCACTATGAATGTGGAATCGCTCTGCACCAACATTCCACATGAAGATGGCACTGCAGCCCTCAAAGCATTCCTATAGCAAGAGGGCTTACCCACAGAACCTGCAGCTCAACAACGCTAATGTATCAAGTATTTCACATTTAAAATCCTTAAAAGTAAATACTTCTTCATATCTAAAAACAGTATGTAACTGTATATAAATTATAATATGCATGTATATTTATGTATGTATATATAATGATTCTATATTTGTGTAAATATGTAACACTTTAATGAAACCTATCCAGGACATACTTGAAAATGAGAGAAATCTCAATGTACTCTTCCTGGTAAAAATTTTCTAGATAAATAAATAAAATTTGGTCAAGAACTATACATCCAAAAGCCGGGAACTGCCATGAGAATGCTGTCACAGTATTTCAACGTTTTCATGGCAAAATTGGAGTAGAAATTTTTGTTCACATGCCAAATAAAGCCTCTGACTGCCTCCTAATCATTTGGACTGCAAGTGAAATTTACATTTAGATTTTTAGCAGTCACGGACATCCAATTTCAGAGGTCCACCAGTGTACCCAGAAGAAATCTCCTGCAATACAAACAACCTCAGGAAGAGAATAGAGTGTCATTAGTGATCACCTACAACCCCCAGCACGGTACGAAATCTCAAAAGAGCTCCAAATAAAATTACATACTGACGGCAGATTTAAAAGAATATTCCCAAAACCTCTGCTCCTCACTTATAAACAGCACCCCAGCCTGAAATAACTGGTGATGTAGTGCTCCCTTAAGAATGCAAAAGAAAATGGTACATCTCCCTGTCTATAAGATATGTGGTTCCTGTGCACACATATGTACCACAGATAAGGTGCCCATACCACATTCCTACCAAAGGACAAATTCTCTTGTTGATCTTCTCTACCTCATCATGTGTGTATAATGTCCCAAAACAGGACTATATGTGAGACAGGGCAAACCCTAAGAAAACAGATGAATTTTCATAGGTCCAGTGTGAACAACAGACACATCCAAGTGGGTCAACATATTTATCCAAGTGATCACACAGAGAGACAGAAAGATCTGGGAGTATAACTTGATAACCAAGTTTAACAATGATTTGTGGCCTGAACTGGAATTTATATCACATTATTGCACACAATAAACATATTTTGGATGTGGGGGGGGGCACGGCTGTGCAACTCATTGAAAGTGATGGGTTGTGCCCTCCCTGGCGATCCGAGGGTTAACCCATGCATTCTACCTTTTGGCAAACTCAGCACTTGACACCCTCATACCCTGTTGCCTGTCTCCTGTTACCCATTTAGACTGTAAGCTCCCTTGGGCAGGGACCTCTCTCCCACTGTTTCTATGACTGTGACATTTATTTATCCCCATTTATTTATTGTAGCATACTACTAATGTAAGGTGCTGTGTACACTCTGTGGTGCCACAGAAATAAAGATATACATACATGCACTGTGTAGCACCATATAAATAAACATATACATACATACATACATACACTGTTTGGTACCATATAAATAAACATATACATAAATACATACACTGTGTGGCGCCATAGAAATAAAGCTATACATTCATACATTGTCTGGCACCATATAAATAAAGATATACATACATACATACACTGTGTGGCGCCATATAAACATATACATACATACACTGTGTGGCGCCATATAAATAGAGATATACATACATACACTGTGTGGCGCCATATAAATAAAGATATACAAACATACACTGTGTGGCGCCATATAAATAAACATATACATACATACACTGTGTCGTACCATATAAATAAAGATATCCATACATACATGCACTGTGTGGCACCATATAAATAAAGATATACATACATACATACACTGTGTGGCACCATATAAATAAAGATATACATACATACATACACTGTGTGGCACCATATAAATAAAGACATACATACATACACTGTGTGGCGCCATAAATAAAGATATACATACATGAACTGTGTGGCACCATAAATACGTGGTGCCATATAAATATATACATACGTACATACATACATGCACTGTGTGACACCATATAAATAAAGATATACATACATGAACTGTGTGACACCATATAAATAAAGATATACATACATGCACTGTGTGGCGCCATATAAATAAAGATATACATACATACATACATACATACATACATACATACTCTTTGTGGCACCATATAAATAAAGATATACGTACACACACTGTGTGGCGCCATATAAATAAAGATATACATACATGCACTGTGTGGCGCCATATAAATAAAGATATACATACATACTTACATACATACATACTCTTTGTGGCTCCATATAAATAAAGATATACATACATACACTGTGTGGCGCCATATAAATAAAGATATACATACACACACTGTGTGGCGCCATATAAATAAAGATATACATACATACACTGTGTGGCGCCATATAAATAAAGATATACATACATACACTGTGTGGCATCATATAAATAAAGATATACATACATGCACTGTGTGGCGACATATAAATAAAGATATACATACACACACTGTGTGGTGCCATATAAAATTATACATACACTGTGTGGCGACATGTAAAGAAAGATATACATAGATGCACTGTGTGGCGCCATATAAATAAAGATATACATACAAAGACTGTCTGGCACCATATAAATAAAGGTATACATACATACATACTCTTTGTGGCACCATATAAATAAAGATATACATACATACACTGTGTGGCGCCATATAAATAAAGATATACATACACACACTGTGTGGCGCCATATAAATAAGGATATACATACATACACTGTGTGGCGACATATAAATAAAGATATACATACATGCACTGTGTGGTGGCATATAAATAAAGACATACATACATGAACTGTGTGGCGCCATATAAATAAAGATATACATACATACACTGTGTGGCGCCATATAAATAAAGATATACATACACACACTGTGTGGCGCCATATAAATAAAGATATACATACATACACTGTGTGGCGCCATATAAATAAAGATATACATACACACACTGTGTGGCGCCATATAAATAAAGATATACATACATACACTGTGTGGCGACATATAAATAAAGATATACATACATGCACTGTGTGGTGGCATATAAATAAAGACATACATACATGAACTGTGTGGCGCCATATAAATAAAGATATACATACATACACTGTGTGGCGCCATATAAATAAAGATATACATACACACACTGTGTGGTGACATATAAATAAAGATATACATACATACACTGTGTGGCGACATATAAATAAAGATATACATACATACCCTGTGTGGTGGCATATAAATAAAGACATACATACATGAACTGTGTGGCGCCATATAAATAAAGATATACATACATACTCTTTGTGGCGCCATATAAATAAAGATATACATACATACACTGTGTGGCGCCATATAAATAAAGATATACATACATACACTGTGTGGCGACATATAAATAAAGATATACATACATACACTGTGTGGCATCATATAAATAAAGATATACATACATGCACTGTGTGGCGACATATAAATAAAGATATACATACACACACTGTGTGGTGCCATATAAAATTATACATACACTGTGTGGCGACATGTAAAGAAAGATATACATAGATGCACTGTGTGGTGCCATATAAATAAAGATATACATATAAAGACTGTCTGGCACCATATAAATAAAGGTATACATACATACATACATACTCTTTGTGGCGCCATATAAATAAAGATATACATACATACACTGTGTGGCGCCATATAAATAAAGATATACATACACACACTGTGTGGCGCCATATAAATAAAGATATACATACATACACTGTGTGGCGACATATAAATAAAGATATACATACATGCACTGTGTGGCGGCATATAAATAAAGACATACATACATGCACTGTGTGGCGCCATATAAATAAAGATATACATACATACATACATACTCTTTGTGGCGCCATATAAATAAAGATATACATACATACACTGTGTGACGACATATAAATAAAGATATACATACATACACTGTGTGGCATCATATAAATAAAGATATACATACATGCACTGTGTGGCGACATATAAATAAAGATATACATACACACACTGTGTGGTGCCATATAAAATTATACATACACTGTGTGGCGACATATAAAGAAAGATATACATAGATGCACTGTGTGGCGCCATATAAATAAAGATATACATACAAAGACTGTCTGGCACCATATAAATAAAGGTATACATACATACAATGTGTGGCACCATATAAATAAAGATATACATACATACATGCACTATGTGGCAACATATAAATAAACATATACATACATACACTGTGTCGCACCATATAAATAAAGATATCCATACATACATACACTGTGTGGCACCATTTAAATAAAGACATACACACATACACTGTGTGGCGCCATAAATAAAGATATACATACATGAACTGTGTGGCACCATAAATATGTGGTGCCATATAAATATATACATACATACATACATACATACATACATGCACTGTGTGACACCATATAAATAAAGATATACATACATGAACTGTGTGGCGCCATATAAATAAAGATATACATACATGGACTGTGTGACACCATATAAATAAAGATTTACATACATACACTGTGTGGTGCCATATAAATAAAGATATACATACAAAGACTGTGTGACACCATATAAATAAAGATATACATACATACACTGTGTGGAGACATATAAATAAAGATATACATACAAAGACTGTCTGGCACCATATAAATAAAGATATACATACATACCCTGTGTGGCAGCATATAAATAAAGATATACATACATACACTGTGTGGCGACATATAAATAAAGATATACATACATACCCTGTGTGGCGGCATATAAATAAAGATATACATACATACACTGTGTGGCGACATATAAATAAAGATATACATACATACACTGTGTGGCATAATATAAATAAAGATATACATAAATGCACTGTGTGGCGACATATAAATAGAGATATACATACACACACTGTGTGGTGCCATATAAATAAAGATATACATACATACACTGTGTAACCTCATATAAATAAAGATATACATACATACACTGTGTGGCATCATATAAATAAAGATATACATAAATGCACTGTGTGGCGACATATAAATAAAGATATACATACACACACTGTGTGGTGCCATATAAATAAAGATATACATATATACACTGTGTGGCATCATATAAATAAAGATATACATACATAGTGTGGTGACATATAAATAAAGATATACATACACGCACTGTGTGGCACCATATAAATAAAGATATACATACACGCACTGTGTGGCACCATATAAATAAAGATATACATACACGCACTGTGTGGCACCATATAAATAAAAATATACATACATACACTGTGTGGAGACATATAAAGATATACATATATACATACATACATACATTCTAGAGACTTGGCAATCTCTGGCTAAAGACTAAAATTCACTTGAGCATCAAAAAGGGAATAAATATTGTTTGTATCATTTCATTTTAGACAATTTACAGAGAGACTGTACTGGAGCCTAGGGAATGAATTATAGAAATATGCACTGCTATTTGAATTGAAATGTTAAAAAAAAAAAAGTCATGAGTGTCTAACTGGTACATAGTGTGTATTCAGCCTTCATTGTTTTTATGCCTGGAAAAGAGAACTTTGTGCATCCTAGAGCCACTCAGCCAATAAAGGTCTTGTTCTAGTAGTCTCCTGCTTTTTTCTATGGCTAACACAGTACCACCCTTTACCCAAACTAAAAGACTGTCTGTTTATGAATGATTAAAGCTAAGATGCTTCTGTAGCTTAGGGGTTGATATTTAAGAGCAGAGGCAGAGCAACAGACTGCGGTTACAGAGCAGGTAGCTGCAGTCTACGAGGAAGTAGCTGGGGGACAGACTTTCTAAGTTAAATTTACAACACATACAATTTAAAAAAAAAAAGAAAAAGAAAGAAATGAATAATGTTTTAGAAGTATTCAATATGTAGCCTATTTAGGCTATGTCATAAATAGGTGACACATCCACTTTAAGGGAAAATGATAACATATCCCACAAAACCCCAGAAATACCAAAATTGCAGTGAATGGGTTAACCCTATGCATAGATAACAGACAGTTAAAAAACACCCAAGTGAGTGCAAGAGCTTGCCAAGGCTCATAGTGCCCTTGTATGGAGAGGCAACATGACTGGGACATAGACTAATGCACTCAAAGGTTACTCACTAGTCTTTTGTCTTCAGGTTACCATTGTAGCTAGAAGCAAACAGAGCCTCGGGACACTCTGTTGGGAGGGAAAAATTGGCAGCAAGATAAGCTCCACAGGGCTACAAGGGTCCACACAGCACCTGTACACTAGTTAATCCATTCCAGGGAAGCCCAGTATTGGTAACACGCCTAATGGGGGATTATACAGCCCCATATCTAATAAGGAAAATAATACAAATCCGAAAAACTAAGAGACGGTACCTTGCCCTTCCTTTTTCAAGCAGGACACATGAATTCTGGGTAATATCAGGAGGGTTGAGCAGGAGGAGGAAGAAGGCGTATCCACCCATAAGACACTTTCAACCCCATGGTACCTGTGTTCCATATTTGATGTAAAGGAAAGTCTATAGATAAATAGTCACTTGTTCCTATGGTATAACTCTCCTTTAACACCAACAATAACCCATGAAAACATTAAAGGAACACCAACACCAGTATATAAAAGTGCCCCTATTACCTCTATACAAGAACAGAATCATCCAGGAGTCTCCTGAAGATCTATATATACCAAACAGAGATCCCTGCTGCACATCCAAAGCAGAGCAGCATCCATCTCCTCTTTTGCAAAGAGGTAGCTGTGTGTCTGGTAGAACATTCTTTTTTATTCCCTTCAGAAAAGAGAAAAGTGCTCATTTAAACTGCTGCCTCATCTCCCAGGAATGAGGAGGACCGGAGTTCCAGCACATAGCTCTGTCTGGCACACAGAAAACTTTAAGAGGCTCTCTTCTTTCATAGATGTATAACATATATATATATATATATATATATATATATATATATATATATATATATATATATATAGTTAATGTCCATTTAACACCACCAACAGCCCATGATTCCTCTAAAGATGAAGGGATAAAGGCTCTTAATTTAACTAAAAGAGTTACCTGTAATAACTTTTGAACGAAAAATCTCCCTGTAGTGGGTGTGTGTCTGTTTTTTCTTATCAGGAAATATCCTACAGCATATCTGTTTCATAATAAAGCTCAATGCTTATTTTACAGTTGCCTCTGATTTATTTAACAGCATTAGCCTGTGATTTCTTAACAGTAATAGCCAGTGGTTTCCATTTCCATAACAGAAATAGCCAGTGATTTCCTTAAAAGCAAATGGCAGCAATTTCCTTAACAAACGTCTATGATTTCCTTAACCTCTGATTGCGAGAAAGGTATTCATTTCATTGGGGGAGATTCACTAAGCAGAGATAAAGTGGTGATAAAGCAGAGATTACTTCTCCAGTTCCTGTGTTATTCTATAGAGCCTAAGCACTAAGATCTCCAAAGTTGAAGACATCTTTGTGCATAGCCTCCATAGAATAACATAGGAATCGGAGAAGTCATCTCCACTTTATCACCTCTTTATCATCACTTAGTGAATCTCCCCCATTGTGTTGCAATGCATTGGATAACTCTCTGCCACTCCAAAGGGTAAAAGTAATAATCTTTGACTTCCTCAATATCTACAATAATCTGGGATTTCCTAATATCCAGTGACCTTTTTAAAACATTACCCTGTTAATTTTGATACCAATAAACTGTTTCTCACTATTAAAAATCTGGATGACATCAAATGCACATAAATGCAGGAGAGAGTTCTTGCTGTCACTTCACAAGCAGATGCAGCAATATGCAATGCTTGAGATTTCTCACCACTATATATAGCTAGCAGCTTCACTACAAAGATACAAGAGGCTATTGTACTAAGAAGAATTGCATGATTTCTGGGGCAAACAAATTGCACCAGAAGGAAAGAGTAAAAATGATCCCTGATATAAATTAGGCTTCATAGTGCATTGGGGGACCTCACTACCATTCAAGGGGTTACAATCCTAATTTAAATGTATTTACTTATTTTAATTTGTGTCCTGTGGTGCAGTTGGTTTGCTTTAATTTTTCCCAGTAAATCAGTGTATAGGAGACCTCTGTAGGAATCATGGCTTTAAAGGTCCCGAAAAATCAAATGGACTTTTTATCTGTTTCCCATGGTGCAGTTGTTTTTTATTTTTGTGAAAGTATTTTACCAGGAAGAATACACTGAGATTGTCTCTCCTTTTCAAGTATGTCCTGGACTCATTTTATGTACTTCAGAAGGGTTAAAGGCTGAGGTGACCTTGCCGGGAATAGAACCTGGGACCCTGAGCTATCTCACCAGCAACTGCTATCAGCCTCTCTGTGACTGGAAATATTTAAATCTTACATTGTAAGTACTATATAAATGTATTAACTTAGAATAAATTGTTGCTTTGTTAACCTTTGAGTGACAGTGGGATATGCAAACCATCACACAGCAATATATTAGATACCCCTTCTGGCACTGGAAAGGTAACACATTGTAAATACTTTAAACACTGGCTTGTCAGTTCAAAGAGTGGTGACAGTTCAAAGCTTTCCTCTAAGATAACATTCTAATGTACACTTCTGAAATCCCATAGGTTTCTCCTTCAAACATACTGTGATGTATTTAAAGAAGAAATCCGAGCTATAGAAAATGCTACACTATAAATTATTTATGAACATTTTGATGAAATCTGTGAGATATTCAACATTCGAGGTATGGAAATCATACACAGAGGTCCCTACATACAAAAAAGAGGAACAATTCTTTAACAAACCAACTGAACCACAGGAGAGAATTCCCAATTTTTAAAATCCTTTTAGAGTTAACCATCTGAGTGCCAGACAGGTATCCAATGAACTGCTTGCAAAGCAACGTGTTGCATACAGCTCTGTCACTCAGAGGGTTAAAGGAGTATTTTCTCCTCTTGAATACTAGAGACATCTCCAACACACCTCACTAGTATTCACGGGGTTCAAAGCTTAGTCTTAGTTATAGTAATGGCTATGGTATGAGCGGTTTTCCTCCAGAACCTTATCTCTTTTCTTTTGTACATAAAGCCCACAGTCTGCAACAGGTGAGGCTGATTTGCATATTCATGGAATTTACTTCATAACAAATAGCCTTATGCACATAGACTGGAATCTTCAAGCCCAACCCCGCCCCTCCCAAGCATCAAAAAGGGTCAACATGACATGATTTGTGTCATGATATGGGTGGGGCTTAATCAGGGTGGATGAGTCCAATTGGGAGGCAGAACAGTGGAGTTTACCCCAAAATGGATTGGATAATAGATAGAATGGGTCAGTAGCTGGTGGAACCAGGATGGAAGTAGGCGGTGCTACCGAAGAATCACCCGGTAAGTCTGAAAACCAGAGTCTTTAGAGATGATCATTGAGAATTCTTAGTTATGTGCACAATGCAAGAGTGCCAGCTCTTCAGAACAGGGTTCACGTCCCACAGTATGAGTAATTGTTCCACTTATCCCCACGTACAGACCAATGGCCGTACTTCTGTCTCTATCTTCAATTCTATAGTGTGTTATGACTTGTGTTTCTATACAGCGCATTATACATGTACAATGCAATATTAATGTACATACATAAAAAGCAAAGCAAAAAAAAAAAAAAACTGCGTCAGAGGAGACAAATGTTCATGAATTATATGGATATTTTAACCTCTTTAATATAAGAAAGGTCTCAAATGCATTGCAAAGCCCATTCATAATGGCAGTTTAAGTGAACAGGAATGTTATTATCCCCTATTAGGAACTGGTTTGTGCCAGACGTGCTGCTGTTTTGCTGACTGCATAAGGCCTCAGTGTGGCAGACTGTTTCCTATGGAAACGCCATGCTGTGCAAGCCATCGCACTAAGGCCTGACACACTAAGTAAAATGGAGCAAGTCTGGGAAAACCAGCTGCCATATGGGACAAATATATATTCCCCAAAATGCCCATTGATTTAACCCTTTGAGTGACAGAGGTGTGCGCAATGCAATCCTCTGCCACTCAAAGGGTTAAATAGGGATTTGTGAGGCAATGCGCTCAAGCCTCTGTAGCATTCATGGGGTTAAAAGCCCAGTTTGAATCACAGGGAATTTTTACTCGTCTGATTTGCCCCAGAATTGCTCATTTTTTCCTTCTACTTAAGCGCCTCTATATAAAAAAATAAATACATTTAAAAATTCAAAAGGTTCTGACTTCCACATTCATTTTAATGTAATCATTTTACTAGCAGGCTGGGAAAGCAGTTTCCTCTCACTCGCCAAGAGATAAACAAGAAGCAGTGATCGGTGGATTGTACTTCAACTGGAATAAAAATAGAAATAATACTTAAAGGGATAGTAATGTTTAAATTCAAGTTCATTTAAAATTGTAGGCATTGAAAAAATAAGTGCAACGATGCAAGTCTTATCTCTCAAACCTTTATGGTTTGAGAGATATAACTGGCTAAAGTTTGCCCCTCCAGGCTCTTTCAGAGCTCTATGGAACAGCAGCAGATTCTGGTCATTGACCGGACGGCGGCTCTTCAGCAGAGCCTAAATCGTGCTATTTAGAAATAAATACTGCATTGGAACAGTCTACAAAGTATACATGGTTTGTAAGCATAATTTGGAGACTGTTCCAATGAAATATTTATTTCTAAATAGCACAATTTAGGCTCTGCTGAAGAGCCGCCGGCTGGTCCCGGAACCGGAATCTCAGCTGGCAGCTAAATGGCAGACTTGTCTGAAATAGCCTGGAGGGGGGAACTTTAGCCAGTTATATCTCTAAACCATAAAGGTTTGAGAGATAAGACTTACATAATTGTACTTATTTTTTAATGCCTAAAATCCTATATAATAATTTGCTAATGTATGTTTGTCAGAAACTGTCATGTGCAGTACAGACAGATGCGCGAGCTGCAGTCATGCACAGTACAGACTGCCCACGCCGAGGGTGATAACGGAGCGGGGTGCTCTGAATTCAGACCATAGTCTGCACAGAGAGGACTACGGTCTGAATTCGGAGTGCTCCGCTCCGTTATCAGCCGCGGCACGGGCAGTCTCTACTGTGCATGATTGCACGGTGGCCATTGCTGCCTGGCACTGTGGCCCATGTACACAGGCTGTTCAGCTAATATTAAATAAATATAAATGTAAACATTACTATCCCTTTAGCCCTCTGAGTGCCATGCAATGTGTTGCACCCTCCTCTGGAACTCAGAGGGTTAAGGCCGTGCACAATCTACTGGAGACCTCTTAAGCATTCAAGGGGCTAAATACCCCATTTAAATCAATGAGAATTTTGATTCATTTCCTATGGTGCATATGGCGTCTGGTGCCCGGATGTTATTGAAGCCATACCTAACCCATCCAGCAGGCTAAAACAATTAAGTATTGGTTAGCTATCTGCATACATGGGAGCTTTCATTATGCCACAGGGGAGATTAATTGCCGCAAATCACGGCAAAAATGGGGCAGGGTTTACCAATGAGTGGGAGCGGAGGTTTCTGGGGCATCACACAAGTGGGCGGGAAATAGGAGGAACAGGGTGGGGAAGTAGGAAAAGTGGGAGGAACTGAGTGGGAAGGAGCACAAGTGGGCAGAGTTTTAAAGAAAACTCCCCACATCAGGAGAATCAGCCTCTGCCCCGGAGACCTGGTAATACACTCTGAAAACCAGAGTCTCTGGGGCAAATCCAGGTGTGGCTGTCTGCAGAGCTGACAATCCCAGTGTGAATCTGTCAAACTGCTTCAGAGAACACATTCACTTAGATGCACTCGCGGATCTGCAGCTCTGCACACCATTAGCCAATCCGGGTCATCATTTGTATTAGACTATCAGACGACCCCACTGGTATACAGAAGAAGCAGGAGGTACTCAAGATGCAGATATGGCCATGCACTATAGAAAGTACAAATTGCTCACTATGATGTACACAAGGGATGAATGAAAGGAAAGAGCTCCATAGGCTCATTTTCTCCAGTCCTTTCAACAGCAGGGATAGTGGTACACTGTATCACTACTTTGCTTTTCCAGTGGGGTACAAGGTTCTCAATCTAAAAAGAGAACCTATGGAGTAGATAGGTGTAGGTAGAAAACTGATTATTATCGCTTTAGCACAAGTGATTCACTTTCTGTTCATTTTCATACAAAAAGGATAGTTTTGTGATCTTTAACCCTTTGATTGCCAGAGGGGAACCTTGGCCACCTCTCTGGCACTCAAATGTTTAACGTCCACTTTCACTGATTGGTGTTTTTGAAGAAAGAGTACAATATCGAGTAAAGGGATTGAGAAGGTGAAAGTAAATACATACAAATGAATGACACTTAAAGAGACAGCAACTCTTCCTAGTAATAAACCCCCCAGCTACCTTAATGACCGGTGATGCACCAGTCCAGATGTTAAGGACCGGTAATGGATGGTCCTGACAAGTCACGGAATTTGTGATCGCATCGCGGCTCCAGAGTACCCCAACACCGGGCTGTACGGTTTTTATGGTGTTAATCTGAGCAGAAAATGCTAATGGCCGCAATCTATGATTTCTGTGTGGAATTAATAATTACGTAGTACTGGATATCACGTCCGTGAACACTGATGTGATTTCTCTTGCAGGATTCAAGGACAAAATAACTCCTCCCACTGAACTGTACTTAGGAAATCTCCCAAGTGGGAGGAGTTTGAGGTCCTTGAGTCCTATAAAAGGAACAATGTTTATTACCAGCAGGCGCTGGTGTTCCTTTAACCCTTTCAGTGCCAGAGAGGTATGCAATGCGCTGCATACCCCTCTGGAACTGAAAGGGTTAAGTGATGTTCACTTTTTTCTTTTTTTTAAGTACTTTCACCCTCTCAATCACCTTAATCAAATCAATAAAATTAGGAATTAAAGAGTAATTATTGTGTTTAACCAAGTCCTTCTATGGGAGAGGGTCTATGGGGACGAAATTGGGCAGGGGAACGAGAATGAACTGCAAGATTTCAGACTTGCACTTCGATTACTTCTCTCTGGACCAATGGGAATGCCTTGTTCTGCTCCATTCTACTCCCTCATTGGTCCGCAGGTCCTCACAATGAAGCCTAAGCTTCACAGACTGATATATCCTCAGGGCAGCAGATCTGTAACAGGGCACTATTCAAGTGATTAGTCTCAAAGGTGACAAAATATTCCTTTGTTTGTAAACGAACAAAAAACCAATCCCGTGTTAAATTCGATATTTGCAGCAGGAGTGACGAATTGAGTAGACATTTCTTGAAGTGCACTCATGCTTAACAAAGATCGATCAGTGGCCTCTGTCTTATGACACTTGTTGATTTGCCAGAACTCTCACAATTGTAGATTAAAGCTGAAATGCTTCTCTAAAACGTTCAAATCCATTAGAGCGTTTAGCAATACTGCAGTCAGACATCTGTTACTTACATTTTTGCACCTTTCATGGGAGGCCACGCTTGTAAAAGTAAAGCTAAGTGCTGGAACTCCGACTGATTGTGACTAATGTCCAGCAACTCCAGAAAGAGAGTGTTTCTTTTCTCTTCATTCTCAATATCAGGCACATCAACCTAGAGCACAGGGAAGAAAAATCACAAAGTTTAGTCCTCGGCTCCTACATTAGACAGATTAAAACAACACAAGAGCAAAGCATATAAAAGAATGAAATATTTTAAAGGAGAACAAATGCCTCCTAAGAATAACCCCCACTTACTTAACGACTGACAGAAAATTCTAATGACCCCTATGAATTTTGCCTCTGTTTAAGAGATAACCTCTTCAAATCAGTCCTGGATGGAAAACTGGAGCTGGGGGACTAAAATTAGCTACTTAATCATTTAACCCTTTGAGTGTCAGAGGGGTACACAACGCATTACTTTGCAATGCGTTGTGTACCCCTCTGACACTCAAAGGGTTAAGGACAAGATGGGTGTGCAATGCTCTGCTCAGCCCTTTGGTCCTTAAAGTGTTAAGATTAAAATGTGCAGTGAGCAGAGTCAGAAGTCTTGCGTGCAACTATCATGTCCCCCTCCATGGATATGACATCCAGGACAGACTGAAGATGTTACCTCCAGAACCAAGGCAAGGTTCATAGGGGCAATTAGGATTCATGGTGATTAAAATGGCGACATGAGAACCTCGCACAGCAGGAAAGCACAAGATTCTCATGTCTCAGCATGAATTGTCCCCTGCAATGTATGAACGGTGAGCAGCACTCCGACTTCAAATCATCCTTACCGCTTCTCAATCTTGCTGAGTGCTGCCCCGGCTCTCTCTCGCCTTCTGCACATAACCTATTCTCAGTCTTGCTCTGAGCGCTGCCTCGGCTCTCTCTACCCTTCCCTGTGGATCGCTCCTCCGTCTGCACGCAGAGAAGGGGGGAGAGAGAGCTGGGGCAGTGCTCAGAGCAAGATTGAGAAGATGTTATGTGCAGAAGGGGAAATACCTGAATGGTTGAATCTGGCTGCCATGTCCACCATATTTGTAGTAACTGACAGATCGTTAGAGGCATAAATAGCAATGCAGTTTTGGTCTGAATAGGTCTAAAAAACAATGTATAAAGGACCTTATTGAACAAATTAACAGGTGCAATTCTGAACTGGATGGTTTGCAATAGAACTGCATATTTTAGTTAGCTGAATAAGGCCCTTTATGATTTTCAGAGGATCACAAGAAGGCAACACTTGATTTAAACCATGATTCTCTGCCTCACATTCACGTTATGAACAAAAGCACACAACACAAAGAAATGCAATAAAGGGCAAAAGGGGAAGGGCAGAAGGGAAGAGAGCCAGGGCAGTGCCTAGAGCAACACTGAGAAGAGTTTATGTGCAGAAGGGGAGAGAGAGCCGGGACATCGCTCAGCAAGACTGAGAAGCGGTAAGGATGATGGGAGTTGGAGTGCTGCTCACCTTTCATACATTGCAGGAGACAATTCATGCTGCAACATGAGAATATTGCGCTTTCCTGTAGTGCGAGATTCTCATGTCGCCATTTTGATCACAGTGACATGCTGAATGTGCTGTGTAGTCGCACACTGTTTTGCATGCAACATTTCAAAAGGATACCATTTTTAGGATGTGTTAGTTCTCCTTCAACTTTTAAGGAGTGCAAGTACAAAGGCAAAAGTGGGGCAAGCAACTGCACCACTAGGAGCGAATACAATTTCCCAATGATTTAAATAGAGAGGTCTGAAATAATGTTCATAAATTTACATTTGATATTGTAAACTGACATTGAACAGAACATGCTGCATTTGCATCTTGGCAGTCAGTGACACACACTCCCGGGAAGCTCGGCCAATAAGAGTCCTTAAAGGAGTAGTAAAATCTCTATATTACAAGGATTTTCCTGAAGAGTTAAAAAAAAAAGGTACTGTCACTGCTAGCGGTTCTGTTTTTCAAAAGTTAGAACCGTTCAAACTGTAAGGAAGTAATGAAGAAACTATTTCTATCCCATTCTATGCAGAACTGTTGTCATTGACTCACCTCTCCCATAGAATACATGTCAGAACATTGGGGGGAGATGCACTAAGACAGTGGTTCTCAATTGTTCTTGTAACAAACAATTTGGAATTTTTTGGGGCAGCCCTACATAGGAAACATCTCAGGAATTTAATGAAGGGTATAATACACAAACATGGATATTCTTAGGTCTCAAAGTCAAAATGAAAACAAAGAGCATATTGTGCATAATGATTTCCATAAATATATATTAGAAACTCAACCTTAACCCCTTAATAACTGCACGGTCCAGGGGTGGTTGTGCTGGAGGACCAACACCCTTTTTTTTTTGGCTGCTTACCCAGTGTACATGAAATTCCATGACGTGCCAAGACCGTCATTGGTCTTTAAGGCACAGACACCAATGACTGTCCTGGCACATCATCGTTTGTTAAAGGATTAACATTTTTTGTCAAAATCGTCACAAGAAAAGTGTTGCACCCACACACCAAACTGCCATGGCATCTTTGTTCAGAGCCACTGCTCTAAGATTTGATGCAATGGCGAAGTGTGTCTGGAGATATGTGGAGATCAATTCTCCATGGAAAAAAATGACACACCACCATATGCACTAGGAAATAAGGGGAGAGGGAGAGACTTTGATCATTAGGCTATGATGTTAGGGTAAAGTTGCTGATGGGGTGTGGGGGTCCAGAGAGGGTGCACACTTTAGATTTAAGCACCAAGAACAGCAGCGGCCTTCCTTTAACCCTTTGAGCGACAAAGGGGTGAACAACGCATTGAACACGTCACAATTTCACTGTTCAGATACTGAAGTCACATGAAGGTAGTGCTAAAGAACAATGACACTTGCAAAACTCCCAGCCACTACAGAGCCAATGACCAGCTGAGCAATAAACAATACAAAGCCCAAAGTCCGCTGATAATTGTAAACAGAGCAGAGCTCTACCGTGAGGGTTCAGAACAATTTACTGTGCTGTTGTGTCATATGTGGCTGCGTATGCTTCATATTACACAACGCCACTGTAAATTGTTCAGAGTCCTCAGTGGCTGCCATTACTCTGCACTGTTTACATCGATCAGCTGGTTATCGGCTCTTCACTATTTACTGGCACAGCTGATAAGATCTACAGTTGCACAACATGAGGGGAAATTATTTTTGTGAGCTCCGACAGCATTGCCAGTTATTGGAGCTTATTGGTGCATGTGGTGAATAGCCACATTAGCATGTAAAAATTCTCTCAGAAATATGAAAACGGCTCATTAAATCTAGTTTAAATATGAAAATAAGCCATTAGTGGAGTGGAGACTAGAACATCGAAGACACAGCAAATGCATTGGAATGTCAGCGTATTTGAGGCATAATCTTATGTATATGATGGCAAATACATTTTAGTACATACAATAAACTTTAATGCATCTCCCCCCCAGCTGAACTATATGTGAACTTTCAGGCCACTAGAGGACACTGTTAGAGGGAATAAAGTTTACACTAATAACTCTAGAAAAAGGCACCTCACATTAATGTAAGTGGCATTGTATGTTCAGCAGGAAAAATACTGTAATATGTTTATTTTCATTAAAAAAAGTTTACTGAGCTGCTTTGCATTGCTATTATAAGACAGCTCATCGACATATGGTCAGTAACAAACTGTGAGCCTTATTCAGAAAGATAAAGCGCAGCAATGCTGGGGCAAACCAACTGCCCACAGGGGACAAATAAATGATTCCTTCACAGCCGGCTCTAGGTGTTGTTGCTAGGACCGACAGCGCAGGCTTGCAGACATCACTATGGAAAGATGTCTGCGCTCTGTCCTGCCAGTCAGCCCGGGAACAATGGATAATTCTCCTTAACAAGGTAATAATTCTGGCGATTAGCGCTACTGAGCAGCTAGTCGACAGATGGGGAATTATTGGAGCACAAGTTTTTTAGCTGTGGTAGTTCCGCTTTAAACTATAATATGATTTTATTACAAGACCGGAGGCTCCTATTATGCTTCTACAATCTTTACTACTCCGAATAGCAGCTTAGAACAACATTAACAAAGATAAGAAAAAGTTGTTTCAATGGTTAACTATAAACCACGCCCCATTTTCCCTCCACCAATCAGCGGTATGCTTCCTCTTTAAACCGTGACTCCTCTGTAACCAATCCCTCTTTCTTTGCTGCTCCGCAGGATAAGTATAACGTCTCTCTACTTCTCATTGTGGTATAGAGAGTGTTTTTGATAATTGATATCTACCTAATGTTTATTGGTTATGGTTTTCGGAAGTTTTGTTTCCCCTTGTGAACGGCTTCCCCTTTCAACTTTCTAGCCTTTATAAATACCTTTCTTATCGCTACTTGAAATCACTTTCAATCGCTCCGTTAAGCTTTTACCTTAACTGCTCGTTAGCTTTAACCGCCGTTCATTCCTATCGCAGCTCTCGCGCGGCGGCCATTTTGATTTTGGGCAGCTCACTCTCTGCACCTTCGTGCGCCTGCGCGGAGGTTAGTTCCGGTTTCATCTGACTGGAACTTTCTGCCTGACGCGACTCAAGCCGTTTTTTAAACCTAACGTTACTTTTGAGTAATATTCCCTCCCAGTGTATTATTTAATTATATTTCAATATGTCCCACAAGGATTTACCGATTCCCTCTACCCCTCAGAAGTCTAAGCGCTTACCTAAAAAACTTTTTCAACAGGACTCTGGTTCTAGTAGTCCTATTGAGCAGGATAATATTAATGAACCTGGTGAATTACCTGAGGAACACATTCAGGCCATAATGGACGCCTCTGTGGGAAAGTCTGTAACTAATGCCATAAATTGTTGTATGGATAAAATGTCTGAAACCATTAAAAAATCCATTGCTGAAGGGTTTTCTTTTAGAGACTCTAATAAGTCTTCTTTAACCCCTTCAAAACAGTCTTTCTCTTCTCAGTTGGTTCAAGATAGTTCCTCTCATAATGTCATTAATGAAAAAATCAAGGGAGGAAAAAAGAAGGAAAAATCCCACCATTGTACTCATAAACAAATTGATTTGACTAGTCATTCTGACAATATGATTTGTGGTTTCAACCCACATAAGAGACCCTCAACTCGGGAGGAAGATATTCCGAGAAAAAAGAATAAGTTCCGTCAAAAACCAGATTCTTTCTGCATTTCCTCATCTTCAGATGAAGAATCAGAAGAATCGGACTATGAGGAATCTGATTCATCTGGATCAGACTATACTTATGAGCCTGATACAAAAACAGAAATATCTAAAATATTAGGAAAATCCGCTAAAAAGACGTCAATCCTTGACGAACAAGGAATTCCTCTGTTCGACCCTGAAGGACTCAAACATCCCAGGTCAACAGAGTGGTTTCCACGAGAACATGTAGCGGAATATATAAAGCTTTGGCTGAGGAAATCCCTCAACAATAGAACCAAAAATAAATTAAGGGCAGAATGCCCGAGACCAACTATAGATTCTATATGTGAAACACCTGTTATTGACCCCCGATTAGTCCAATATCTTTCTAAGTCGGGGAAGGATCCAAGAAAGGGTTTGGACAGATCCCTTAAAAACTGCCAAGATAAATTACTGGATATGGTGGGTCCTTTAGCGAAAATATTTGAATTAACGGAGGAATCTGTTTCCACAGGTACCCCGATTGATACCAATATCTTACGTGGATGGGTCCAGAGGTCCTTCTGTTTTCTGGGCAACGCAAATTCTGCTTTAGCAACTGAACGTCGCCGGGCCATCTTGTTGAAAATTGACCCGAAACTCACTGAGATGGCGTCAGTTGACGCGGGCCCAGAAGCAGAGGGATTACTCTTCGGTGACACATTCATAAAAGAATTGGGTAAATTCGTAACAACTTTCACAGCCTTAGATAAGGCACAATCATCTATAAAAAAGGTTTTTAACCAACGTGTTTTTGGGAGGGCCGGGAAATATAGGGGTCGTTTTCCCGGCCGATCATCCCAAACTTCCCACAGAGGAAACAATAAAAATTTTCAAGACCCCCATATGTATGGGAGAGAATATTATGCAAATGAGACCAGGGCCCCCTACCCCTTCTTCCCACAACGAAGCAGAGGATGGCGGTCCAGACCAGCTAGAGCACAACCCAGACACAGATCCTTTCCAGGTAAGTGTTTTTCCCCTTCCTCTTCCTTCAATAGGGAAATTGGGTGGCAGACTCACCCATTTTTTCCAACATTGGTCTCAGATAACCTCGGATCCTTGGATCCTTCAAACGGTCAGAGGTTATCACATAGAATTTTATTCACTCCCAACGCAAATTATGACTCCTCCAACTTTCCATTTCTCAAAGGAGGAAAGACTGATGGTAAATTCAGAGATCCTAGATCTAGCCAAAAAAGGGGCTATAACACGAGTTCCCAGGGACGCCCCTGGTTTCGTAAGCAATATTTTCCTAGTTCGGAAAAAAGACGCAGGTCTTCGGCCGGTGATAAATTTAAAAGATCTAAATTTTCACATTTTATACAGACATTTCAAAATGGAAGGCATTCATTGCCTCAGAGATCTATTAATCCCGAAAGATTGGATGGTCAAGTTGGACCTAAAAGATGCCTATCTAACGGTTCCCATGTCCCAGGAATATCAATTATCAATTCTTCTGGAACGACCAGAAATGGCAATTCACCTGCCTTCCGTTCGGACTTTCATCAGCCCCGTGGTGCTTCACGAAACTTCTGAAACCAGTGGTTTCATTTCTAAGAAGCAGGGGCATAAGATTAATAATATATTTAGACGACATGCTTATCATGTCTCAAAATCTCGTTACGATTCAAAATCAGTTGCACCTAACCATCCAATTATTAACCCGTTTGGGTTTTCTGATAAATTGGAAAAAATCAATTCTTCAACCAACCCAAACAATAGAGTTTTTAGGATTCCTAATAGATTCTCAGAACGCATCGCTACGGCTACCCGGAAAGAAATTAAAGATGATCCGAAAAGAGATCAGGGTGATTCTGAAGAAAAATCTAATTTCTCTAAGAATGATTGCCCGAATAGTAGGCTTGCTTTCAGCCTCTATTCAAGCAATATTCCCAGGCCCTCTTCATTACAGGGCTCTCCAGAGATTGAAAACTCCTCACCTTCGAAGAGGATTAGCTTACTCAGATCTAGTTCCCCTATCACTAGAGGCCAAGGAATAACTTCACTGGTGGTTAGATCACATGGAAGCCTGGAATGGCAGAGCCATTTTCGGCATGTCTCCAGAAATAGTGATAGAATCGGACGCCAGCAACTCGGGATGGGGAGCGCGTTGCGGAAATCTAACTACAGGAGGAAAATGGTCTCAAACGGAAAAGACTATGCACATAAATTGTCTAGAACTCCTAGCAGGATCTTTCGCGGTCAGAAGTTTTACAAAAGAATCCTCGAATTGTTGCATCTTACTCAAGATGGACAATCTGTCTGCGGTCAGATATATCAACCACCTGGGAGGCACCAAGTCAAAACTCTTGGCCAATCTAGCCAAGGAGTTTTGGCAGTTCTGTCTCAACAAGAATATTTCGATCCAAGCGGAATATCTACCCGGCCTATCCAACACTATCGCGGACTGGAATTCCAGATACCTGGTAGATTACAGCGATTGGACCCTCCACAAATCCATTTTCAACAAGATTTTTTCTCTATGGGGTCCTTTGGAGGTAGATCTGTTCGCCTCCCGACTGAACAAACGACTACCCAAATTTTTCAGTTGGAGACCAGACCCGGAAGCTCTGGCGGTAGATGCTTTTCTTCAAGATTGGCACAATTCAACAAATTATGCGTTTCCTCCTTTCGCGATGATTTCCAGGGTCATCCTTCAAATCAGGAAGCAGGCTGCGACCATTGTATTGATAGCCCCCCTTTGGGCGACTCAACCCTGGTTCCCTGCTCTTCTCGAACTGGCTATAGATTATCCACGTTATCTGACCCCTTTCCCTTCTCTATTACTGGATCCCATGGGATTCCCTCACGAACTCCTGTTGAACGGCCATCTACATCTTATGGCTTGGTTAATTTCAGGGGTCCCTGGGGTCTCGAGGGACTTTCGGAATCGTCTAGATTCCTTATGTCCGAGGCATGGGCACCTGGCACCAGAACCTGTTACAATTCCGGTTGGAACATCTGGACACGTTGGTGCTTGGAACGGGACCTGGATCCCATTTCTACTAATCTAACCAACATACTCAATTTTCTCTCCTCTTGCTTTCAGCAAGGGAAAGCATATAGAACCATCAATTGTTACAGGTCAGCGGTGTCAGCTGGTCATGACTTAGTTGATAATTCACCTATAGGTCAACACCCTTTAATATGCAAACTCATGAAAGGAATCAGGTTAAACAGATCACCAAAATCCAAATATTCAGCACTGTGGGATGTCAATTTAATATTTTCTTTCCTAGAATCCTGGCCCGAAAATCGATCATTATCTTTGAGACAATTATCAGCAAAACTCACAATTTTATTATGTCTCATTTCGTGTAGAAGAGTTTCAGATGTTCGCGCGCTAGATATCAGATTTCGATCTTTTATTCCAGAAGGCATTAAATTCCTCATCCACTCACGTACAAAATCCTCTTCGAGAGAAATTTTTTACCCGGCTTTTCCTTTAAGACCTCAACTCTGTGTAGTTAAATGTCTCCAAGCTTATGAATTGGCTACATCTAACCTTAGATCACTAAATTCACACCAATTATTACTCTCTTATAGGAAACCTCATTTACCGGTTACTTCTACTACCTTAGCAAGATGGGTTCGCTGGATCATGCAGCTAGCCGGCATCGATACTACCCTTTTCGGGGCTCATTCTTCCAGAGGTGCAATGGCATCAAAATCTTTTGTGGCTGGAGGACGTCTGGAAGACATTCTTAAGGCGGCTGACTGGTCCAGGGAATCCACCTTTAAGTCTTTTTATTTTAAACCAATTAGTCATGTATCTAATATTGTGATAGATCAGCTTTGAACTAGCATAATAGGAGCCTCCGGTCTTGTAATAAAATTCGAAGATTTTCCTAACTTGTGAAGGAAAGTCAAGATTTTATTAAAGACACGGAGGCGAGTATTATCCCTCCCTGTGTTACCCCCCCTTTTTACACTTTTTTCTTTCTTTAGGTTAACAACCTGTAAGAGCTTCCTGCATCCAACCGGAATATTGGACGCAATAAGGAATGTTGTTATGTTTCTTCAAGACTACGACCCAGACAAAGAAAGAGGGATTGGTTACAGAGGAGTCACGGTTTAAAGAGGAAGCATACCGCTGATTGGTGGAGGGAAAATGGGGCGTGGTTTATAGTTAACCATTGAAACAACTTTTTCTTATCTTTGTTAATGTTGTTCTAAGCTGCTATTCGGAGTAGTAAAGATTGTAGAAGCATAATACTCGCCTCCGTGTCTTTAATAAAATCTTGACTTTCCTTCACAAGTTAGGAAAATCTTCAAATTTTATTATTATACCCCCTATCTGTGGTTAAGAAAGTAATACTTGTGCATCCAGTAACTGCTCAATATTTACATTGCATCCTATCTATGTGATAGACGGAAGGGACCTGATCAACAGTGCTTCTGTATTAATCATTCACTTCTGCCCGCTTGCCGACTACTTCGGAGACCAAAATTTACTACATCCAGAAAGGAGAGACCACGTATGACTGGAAGTAGATCTCTGCCTACTTATGAATAATATCCAGTTTGGTTTGTCTCCGTCATTTCATTGCTATCACAGCTACGGCGTGGCAAGGCCGGAGAGGATTACCCAGAAATACTCTGTCCGCTGTTGGTTCAGATTATTGTGAGCATGTTTTTGCATAATTTACCATTGACATTATTTTTACTTATTTTTTACAGTGATATAACTGATACAGGTGCCTTTAAATTTTATATAGGATCCTATACATAATCATTATGTATATTTTATATATATCATTGTGATGTATATTGTCTAGTTGCATGTCTTATTTTTTTTTTATGTACATTAAATATATACAATTTATTGAGAATAGTAGTGCTCTCTTTTTTTTTGGTGTTTCTACTTGTCACCTCCGTGGCGATTCTTTCCCGGCATCCTCCGCCTTCCGAAGCTCGTCTAGACCTTCCTTCCGGGTTGGCCTCGCGCATGCGCAGTCCTCCCTGTGAAGCCGATTGGGCTTCCCTACTTAACACGCCTTCTTCTTGCATCCGACGCGTTGTTTAAGCATCTGTTTCCATTGTGGAGCTCAAGTTGCGGCTTGTTGATCCTCTCCTGCCCAGTTATCCTGCTGTGTCCTCTCCAGCCTTGTATCCTGCTGTGGTCCTGCTCTGGCTCAGTCCTGTATCCTGCTGCTGTCCTGCTCTGGCTCAGTCCTGTATCCTGCTGCTGTCCTGCTCTGGCTCAGTCCTGTATCCTGCTGATGTCCTGCTGGTCAGATTACTAGCTTCTCTCTTGCCCAGTTATCCTGCTGTGTCCTGTCCAGCCCTGTATCCTGCTGTAGTCCTGCTCTGGCTCAGTCCTGTATCCTGCTGATGTCCTGCTGGTCAGATTACTAGCTTCTCTCTTGCCCAGTTATCCTGCTGTGTCCTCTCCAGCCTTGTATCCTACTATAGTCCTGTTCTGGCTCAGTCCTGTATCCTGCTGCTGTCCTGCTCTGGCTCAGTCCTGTATCCTGCTGCTGTCCTGCTGGTCAGATTACTTCTCTGTCTTCCAGGGTTCCAGCTCTGGCTAGCGGTTTCTTCCTGCTCAGCTGTCTCTGTGGCTAGTACTGTATTTGCCCTACTTATTTCCTGCTTTCTGGAGTCTGTTCCTCCCTGGGGTCATTGGGGTATAGTCCAACCGTGGTGGGGTATCCAGAGTCCCCAGAGGCTCAACCGAAGGGGGCTATCTAGCTTCGCGGCTAGCACCTGTAGACGGCTTCGGCCGCAGCACGCATCCCTACGATTGGCCAACGTAATCCAGCTTCGCCCCCTAGCTACGCACCCTAGCCTCTAGCCCCAATCATCCTTGTTGGAGGAGTATCTTCTTCCTACTTACGGGTTTCTCTTAGCCTAGGCTCAGACGTGACATTACTGTTGTTTGGGTCTTATACACTATTGCACCTCGAGGATTGTAGTAGGCTCCTTACCTCTTATAGACAGAGCACCATTTTCCACTCTCCTTCTCTCACTGTGTTTAAAACAGGATTTACACAAATGATTAACTGCATTTGCAATTACTATTGTCACAAACAGAATATCACAGTAAGAGGAATTGCATTTTCTTTGCAATAAAAATATTCATTCAGTAAAGGAATGGTGAAGGAAACAATCTGCATCTCCACAAAATGCATTATAATGTGATATAATTTTACTTGCACTTTTCTAGTATATACGTTAGGCCTCTATAGCATTTTTATTTCTAAGTTCAATTCATGCAGCTTGGACAGCTAAAATATGTGCTCAGGTAAAGCTGTCAAGTTTCTAAAATATTCACATAAAATCATTTTCAGAGGTCAATACCCTTTGCGCACAAAATGTCTTGTTTTCTGAAATCGGCAGTTTTGAATTTCAAGATCTGCTGAAAATGTTCTGCAGGATCATAATTTAGTCCTTTTAGTGTCAAAGGGGTACAAGATGCATTGCAAAGTATTGAGTGACCCCTCTGGAGCTCAAAGAGTTAACCCTTGTCGGGTGGGGGCCCACTACATTTCAAATTAAATTGTTGAAAACTGATCTGGCACGCTAAAGGGTTAAATAACAATGGACAGGTTTTAATAAGTCTGCTCCCTTGTCAGCTATTGGGGGGGGCAGTTTTGATTCAGACAACTCCCCCCTGCCCATCCGCACGGCAGTTTTAAGAGACTCCAAACAAAACAATGGACAGGTTTTAATAAGTCTGCTCCCTTGTCAGCTATTGGGGGGGGGGGGACAGTTTTGATTCAGACAACTCCCCCCTGCCCATCCGCACGGCAGTTTTAAGAGACTCCAAACAAAAGGATCCCCTTAAATTTAGCTGAAATCTTCATTTCCCTTCCTATCTGTGAGGAAATCAGTCACATGTATGCAGTGTGCACAGCCTCACTCCTACCTGAGGCCTGAGCATCTGGCACAGGAGTACCTTTGTTTCATTCCCTTCCTCTCTGTGGGGGAAATCAATCAAATGTATGCGTTGTGCACCCACAACAGCTTCACTCCTACCTGAGCATCTGGCTCAGGAGTAAATCTTTGTTTCGTTCCCTTCCTATATGTGGGGAAATCAATCACATGTATGCGGTGTGCACCCACAACAGCCTCACTCCTACCTGAGGCCTGAGCATCTGGCTCAGGAGTAAATCTTTGTTTCGTTCCCTTCCTATATGTGGGGAAATCAATCACATGTATGTGGTATGCACCCACAACAGCCTCACTCCCTACCTGAGGCCTGAGCATCTGGCACAGGAGTAAATCTTTGTTTCATTCCCTTCCTATATGTTGGGAAATCAATCACATGTATGTGGTATGCACCCACAACAGCCTCACTCCTACCTCAGGCCTGAACAGCTGGCACAGGAGTAAACCTTTGAGTGCCAGAAGGGTGAGTAACACATTACAAAGCAATACATTGCTCAGCCCACTGGCACTCAAAGGGTTCAATAGATTATTGCTGTAAACGCAGGACGGTTGGGAAACCAAGGTGAGGCTCACTGAAACAGGAGGGTCTCTGTGATACCAGTTATGCCATGTTTTAAAATGATCCTGCCCCCCATCACTGCCACAGACTTTGAAGTTTGCAAGAGCAGCCTTCATAGGCTTGAAATCCCTTCACTAAAGTCTATGGGAGCTGCAAACACAGCACAATGAGATTGGGCTGTGAGACTTCAAAAACCTGCGATTCAGTCCATTTCACAAAGCCAGTAAAGATGTACCAGGGTTCACCTCAATGATCTGACATGGCTCCCAGTGCAGCCCCAGCTTCAATCACGATCTGTTCACACAGTAGCAGACCTGCCACAGGGCTCTCTTAGTGTGACCGTTTTCTTTTAACCCCTTGGCCACCAGATGAATGCATTGCATACCCCCTCGGTTAAAATGAACCTTTTCGAGGGAAGAGACTGGTAAAAGAGGATTTTATTCTTACCTGTTAAATCCTTTTCTCTTAGTCCATACAGGTTACTGGTAACATTAGGTTACTGGTAACTTTGGGTAGGCGATCCGCCCCTTTAACTAGGCAGGAACAATTCTAGAAGTGAATGCAGGGGGTGGAGCCTATCTTCCCTCCTTGGCTGCAGTTAGCCAATCAGCTCCAGTAAGATTTGAGACACTAACTATTGACTAGATAGTAGAAGGGAAAGAAGACTCCTGTGAGCATGACCCAGAAGGACCCCCACAGTCTGCCACAGGAGACCCAAAACTGGCGTCACCCGATGCCAGAACATCAACACAGTAGTGCTTCGAAAAGGTGTGCACAGAAGACCAAGTGGCAGCCTTGCACAACTGATCAGAGAAGGCCTGATTCTTGTAAGCCCAAGAAGCCCCAATAGATCTAGTAGAATGAGCCATGACCCGAAAGGGAACAGGCTTCTTCCTTAGCTCGTAATCCTTACGAATAGTGGACTTCATCCAAGATGCATTAGTCACTTTGAATGCAGGTCTCCCTGCCCTGGGGCCCCTTAGGGATGACGAACAGCGTGTCAGACTGTCTAATGGACTTGATGTACATAAAACTTGAGACAACGCACCTCATCTAGCAAGTGGAGATCCCTCTCCTTGTCAGAGGTAGGGTCAGGGCAGAAAGAAGGCACCACAATCTCCTGATTAATGTGGAACTCAGAGACCACCTGCTAAGTGCGAAGCACCACCTTGTCTTTGTGCAACACCAAAAAGGGTGGTCTACAAGACAGAGCATGTAACTCCACTACACGGCGAACAGACACGATCGCCGGGAGAAAGGCCATTTTCCAGGTCAGCAGGCATAGAGGAATAGTAGCCAAGGACTCAAAGCAAGGGAGCTGAAGGATGCCCAAAACCAAGTTAAGATCCCACTGAGGAGCGGGGGTCTTAAAAGCAAGAAGAGTATGAGCAACGCCCTGGAATAAAATCTTCACATCAGGAAGAATCGCAAAGCGCCTCTGAAAGAAAACAGAGAGAGCAGAAGTCTGAACCTTAAGGGAACTCAAACTGAGGCCCTTGTCCACACCATCCTGCAAGAAAGCCAGGACCGTAGGCAGATCAAATTGATGAGAAAGGTCCCTATCAGCACACCAAGATAAAAAGGTCGACCAGACACGATGGTAGGCCTTAGAAGAAACATGTTTGTGGGCACTGAGCATAGTAGCCACCATACCAGAAGAAAAACCCTTCTTTTTCAATATTGAGGATTCAATTTCCAAGCCGTCAAATTTAGACGATGAACATCCTCCTTCCACAGGTAACCCTGTAGAAGAAGAACAGGACGGCAAGGGAGCCGGAATGGCTCCGCCACTGACAGATCCAGAAGCTCTGGAAACCAAGCCTGTCGAGGCCAGTATGGAGCAATCAGAATGACTGGACAGCGCTCCAGTCTCAATTTCCTTAACACCCTGTGCAACATGGGAAGGGGAGGAAAGATGTAAGCCAGAGGAAATAACCAAGGAATGGACATGACATCCACCGCTAGAGCTAGAGGATCCCTCCAGCGAGAGCAGAACCTCAGGACCTTCTGGTTGTGTCTTGTCACCATCAGGTTGTTGCAAGGAAGACCCCACATCTGAACAATGAGGGTGAACACCTCTGGGTGCAGTTCCCACTCTCCGCTGTCCACCATGTGTCGACTGAGGAAGTCTGCCATGACGTTGTCTACGCCAGGTATGTACACTGCAGATATGGCAGGAACATGTTCTTCTGCCCAGGACAAAATAGCCTTGGCCTCTAACTCGAGACTTCTTCTTCCGCCCTGCTTGTTTATGTAAGCCACAGCCGTGGCGTTGTCGGACTGGACCCGGACTGAGCATTCTTCCAGCTGGGGTGTCCAATGACGAAGGGCATGAAATATCGCCCGAAGCGCCAACACGTTGATGGGAAGGTGAGATTCCTCCTGAGACCACCGACCTTGAGCACGCAGGTGACCCAGGGATGCTCCCCAGCAGGACAGGCTGGCATCCGTCATCATTGTGGTCCAGAAGGATACCAGGAAGGACTTGCCTTTCAGCAGATTGGAGAGGTTGAGCCACCATGACAGACTCAGTTCCACATGAAGAGGGAGGGATACTGATGTCTTCAGAAGGTCCAGCTGACCTCTGCACACCTAGATCACAAACCTCTGGAGTTCCCTGGTGTGAGCCATGGCAAAAGGGACCGCTTCTGTTGTGGAGATGAATTTCCCCACTAGAGAGGACAGCTTCTTGCCTGGAACTGGATTGTGAGCCAGAACAGCAGAAACCCTGTGGGCAATTTGGTGAGACACCTCGTCCGTGAGAAACACCATGCTCTGCTCTGTGTCGAAGAGAAGGCCCAGGAAGACCAGATGCTGGGATGGGACAAGATCTGATTTGTCCATGTTGATGATCCACCTGTGATGGGTGAGAGAATGAATGCAGTCCTGAACCTGCTGATGAAGAAGTTCCGCAGAAGGGTATTTCAGAAGCAGGTGGTCCATGAATGGCATAACTCTGATGCCGTCCTGATGGAGGATGGATACTAAAGCTCCCAGGACACGGTTGAAAACTTGAGGAGCTGTAGTCAGACCAAAAAGAAGAGCTGAGAACTAAAAGTGCCCTTGGTCGCAGGCAAATCTGAGATACTGCTGACTCTCTGGATGAATGGCGATGTGTAGATACGTGTCCTGAAGATCCAGAGAGGCAAGGAATTCCTCCGGGGAAATAGCAGCAATCACCATCCTTAAGGACGCCTGATGATGAGTCTTGATCACAAAGGAATTGAGATCCTTCAAATCCAAAATGGGACGACAGCCGTCATCCTTCTTGGAGACCACAAAGAGGTCTGAGTAAAAACCCATACCTATGTCCGGAACTGGAACAGACTCCAGAACATCCATGTTCAGAAGGGCCTGGATAGCACCATTGACAGACAGCCAGGGTGAGCTGTTTAGTCCAGACCGCAATGGCCCGGTTCACCCATGCCGAAACAAATGCTGGACACATGGCAGCACCAACAGTGGCAAAAGTGGACTTGAGAGAGACCTCAAGTTTCTTGTCAGTCCAGTCTTTCAGAGCGGACGCATCAGCAACTGGCAAGGCAGTGGACTTAGAAAGCCTGGTGACAGGGGCATCCAATTTGGGGTGATGAACCCACTGAGCAGTGAATGGAGCAATGCCGTCTATGCGGTAAAGCGCACGGAACACAAATTTTGCAAAGTTGAAACTGTTAATTAAAATTACATGAAACATCACTAGAACATGTTAGCAAACCCAAAAAACACTGAACTCAATAGGGAAAGTGCCAATAAACCTCCAAAGATGCAAAACCAGCTGCTAAAGGGTTAAGTTACCACAGAAACTTGCTCCAAAACACCCAATAGACATACAGATAAACCCAATGAGTGCAGGAGTGTGCAATAGTAACTCCAAAGGAAAACCCCTGTGTGGAGGGGCACTGTGGGACATGTGGACCTGCAGTCACTCAAAGGGTTGTTCACCTTTCCTGCAGATCTTCTGTCTTCAGATTACCATGTAGTAAGAAGATGCCTCAGTGGGTAACTCCTGAGGAAAGAACTTGAACCCAAGATTTCCCCCCCCCCAGGGCTTAAGGTCCACAAAAAGCATCTGGTTACTGAGCTAGCCACATCTAAGGGCATTGCCAGTTATGGTAATCCGCCTAATGGTGGTATTCCATATCTAACAGAAAAATAACCATTTTACTATATAACAAGATATTGAGAACTCCTCATATTTAGTGATATTACTGTATATAAACCGTCACAATGGTGATTTTACATATTTCTTATTTCCACTGAATTATGATAATATTATCGGATGTTAATTTATGTCCACGGATTTAAACATTTACAGGGTTATTCATCCAACTAAAGAGATGGTCTTCTGGAGCATACCAGCTGGAGCATAATAAAAATCCACATTGATTTTAATGGGGCTTTTAACCCCTTGAACACTAGGGAGATCTACAATGAATTGCTTTAAGCTCGTATATCCCTTTGAGTGCAAGAGGGGTACGCAATGAATTGCACAGCAATGCATTGCGTGCCCCTCTCACACTCAAAGGATATTTATATATCCCATACATGCCCAAAAACACTGTACCACATTGGCCACTCCTTGGCGCTCACAGTGCAAAGTGGCCATTTAGACACACACAGAACTGTTCATAGGTGCTAAGAAGGTGCAGGGCCACATTAGCACATTAGAATGTCTCTTTTCCAGATTATTATCTGAGCCACATTCATACATCACAGATGACTCATTACTTCATGAGTACAACACAGGTCTAGGAAGAGTTAATACTAGAACAAGGGAAACATACAAGTAACATCTTTCATTTCTGAATGTGAAAGACAATTTGGTATTTTCTCCAGCCATGCACTTGCCCACACTTTGTTATTCACTTGTTGTAGATTGTAAGCCTGGCCCATAGACCTTTGTGTGTACAACACAGGCCTAGAAGAGTAAAACCAGAATGACAGACAGAACAATATCCAGCAGCTTTCAATACACAATGTAAAATACAACTTGGGTAATTTCTTCAGCGCCGACACTTGCTCACACCTTATGATTAACCTGTCCTGTTGTCTAGATTGTATGCCTGGACCTTAAAACCAACGTTATTAATATTTCAAAATATTTGTTCTTATTATGCACGACTTGTAAAGTAATGCATAATTTGTGTGTCTCTCTGCTCAGACGTTCTCTTGTTCCTCTACCGCTCTCTCACTTTCACACTAACCCAGTTCTCTATATCTGCCATCACTCAGGCCTCACGCACATTCTCTGCTGTCCATCACTCTGACCCCTGTTTCTCTCTGTCTCTGTGATGCTCAGAATCTCCCTCCACCCAACAGCTCTCTCATTCATTCATTTTATTGTCCAGCTTAAAAGAAAAGAGGATCAATTCTGGGGCAAACCAACTGCACCATACAGGTGAAATAAACATTTACAACATTTCTATTGATTTAAATGTGCATTATAAACCCTTCAGTGCTAAACAGGTCTCCCTAGCATTCAATGAATCAATGTATATTTGTAGTCACCCTTTATAGTGCAGCTGCATAGCTCCAGAATTGGGGAATTGCCCTTCTCACAGTTGATGCATTGGGGGGAGATTCACTAAGCGGTGATAAAGCGGAGATGACTTCTCCAGTGATATCACTTCTCCGGTTCCGATGTTATTCTATGGAGCCTATGCACTAAGATCTCCAAAACGTAAGAAATGTTAGTGAATTGGCTCCATAGAATAACAAAGGTATTGGAGAAGTGATATCACTGATGAAGTCATTAACACTTAGTGAATCTCCCCAGTTATGTCTGCCTCATTACTCCGTACCAACCTGCATCTTCCTGTACTGCCCCCCGCCACACACACACGCACAGACACCACCTAGGTCTATACATCAGATTATGTTCATACTAAAGTCAGTGTGCATGAATCAGTGAGATGACTTGCCCCTGGTCATAAAGGGAACTAACTCTGGAACTAGGACGACAGGAAAAAAAAAAAAAAAAAAAAAAATCAACACTTTGGAAAAACTTACAATAAATACACTAATTTATCGCTCAATGTTTGGGGCAGGAGCAATACCTTAACCTGAAAATGTGCTGAAGGACAAGGGGTGGGGGAGAGACATTGTTCTTATTTTAGAGGAAACAGCTGATGAATCATATCATGATATTTTACTACTGCACCCCTGTCAACAAACATTCATGTATCAGCTCAAAGCCTAATGGAGTAATTATGATGAAAATATTTAAAGATTGTACACCAGGGATAGATGGGCAACCCGAGACCTTCCAGCTGTTGGCAGCCAACAGATCTGTAGTCCACAGCAGGAGGGCCTCAGGTTGCCCACTCTGATTTACACAATTGCCACTATTCATTAACCCCTTAAAGGGATAGTAATGTTTAATTTTAAGTTTCTTTAATATGTAGATATTAAAAAAGCATTACATCAATGTAAGTCTGATCTCTCACACCTTTACAGTTTGAGAGATATAACTGGATAAAGTTGCCCCCTCCTGGCTGTTTCAGAGAAGTCTGTGCTCTAGCTGACAGCAGGATATTCTGGTCCCGGGACCGGCCGGCGGCTCTTCAGCAGAGCAGAAATCGTGCTTTTTTTTTAGAAATAAATACTTTATTGGAACGGTCTGCAAAATGTGCCTTGTTTGCAAGCACACTTTGTAGATTGTTCCAATGAAGTATTTATTTCTAAATATTGTGATTTCGGCTCTGCTGAAAAGCCACCGGCCGGTCCCAGGACCAGAATATCCTGCTGTCAGCTAGAGCACAGACTTCTCTGAAACAGCCTGGAGGGGGGAATCTTTACCCAGTTATATCTCTCAAACTGTAAAGGTTTGAGAGATAAGACTTACATTGCTATCATTCTTTTTTTAATGTCTACATTATTAAAGAAAGTTAAAATTAAACATTACTATCCCTTTAATTACCAAAGTCGCACGCTGCACAGTCCTCTGGTCCTTAAGGGGTTAAGGATTTGATCCAAAGCAGCAACAACAGAGTGGGAAAAATATTTGTTTGTAAAATGATCCTAACAATTTGATTTGCTAAAAAGTTGAGCAACAGAGATAAGAATCAAATGTAGGGATAAAATGTGTGCTAATATCAATAATAATATCAATATCATGCAGTGATGTGTTAAAGACCTTCCGAGCACGCAAAGGATTCAATTCAAATTAAATGTTTATTTATTTATTACATAAGAGGCCATACATGCAAAAAAAAGTGGTGCAAAAATGGGGCAACACAACTGCAGCATAAGAAACCAATCAAAATTTTCCAAATGATTTAACTGGGGCTTTTAACGACTTGAATCTTAGCGAAGTCTCCAAATGATGCCTTGTAGACATCTCTAGCATTTAACCCTTTGAGAGCCAGAGAGGTACGCAACGCATTGCTTTTGCAATGCATTGTGTACCCCTCTGGCGCTCAAAGCGTTAAGGAATAAAATCTCCATTTAACCCTTTGAGTGCCAGTGAGGTATCCAACACATTGCATGCCTCTCTGGCACTCAAAGGGTTAAGAGATTTAGAACTGCTATGTGTTCCTGGTGCAGGTGGTCTTACACAGAATTGCCCTTCCTGTCCTAGTGCATACTGCCCCCACATTTTCTAAGATGCGTGAAAGACAATAAAAAAAGATATACTTTATAGAAAAGGGCTCATTTGGATTGGTTCAATAGAATTTGAATTCAGATCACAATCGCCTCTTGAACTACTGGACACATCTAAATCATAACTCCCAACATTTCAAATGGCCAAAGAGGAACACTTTTGTTTGAGGTGGTGTTACAGGGGTCGTGGCAGGCATTACCCATCATTTTTAGTTACTTTATGACCTAGTGACACCTCTTTGCGGAACTGAATAAATTATTTAAAACAAGACCAATGTATTTTATTTACACAGACTAATCTATAAACACATATTCTGAAGCTTAAACAAACATTAATGTGAGTGTTATTATTGTGGAGCTGTGTGATACACTTATATACACACCAGTCTGATCTCCTAAAAGAGGGACAACACGGTGGGAAAGAGGGGCAGAGGGATTTGGGTCTCAAAGAGGGACACTTGGGAAGTATGCTAAAACTCATTGCTACACTACGCACTGGAGATGTCTCAAGCAATCAGTTAATCCTCACAAGACAAAATGAACTGCACAGAAATCAATCAAGAGCTTTATGTAAAAAAGCAAAGCCTAGCAGTTCTGGGCCAAACCAACAATACTATAGGAGTCAAATACAATTTTTTAATTTATTTAAATGGGGATTTGAATATCTCAAATTTTAGAGAAGTCTCCAATGCATCCTCTCTAGCATTCAGGGGGTTCAAAGCCACATTTAAATCCATGGGAATTTGGGGAATTTTTATTTTGACCCTATGGTGCAGTTGGTTTGCGCCAGGACAGCTCCACTTTGCCTTTATACATAAAGAAACTAAAACTAAAGAAGCTGTATAGATGATGGTATTAAGGACATGCAGTGCAGTCACTTACACTGACACTTAACATTGCCCACCTTTCGTAGCACTGAAAAGGTCAATGTCAATGAATGGGGAAGTAATGTAGGGACCAAACACTTAGTGCCTGCATGGAGAACTTCTTTAGAATTATCTAAAAATCTAAATAACTTAAAAAATTGTTTTCTAAATAAAACTTGTTAAAGGGATAGTAATACTTGAAATGTAAAAAAAAAAATGTTGTAGATTTTATCCCCCTGAGTAAAACAAGAGTACTCCCACCGCTGAAAGGTGTTTCATTCAAAGGTTATTAATTTTCAAAGTTGAATTTTTTAGGTGCAATATCACAGTGGCCTGAAATTGTACAGTGGCACTGTTGCTACACCATCCTATGGAGATTTATGGTCCTAGGACCAGAGCTGTCCATAGGATCGTGCAGCAACAGCGCCACTGTACAATTTCAGGCCACTGTGATATTGCACCTAAAAAAATTAAACTTTTAAAATTAATAACTTTTGAATAAAACACCTTTCAGAAGTGGGAGTACTCTTGTTTTACTCAGGGGGATAAACCCTACAACATATTTTTTTACATTTTAAGTATTACTATCCCTTTAACACAATACAGAAGTGATTTTGAAAATGACTTTAACCCCTTAACAACCATGGAGCTTTTTTTTCGTGACTGAATTCTAGGATGGCAGTGCTGTGTGCAGCTGCGCTACCATCCCAGAATTCCATGCCATATCAGGACCGTCATCGGTCGTCATGGGTCCTTAACCCTTTGAGTGCCAGAGGGGTACGCAACGCATTGCACTCAAAGGGTTAAGGGGTTAAAGAACAATTATCCCCCAGCTATCTTACTATGACCAGAAAATCCAGATGGCCCCTATGAATTCTGCCTTGAGCCTTTGCTCACAAGATAACATCTTTAACCCTTTGAGAGCCCAAGGGGTACGTAATGCATTTCATGGAGGCAGACATGACAGTTGCTGGCAGGACCACAAAACACAAACCTGGCTCACTGCACATAGTAATCGTAACCCTTTAAGAACTAAAAGGAGTGTATAAGGGTTACATAGGCTCATGAGCTCTGCTTCATTTTATAGAAAAATGTCAGCAACCGACATGTCCGGCTCCAAGGATGAGACATCCAGGACAAAGTTAAGATCTTATCACTTGAACAAATGCACAAGGAAAAAATTCATAGGGGGCATTAGGGTTTTCTGGTCACAGTTAAGGTAAGTGGAGGGTTATTTTTAGGAGGTATTTCTTCTCCTTTAAATTCACCAATGTTGTTTCCAGATGATAAGGCCCATTCCATCTACTGTTGACCAGGCTCCAGATGTTCTCATCAAACATCTCTGATGTCAATGTAATTAATTTCCTCTCCTATGTTCCTGTGCCACTAGCTTCAGTACCAGTAATTTACGCATGGATGCCGTTTTACTTCTCATACTTGGCATAATTACTGCAGAAGCATCATTTCAAGCTTTAAGATTCCTGACTATGAGCTATATCAGGGACCAGTGATTACTAAGACAGCCTTTCAGCTCATATCAGTAATAAGAATTACACAGAGATCTCACACATCATTTCTAGAGCTTATTAACTCCCAAATCCCAATTCAACAACCTTTAAAGGGACAGAGGTATTCATAATGAAAAAAATACATATTGTGTAGGGCTTTTCCAGATCAGTGAAGCAATGATATTTCCAATAAAGAGACGGACTTCATTAAAACTTATTACAGCTCATAATTGCATTTGTACAAGTGTTCCGGTTGTGATTTTGTAGTCTATGGATATAGCCATTCAATAACCTATCGGAACACTAAATCTCAAATGGAATTGCCATTAAAAAATACACACACAAACCCTTTCAAGATTGCAGTATTTATCTGTAATAACTTTTCATTGAAGTTACACCCAGACTTACCCTTGTGAATCTGGTAACCTCTACATATTTTATCTCATAGTAAGTATTACTATACTTTTGACAAGTGTACGTTATGATTTATGCATATGTATGATGTTAAAATTCAAAGGTATTCACTTGAATACAAAAGGTATTGAAAGTCTACTCTGTTTATAGCTTTTAATATAAACCAGGGGTAACTCCAAAATATCCAGATAGGAGTTTTCAAAAAAACAAACACATGGCCAATACATAGTATGAACACTGCGGGATTTTGCATCAAATTAGCATTACTGCAACCTGAGTATAGACTAGGCCTGACTCTCCTCCTGTTGGTGGTGTTGGTGGCTGAGGCAGCTGGATGGTAGAAGGTTTCCCTTCCCTGGAAAAGTAATACACTGCTCAGAAAAACTGTCTCATTGTTTTGGGTGATCTTTGTATTTCTACATTCGACAGTGATAAAAAAAAAAAAGGGGACAAGGGAGTTTCTAGACAGCTGGAAACCATGTCTCAGTTTGCCCTAGTAAATATATATATAAATATATACATGGTTATGTAGTTTATGAGGTGGAAAAAAGACAACACTTCATTGAGTTCAATGATTTCCAGACGTCCTTTGTTAAACCACATGAACACACTTTGAACTGTGCCTGAAATGGGAACAATACATTCCTTGCTGACTCCAATCAGACTGGACTAACATCCTATCTGCACTGAAATCGATAAAGGCATACAATATTTTTTAACATATCTACAGCATCTGCCAACACAGCCTCCAGAGGCAAGGAATTACACATTCCTATCATAGCTGAAACTGCCTCTCTCACTGATGTTTTGTTTGACCCCCCATGGTAAAAATGGTTTGTCCCGGAACTGCTCCTTTATTACAGTCTTCTCTTTTTTGCACATCTCTGTTGTAATAGTTTCCAGGTCAAAGTGAGATGAAAGCTAATGCTGAAACATATGATTTAACCATTTGAATACCAGAGGGGTAACTTAGACACCTCTCTGGCAGTCACAGAATTAAATATCACAGGGTGAAATCTGGTCTAACCAAACATGTGCTGCCTTGATTATAGCAAGAGAAGAAAAAGTAATGTCCATCTGCATATCTTCTGGGGAAATAGGAGGTACAAATGACTCAAAATCCAGTCATAAATCTTATCTAGGAGGAAAACCTATTAGGAAAAACATGTGTGGCTCAGAATGAAGTGGTCCAGATGCAGGGCTGGTGGAATGGAGGTGAACAAAGAGGAAAGTGCTTCACTGTTAGTTATAGCTCGGCTGCACAGATGGTCTCATTAGAGAATAAGGCAAAAACACCAGAAAGTGATGTTCACACACAAACAGCAGGTGCCATATAAGTATGTTGAGCGTTAACAGACTTTCCTTCTGAGGTGTTCTTGATGGAACAATTAGGGTTGTATTGAGGACAAAGAAAGAAAATGGTGCTACAACGCTCATAAATAAATATTGATTGATGCAGCTAAGGACCAATTCTGCGGCAAACCAAATGGAAATTCCAGTAGAAATAAATGTAACTTTTAACCTCTCTAGCATAGAAGGGTTAAAAGCCCCACCCAAACCATTTTTTTCTAGGCGTGTCTCAAATCCGCTGTCAAGATATGTGCTGGAGACCCCTCTACAAATCAAAGGGTAAATCACTGGGAGTTTTGATAAATGTTGCTTGTCGCCATGTTAACGGAGGTGCAGTTTGATTGCCCAAGAATATCTCCACTTTTCCATTGAACATATGGCCCTTAAAATAGTCTGACCAGACCTTACCTTTAACCGGGGACACATAGGAAATAGGCATATTTCAGGACTGCACTGAAATCAAAGCAGTCCTGCAGTATGCATTTTTCCTGTGCGTCCCCGGTTAAAGGTGAGTTCTGGTCAGCGTACCTTAAAACCTTAAGGACATGAGGACTGAGCACTGCGTGGCCATCTGAGATTGGTGGGAATTCTAGCCCAGAAGCAACTGGCAGGACATAGGTTGGATTACCTTCAGGGCCGGATTTACATCCTAGGTAAGGAATCCTTGGCGTGTTTAGCCCCACCATGGCTCTGCCTTCAGACCCATTCACTGACAGAAAACACCCTTAGTCTATAACAAAAAAAATATTTAACTTGCAAAACAATGCATTGGAGACTTCTCTAGCATCCAGGGGGTTAAGGAATGACCAACCTATCAGGTAAGTACACTAGTCACCATAAACCATTAGTGGATTATGGAGCTAGGGCACTGTAATTGCTTTGGCCACATCCACCACTCAGAATATAGTCGTGCCAGCACAGAGACGCTTCCCTCAATATTTGGAGATAATGATAAGTCCACTCCTGCCTCCCCTACCTTATACCTTTACCAAAAAGAATTTCTTAATACTATTTTCTACAAACATTAAAATACAAGAACATATATTTCTATTAATATATTACAAAACCTGGCTTCATATTCTAATTCTCCTGCAGTAGGTCACAGAATCAACAGAGAATAGATATATCCAAGAGTCACCATTATATCCTGCAGCAATGACATTATTTCACTAGTTATGGAAGGCTGACTGTCGGAAATGCATATGTGATCTTTATTTCCTTAAAATGACTTTGTTAAAAGTTCAGCTTAAACTCTTCACTCATTCATTTTGTTCAGAACAGCATTTCTTCAGACAATAAAATATAATGTCCTTTTTTGTCAGAAAATTTTCATTTGTTTTCCCTCTGCAAAAACGCTAAGCACCTCATTGAATCGGGTGACTTTAACCATCACGGGAAGTTGGATTTCTGAAGCAGCCCAAGTGCTTATCAGCAATACATTCGCTGGCATTGACACAACACATTCAGTCTCTCGTTTTTAATAGAGGACGTTGAGTCAACCTTGAGTTTAGCTGGTTGCAACAAACACAACTAGAATAATTCTACATGAATAAGATGCTCTAGTGTTCTAATTATGAAACAATGATATGCAAATGGAAAAACAAACAGTACCATGATGAATTTATAATGTAAGAATATGAATTTATAATGTAATAATAAGATTATTAATCACAAATTGTTGGCTTTAACTCTGAATAATGTTTTGGGTCCAACCCTGAAAATGCTATACAACCATATGTAATTCAAATTAGAAAACTATTCTAAATGAAAAAAAAAAAAAATAACGCATACTAAAATCAGTGAGTATACCATTATCATCATTAAGGGCAACTATTGAAGTACTTCCCCTTTGGTAATTCTGTTTCTGCTGGAGCAGACGTACTAAACTAGAATTGTGCAGCACCACTGTGTAGCCGAATAGGGCTTTCAGTGGTCAGTAAATTATCATTAGTTCATGATTTGAAACAGCAGCTGAGCTAGAGACTTGGACGTCTCAAGTTGAATTTGCCAAGGCTGCATGCATAGCATCTATAGCCTGAAGGAAGAGTGGCAGCAAATAAACCCGATAATGTAGTCTTTGGCTTCCAGTGTTCAGTCCTACAACCTAGACAGGAATATTCAGACCTACCAAGAAGTCTGATGAGAGAAGTAAAAATTATTAAGGGTCAAATGCACAATAAAAAAATAAAGACGTAATCCTGTGGCAAACCAACCGCGCCAAAGAAGATAAAAAAATTTCCCAAATTCACACTGATTTAAATGGGGTTGAAAGTCCTTTTATAAACAAAATTAATGTTTATTTGCTCCTCTTTGGCTTTGTGCATAGGGCATTGCAAATCATATTCTATAAAAATGATAGTGAGCTCAAATAATTTGTGAATGAGGCATCTCCAATTACCTTGCAATAGGAACAGTTCTACAAAACATGTATTTTTCCTTAAAGGGGAACATCCCTTCGGTGTGGGAAGCGTGAACACGCTTTCTGGGGCAACTGGGAGGGGGGTGGGAGGAGAATTACGTAGCACTGGGAAGTCATGAAGAGCTGTGCAGAAGATTCAGCTGCCACATTCTGTATAAGTACACAGCCTGAAGATTAAATATCTTTAAAAGTACATACATTTCAATAAAAAAAAAAAACGTTTCCTAATACTACTTTAATAACTAAACACATGGCAAGAGGTGAATGTTCCCATTTAAGTATTACTACCACGTTTATCAAAACGAATAAAACAGGCACCAGAGTCACAATGCAGCTGTTAATCACTTTACAACATGAAACTCTCAATTATTTTACACATCACTCGATTCTGCGTAAGGCTTTGGCATGACTGTACCACATTCAGTTTTTTCTTACTCTATACAATATGTTAAGCCAATTGCTTTTGCTCAGTAAGATCGAATTCTAATGTAAAAATAGATTTGCAGTACGTCTAATGCATTTACAATTTTCACAATCTCATTTTTAATACCAGCCAAAGGAAAACGTTAGCCATTAGGGAAGCACTATTAGAAACTAGCGGCAATACAATAGGTTAGTGTTGTCAATCTTTGGACTTCAAGCTCTTGGGGACTATAACGCCTAATATCCCCAACCAGCCGCTGGGAGTTGTAGTCCCAAATAGATGTAAGGCCACAGGTTGGCTACTCATATAGAAGACAATCATAAGTATAAAATATTTAAAACGATATAGTTCAGTCGAGTCCTGGAAATTTCCACTAGTCCATTACTAGTAAAAACATTTAGCTGACAAGCCAAAACATATGCTGTTCTGAATGTTTAACCTTGGTAACTTTTCATAACCTGGCATATATTTATTCTCTATCTGATATTCTTCCAGCCTTGTTTCCAGTTATTTCATTTTAACCAATACATCAGTATGGTGTCTGTTATTTTTTAGTGATCACTTTTATTTAAAGTGGTTAAACCTCTACATATATTTAATCCATCATAAAAACTGTATTTAATTTATACTTGCCAAAATGTCAGAGCATGCTTAGGTAATGTCTATTTTTCAGTTTGATGAGGTCACTTCCTCTCTACCTGGCACTTTAACCCCTTAAGGACCCATGATGGTCCTGGACCGTCATGAGTTGTTATCCCCTTAAGGACCCATGACGGTCCAGGACCGTCATGGCTTAAATGATAGCAGCGTGCCTCGGTGCACGCTGCTATCATTAATTCCAGGCTGAAACTGAGTGCTCCGAGACCGGGGCGTTCAGTCTCAGCCCTTCTTGCTTGTGCCGGTTCATGTGATCGCCGTCCTGCCTCCGACGCAGTCAGGCACTGTAGAGACTGCCCGAAAAGTACAGAATGCTCCCAGCACAGAACTCCCAGCATTCTGTGTGTTAGGACAGTCTCTACTGTGCATGACGGCTTCTGACAAACATCCTAGCGAATTATTATATAGGATGTGCTGGAAACCACTCTAGCATTTAAGGGGGTTAAACACTACATTAAAATCAATAGGGATATTTATATGTCGCTTTGGTGCAGATGGTATACACTACTTCTTTGCACAGCCTCACTGGACAAGTGTTATACTTCATTCCTTATACTAATAATGATGTTACATGCATCTTATAAAATCTTATACTTACATTTTTGATGAAAAGTTCTAGGGAGAGAACCGATTCTTTCATTATTCAGCAGCACAAGTATCACAATTTGAAAAAAATAACAGTGTTGATGGTTGAGACAGAAAAAAAAAGCAAAAAAAAAGAAAACCAACAAAAGGAAAAAAAATCCAAATAACAAAAAACCCAGCAAATAAAGTTTCATCTGTCTCAGTACTGCAACATGTGTTAGTGCAGTAAATGTTTTATTAAAACAGCTACAAAAACAGAGGATGGCAATACACAGTACATGAACTCACCTAATGGTATTGGTATCAGTGCTGTAAAAAGTGACTATTGCAGTAAGATTCGGGTTATAAAAATAGGTTTCTAAGCCAAGAATGTGGCATAAAAAAGAAAAAAAAAGAGAGAGAAAACAACTTGTGTACAACAGACTGCACTGCATAAAATCAGTGTACAACAGTAAGCGCAATTACTAGGAACCATTAAACAATCAACACAACTGCACTCAGGACTTTTGGCATCCCATAAATGCCATCAATAAATATCAAATCCAAATCTAATTTATTTGCATAATGTATAAAAGAAACAGGAAAACCAGAGCTTAAGTGCAGTAGAACAGTGGATCTCATTATTTTCAAACTGTGTTCTATGGAACCCCAGGGTTGCCTGAAGAAGTGCATAGGGTTCCATAGAACAAATGTGTGTAATGGCCAACACAGGACCAGGCTGGGGTGACCACTAGTGTATGTGTGGTTTTTTAACTACCAGCAAATGTCTAGAAGACAGAAGCATTTCTAACAGTACATTTTTTCCTGATAGATTTTTCTTGTATAGAACACTGAACAAGAACAAAAAAAAATCACATACAATTGCCTGGTACCTGATCAAGTTTAACCTAATAATGTCGTCTTTTTATCTACTGACATTAAACAGTCACTAACACATAAAAACAATTCTGGTGATTTTGTAAGAGTTTTCAAAATTACTTTATGTTGTATTATCCATTTTTTATTTTTAAAAATAGTTTTCGTTCATTTAGATTTTTAGATTGTACTAATGAAAGCATGCCATTCATGTCTTAGCCCTACATTATCACCCTGTTCTCTGACACAGCTCAGCATTGCAGTGCCCTTTGTATCTAGCACTGAAAGGGTTAAGTGTCATTGGAGGGGGAGTTAACATAAGACTAAGGCAAGGAATACCTGCACGACCTTCCGTGATTTGTATAATATAGAAATAATAAAAAAAAAAGGCAAATATAACATATAGGTGATTCTTAAAGCTCTTTTAGGTGATAGGGTCCCATTTATCCTTGGGTTCTACATACGTCTCCATCACGCTGCAAATCAATATGTTGGAGCCCTCTATAAAAACAAGAAGTTAAAGATTTGGGTCTGAGTTCCATGAAAGTGTTATTAAAAACAAAAGGTTTGGTTCCACAGCAAAACGATTGGGAAACACTGCTATAAGACATCAAGCTGCCTATATGTATTACTATACTATGAGTGAGCATAGAATATATAAGCCACAGTGTGAGATACAACAGAAATAAGCAACTTCGGTCCTGAAGTGACACATATTGGGCAAGATTTCACAATATCGCTGCTTGAGCGCAGGTGGCCCAATCAATGTGGTTTAGTCACTTTAACTCAGTGGTTCTCAACTCCGGTCCTCGGGACCCACTAACAGGCCAGGACTTAGGGATTTCTCTGCTAGAGCACAGGTGTGGTGATCAGAGGCTCATTCACACTGATTAACTCACCTGTGCTCTAACAAGGAAATCATCAAATTCTGGCCTGTTAGTGGGTCCCGAGGACCAGAGTAGAGAACCACTGCTTTAACTGATCCACTTGTAAGCAATCAGGGATGTTCTGAAAACATACACTGTTGGAACATTCAAGGGCCCATGTCACCTACCCATGGGGTACAGTGTTTAATATCTATATTTTTTTAAACCAGTGCTTATTTTTATTTTCAGAATCAACAGTGTGGAGAAGAATGAAGGCACACAAAAATAATATAAGGGAGGGGTTCAGGCTGAGGCAAAGGGGGAGGTGGGATTTTCTGGAGTATCTAATTTGCATATTCCATTAAGAATGTTACAGTGATGTGGTGGCTATAGTAACTGACATTGGACCAGGACATACAGTGAGTAATAGGCTTACATCAAAGTATATCATACTGTACCTACATTAAATGAGAGACAAGGCAATGTAAGCCGCCATTTTGGTATAAAAGTGTGAGTTTGTCCAAAAGGCACACACTGTATATTTTGTGTGGGGGGAGCAATGAATCACTCCAGTGTAGAGAAATCAGTGTTTTAGTATATGCATTGATGAGATGCATGATGAGAGAATTATTATATTTGGATACGTATGTTTTTGAACACACTAATAAATTAGAGTTGGATTATACCTGGAGATATGGTATTTATGGGATGCAGAAAGTCCTACGTGCCGCTTTGTTGGATTATTTGAGGATTTGTATTGGATGCTTCAGATAGGACTCTATTTCCAGCATTGGCCCAACTAACAAAGCAACAAGATTCTAGTGGCCAGTGAAAAATAACTGTAATATTTGGAAACTAATATGATTGGTCTGCCATTCCCAAACCAAGGACAAAACAAATTGGCCATAGAAGGCAGAAAAATTGGCACTAATGTAAATGGGATGTTATTGGTTCACCATCTGTTGGCGAACTCTCTAGATTTCAAAGCGTTGCAATGTGTTTGATACCTTTCTGGCACTCAAAGAGTTAAAAGTGCCAATTCATTAAATGGACATACTGGGGAATTTATATTTACTCTCTACGGTGCACTTGGTTTGCCCCAGAGTTGCTTCTAAATACATCAGACTCATTGGGGGTTAGGCATTAAGGCGTGATAAAGTGGAGATGACTTCTCCAGTGATATCACTTCTCTAGTTCCTATGTTATTCTGTAGAGCCTATGTGCTAAGCTCTGCAAAACTTAAAGGGATAGGAATACTTCCTTCTTGGAGGCTAAATAATATAGTAGGTATGATGGAGAGAAGACTCAGTTGGTTAGTGCACCACCTGTAGACTCTGTTCAAGGTGCAAGGTCAGAGATTCTAGTCCCGGCAAGGTCAGCTCAGCCTTTCACACTTTTACACTGACGTAAATAAAATGAGTCCAGGACATACTTGAAAATGAGAGACAATCTCAAAGTATAGCTCCTGGTAAAATGTTTTCACACAAAAATAAACTTAAGCATCTATGTATATTTGCAATAACTTTCCTAATTTAACAATAATCTCGATGTACAGTTTACCCCTCCTGCCCCTTTTAGCTACGTCAGCGCTCTATCTGTCATACTTGGATTCTAGCTTGTGGACCGGACAGATTGTCTGGAGAGACGAAACAGCAGTACATACAAAGCAAATCTTCATGACAACGGTCTACAAAGCGTGCCTGGTTTGAGGCAGTAGACCGTTGTCATGAAGATTTGTTTCGTATGCACTGCTATTTCATCTCTCCAGACGAGCTGTCCGGTCCCAGGACCAGAATCCAAGTTTGACATATAGAGAACTGACGTAGCTAAAAGGGTCCGGAGGGGAAAACGTTAGATCGAGATTACTGTTAAACTAGAAAAGGTATTGCAAAAAGACACAGATGCTTTGGTTTATTTATTTAATAACTACAATATCTAAGTATTTTACCAGAAAGGATACACGGAGATTGTATCTCATTTTCAAGTATGTTCTGGGGGTATAGATATTATTACCCAATTTAATGGTACTCATTTTATCTACCTCGGAAGGAATAAAGACTGACTTGACCCTGCTGGGACTAGAATCTGTGACCTTCCGGTTTAAATAGATTCTACAGCTGGTGCCTTAACCAACTGAGGCATCTCACCAGTAGTAAATACTAAAAGTTCAGGGGAGTTATTCACTAATGCGTGATAAAGAGGTGATAACTACTCCAGTGATATCACTTCTCCACTTCCTATGTTATTCTATGGAGCCTGTGCACTAAGATCTCAAAAGAGAATTGGTTTTACAGAATAACATAGGACTTGGAGAAGAGATATCACTGGAGAAATTACCTCCACTTTATCACCTCCTTAACACACCTTAATAACCCTTTAAGAACCAGAGGAGTGTGCAAGACATTCCTTTGCGATGCGCTGTGCACCTCTCTGGTCATTGAAGTGTTAAAAAGAAATAGTAAAAGAAATGGGTAGGTAGGAGTGTAGAACTTACAATTTGTATTTAACATACGGCTGCTTAAGAGATATCCTCCTTGGCCAAATATCCTCCCACTTCTCCACTTTAGATAGAAAAGTATCTTTCAGCAGCTGCTTAATGACATTTAAGTTGTTTAAAATTCAGCAGCAGGAGCACAGGTGTCTACGTTCTTATGTACTAGGCTGAATTATTTATATTAACTAGGTAGTCTAATTTAGCTAAAAAGGAAAAAAAAAATGCCAAACCTATCAACACATTTCCCTGGCTGTTTTCTTTTTCTTAACTAGAAATAATTTAGCTCTGTTTAAAATAAACAAGTCATTTTGTAATTAGAAAAAGGAAGAATAGTTTGGGTGTATTAATTTTGAAGAACATTTTATTAAGATTCTCTATAGAGACACTATGTTGAAATAGGGATACTTTTAATCAAAAATTCATTTCAGTATTTTAACTATATCATGCAGGGCCGGATTTACATCTCAGGAGCCTGTAGGCACAGAACTGTGAAGCGCCCCCCACCCCATTTGCCAACTCCACTGGACACCTCCACAGTGCTCATCAGCTCCATATTGCCCCCCATCAGCTCCAACTTGCCCCCCATCAGCTCCATATTGCCCCTCACTTTGCCCCATCATCTCCATATCCCCTCAAATTGCCCCAACTCCATCAGCTCCAACTTGCCCCCCATCATCTCCATATTGCCCCTCACTTTGCCCCATCATCTCCATATCCCCTCAAATTGCCCCAACCCCATCAGCTCCAACTTGCCCCCCATCATCTCCATATTGCCCCTCACTTTGCCCCATCATCTCCATATTGCCCCTCACTTTGCCCCAACCCCATCAGCTCCAACTTGCCCCAACCCCATCAGCTCCATATTGACCTCTGCTCCATAAGCTCCAACTTGCCCCCATTAGCTCCGTTTCCTACCTCCCCGGCGGCAGGACATGTCTGTGCCTCCTTGGCACAGTCCTGTAGCTGATTGAGCTCCTGCTCGTCTCCTATTCAGGAATGCAGAGCGCTGGGAGATGATGTCATCTCCCAGCGCTCTGCTTTCCTAAAGATGCGACGAGGGAGCTCACCACCTACAGGACTGTGCCAAGGTGGCACAGACATGTCCTGCCGCCGGGGAGGTAGGAAATAGGGAGCGGGGGGCGGGCAGCACCAGCGCCAGCGAGGTGGCTACTTTTTTTTTTTTTTTAATTAAAAAAAAAAAAAAAAAAAGATTAAAAAAAAAAATAAAAATCCCAATGGCAGGCGCCCCTCGGTGGCGTGCGCCTGTAGGCAGGTGCCTACTTTGCCTAATGGCAAATCCGGCCCTGATATCATGGACTTTTCGGTAACATTTATCAGCTACATCAAATTGTACATTCATGCCTTAAGTCTAAAGAAAGGGATGGATAGAAGGATCTCTGAAACTACTCTAGATCAGGGGTAGGCAATTGCTCAACCTGCAGTTTCTAGGGACTACAATTAGAGTCTCCCCTTTGATTTCATAATAACATGATATTACTGTCAGCTGCCTGGTAACCATTACAAGAAAGGTCAGATTAACAGCCTATCCAGCATCTGCTCACTCTTGTTCCCTGTCTATATCATTCTCCCAACTGCAACCTCCATCACGACTTCAGTGCTCACACAGATCCTCACTCTCCTGTACATACTTGACCACTGCACTGAAAAGTTCTTCTATCTCACACCCCCTGACCAGGCAATACATGTGGAAAGAGGCACATACACCCCATAGTACGTAAACCTTCGGGGAGGTTCACTAAGGTGTGATAAAGAGGTGATAAAGTGGAGATGACTACTCCGGTTCCTGTGTTATTCTATACAGCCTATGCACTAAGACAGAGGTTCTCAAGCTTTTTTGCTCAAGGCACACCTAACACCCAGTCTGGCATATTCGGTGCACCCCTATCATTTTATATAACTTGTCAAGGGTGCAATGAAGGTTACAAATAGATAAATATATAGTTACAACTAAAATAAACATATTGTTCATAGTAATATCCTTAAATATACAGTTGGAAGTCTACATTCACATTTTTGTCAAAGCATTATAGATGCAACGTGGCACCCTAAGGGATGTCTGCGGCACACAAAGTGCCAAGGCACCCTGGCTAAGAAACACTGCACTAAGATCTCCAAAGTTGTAGAGATCTTAGTGCATAGGCTCCATAGAATAACATAGAATCTGGAGAAGTGATATCACTGGAGAAGTCATCTGCACTTTATCACCTCTTTATCAAACCTTAGTGCATAAACTCCTTGTGTGTCCCAACCTGCCTTCCTCTAGACTGTCAGCTCTCACTAGCAGGACTCTCTTGGTTTCTGTGTTCTGTCTGTACTGTTTTACTTCAATTGAAACATTCATGTTGTAGAGATTTTCCAATGGAGTACAACACTCTAGGAAAGGCTGAATTTAATAGTTATTACCAAGCAAAAGTGCAACGCTGTTCATACTATAGTAGTCCTGTTGCCATTGCAGACTGTGAAGAACAACAAAAGCTATCCATAAACAGCAACAGATAAAGTAGCCCATAAACTGGACAGACCATGAAAATACTGCACTCAAAAATGTAGTTTAGTCTGAAATAACATTTGACTGAGACATTCTCCAACAGTGGAAACAGCTGCAAAATATCTGTTTCTAATATTAAATAACACGTTTAGAATTGTTTGTTGTTGCTTGGGTCTGTTCATCATTGTTACCTGGCAAATCTACTTATATATATATATATATATTATTTATTATATGAACATGCATTTGTACTCCAGTGGGATACATACATGAATGAATATTTGCATTGAGATGCACATGAAACATTCAAAGGGAATGGGTTGCCATTATCCTTGACAGACATCTATATGCGCATGAAATGAATATAGACAGCAATCTGTTTCCTGTTCATCCTGTAGAGATCTGTGATTTTATCAGCATCTGGGACGTACAGCACAGAACCGTCCTGAGCTCTAGGACTGGCGATCAACAAGCAGTTGACTGTACAAGCATTACAGTAATGGACAAGGTTACAATATCATGCTGATGAAAGGTCATACCAGCCTGAAAAATGAGGTCTTATGTGACCTGCTCAACTGAGAAATCGTGTGATGCATATGCAAAAAGTGTAATGGTTCTCAATGTTTTTGTGCTCAATATGCCAGCAGTCTGGAATCTGTTACCCTAACATTTTATAGGTCAAGTACAAAGGACTAAAAAACGATAAGAAATATATAAATGCAAAGTTATTCTTAGGCCTCACAATCAGAAAATATGCCTACAGGCCCTTACGTATAAAGCCAATGCGTAACTATTCTGGTACAACTAACTGCTCTAAAGGGAACAAATAAACATACTCAATTGATTTAAGTCTTGATTTTAACCCCTTGAATACTAGATATCCAATGCATTGGAGGCCTCTTTAGCAATCAAGGCATATGTATTTACCTGTAATATTTGTTCAATATAATTTTTTTTTTTTTTATTGTTACTTTACTGACCTACAAAAAGTACAGAGGTACGCAACAAAAATGACAAGGAGATTAGAAAAGACATACTAGTGTACCTCTTTACATTATCTGGGGTGGCATGATTATTATTTATAAACATATTCAAGGCCAGTACAGAAAACTATCCGTGGAACACTTTATTCAAATACATTTTATTACTATTTTACAGTAAGGATGTGGAAATTTTTGGGGTCAGTTTCAGCCTCTCCCTGGTGGCTCATCACATTTTGGTGGAGCCACATGACAATAGCAAAGTAAATACACATTGCCTTTGCCACTGTTCTGTGCCTCTCTCTTCCTCACTGTGATCATGAGAAAGAAAGAATCAGGGAACGGAGCTTGCAGCACCTGAAATGGCCAAAGATGAGGCACTTTTGATTTACTGGGATCAGGACTGGGGGTAGAACTTTGATAAATTGAAAAAAGGCAATGACAAATTTTATACCTCATTGTGTTACCGTAATAAATTATTTAGAGCAAGACCCATGTATTTTATTTACACAGATATGCTGAAGTTCAAACCAATATAAATGTGAGTTTTACTGCTGTGGAGCAATGTGATACACTTATACACACCACATAGTCTGATCTAAAACAGGGACACCAGAGTGGGAAAGGGATTCTCACCTCAGAGAGACACTTGGGTGGTATAAAAAATGTTCATACCTTTTATCCAGTCCCTGTTTCAAATGCACTACCCATACCTGGGAACTCTCAGGGTTTGACCCTGAGACTCAGGGTTTAGACCCAAATCTCAGGGTCTCATGGTGAAGGGCCAAATTCTCAGGGTGAGAGAGGTCTTTGATACCTACTACAAGATTCACCACCATTAAATGTTTCCTTAGTATCTAAACTGGTGCCATTTGTACCAGAAAAGCAGCAGGAAATGTCCTGCTGGTCTCATTTGTGTTTAGGCAGTGAGATCTCTAAGTTGTAACTTGTTAAAGGTTCCTTGCGGAAAGATTGGAGCACCTCCGAGTTAGTGCAAGCAGGTACGTATTGCATAAAATCTACATTATAGGATGCTTTACGGGTTAATATTCCAAAGATCCCAGGGTCAGCTCATTTGGAAAGTTCCCAGGTATGGCACTACCTGAGCACAAAACATCACAGGAAAACCTATAAAAAATTGTTTTCTCTGTTGCAAAAAGGGTCTGATCACCAAGAAATGGTATCAGTGGAGTTTTTCTTTTCTTTCCTCGCGATCAAGAAAGAATTTAAAGTGGATCTCTCACATAGATATAAGTAATGCTCATTAGTTAGAGCATTTAGGGAAAACATTTAAAACGTTCATTAAAAAAAACAAAACAAAAAAAACTTTATCTGCACAAAAATTAATGTTTAAAAAGTGCCCGGCAGCCTACTTCCGGTTTGCCGAACTGCCTCTGCTCCCCTCCCTCCTCCAATGACAGAGGCTGTCTGTCTCTAAGCTGGAGCGATCTCATTGGCTAGATATCGATCTCTGCCAATGAGATTGCTCCAGCTTAGAGAAAGAAAGCATCCATCATCGGAGGATGCTGGGCAGTGGGACGGGAGAAGAGGCAAGACGGAAGTAGGCTGCCAGGCACTTTTTAAACATTAAGTTTTGTGCAGATAAAGTTGTTTTTTTTTTTTAAATGAACAATGTTTTAAATGTTTTCACTAAATGCTCTAAGTAATGAGCATTACTTATTTCTATGTGAGAGATCCCCTATAAGTCAAAGGTTGAACTTGATGAATTAATTTATTTTTTCAACCTCATGAACTTACTATATAATACAACTTTATAGCCACAAAATGAACTCTTGGATGCAAGAAAAGTCTCAGAAACATTAAGAAGATTAATCAAATCCGTAATAAATTATATACCTTACATACTACGTACAATGTGTTCTATCAAGATAAATGCCTTAAAATATGATTACTACAGATTTATTTGATCTGGAAGTTATTCAAGGCTGCATATAAAAAGAAATTAAGCTTTTAGAAGTTTAGCTGTCACACTGAAAATGCACTGGTTGAATAGAATAGAATAGGCAACTGGAATAGAAAAAGAAACTGCAATATAATGGGATAATTTCAAATTCAATGAACAAGGATGGAATTATATCTGGAAATGATTGAAAGTTACTCCAGACATGACAGATATGCACAGGTAAATAATGGATGTTAATTAGGAGAAGTAGCTGATAGAGACAGGGTATGCTACTGACCCTATGAATGTTAAATGATCTAGAACAAGCAAAAAAAAATCGTTGATACACTTTCCTTACATCTGAATATTCTTCATGTTGTCTGCACCTGCAGAGTCTCTGCCTCACACTGGGAAGCTGAATTAGGTGGAATGTTAGCCTTGCTGTATACACGCCAAGGAAGTGTGCTTTGGATATCTCTCTGGCACTCAAAGGGTTAAGGCATTGCTTATAATCTACTCATGCTATCATTATAAAGATCCATTCATCAACCCTTTGAGTTCAGAGGGGTACGCAACGAATTGCAGAGCAATGCGTTGGGTACCCCTCTGGCACTCAAAGGTTAACCCCTTGGGTTTTAGCGTGGCCTCCAACACATTGCTTTACAAAGGGATATATACCTATTGAGCATCCAAGGAGATAATATTAGTAAACTGCCTTGGCATCTGTTCCTCAAGGTGACGATCATTGATTAGACCTAAATCCAGATCGTTATGGTCTGTATGCTCACAAAAAGAAATAGCCCTACAGTGGATCTGTTATGTTTACATACATTTTAGCTTGCTCTATACGATTGAAATCTGCCTATATGAAGAGATAGCCATCCTATATAATAATTCGCTAGGATGTTTGTCAGAAGCCATCATGCACAGTAGAGACTGCCCGAACGCACGGAATGCTGGGAGCACTCTGTGCTTTCGGCCAGACTCTACAATGCATGACTGCGTCGGCAGCAGGACGCAATGCGTCGCGTACCCCTCTGGCACTCAAGGGGTTAACATCACCCGGACCTTAGACCGTGTACACGGGCTTTTACACTAGTTCTATATATATAAAACACACACACATATATAATTTTTTTTTTTTAATTAACCTTTATGTTTTGATGGCACAGTGTGTAACTTACGACGAAATGCAAGAAACTTGTGCAATCGCTATTTACTGTGCACTTTTGATGGCAAAATGATTAGCACCAAATTGTTACTAAAATGTGCATGATTTTTTCTCAATTAGCGAACGTTTGGTTTTTAGTGAATGCGTTTCAAAAAGTGGGCACGGCTAAAATGTATGCTGTTTTGTGAGAGGATTAGCAGTCTAATTCAGCAAAGCAATAACAACACATTTATATACGTCTGACTAACTTTGCTGTTAAATTAGAAGCATTTGCTAACTTTGCTGTTAACCCTTTGAGTGCACTCAAAGGGTTAATTTAAGAGAATGTGCTTATTCAGCATTAAGGCGTTAATCGGTTTCTTGTATCCAGACGTGAGCAATTGCAAACAGCACATACATTTATGGCATTTATATAATAGCGAGTGCTCCTCTTTCTTACATTTCACCCTTAATGCTAATTCCATGAACGGTATGCTAATTATTTATGTTTGAGGCCAAACATCTCTCTCTGATATTAGAAATTCCCCCAGTGTGTGTGGGCTCTGCATAGATTCCCTCATAGCTCAGTGGGTGGTAATATTGGCCCAGCACATAATAATTAGCATAACATGCAACACAGTGCCATCAAGAAACAAAGATTAATTGCTCAAAAACTACTTATATTACAAACATATTGACAGCATTACATATAGGCAGGGTTTGATTCTCTTTAAAATTAACTAGCCTTATCATATGTTGATAGGTCCACTTGTAATTTATCATTTATTATATAGTTTTGTCTTTAAATGACAATTTTCAAATAGAAAGACATTTTTTATACTATTTAACACTACGAAATGATTTTAAAGAAGTGGGAGTGGGAATTGTCAAAGTAACATAAAAAATTGTTTGGAAAAAATGACCTTATTAACATCAGTCTTAATGTCAGAAATTACTGCCAAAAATGCTGATGTTAGATATAGAAACATGCGTTGCATGAAAATACATTCTATATTTAAAAAGGGCCCTATGTTTAAAATATAAAATAATAGGTAATTTAGAAACTCCCATCTAAATTTAGAACACATTTTTGCATCCCTTTTTTTAAATATGGGAATGCTTATAAATTTCACTACAATATGGTACTTGATATATTAGTCTTTGACATTGAACTGCAAGTCTGACTATATTATCTATCTACACACACAACCTTCTTGTACAGAAATATGACCTTGGTCCTGATGTTGATGTTACTTACTTGGACATCACGGGGGGAGAGTCACTAAGTGGTTATAAAGAGGTGATTAAGTGGGGATAATTTCTCAAATTTGTCACTTCTCCAGTTCCTATGTTATTATATAGAGTATATTCACTAAGACCTCCAAAGCTGAAGAAATCTTAGTGCACAGGCTCTGTACAATAATACTGGAATTGGAGAAGTGATAAACTGGAGAAGTCATCTATACTTTATCACCTCTTTATCACTGCTTAGAGAATCTCCCCCCAGGAGTGTACGTAACAGACTGATAATTTTAACAGATACAAGACAAAATGAATATGCAGGAAAAATCATACACTACAATGTTGTCTCTGCCACCCTCACTGAGCATGCTGAAGTGCCGGGCTCCTCCAGCACCCCCATTTGAGAACCCTCCCCTTTGATCCAGCCTTCAATCTAATGTAAACGCCACTGACCACATTTGTGGAGTCCCTTTCTAGAGAGGGAATTTGGAATTGAATTTTGGACATATGGAGAGCACAGTTCCACTGTGAAAGCACCCCAGACATATATAAAGCGCAAGAAAAAGACCATGTGAACACACATATTGGGGGGGGGGTGATTTTTGTATAATAAATACTACCCTTAGAGAAGTGACTGTTCCCTTGTCTTTTTATACTTTACCAGATTGTATGCATATAATTTACTTTACATTACAATTTACATTAGAATGTTTCAAGTGGTAGTGTCTGAATAATGTCGTTGTTTAAAATATTGTTTGTTTTAGTGTAAGTTTTATACTTGGCCACTCCTAAGAACATTTCTTGAAAATCTTCACAGTGTCTTGGACCCAGCTCTTGACATCAAAGGGTTAAAAACAAGTTGATTTTTTTTTCTCCTCAATCCCTCAAGGAGTGGAAGTGTGAAAGTTTCTCAATCTACTCAAACAGACAAAGGTGATTTGGACTGTGAGACAGATGGTATCAAGGGGGCATTTCTTTTCAGAAGAAAGTGCTCTTCTGTAATTCAGGTCTGTGCAGAATGTTCAGGGAACCTTTATCTTTCAAGACAAGTGGTGATGCCCACGATCCCACTGAGATAAAAGATGTCATTGCTGTGGCCTTGTGCGAAGCCTGGCATTTGAAATTGTTTAGCTAATAGCTGCCATCTGACCTATCATTGCAAGATGCATTGTTACTGTTTTTCTTTCCAGGGGAACAAACTGTAATGCGCCAGGCACCTGATGTGATCTAACAGTATGTTTACCTGGTGAAGAAACAGGATGAATGTGCTGCATATATCTGGGTATTAACCGCTATTTTACTTGGGAACGTTACAGGGTCAAGTCAAGGGGAGAATATAAATAGGTGAGAACCAACTGCGCCACTAGGGGAAATAAACATTTCTCACTGAATTATGCAACACATTACCCTCTGGCACCTAGAGGCTTAAGTGTGACTTTTAACCCCTTGTATGCTAGAGGTCTTTAAGGCATTTGCGAGGGATTAAATAAACACTAAAATCAATGGGGATTTTGGTAACTCTTATTAGTTCCCTGCAGTGCATGTTGACCGGCCCTGGAAAGAATTGCTTTTCACTCTATTTTAGTGCAGAGCTCATACACAGTGCTGCTGATGGGAGTCATTCAGGAGTAAACAGACTACACCACAGGGAAAAAGGAAACATTCTTATTAGTATAAAGAGTTTTTTAACCCTGTGAGTGCTAGAGGGGTGCACAATGCATTGCTTTTGTGTACCCATCTGGCACTCAAATTATTAACCACTTGAATGCTAGTAGGGTCTACATTGCTACATGAGTGGAAATGTGAGGATTTTTTTTTTTTAATCTGTCCCCGATGGTTCTGTTGCTTTGCTCCATAATGGCTCCTCTTTTGCTTTCTACATTCGGCCGTGAGACTTTCCATAAACCAAAAACAGTGGTTCAGATAATATTGTGCTCTGTGTCTGAATGCTGTGCACAGCCCGGGCCAAGAGATAAAGGGAAAATACACTGGACAAATTGTGGTTCTCCAGTGGTTGTTGGATTAGAACTCATATTATTATCCCCAGCTGGCCATATAATAACTTGTTCAGAATTGACGTCCAACCATTAGTAAAGTCTTAAAACATGGCCATAAAACATCTATCTATCTATCCTATTACTAAAACAGTCTTCTACGTGTGCTTGCAAACCAAACACACGTAGAAGAGCGTTTTAGTGAAAGATTATTTTTTTTATTAAAGAGATCTCGGCTCTGCTGCAGAGCCGCCTGATGATCATAGGACCGGATTTCCCTTCAGTCAACTACAATGCTGCCTTCGGGGAAGGGGGAGGGAGAGGGCAACTTTAGGAGCGATTACGTCTCAAACCATAAAGGTTTGAGAGATGACACTGGGGGCATTTCATTTCTTTTTAATATGACTGCAATATAGGGATTAGTAATTATTAAGTATTACTATCCCTTTAATAATAGTTATTTTACCTCTAAAAACGACACAATGCTACAGAAATCCTTACTCTTACGAGACTGATGGACAGGTTAGTGCCGTATGTGCGCCTGTACCGTTAGTCCCTTCCGGTGCCTTTCAGGCCAGTGTAGTGCTTCTGAAGGGAGACCGTGACTGACAGCGCAGACAAGATGCGCTGATGCCTGGCTTCAGGTCTCAGAAAATGAAGGCTTTCTGTAGCATTGTGTAGTTCTGAGAGGTAATATAACTATTATTAAGCCAGTCGCCATCTGCCTAATTATTGCAGGGCGACTTTAGCTAAGTTGGTAGTTCCGCTTTAAGCGCCCCATCAGCATTGAAAGTGAATGGAAGGGACAATGTTGTGCTAAAACAGGTAGTGCCTGCATGGCGTGCCCTAATTAACATAATCTATAGATCTAAATAACTCAAAAACTAGTTTCCTTACATAAAAAAGGCCAGCACAACATAGAAGCGATATTGAAAGCTATTTCAAAACCCCCAAAGTGTTTTTAGTTATAACTTACAAATCAGTTGGCTTTTAATGTGTTCCCCATGGTGTAGTTGGATTTTCTAGAATTGCCCAAGTGTGCTTAACCCTTTGAGTGCCAGAGAGGTACGCAACATATTGCAGAGCAATGTGTTGCATACCCCTCTGGCACTCAGAGGGTTAATACATTTGCCTCACTGTACAGTGCATGCATGCATAAAAGATTAACCCCTCAGATGCTAGACATGTGACCCTGCATTGCTTTGCAAAGGGCGTTGGAGGTCTCTCTAGCATCCAAAGGGTTTTAAAAAGACATCTTTGGAATGAGGCAATGATTAACCATGACAGCCGCTGAAAGCAGGTGAATTCATTTGTAGTTTTCAATTGACAGAGAGTAGATTTAAACAGAGGCATGGAATGAACTGGGATTCTATTATTGCTAATCAATGCAGGATCGTTATTTAAAAAAATCTAAAGAACGGAAGCTAAATATCCCCCAGGCTAGGCTATACCCTTGGTTTTGCCAGAGACAAATAATTCAGCATGTATAATTAGTGAAAGTGTTTTCTTCCTTTCTCTGTACTCAGAGGCCTGTATCAATAAATCTGAAGATCAATTCTGGAGCAAACCAACTGCAACATGGGAGGTTAAAAAATCCAATTGATTAAAATGGGACTTAACCCCTGAATACTGCAGAGGTCTCTAACGCTTTGCTGTGCAATGTGTTGGTGACCTCTCTAGCATTCAAGGGGGGAGATGCACTAAAGGTGAAAGATGGGTTATAATGTTGATGTCCTGTCGGAGCAGTGTGGAAGGCACATCTGCAGTATGCACTAAAGTGTCATCACAACGACAATGGACTATTTCCATATGGAAATGCAGCATAAGAACTCTTTTCCATGTGGAAATGTTGGATAATGAGTAATTATCGTATACATGGGGGGGTGTTGATGTGTTAATTTGGCACTTCACCACATTCACTAATCTCTGATAGCTCCCTCTGCTGTCAGAGTTCACAGTCTCAACTTCGCCTGCCCAAGTCTGGTGAAGTTGGGATCTCCCTGTAGTTTCCTGTGCAGTAACAGCCCCCAATCAGTCAGAAGCCTGGAGGGTTGTGAACTGCTGGCAACATGGAAGGGATGCTCTCCCTCACTCATCACCACCAGCAGACAACCTTGAAGACTGAGAGCATTCTCTCTGCTTCCCCACTTGGTCAGCAGGGGAGGGGAGTGGAGAGGAGCCTTTCAGCACCACGAACAACATCACTCCCTTAACCCTTTGAATGTCATAGGGATGTGTATTGCTCACCCTTGTGGAACTCAAAGGGTTGAAAAAAGAAAAAAAAAGTACACCAAGAACTACACAATTATCCCCTCAGCTCTGTATCATATTTCATTTCATGCTGTGCACCCCCAAGGGAACAAGGCTGGGGGTCAGGCAGCGTTCACCAGCTGCGCCCAGCCTTGTTCCCTTGCCCACTGGTAGCCACAGAACCCCATGCACACTGCTTGGCTCACAGCCTTGTTCTCTTTCCCACTGGTAGTCATAGAACCCCATGCACACTGTGTGGCCCCCAGCCTTGTTCCCTTGCACACTGGTAGACACAGAACCCCATGCACACTGCTTGGCTCACAGCCTTGTTCTCTGTCCCACTGGTAGTCATAGAACCCCATGCACACTGCATGGCCCCCAGCCTTTTTCCCTTGCCCACTGGTAACCATAGAACCCCATGCACACTGAGTGGCCCCCAGCCTTTTTCCCTTGCCCACTGGTAGCCACAGAACCCCATGCACACTGTGTGCCCCCAGCCTTGTTCTCTTTCCCACTGGTAGCCACAGAACCCCATGCACACTGTGTGCCCCCAGCCTTGTTCTCTTTCCCACTGGTAGACACAGAACCCCATGCAAACTGCGTGGCCCCCAGCCTTTTTCCCTTGCACACTGGTAGCCACAAATCCCTATGGACACTGCCTTGGCAAGGGAACAAGGCTGGGTCTTGAAATGTATGAACGGCTAACACACAATGGTAATGTTCCCCACACAGTTAATATTCAACATGCTGCCCCCCCAAACAGTAATCTTCAACATGCTGCCCCCCACAAGTTAATATGTGGCATGCTGCCCCACACAGTAATTTTCTACATGTTGCCCCCATCCATGCAGTTAACATGAGACATGCTGCCTCACACAGTAATCTTCCAAATGCTGTCCCCAAACAGTAATCTGTGGCATGCTGCTGCATTCTGTAACACATCGTGTGTATATGTTACAAATGCACATAGTGCAGGATCTCTAGTCTTTTTTTATTTATTTATTTATTTATTTTTAAGCAAATCAGACCTAGTGGGGGGGTATCAGGACCCCTCCTGATGTCCCCCTGGCATTGATCACCTATCCAATATTAATAAAAATATTAATTCCAGTTGATTTAAAGGGAGATTTTAAGTAAGCTGACCAGACCTCACGGCTAACTTGGGACACAGGAAATATGCAGATCTCAGGGCTGCACTGAAATCAGACCAGCTCTGTAGTATGCATTTGTCATGTGTGTGTTCTCTGTGAAAGAGGAGGTCTAGTCAACATACATTTAAGCTATTGAGTGCTAGAGAGCAATGCCTTTGGGGACCTGTCTAGCAATGAAGGTGTTAAAGGTCTATTATTATGCCTGAAGAAGAGACCAAGTAGTCTTGAAAGCTTGCATCCTACAGCCAATCAGTTAGCCAATAAAGTATCATTTTTACTGTACCAGACTCCTGCATTTTCTATGGCTAACAAGGTACCACACTTTAAACCCTACTGAATTATGTGAGAGAGAGAGAAGCTGTAGGCTACAGTTCTCCACAGACGGTGGAAGTAACGGGTCCTCCATGTTTTCACAGTTTCAACTAGAATAACTTCTGAATGAATCACCTCTCAGCAGGAATACATTATTTACTCAGCAGGGAAATCTCTACAATATGTTTTATTTTTATTTATTTTTTTGTAAAACTAATGCTGTATGACAGAGGATACATGTAGTATTTAACCCTTTGAGTGCCAGAGGGGTATGCAATGCATTGCTCTGCAATGCGTTGCGTACCCCTCTGAGACTCAGAGAGTTAAGAGGTTACATATTGTTTTACAATTTAAAAATGTTCACAGAATGTCAATCCTTGAGTGATCTACTTTAGCAATAAACATCATCTGATAAATCATTTGTGGCTTTCCTAATGTCTATAAATTAATACCGTATGACTGTTTCATAAGCTAAAAGCCTCAGTGTGGTACACATTATTTGTATCATTATATTTAACCCTTTAATGACCAGAAAATCGAGCAACGCATAGTTAACCACTGCACACTCCTCTGGTCCTTAAAGGGTTAATGGAAAACATTTGTTGGCCATATGCACAAAACCAAAAACTTAGCCTGGAGCTGACCAACTGTATCCATAAAGCAGAGACCGAAATTCTGCCAATCCCCATTAATTTACCTGAAGCTTTTACACTGGGTTTTATGCCCTTGAATTCTAGAGTGGTTTCTATGACATTGCAAAGCAATGCATTGGAGATATCTCTAGCATTCAAGGGGTTAACGTCCCCAGAAGGTTTCCCCAGAATTAATGAACTTATCTTTTATATGTAAGACCCATTTTTAAATCCTAAAATGTCCACTGATTGAATGGTAGAAAGGTCTCCAATTCATTGCAAAGCAATCCTTTGGAGACCTGTCTATTGTTGAGGGGATTAAAGTGCCCTATGGTGTAGATGGCATGCTCCAGCCTTGCGCCTCTCTAGGTTCTGGAATATGGCCCTTTGTAACTTGTGAGCGGAGTATTGCTAACAGGACCTCTTATATGTCCCCTGTAGTATACATGTTTTGCCACATAATAAGGTATTTTTCTCACTTCGTCATTAGTGCAGTGTTTTTAATGCTGAACAGATCATGTTGGACCCATTGTGGATACTCCACAGTCCCTGGAGTAACAGCTGAAGATGTGGGTGGGAGTGTTCAATTGACATGATTTGCGTCATAATGTGTGCTTAACGGGAGTGGGCAGTTTTGAATTGCGGAAAGGCAGGGTTTGTCCTGAAAAGAGGTGGAATGGGGCAGATGGGAGGGGGAATGGGTGGAGTTACCAAGGAACTTAGGGCTCGATTCAAATGTTGGCGTTAAAACCAGCGTGAAGTAAAAAACTGCCTTCGCGAGTTAAATAAGACTGGGTAACATGCTAAGCAATGCTTTCCTACCTCTCAGGTACTCAAATGGTTAATTGTCGAATAAAAGACAGGTTCCACTACTATATGAGTCAATAAGGTGAATATGGGATGGAGTTAGTATGTCGAATATATGCAATATATGTCGACATACTAAAGGGGGGTGCATTGTGTAGTGCTTGGTGTACTGTTTCTGTTTAAACCTTCGAATGCCACAGGGGTGAGCAGTGCACATCCCTATGGCATTCAAAGCTGTCCATGGTACTGAAAGCCATCTCTGTGTTCCCCCACTGGCTGGGTAGGGAAAAGCACAGAGAATGCTGTTCAGAACTGGCAACTGTGGTTTTGTATTCTGACTTGTGGTGCTGTACTCCAAAAAAAAAAAGGCGTTAGATTTCTGGAGTGAAATGTTGCAATTTAACTCACGTTAGCCCTAACTCCAACATTTGAATGGCTTTTGGCTTTGCTTGTACATTATCCTCTATGGGTGAGATCTTGCTGTTCTGGCGACGGACGACGTGTGTTTCATAACTGGCGTCGCTTCTTACTAGTGGAACATTTGCATTGCTCAGTTGACATTAAACCAGCGTCGTCAGTTTTTTCTGGCGATGCCAACATTTGAATCGAACCCTTACTTACATGGAGCATCATCCCTGTCCCGGATACCCAGTAATTAGCTCAGTGAGCCACACACTCCAGAATAGATCTGGGGGGAGAGTCACTGGAAAGTGGAGATGACTTATCCTGTTTATTGCTTCTCCAGTTCCTGTGTTATTATAAGGAGTCTATGCACTAAGAGTTCCTCAGGTTTGGAGATCTTAGTGCATAGGTTCTGTAGAATAACACAGGTACTGAAGAAGTCATCACCTCTATACCACTGCTTAATGAATCTGCCCCCTTGATCATTGCCAGGTATGCCACTGTGGCTTTTCAGTCTGGCGGCTGCCTCCACAAAAGACGCAGTTCGCCACAACTGTCCTGTATTTCATACAATGAACACAGGGAAATTCATAGCCGATCTGCAAGATAGCTTATGGGTAGTGATACCTGTCATTCACACAGCAGAGATGTCACATTGCAATCTCCACTGAATGGCTGACTCACAAGGGAACCCATGTTATATTGCTGCCATCCCCATCACCCTTAGAAACGAGTTCGCCCATTGAATGCAGGGACAACTCAGATAAGTAAACTGGTGATATGAGCACTGCTGCATTGCAACACAACTCGAATCCCCAGTGAACACTAACCCTTACTCCAATTGTCTCTGTGCATAAGGCCTTTGGGGAAACAAAACAAAACTTCCTGGTGTTTGTTATAAGCACACTGAATGCCTCGTTTAAAGAAAATAAAATGCTTGTCGCTTAGCCATCACCAGAGTCTGCCAAGCGGAAGGGTCACCTATTTCATTCAAAGTACAGGTGTAAATACAAGCAATTTCCCAGTGCATGGTTTGGGAATGTGTAACAGCACATTACCACATTTTATTACATAGTGGGCTTGCGGTTATGATAGACCTGACGTGCTTGTTGCTATGGTGCATAATTACTAGTGGTTTGGCAAATTAGTGATAAATTATCATACAAATGACCCTGTATAAATCACAGCAACTGTGAAGTAGAACAAGGCGGATTTTCTGCCTGATGCATCTCTCGTGTTTTATAGAGAGCATGGACAGCCTTTGGCCCTCCAGCTGTTGTTGGATTGCAATTTTCATCATACTTTGCTGTCCAACTGCTGACTGAGGATGATGGGAATTGTAGTCCAACAATAGCTGGTTGTCCTTAGATTGCATTTTCTCTCTATACTGAGCGTATACTATCAAAGCATTCCTTCCAATAAGTGTCTCATAGTATAGGATTTACAGTTTAAATGGTAGCTATAAGATACTTGCCTTAGTGGCACATCTGCTCTCCTGGAAGACTTCCATGGCATCCAACAGATTGAAAATAACCATCTTGCTAGCTGTGGAGATGTGGCAGGAAACTGACTTAAAGGGGAACTATCACTCTAAATAAAGTCCCCCCTCCCAATAATTAGCCATATAGCGATAAGCTTGCCATTAGTCATATTATCCAGCATAATTGCCGCGTTAGTCAGAAATCCAACTTCTGCCGAGACTGGCGGCCAGGCAACAGAGCAGACATCTTTGCTTACAGACATTTGTGTGCCTGCACTGTCCATCCCAGTCTCCTCTAGGAGGCGTTGCATGGTACCTTAAGGTACCAGAGGGCACTGACGGCTCAGGCACACAGACGCCTCTAAAGGAAGAAGTCTGGCCGTCAGTCTCGGCAGAAGTAGGATTTATAACTAACGCAGTAATTATGCTGGATAATGTGATTATTGGTATGGTTATTGCTATATGCCTAATTATTGACGGTGGACTTTATTTGGGGTGATTGTTCCCCTTTAAACCTTTGAGTGCCAAAAAAGGAATCCAGCCCTTTGCATGCCTGTCTGGTTAATGACAGAAATGTCTTATATTCTGTACACAACGCTTAATATTGAATGGTTAAAGCATGTTAGATAATAATCATAATGAAGACATACAGCAATTAAACACAGAAATATTTAGTTGCCAAAGGGAACATCTTTAACCCGATGAGTGCCACAGAGGTGTCCAAAGCATTGCCTCACAAAGTGTCGGACACCCCCTCTGGCACTCAAAGAGTTAAAAGTATATCAGTGTTTAACACTTTGAGTGCCAGAGAGGTATCCAGCACCTGTCTGGCTCTCATAGGGTTAATACACAAAACTATGTATTGAAGGCTTTACTCTTCTGGACAGAACAAGGGCACTACCACTGCTAAGAGATGATTTATTCAAAAGTAATTGCAGCTTAAACCTGCACTTGTTTGGGTGCAGTACCTTCCCTGGTCTGATATTTTATGGTGGTGTTGTTGCTACAGTCTATAGGCAGTTGTCCATACCCCTCCATAGGATGCTGTATCAACTGAAACACTGTAGAACTTCAGGGCATGAAGATACCGCACCCAAAAAAAAAGGCAAGACTGACCTTCAATAACTTTGGAATAAAACATCTCTCAGCCAAATAAACCCACAAGATATATTTTTTATATTAAGTGCTATTCTCCATTTAAAGCTATTCCCTTTAGCAAGTAAACATTTGTATAGGCAATTCATCCGTTATACCTTCAGTTCTTATCGTAGTTGTTATCTAACATGCTTTAATGGCACAAAGAACAGCTCAGCACTCATGACATCCGACTCTCTTATAATCAGCTCTATAGAGAAAGCAAATCCAAGGTCACTCCACCATATACTGTCTTTATAACTAGCACCCAATCAAATGAAGTGCATGCATTATATGAAGAAATACTACTACTATGGGGGAGATTCACAAAGCGGTGATAAAGTGGCGTCACTTCTCCAGTTTATCACTTCCCCAGTTCCTATGTTATTCTATATTGCATATGCGCTAAGATCTCCAAAGTTGAAGAAGTTGTCTCCACTTTATCACCTCTTTATCACCGCATAGTGAATCTACCCTATGTCATTTTGAACATTCATTCCACATAAGCAATTAAAGTGCACTTGTGCAGTATCTGTATTTGTTAACACTGAAAGCTTCTCCAAAGACTTATTACCCCTCATAAGCAGTGCGTCCAAATGGATGCTTACACAACTTCATATATGAACTATAATGAGATATAAGATGTACATTAGCAATGTTCCAGGAAGTGATGATAAAGAAAATCTGGAATGATTTAATACCAGTGATGCCGCTGTGAATTTATTGCTTCATAATCTCAAATTCACAATGCAAAGCCTATCTCGTTTTTATACAAAATGTAATTTTTAAAGAAAATGTCAGTATTTTGACCCATATTTTTCATGCACCAGTTAACTAGAAAATTACAGAACCTGAAGAGGCCTGATAAAATATATCAAGGGGATTAGAACAACACAAGCTTTCCCCACCATGGCAACAGTTGGATGATTGTTGAATGCAAAATAAGGAGCTGAAAGCCATTGAAAAATGAGGACCTCTGAATTTTTAATTTTGTTAACTAATCATTAGAGAACTGAAAAATTGCTGGGACTCGTGCTGCTGGATATGGGACTGTCTACACCGTGCACGGTTTTAATTTTGCACAAGCTGGATGGTTTCCCAGCAGCACATTGATTTGCAGACCACTTCTTAAAACACCCGCAGTGTAATTAAATATTAAGCCCCACTTTGATTTATGTGCTAAGAGGATTACTTGATAAACTAAGAGTAGCTTTTACATGCCTTCTGGTGAAATGAACATTTCAATATTATCATGTCTATCTTCTCTGAAGAATGATTCACACTCAATTGTGGACCATCTGCCTTTACTCATATCAGAGTATCCCAGATTTTGGCATATCATCATCATCATATGGGAGGTCAAACAAGACATGGTTAAACTTCTGAACATTCAAGTGGACGATATGATTATTTAATTTTATAAAGAACTAAAAATTGCCTGTTTATTGTACTTGCTATTTGTTTGTAATATAAATATTTTTTTGAGAAATGACCCTTTATTTAATTTCTGTACTGGGCCAATAGTACCATATGGTGTGCTAAGAACAAATCCAGTCTTAGGCCACCTACTAGGGTGAGTATGAGTGCTAAGACTGGCTATTAGCATACTGTTCAGGGAATTTGCATAAAGTGCCACAACATGACATACAAAAAGATACATATATATTTATTTTACAGAAAACCGGGTAGTACAATATACACACTTTCATTCTCCGTTACACAATCTAAACTTGTATTTGGATGAAAGGTCCACTATTTTTCAAAAGTTTTTATCTTAATCCGTTTTTATGTGAGATGCCCTCCTCCCAATGTCTCCCACCCACTTTATGACAAAAAATATATCATATGAACACTCACACCACCACACCTTAAGGGCCTCTGGAGGTTTGGGACAAGAAGGTTCCCAGGTATGAGCATAGGGGAGGACCAATAATCCCAATTCATTGAGTGTTTCGTTCCTCAAATGCTAAAGAGATCTCCAATGCATTGCTTCACAATGCTTTGCAAACCTCTAGTATTTAAAAAGTTAAAATTCCCCTGTAAATCAACAGCAATTTGGGGGCTTTTTAGTTTTCCCCAACGGTACACTTGGATTACCCCAGAATTATTCCACTTTTCTTTAGTACATAAGGCCGTTTGAGTGCCAGATGGTAGGTAATGCTGAGAGATGTGCAAAACAATTTGCTGCACAAACCCCTGCACACAAAGAATTAAACATAATTTAGTAAATAAAAATCATAAACACTGAAATCAGATACCCCAATAATGGCCATTCATCAATGCACTTAACTTGCTTAAAGTAGAAGTTATATGTTATAGAGCATGTTATAGAGCATTTTCTGCCCAGTAAAATGGTAAAATAATGGTACTCCAAATGCTGTCAGAGGTTTTATTAAAATGTTATAAAGATTCAAATTGTCAGAAGGGGAATTACAGTGTCATTACTTCCTGAAATTTCAAACTAACAATATGACTCAGCAGTACATATAGCATTCCATGGGGAACTGTTTGTCCTTGACTCACCTCTACCACTGAATGCAACAAAATAACTATTTGAAAAATGACCGCTAATGTAAAACAACAATAGTTTAAACTGTAATAACTCTGGAAATAAGCATTTCTCTGCTGCATTCCTCTCAGCAAGAAAATACCTATATGTTTCTCCATTAGCAATGTTTACTGCTCCTTTTTTGTTTTTTGGTTTGTTTTTTTTTAAAGGTCTTTAGCATTCAAAGGTCTAAAATACTATTTAAACCAGTGGGGATTTGTATTTCTAAAGTTGTTTGCTCTTCAATTTTGTTATGATTATGGCCTTTGAAGATGAGAGAAAAAAAAAAATTGCTGTAAAACTATACGCCACAGTGCCAAGTAGTGCGTGTTTCTCTGTATTTTACCTCTCTGCAACTTGAATCTAAGACTGCTTATAAACTAGTTAGCTGTAGATTAGAGTGAGTAAATCTCCTGTCATCCATTTATACTCATCCATATTTCCACATAATCATGAAGTAATAAAACACAAATCTTACAAAAGCTTCAATTAGAAGCTGTCTAACCAGCAAGACACTTATTTTTGTGGTTAATAATATATAATAATGACTTTATATGGAGCTTTTCCGTCTGAGGAGCTTAAAGCTCTTTACAAAACCATTTGAAGATAGAAAATATAAAAACACAATTCATAATGGAAATCTGCGAGAGGCTGGGAATGTAGGGCAGTTATTCCCTAAGTCAGAACTCCAACAGGTCACGTTATCAAAATATCTCTGCTTGCCTGCTAGTGGGTAATGAATGGCTCAGTTATTTTGATTGCACTACCGGTGGTTAATAAGGGATATCCTTAACACCTTGGGGAGATTCACTAAAAGGTAATAAAGAGGTGAATAAGAGGAGATGACTTCTCCAGTTTATCACTTCTCCAATTCCTATGTTATTCTATGGAACATATGCACTAAGATTTATTCAGCTTTGGAGATCTTAGTACATAGGCTCCATAGAATATCATAGGAACTGGAGAAGTGATGAACTGGAGAAGTCATCTCTACTTTATCACCATTTAGTGAATCTTCCCCTTTGAGTGTCAGTGCGGTATGCAATGCATTGCAATGAAATGGATACCTCTCTGGAACTCAGTGGGTTAAAATCTGATCTGTTGGTATATTGTGAGGACTGGAGCTAAAAATCATGGACCTAGAGTATATTTATGTGTTTTCTGATTTGTATCCTATATACTAATTCGCTAAAACGTGTGTAACGCCGCAGTCATGCGTAGTAGAGACTGCTCGCGCTGCGGCTGATACAGAGCTGGGTGCTCAGAAGGAGCGTCAAGCTCTGTATCAGCCATGGCGCGGGCAGTCTCTACTGCGCATTACTGCCCCGTGACCGGCTGGCTGTGGCACTGTGGCCCGTGTAACGGGCTCTTCAACTAGTAGTGTAATAAATGGCCAAATTAGAAGACTCCAAATGCAGGGCCGTATTTACATCTCAGGCTCAACACCCTCCGGCCCCCTAGTCCTGCCTTTGCCCCACCCCTCTCCGTGTTTCTAACTTAGCCACACCCCTCCATTAACCACATACTCTTGGGGGGGTCACACCCATTTTTCGATTTTTTTATTCTTCACAGTACTTGTTTTACCAACATCTTATTATGATATGGGCCATATTATACATAAATGTTGGTAAACCAGTGGTGAATACAGCTTTGAAAATTAGTGTATGGTTAGCAGTCAAGTATATAAGTACACAAAGAAAATGGCACAAAGAGGTCAAACTGCACCATTGCTTAAAAAAATAATAATACAAATAAAATGATCACTTACAATTGGAAGTGGGCGTGACTGGGCCACTGTCTGGCAACCTAGAAAATGTGGCGCTCTAGGCCAGAGCCTAGTAAGCCTAATGATAAATCCGGCCCTGTCAAAATATTTCAGTGCCAGAGGGGTACGTAACATCCTGCAAAGCAATGTGTTGCGTACCCCTCTGGCACTCAAAGGGGTAAAGCTGGCCTGCCACCCAGAGCAAGACTGAGGTCAAGAGTTAACTCTTTAGTGCCAGAATGCATGCAATGGATACCTTTCTGGCACTCAAAGGGTTAAATTAACTCTATTTCCTAAAAAAAAAAAAAATAATCAGAATCACTTGTTGTATTAACCATTTTTCAATGAGAAAACTATATTTGAGCCATTTAGATGTACAGATTATGCAAATTAAACATGCCATACAGGTAGTGTCTATCTTAGTTCCATATTACCTCCCCATTCATTGACACTTAATCCTTTCAATGCTAGGGGAAGTGAGCATCTTATTGCTAAGCAGTATCAATGGCTAGGGTCAATACTGTAGGTCTAAGAAAGGAAGTGCCTGCTCGGCATGCCTTCATTAGCACAATGTATAGTTTTACATAATTCCAGAACTAGTTTTCTAAAAAATGGCTATGAAAGCCCTATCAAAATTACCAAAGTTGTTTTAGATGAGAGAGCTCCTTTAAGGACCTCATCAAATTTCCTGTTTCTGGCTATGGGTCTGTTAAACCGGAACTATCAACCAAATTGAAGTTACCCCCAAATAATTATGCACATAACGATAAGCATATCCATACTAGTATTATCCAGAATAAGTCCAGCATTATTAACAAATCCGACTCGTTCTGAGACGGTCAGGCAGGCATCAGCACAGACATGATGCGCAGGAGCGCGGATGCCTTTACAGCAAGATGCTTGCCTGACCATCTCAGAACGAGTTGGATTTGTCAAGAAAGCTGGACTAGTTCTGGATAAGAGGATTTTAGTCTTACCTGTTAGATCCTTTTCTCTTAGTCCATACATGTTACTGGTAACTTTGGGTAGGCAATCAGCCCCTTTAAGTAGGCAGGAACAATTCTGAGAAGTGACTGCTGGGTGGAGCCTACCTCCTCTCCTTATCTTGCAGCTAGCCAATCCCCCTCCAGTAAGATTTGAAAACTATTCACTAAGTAGTAAGAATGTAAAGGAAGACTCCTGTGAGCATGAACCCGAAAGGACCCCCACATCCTGCCACAGGAGAGCCAAGCATGGTCCCTTGACCAGTAACCTGTATGGACTAAGATAAAAGGATTTAACAGGTAAGACTAAAATCCTCTTTTCTCTGTCATCCAATACAGGTTACTGGTAAATTCAGTTTTCCAGGGTGGGAAGAAAGGCAAGGACCAGGCACAGGCCCCCGAACACCACAGCACCAATAAACCAACAGATCAAGAATAGCTCAACAATAACGGCAAAGTGTCAACAGACACCGAACAGGGGTAAAAGCAGACCCCAGGAACTGTTACACAGCACACTGAACTAGAGCCAACAGGGCTCAAAAGTGAAAGAGTACTGAAGAGACGAAGGAGATCCTAGACAGGCAAGGCTGCCTCCAAGATCTTCCTCCCAAAACTGGCATCAGCCGATGCCAGCATATCCACACGATAGTGTTTGGAAAAGGTATGCACAGATGACCAAGTGGTCGCCTTGCACAATTGATCAGCTAAGGCCTGATTTTTGTAGGCCCAAGAGGCCCCAACAGACCTCGTAGAATGAGCCGTGACCAAAAAGGGAACAGGTTTCTTCCTAAGTTCGTAAGCCTTACGAATAGTGGACTTGATCCAAGAAGCAATGGTTACCTTGGAAGCAGGCCCTGATCAGGCCCTCAGCAAAGGGGACAGGATCAGCCTCAAAGGGATCCCCAAAAAACTGAGAGGAAGGGACAGCAGAGCAGTCTTCATCATCAGAATCCACAATAATTCCTCTTCAGAGGAATCAGACACATCAGGTACACCCGGCGGTTTAGGCAGGGAAGATCTGATAGGGGTGGGGGCCTGCCAAGAGTGGAAGACCCCCTGCAAGGTGGATGGAAGGCATTGTAAGGTGCATGGCTGGAGGTCCCCGCAGGGGATTCAGGGGCAGCAGCGCATGCTGGGCAAACATGACCTAAGTATTCTCTAGGTAACCCTGAGTGACATGAGGAGCAATGAGCAGTGGGGGACACAGACACCCCAGTATCCTCAGTCTTAGGCCTAGCCCCAAGGTCTAACAGAATAGACATTCTCGCAGAGTCAAACGGTCAAGGTATCAGAAACACCCACAAAACAGTGTGTATGATAAATAAAATCACCCCAGAAACGCTAAATTAGACTTATCTGGTAGGTAAAGGGTTAAACTGTTGAGGAGAGAAGGAGAGTCCAAGCCCTGCGTAGGATGCTTGATCAGCGAAAGCACAAAATGGCTGCCGTGGAAACTGTGATCTGTGATCCTACCCATGCCCTCCTCATATGACTCAATGACAGCGTGACAAGAGAGTGAGGGAGAAGAAATCAGAATCTTATTCACTGGGAGCATTGCTCACAGACATCCTTGTTTCTTGCTGCCTGGGTCAGTGACCAAAGATTTGCACATTTTAAATTATCCTTAATTAAATAAATGTATTGTGTTATAGTATTACCTCGGCCCCAACACACGTGCACATTCTGAGTGACACTCTGGCTTGGCAGAGCTGTGTAGTATAATACATATATATAGTCTGGCCCTGTTTAATGAGGCACCACGTTCTGAGATGGCCATCCGAGGCAGACAGGCACAGTAACCTGTATCATGATCAGATTTGAAATAGGAGTGCTGCCAAAGTTTGCTATCCACTCACACAGCCAAACAGGAGGCAGCAGAACTAGCGGAGAACAAAAGTAGACTGAAGTTAACTGATTAGCTGATATTTTGATTTAGTGAGTTGGGTGTACAAATGCATAATACGTCAAGTCAAATTCCCTATGCTTTTTTATTTCTAAAACTATTTTTTTTTACTTGTACTGCCATGATAGGGAGCTTTCTGAATGTGTTTTTAGACAGTTTTCTGTGTGGGACTGCAAAAGCAGACATAGTACAACAATGCTAAAAAGATACAATGTTATTAAAAAAAAAAAAAAAAAAAAAAGAACAGAGAAACAATGTAGAAAATCCTGATTCTAAATGTATTTATCAAGGTAAAGTGGTGCAATTTTGGAGCAAAGGAACTAGGGGAAATGAAAACACACATTTATTTAAATGGGCCTTTTAATCCCCTGAATGCAAGAGAGGTCAGCAAAGCATTGAGAAGCAATGCATTGGAGACATCTCTATCATTAGAAGTGTTTAAAGCCCCATTTAAATCAATAGAAATGTTTATTACCGCCCCCCCACCCAGTTATGCAGCTGGTATGGTCTAGAAGTGCACCTCCATGGCTTGATGAATAAGGCCTCAATGGCTGTATGGGTGAAACAAGAACAATCACACAATCCATTGGGGAAAAAAATAAAAAAGTGCCTAATAAGTAGTAAATTGTGCAGGATATTTCTCAGTTTGCACAGTTTGTGTGCGCATGTTTCAGAATGAGCTCAGAAAAAGGTGGGAGTGGTTTTAGAATGTGTCAGACAGTTACATCTTCAGTGAATGTAGCTTATGCAGGAAGTGAAAGTGAAGATGCACTAAGCTATGATAAACAGTTGATAAAACAGAGATGACTTCTCCAGTTCCCATGTTATTCTATGGAGCTATGCACTAAGATTTCTCCAACTTTTGAGATGTTCGTGCAGAGCTTTCCAAACTTTTCATATTGGTGACACACTTTTTAGACATGTATCATTTCGTGACACAGTAATTTAGTTTTTCTAGCAAACCGGAGGTTAAACTAATAATCCCTTATAAGAGATACAAACACATACATAAATTGTAATAACAAAATGTATGGGACACAACATATCTCATAAAAACCTTTAATTCATACTGTGGAAGGCATTAAGCATGTTGTGTGGTTTTTAAAAGGGCAGCATAAGAATGCTGCGCTACATATAAGTGTAAGATTCTCATGTCGCATAATTAAATAGATAGTGCATAACTGATTTTAGAAGTACTGTCTGTCTTTCCTGTCTCATCGGCACCACAATCAGAAGCATCAGCCATGTGACAGGCAGCCTCGGTGCACAGGGGCACTCCAGCCTGGCAGCCCAAAGAGAGGGAAGAGGTATAGAGGAGGTGGCATCTCAAAAGATTTTAACAGCTGAAGCGCCAAAATATTTGTAACAGCTGGAGTGCCTCAGTGTGCTGCATACATATTATGTATGCAGCACATGGAGGCACTTCAGCTGTTACAAATCTTTTGTGGCGCTCCAGCTGTATGCAGCATATGGAGGCAATCTGACACTAGGTAAATGCGACCATTAAGTAGTAGTGTTTTATCTCAGCTCCCAGTGTAGCTCATGCTTGGGTTGAATGACAATCTCGCTCTGTGTAAATGGCACCTTTGCTTGCGACACACCTACACACTGCAGCCGACACACTAACGTGTCGCAGTCGACACACAGTTTGGAAAGCTCTGCGTTAGTGCATAGGCTCTTTACAAAAACAAAGGAACTGGAGAAGTGATATCACTGGACAAGTCACCTCCTCTTTATCACAACTTTATCATGCCTTAGTGCATAACACCAAGGCTTAGTGCATAACATCAAGGCTTAGTGCATAACATCAAGGCTTAGTGCATAACACCAAGGCTTAGTGCATAACATCAAGGCTTGGTGCATAACACCAAGGCTCTTAATCCTTTGGGTGTCAGAAGGGGGCTTCAATATAATGTTAACCCTTTGAGTGCCAGAGGGGTACGCAATGTGTTGCGCACCTCTCTGGCACTCAAAACGCTAAACACTCCTCTGGCATTAAAAGGGTTAATCTTTCATCCATATACAATATCTATGCGCTAATTGTTTTAGTGTATAAAAAGGGTGCAATAGCTAAGGCTCAGTTTATTTCACTCAGACTGAGACTGGGCCCATTTGGTGCATGCTGCCTTAAGTATCTAGATAAAAACATCTCTTGCTAGGTGCCTAATCTTCCCTGTAAATAAGAGAACTGTAAAGTAAACATTTTTTATCCTTTATTTTGCTCATAAAGGGACAAATCATACCTGAAAGATGAATGTTCAAAACAGCAAATTAAACTGATGGATGGCTGCAAACTGAATTCAAACTCTCTTGAAAAAAAGTAATGAGTTGCTGGGAAACACTACATTTCATAGTCCTCATAATCCTGCAGAGTAAGAGAACGAATACAGCCGGCAGTACTCCAAGGGTATGACACATCTGGTATTCCAGCTGTTGGGGGCTACAAATGCTATCATCCCCCAAACAGCCAATGGCATGATGGAAGCTGTGGCCCCGAACAGCTTGAGTTCCAAAGGCTGACTACCCCTACAATACTCACTTATAATGCCCTATTTTTTTTTTTTTTTACTATATAACCCTTTAAGTGCCAGAGACGTATCCAACACATTGCAACGCTTTGGATACCTCTCTGGCACACAAAGGGTTAAAATCCATAGCATTCAACAATAACAGACAGATATAAAGACAGACAGAACTAATGTGTTTCACACTGAACACACTTAAAGGGATAGTAATGTTTCATAATAAAAACAGCTCTAATTAGTCATCATAGTATTTGGACTTTGGAGAGTGTTATTTCAATTCTGTCAGAGTTGTAGATCAAGAGTAATTCAATGACAAAGTATCCCCCCCGCCCCTTTTACTGATGTCACACTGTTCAACCAGATCAGAAGGGAGGTGCCCAGGTAGACTGCAGAGAGGGACAATCTTCAATTAAGATAAGGGAAACACCTGAAAAGCTTGTCAAGGGGGGCAGGGATTTCATTGTTCTCATAGGAAGAAGATTGTCCCCTGCTGTTATCTGTCTGTTCTATGGATTGGATTCCACATCTGAGAAGAGATGGCTTACACTAGGTAAAAGGGGTGGGAGGGGAAACTTTGCTTGTGAATATCTCTTAAAACATAAAGGTTTGAGAGATATGACTTATATCATTCTTCATGTTTTTTTAATGCCTACAAAATAAAATAAAGTTAAAACGAAGTATTACTATCCCTTTAATCACAGACCAAAGGGGACTACTATTAAGTGTGATTAAAGTGCATTTACACCCTTGGAATAAGTGGCTCTTAATTTGTTTAACAAAAGGACTTACCATAAACAAGATGGGTTATCATGCATGAAGCAGTCAGACATATCTACTTAATATTTTTTTCCCTGCTTTTTTTCTTTTTGCATTTGAATGAAATTTGCTCTAATATTTATGTTTACATTGTCCTTTAGAATCATGGACAGGGCTGGTTTAACCTCTTAACGACCAGCGGTCTCGGGGTGAGTGGTCCTTTAAGGACCAGATAGAGAATTTCGGCGTGCCGCCCCACGTGACTGATCATGTGGTGCGGCACGCCGAACTGAGGGACTGAAAGAGATCGCTCCGGTCTTGGAGCGATCAAATTCAGTCCCCGTTATTACTCACCGCGCTCCTGCAGGAGCGCAGTGAGTAATAGTACGTGACGTACCAGGACCGTCACTGGTCCTTAAGTGCCGGACCAGTGTGACGGTCCGGGTACGTCACCGGACTCTAAGGGGTTAAGAGAGAGAAAGAAAGAGAGCCTACCCATAATTTTATGCCTTGTATAAATTGTTAGGGTAATAAAATGTCCACGGTCATTTATAGACTGCAGCACAGTCTAAATTTAAATAACAGTTTATATAAATGATTATTGTATGAATGACAACTGCTTGGAAAGTCTTTCTGTTAAACAAACTACGAGCTACTTAATCTAAGGGTACAACTTCACTTTAAGTGTGCTCCAAGTGAAACGCGTTAGACAGGAGTCTTTCACGATCTCACAGTTGCTGCTGAATCTTTTAACTGGAGTAATATCAGAGGATATGAAGTAAACATTGACTGCTTTCCAGTTCTAGGCGTAGGTGGAATTTTATTCTGTGTCAATCGAAATATATATCTGGCACATTCATATATAAATAGCTTTCTAAGAGCTTTAGAGCCATTACAATGACCCCTGCAGTGTGGTAAGAGGTTTTAATGGTACTTGACATAACAATAGTATTTAACCCTTTGTGCTCCAGAGGAGTTTCCAATGCATTGCTTCACAATGTGCTACAGCCCCCTATTCATGTAGCACAGTTTTTGCATGTAACTCTCTGAACGCCAGGTCGGTGTCCAATGCATTGCTTCATAATCCTTTGGAGCCCCCACTTTAGCACTCAAAGGGTTAAGCTCCTTCTATTTATTTTCCTTCTTTATGTTTCACTTGGCACAGCTGTGAAATGCAACCCTTTGAGTGCTGTAAAGATATCCAATGCATTGTTTTGCAATCCATAAGACCCTGTCTGTAACCGAAAGGGGTACATTCCTTCTGTTCTCCTAGTATGATTTTCCCTTGGCACAGCGATAGTGTTTAACCCTGTAAGTGCCTGACTCAAGTCCAATGCATTCTGTAATCCTCTGGCACTCAAAGGGTTAAGTTCCTTCTGTTTTCCCAGTTTACGTTTTAGTTGACAAGCTGTATTATTTAACCATTTGAGCGCCAGAAGGGTGTTCAACACATTACTTGGCAATGGGTTGGACCCTTCACTTGTTACAGCTACAATATTTAATCATAAAAGTTCGGGGGGGGGGTTAAAAGAATTGTTCATAATACGTTGGGCGCCCTTAGTCACTCATAGGGTTAAGTCCCTTCTATTTTCCTAGATCAGGCTGTTTTATTAATGGCAAAAAAGAAGAAAAAAGTAGTGGTTCACTTGTCTAATAAGTTAGTGTTGCACAGCCCTATGATACTAAACACTTTGAGTGCCAGAGGGGTACGCAACACATTGCTCTACATTGCGTTGTGTACTCCTCTGGCACTCAAAGGGTTAAAGGATTAATATTTTCTTGGGAGAAGAACGTCTATAATAAGCTAGTAGGAGCACTGAACAACTGTCAGGCAACAAACAAACAAAACCACTGAAGCCATAAACACATTCATATACATCTATTTTCTGAATTTCATTCTCAGCGGAAAAAAGGGGTTTTCTTCCAAACCTTTCATAAATACCATCTGACATTCTGTGTAGATGATTTCCTTTCTGAGTGAAATGTCAGTATGTGTAACTCCCCACAGCATATCTAATACAGACTGAAAAAGAGAATAATGAGTTGTCCTTATAGGAATACACTAAGGACCGTACCCAGAAAGAATAAATGAACAGTTCTGTTACAAATCAACTGAACCACAGGGGGTAAAAAAAAAAATATATTGATTTAAATGCCTTTAATCCCGTAAAATGGACCCATTTCCTACATAGATGTTAGTCTCATTAAAGGGATAGTAATACCTAAAATATAAAAAAAATATGTTGTAGGGTTTATCCCCCTGAGTAAAACAAGAGTACTCCCACTGCTGAAAGATGTTTCATTCAAAAGTTATTAATTTTCAAAGTTGAATTTTTTAGGTGCAATATCACAGTGGCCTGAAATTGTACAGTGGCGCTGTTGCTACACGATCCTATGGACAGCTCTGGTCTCAGGACCATAAATCTCCATAGGATGGTGTAGCAACAGCGCCACTGTACAATTTCAGGCCACTGTGATATTGCACCTAAAAAATTCAACTTTGAAAATTAATAACTTTTGAATGAAACATCTTTCAGCAGTGGGAGTACTCTTGTTTTACTCAGGGGGATAAACCCTACAAAATATTTTTTTTTACATTTTAGGTATTACTATCCCTTTAAATGATCTATTTATGCTCACAACTTGTGCATTTTGTTTTACAAACAGGTTAATCATTTTAGAGGCTTTCAGTTTTGTAGTTGGGGAAGCTAATCTCAGCAGAGCTTTGTTCTCTGACTCTGCCAGATACAGCTGCATACTTAATTACTCACAGGTCCAGAAAATCACCTGTCTCCACCTTTTTTAGGCTGCTCGTACCTATCAACTAACACCTCAGGGGTAGATTAAATTGACCGACAGCACACTACAAAGCACTGACACGGTTACAGGCCACAATTAAGCCAATAGAAGTTGTTGGTGGTGCCCTGTGGTGCAGCTGGTTTGACCCAGAAAGGCTCAATTTCTTCTAAGCACATCTTGCTTTACTGTCCATCCAACTTTTTCTTGTTTCACATCACCCCCCATTTAGTAGGTTTAAAGTCTCCTGCGATCCTCTAACCAAATCCTCCCCTAGCACAGGAGAACCCCTAGATAGATAGATAGATAGATAGATAGATAGATAGATAGATAGATAGATAGATAGATAGATGTATTTTATTTGTAAATTGTTTTACCAGAAAGAACATATTAACATTTCTCTTGTTTTTTAAAGGGCAGTTATCACCTTAGAATAACTTGTACCCATTTGAAAGTGGGAGCAAGAAAACAAATAAAAAGTTGTGTAATTTTTTTTTTAATGTGTTATTTTTCATTTTTTCTTGGACTTTAATCAGTTCACTCTACAGCTTGCCTGCGGCACCAGCAGGCAAGCCTGTGGCATTATATGCCAAACATCACCTTCCCGTTTTCCTCCAGCATCGCATCTAAACATCTGCCTGCAGGCAGCAGCAGCAGCATGAAGAGGCAAGATGGGCAATGAATACACAGTAAAAAGCAACTTCCTGTACTTATCAGTGCTTTTTACAGTGTATTAATTGTCCAGCTTGCTCCTTCATATTGTTGCTGCCTGCAGGCAGCTGTTTAGACACACTGCTGGAAGAAAAGGGGAAGGCAGATGATGGGGAGTGAGCTGTAATATGGGCAAAATGGCTGTGCTCTCCCTAGTCTCTGCTGAAGATGAGGGCTACAGTTTCACCTACAGTGAAATGATTTAGTAGGTGAAACTGCCCACATTTTGGGCAAAAGAACCAGTACAGAGTGATAGGAAGTGGCAGTTGGTAATGTACAGCAGTGTGGAATGTTTATCTGACTGGCATGCATATCAGATTTGCATGAACTGAAAAATAAATAAAGCTACATATCACATAAACGATTATTTTAAATTAAAAATTATCAACACAAATTGGTCATTTCGGAAGAGATTTTAGAAGCACGTAGGGTTGCCACCTAGCCGGTATTTTACCAGCAGGCCAGTAAAAAATTGGCTTCTGTCCAATGTTAAGTCTATGGAGAGAATGACATGGCCGGTATTTTTTTAAGAAAAGGTGGCAACCCTAGAAGCACGTACAGTTGCTACGAAGTGACAGTTCCACTTCAAAACAATGGGATTTTTTGTATCTATTGTGCATTTGGTTTGCCCTAGAATCAGTCCACCTTTGCTTTTACAAATTTGGCCCCATTAGAATAAGATATTCCTTTTTGTGCTGAAAGTTAAACAGACATTGACAGAAAGCAAAGCTCTCAACACATTTCCAGCACAGATCCATTTTATCAATGAAACCAGCAGGAGCTGAGAACAGAGGGACCGAGACAATTGAAAGTCAGACAGAGGCATCAGCGGGGGTGCCATCATAATCATTAGTTGGATTTTAGTTTGGATTAGTGTCCAACAATAGCAGGCTGGAGACATAACCATCGCTGTGATATTACCTAGTGTTCTAATTTCATTTTATAAAATGCCTGTTCATACAAACCTATGGTTATGTGGTTCCAAAAACAATTTCTAACATGGTAGGGATTCTTGTGTTCTTATTTGTCTGCCCCTTACACTCCATGTGGGGGGCTGTGTCCCCATTGTGCTGTACATTTTATTATACAGAATTTCAGAACAATGAAGGGTCTTTTTTTTAAATATAAGTGACACACATAGAAAATAACTCATGATTGGCTAACAAACACAAATTTGGGCAATACACACAAAGCGAGAGGAGCACATTCTGCAGCACACTAACACTAATAATAAATAAATAAATACATAAATAAATATTTGCCCCAAATTTCCCATCATTACAAATGGGGTTTTTAACCTTTTGAATTCTAGAGATCTCCAACACATTGCAAAGCAAAACGCTGGAGATATCTAGCAGTCGGAGAATTAAAAAGGCCACTTAAAGGGTTAGTAATGCACGAAATAAAGTTTATTCTATATGCCACATTTTACAAAAATAAAGTAGTTGGAGAAAGTCCTATCTCTCAAACTGTTATGGTTTGAAAGATTTTAGCAGCTAAAGTTCCCCCCTCCTCCCCTTACATTGACGTTGACGCTCGGCTGACAGCAGGAGATCCCGGTCCTGTGACTAGCTGGTGGCTCTGCAGCAGAGCTGAAATAGCGGTATTGGAAAATAATTACTTCATTAGAATGGTCTACAAAGTGTGCTTGGTTTGCAAGGACACTTTGTAGACCATTCCAATGAAGTAATTATTTTCCAGTATCGCTATTGCAGCTCTGCTGAAGAACCTCCTCGTATCGATTTTTGCAAAATCTACCATATAGAATACACTTTATTTCGGGCATTACTAACCCTTTAAATCAGTGGGAATATGGGTACTTTTATTTTTTGCTTAAAGATAGCAGAGATAATCACCTCCTAATAATAACCACCTCACACTTACCTGATTATAGCCAGAAAAACCTAATGCCCCCTATGAATTTTGAACTTGAGCTGTTTTTCAAGAGATAACACCTTGTGCATCAGCCTACTTTACCATTTAATGGCTTGAGGGGTGCATAAAGCATTGCTTCATAATGCACTGCACCCCATTTGGTCCTTAAAGGATTAAGATTATCATGTGCAGTTAGCAGAATTTGAGGTTCCCAGCAACCATCATGTCTGCCTCCGCGAGCATGAAATTCCAGACTAATGGAAGATGTAATGTCACAAGGGCCATTAGATTTCTGGTTTTCTAATATTAGCGGTTATTGGGCTACAATTAACCATCGTTCTAAGTTCTAATTAATCAATGTAGATAATTTTGAAAGAGCTTTTAAAATCACTTGTATATTATGTTAGATCTATTTGGATTTATTTAGTTATGCAACACAGACAGCGCTGGCAGGCACAATCGTGTGTCAGATACTAACATCTAACACTACTCTTCCTCCACCTGCCATTATATGCAGATACTAACATTTCATACTGCTCTTGCTTTCACCTGATATCATGGCAGCAAGATGCTTATATTCCACATTGCTCTTTCACTCACTTGCCACTACCTCCCATCCAGATAACATTCAACACTGCTCTCCTCCTAACCTAGATACTAACATTCCACGTTGCTCTCCTTCCTACCCAGATACCAACATTTTACACTGCTCTCTTTCCCAGCCAGATGCTAACATTCCACATTGATCTCTTCCCACCCAGATGCTAACATTCCACACTCCTCTCCTTCCCACCCAGATACTAACATTCCACACTCTTCTCCTTCCAACCCAGATACTACAATTCCACACTGCTCTCCTTTCCACCAAAATATTAACATTTCACACTGTTCTTTCTCTGATTTGTCTCCTCCTGCTAGCCAGATACTAACATTCCACGCTGCTTGCCTTTCCACCCAGATGCTATCATTTCACCCTGCTCTCCTTCCGAGCCAGATGCTAAAATTTCACATTGCTCTCCTTTCCACACAGATGCTAACATTTTACATTGCTCTCCTTTCCACCCAGATGCTAGCATTCCATGCTGCTGTCCTTCTCACCAAGATACCAACATTCCACACTGTTCTCCTTCCGACCTACATGTTAACATTCCACACTGCACTCTTTCCCATCCAGATATTGACAAGCCATTCTGCTCTCCTTCCCACCCAGATGCTAACATTTCACACTGCTCTCCTTTCCACCCAGATGCTAACATTTCACCCTGCTCTCCTTCCGAGCCAGATGCTAACATTTCACATTGCTCTCCTTCCCACACAGATGGTAGCATTCCATGCTGCTCTCCTTACCACAAAGATACCAACGTTCCACACTGCTCTCCTTCCGACCTACATGCTAACATTCCACACTGCTCTCCTTCCCATCAAGATATTGACATGCCACTCTGTTCTTCCTCCCACCCAGATGCTAACATTTCACACTGCTCTCCTTCCCAGCCGGATGAGAACATTCGACAATGCTCTCCTTTCCACCCAGATACTAGCATTTCACACTGTTCTTTCTCACTTGCCACTTTCTGTTATCCAGATACAAACATTCCACACTGCTCTCCTTCCCATTCGCATGCGAACATTCCACATCGTTCTCTCTCTCCCACCAGGACACTAAAGTTATGTACTGATTTTTCTCCCATCTGCCACTTTCTGACAGTCAAATACAAACATTCCACACTGCTCTTCCTCCCACTTGCCAATTTTTGTCAGCCAAATATTAAGATTACACACAACTCCCCCTTCCTGTCAGCCAGATGATAACATTCAAGGCTGTTCCCCTCCTACCTGCACTTTCTGCCTGGCATACAGAACACAGTACAGGCTCCTGACTATTTAATCCAGGGGTTTTGAAGTTTGGTAATCAAGGCCTTTAGGATATATCCCTGATTAAACACAGGTGAGATAAATAATAACTTATACATTTTGAGCTATTTTCAGCCCTGAAGGAATTAAACTTGACACCCCTGATTTAACCTCTTGGGTGCTAGACACATCTCCAATGCATTGTTTTGCAATACACTGCAAATGTCTCTGGCAAATAAAAAGTTAAACATAACATATTTTTACTAGGTTAAAACAACTTTGCCGTCATATTTGGTTGTGACAATTCCTTGGGTGATTTAAACAGATGCAAGATAACTTTCATGTCAAACCAATCAAGGAAATCAATTGCAAAACCTCAGGGTCTACAAAGGCTCTACCCTGTAAAATGATGAATTCAAACAACAAGCTCCACTAACACACTCATTTATAAATGAGCAATGAACACCTGGGGAGAAAAGCACAAAGAACAATAAGATACTTCAAGACTAACACGCCTAGAGCAGAACATCCACGAATAATACAAGGATACAACATACACGGTATCAAAAGAATGATTCTACTGGATACCACTCTTCTCTCCATAACAACAGAGCTAACCGTTTGGGGGGGGGGGGGGGGTTCTTATATATAAGAAACAAATGCTAGGATATGAGAAATAAACCATTCTTAAAGGGGATCTATCACCCCTACACAAGTTGCTCTTAATGTTAGTTTGCATAGCAATTATTTTGAGTATTTCATTAATTTCTTATTTTAAAATGCTATTTGGGCAAAATAGAAGGAATAAATATTGCACTAACCCTGCTCCCAGATAGACTGCGGTTACCTGCTATGTAATCACGGTCTGTTACTCCCTCTATCCAGCCTCCTCCGATGACTGAGGCTTTCTGCCTGTAAGCTGGAGAACTCTCATTGGCAGAGATTGATATCTAACCAATGAGAGCACTCCAGTTTACAGGCAGAAAGTCTCCGTCATCGGAGGAAGCAGGATAGATAGAGAGTGACAGACCACGATTACACAGCAGGTAATCGCAGTCTATTTGGAAGTAGGGTTAGTGCAATATTTATTTCTTCTATTTTGCCCAAATAGCATTTTAAAATACTAAATTAATGAAATACTCAGAATAATCGCTACATAAACTAACATTTAAAGGGATAGTAATACTTCATTTTAACTTTATTTTATTTTGTAGGCATTAAAAAAACATGAAGAATGATATAAGTCTTATCTCTGAAACCTTTATGGTTTAAGAGATATTCACAAACAAAGTATCCCCCCCCTGTTCAACCATATCAGAAGGGAGATGCCCAGGTAGACTGCAGAGAGGGACAATCTTCAATTAAGATAATGGAAAAAGCTGATAAACTTGTCAAGGGGGGAAGGGCTTTCATTGTTTTAATACAAAGAAAATTGTCCCCTTCTGTTATCTGTACTGTCATACAACCAGACTCACATCTGAGAAGAGATGGCTTACACTAGGAAAAAGGGGCGGGGAGGGGAACTTTGCTTGTGAATATCTCATAAACCATAAAGGTTTGAGAGATAAGACTTATATCATTCTTCATGTTTTTTTAATGCCTACAAAATAAAATAAAGTTAAAACGAAGTGTTACTATCCCTTTAAGAACACTTGTGTAGGGGTGAAAGGCACTCAAAGGGTTATAGGACAAGTAACACCTCCTAATAACCACCCACTATGGCCAAAAAAGTCATAATGACATCTATGAATATTGCCATTGTTCTAGAGGTAATCTCCTCATTCAGTAGTGGATATCATGCTCAAGGAAAGAATATTGCCATTGTTCTAGAGGTAATCTCCTCTTTCAGTAGTGAATATCATGCTCATGGAGAGAATGTTGCCATTGTTCTAGAGGTAATCTCCTCATTCAGTAGTGGATATCATGCTCATGGAGAGATTGTTGCCATTGTTCTAGAGGTAATCTCCTCATTCAGTAGTGGATATCATGCTCATGGAGAGATTGTTGCCATTGTTCTAGAGGTAATCTCCTCATTCAGTAGTGGATATCATGCTCATGGAGAGAATGTTGCCATTGTTCTAGAGGTAATCTCCTCATTCAGTAGTGGATATCATGCTCATGGAGAGATTGTTGCCATTGTTCTAGAGGTAACCTCCTCATTCAGTAGGGAATATCATGCTCATGGAGAGAATGTTGCCATTGTTCTAGAGGTAATCTCCTCATTCAGTAGGGAATATCATGCTCATGGAGAGATTGTTGCCATTGATCTAGAGGTAATCTCCTCTTTCAGTAGTGGATATCATGCTCATGGAGAAAATGTTGCCATTGATCTAGCGGTAATCTCCTCTTTCAGTAGGGAATATCATGCTCATGGAGAGAATGTTGCCATTGTTCTAGAGGTAATCTCCTCATTCAGTAGTGGATATCATGCTCATGGAGAGATTGCTGCCATTGTTCTAGAGGTAATCTCCTCATTCAGTAGTGGATATCATGCTCATGGTGAGATTGTTGCCATTGTTCTAGAGGTAATCTCCTCATTTACTAGTGGATATCATGCTCATGTAGATGGATATGACAGATGCTGGTCATTTTTTCCCACTAAACATTTTAACTGCTTAGCGACTGCCTGATCCAGCAAGTGGATGGCCATTAAGGAACACGGACCTTTTTATTTGCTAGATGAATTCTGGGATGGTGGATGGGATGCAACCACAGAATTCCATGGCGTGCTAGGACCGTCACTGGTCTTAACCCTTTGAGTTCCAGAGGGGTACGCAACGCATTGAGGTTAAGTGCCAGGATCGGCATGATGGTCCTGGCACGTCATGGGTCCTTAAGGGTTTAAGGATCAAATGATTATTCAGCATATTGTGAATCACTGTATTGCACACCACTCTGGTCATTAAAGGGTTAAGATTACGAGGTGTTTTGGGAGGAGTTTATATCACGTTGTCCTGCTGGCGATGGTCACGTCCGACTCCATGGACATGGGAACCAGGACTGACTGAAATGTTTTCTCCTGAACACAGGCACAAGAAGGAAAATCAAAGGATCCATTCAGAGTTTCTGAACATAGTAAACTAAGGGGGGTTGTATTATTAGAAGGTGTTACTTCTTTAACCCTTTAACATCCAGTGACCTGTTAGGACCGTCACTGAAGTTTTTCCGTTAAGGACCATTGACGGTCCTGACACATCTCGTATATTTTACTCACAGCACTCTTGAGGGAGCGATGTAAGTAGTAACCAGGACTAAAATTGATTGCTTCATTACCCTGATCAGGGTGCTGACACACGTGATCAGTCTCATGTGGGCCAGCATGTCAAACTTTGCAGTCTGGACCTTAAAGGACCCCGGGACCGCTGGTCCTTAAGGGGTTAAAGGGATAATAATAATACTTAAAATTAAAAAAAAATATATTGTACTGTTTATCCCCCTGAGTAAAACACGGGTACTCCCACTGCCGAGAGGTGTTTTACTGAAAACTTATTACAGCTCAAACCTGAATTTTTGTAGTTGCAGTATCACAGTGGCCTGAAATGTTACAGTGGCGCTGTTGCGACACCATCTTATGGAGAGTTAAGGTCAACTGACCACAGCTGTCCATATGATGGTGTAGCAACAGTGCCAATGTACAATTCAGGCCATTTAAAAAAAAAAATCAAGTCTGAGCTGTAATAACATTTTAATAAAACACCTCTCAGAAGTAGGAGTACCATTGTTTTACTCGGGGGATAAACGCTACAATATATTTTTTTATTTACATATTATGTGTTTCTATCCCTTTAACCTTTGAGTGCCAGAGTGGTAGGGAATGCATTGCTTTGTAATGCATTTCATACCACTCAGGCACTCAAAGGGTTAAGGTATAGATACAAATTTCTGACTTAACACATTCAGAAAATGTAGAATATGTAACGTCAAACTGCCGATTCTATGCTTTTGTCATACCTTCAGTTCTCCTTGTTTCCTTCATTTTACACGTTTCTGTTACCAGCAGTGACATCAATGATTTTCACTTCCTAGAGAGCACGTTATCAAGGACAGAAGAAGCAGGGATGGTGGTACATTGTACAGCTATCTGTGCAGGAGAACGGACTGAAAGGTAGCAGCTTAAGCAGCTTTGTCCTTTCAGTCTTTAACCCTTTAAGCGCCAGGGCAATGCGTTGCGTACCCCTCTGGCACTCAAAAGGTTAACTCTGCGTGCCAAAGGGTTGTGCAACATACTTTTTTTTTAAATATGCTGAGCACCCTCTGCAACTCAATGGATTTAACCCTTTGAGTGCTAGAGGGGTACACAATGCAATGCTCTGCATACCTCTTTGGCACTGAAAATGGTTATTATCTTAGAGTGAATGACATACAGAGTGTTCTGCATTCTGCATATTGTGATGACCAACATCTTTATATATACTTGGGTAGATATCTACTACATAAAACACTATGAGATATCTTATTTTGGGTAATATTGCCATAGTAGTTACTATTGATAAGTATAGGGACAGACAACTGATAAAAAAATAAACAACTGACTAGCCACTGACCCTTCAGGATCTTTACATTTATGCTTTCATTTGTGCTCTAATAAAGTTTCCATTTATTTAAAAAAAAAAAAAAAAAGAACCAAAAGAGTGCCAAATAGTGTAGTGTCTCTCAATCCTCATGAAAAGGTGATTAAACTGTGTGTTGAGATGATCAGTATAGGCTTATACCATACACTGACCTAAACAGCTTGCAGAGGATTTTTGCCCAGTCTCTGCTCGAGGACGTCACATCAAAGGACAACTGCTACTCCCCAAACAGTAGATTCCGTTTTTTTTTTTGTTTTTTTAATCAAAACATGAATTAAAGCAAATATATAAACACTCGGCTAATTATATATGTCGGCGTGAATCAAAGTGTTTCGCAGCGCCACCTCTTCTTTAGCAAGATTTTGCAGGTAATAAAGATTTAAAAGGGAGAAGCAGCCCAATCAAGGCTATTTAAATACAATCCTATATAATAATTTGCTAAAAGTTTGTAACGATGCAGTCATGCGCAGTAGAGACTGCCCGTGATGAGGCTGATATGGGGAGGGGTGCCCCATTTCGTATCAGTCGCGTCACGGGCAATCTCTACTGTGCATGACTGCACTGCAACCGGCCGGCAATGTTGCCCATGTACACGGACTTTTCAACTAGTATGTAATAATCGTGATAAGGCAAGGGACACCACAACTCTAACATCACTACTGAATGAGGCTGATATACATTGTTTGTCGATTTACTACTTATGGTTAAAGAGATGTTCAGATAAACTAACCTCCAACCAAATGGAGATTCACATTACCAGTAAATGATATCATCACTCAACAAAATGATACAATAGCTCACAAAAATAACCTTAATCAAACAGTCATGATACAATATTAATTTTTTTTATATATTTTTTCTGTCACACAATATCAAGCGCACCCAGAGGTGGGAGGTCTGTGTTGAGTAGAGGGAGTCCATCCTCTTTTGGACGAATCGTGTTCTCCACCATGTTTCAAATCTATTATTACAGTCAGTCTTCCAAACACCCAATAGATCTTTATGAAAATACGTTACCTGTTTCTCAGGCCATGATGCTTTTAGAACAGCTTGGGTTCTGAAAAACACAAGGAGTTTGCTGTCTTCATCACTGAGATTAAACACCTGTTCCATGATCTGCAGTACATCAATCCTGGGTTTCACTGGCAAGGAGTCATCGCCACAGAATGGCCTCAACCAGTCCAATAGGTCATCAGAGGAGACTAGCTTCTCTCTGTAAAGCAACAGAAAACACTGGTCTTTATACAGAAGTTTTAGTTTATCTTTACATATATCACAAGTGCATAACATGTAAAGTCAAATTGCCTTTTATGTCCGGAACAGTGCGTTCCCTGATACTCTGTTTCCAGAGAGCTTTCAGTCATGGACTGTGTTACAATGTTGCACTATCCCTTTAGCACTAAGTGCTGTGTAGCATGTATTTAATAAACTGGAGACAAGGGGAGTTGCAGGAATAGTATGACAAGCTGTATCTTCTTTCACTGTGCCCAACCGGAAGCTCTCTTGAAGAAAAATAGGTGAAAATTAAAAAAATATTATATGAGTGAATTGATATGTTTATTTATATAGCACCACAAGTGTATGCAGCACTTTGTAATTTAAGGTTTTAGACAATACAAGTGCTTTGCAAAGTGAAACACTGGAAGAGAGGCCCCTACCCGAAAGCTTACAATGTACAGTGGTAATTGGAGACAAGTGCGGAATACAGTGCTAGAGTTCTGGTCGGATAGGGGTCACATAAATAATGTAAGTAAATTATAAGAGTCTTAGTAGTACAGAGTCAGTGCCTTCTAGCTTGTTGAAGATTTGTTGAAGGATGTAATTTGAAATGTGACTGGAAGACCACAAGAGAGGTGCAGTGGTGCAGGGTGGGAGGTAGAACATTCCATACATAAGGAGCAATACGAGAAAAAGGTTTGATACGTCAGAGGGCTGTAGACACAAAAAGAGCTGATAGAAACTGTCATTGGCTGATCGTAAGTGGCGGGATGGAGTATACAGAGGGAGATCAGAGTAGAAATGCAGGAAGGTGTAGAGTCGAGAAGGATCTTGAATGAAAGAAGCAATATTTTATAAAAGGTCCAGAGTTTTATAGGCAGCCATTGAAGAGATCTGCGGCAGGGAGAGTGAAGGAGGGACAAAACTAGGTGGCAATAAGTTAATCTGTGCTGCAGCATTCTGTATGGGTTGAAGTGGATGGAGTTGGGAGGTAGCAGGCCAGAGAGAAGAAAGTTACAGTAGTCCATGCAGGATAGGATGAGTGCTTGTGTAATAATTTTAGCTGTGGAGGAACAAAGGAAGGGAAGGATGTTTGCTATGTTACACAAGAGGAAGAGGCAGGATTTGGAGACGTTAATATGAGTAGTAAATGAGAAAGCACCTAGGCATGATGCTTCTGACACTGAACTGTATTTATGGTAGTGCCATTTACAGTCACCTGGAAGGGAACTACTGGGCCAGGCCTAAATGGCATGATGATTTGCTTTTTAGACATGTTGAGCTTGAGGTGCCTATGAGCCATCCAGTCTGAGATAGCCGATAAGCAATCTGTGACTCTAGATTGAATATCAGAAGTCAGTCTACGTACAAATATATATAGTCAGGTGTCATCGTTATAGAGGTGATATTTGAGTATGAATGAGTTTATCAGATCACCAAGTTTTATTGTGAAAGAGAGAACAGAAGTGGTCCTAGAACAGGACCTTGAGGAACACCACCAGAGAGGTGGACAGGAGAGGATGAAGTGGTGACAGTGGCGTTAGGGATACCTAAGGTGTGAAGAATTTGGAGGAGGAGGGCTTTGTCAAAAGCAGCTGAGAGATCAAGCAGGAAAAGTATATTAATAGTGTCCTTGATATTTTGCAATGGGTAGACATTAACAACTCTTGTGAGAGCAGTGTTTGTGGAGTGAGCAGAGCAAAAACCAGGATTTTAATGGGTCAAGCAAGTTGTGCGTGTTAAAGAAGCCAAGCAGGTGGAAGTAGGCTAGGAGTTCCAAGGGCTTAGAGGCCAAAGGGAGGAAAGAAACTAGTTCATACCTAAAGAGTGTGGTACTGTCAGGGGAATTGTTCTTGAACGTGGGTGTTACTATGGCATGTTTGAAGTCATCAGGTAAAGTAGCAGTGTGAAAGTTGTAGTTAAAAACAAAAAATAGCATAGTTATTATTGTAGGAGATAGGTACTGGATGAGTTGAGAGGGAAGTGGATAGAGTGTGCATGTAGTGGAGGACCGTAGGATAGCAGGTTAGTTAAGTCCTCCTCTGTGACTAGAGGGAAATGAGGGAGGATAGGAGGGCATTTACAAATATTATATATATACATACAAAAACATTCAAATATATATATATATATATATATATATATATATATATATATATATATATATATATATATATATATATATAGATATATACACAAAATCCATTCAACCAAAGGAAGTTCTTGCTTGTCAACTATTTGTTCCATTTTTATGGTCAATAGTACATGCTGTGAAAAACCCATTTTATTTGTATGAGTTGACACGAAGTGAAACACAAAGTACATTTTCCATATTGCTTTATCTAATAAACCGGTGTCCTGTGAACACACACTGGGTATTAGTTTTTAATGTTCCATTTTCAGTCTGCTCCAGGAGGACACATGACAAACAAGAATGTTATTCAAATGCCATATTATCATAATTCGATTTAATCTTACAGGATGATACATTTATTTAGCCTACAGACAGAAAACCAGAAAGTAATATCCCTATATTTAACATAATGTGACATATGGAGGAATAATAGCACTCAGGCAATGACAGATCTTCCAGTCATCACTTATTCATGTTGCCCTTCCAGCCAAACAAGGTTATTCCTACACATTATATGGTCAGAGTACTGACCTTTAACAGAGATGAACGAGATTTCAATCTCTGCATCTCTAAACAAATCCATAATTCTTCAGATAATATTACAATACTCCACTAACAAGATAGAATGCGATTATAACTACAGGTATAATGCACACACATTAAACTGTAAGCTCCTGGGGGCAGGGACCGCTCTCCTATTGTTTCTATTACTGGGACACTTATTTTATTCCCTTTTATTTATTGTAACGCTGCATACACTGTGTGGCGCCATATGAATAAAGATACATACATACACAGAGAGGCTGATGTACTAAGAAAGTGGAGGAAGTTTGGCTCAAATCAACCATTGTTCCAAAGGGAAAACACAAGCACCAATTATTACTACTGCATAGTTCCCTTCATATTATCCTTAGATTATAGAGCTTTGGAGAACTGAGACTAATGCAGTAAGAAAGTGGTTACATTTTAGGGATAACCAACTACATTCCAGGGAACATATTAACCTGCCAATTCACTTCCATTGGGTTTTAAATCCCTTGAATGTTAGAGGTCTCAATACATTGCTTCTCTCTAGAATTCATGGTGTTAAAGGGATAGTAATACTTAAAATGTAAAAAAAATATGTTGTAGGGTTTATCCCCGTGAGTAAAACAAGAGGACTCCTACTGCTGAAAGGTGTTTTATTCAAAAGTTATTAATTTTCAAAGTTGAATTTTTTAGGTGCAATATCACAGTGGCCTGAAATTGTAAAGTGGAGCTGTTGTTACACGATTCTATGGACAGCTCTGGTCCCGGGACCATAAATCTCCATAGGATGGTGTAGCAACAACGCCACTGTACAATTTCAGGCCACTGTGATATTGCACCTAAAAAATTCAACTTTGAAAATTAATAACTTTTGAATGAAACACCTTTCAGCAGTGGGAGTACTCTTGTTTTACTCAGGGGATAAACCCTACAACATATTTTTTTTTACATTTTAAGTATTACTATCCCTTTAAAATGTTCATCCAACTCCTGGTTGACCTACCACTTCCATCGGCACAACCATAACAAATAAGTTGTACCTGATGTGATCTCCTGCCTATACCTGGGGTTGTCCTGATGCCAGCGGCTTGATACTGAGATGCTCTGCGGAGAGGTCAGTTTGATTGGCTAGTTTAATTGATCCGTTCCTTATTCTTTCTTTCTTTGGATGGTTGGTTATGATAACGAACATTTCAGGCATCTATTACTCATATACCTGTCTAAGGAGTCTGTACACTCATAATCTTAGATTTGTTTTTCAAATTCTTATTGTACTTTGTTCTGTGTGGCACGGGCAGTGTGTAGTCAGACATGGAGTAGTGAGAAATTATGATGTATTCATTTTATAGCTTATTACTATGCTAATGTCATAGCTTACCTTGTTTCCAGCGCCACCGCTTCAGCGACGCTCAGTGTCTTCCCACGAGCCATATGCAGGCGCGAGGATTCAGAGTGAAGCAATCCTCTGTTTTATGCCATGCTTCCTGTAGTCTCCTCCTACCTACTTCCTTCCTCTGAGCCTGTTCCTCCTACCTACTTCCTGAGGAGGGGTTTAAAGGGCAGTCTGAGTCCTGACTCAGTTGCCTTTGCGCTGTTGTTCAAAGCAGTTCTATTACCTTGGGCTCTGTGTATGACCTGGCTTGTCTTCCATCCAACCTGGTGCTGACCTGTGGCTCTGTCTGACTATCCTTTTGTCTATCCCTATAGTGGACACCCAACCTGGTGCAGACCTGTGGTTCTGGCTGACTACCTGAAATGTGTATGACCTGGCTTGTCTGACTAGCCTCTCTGGTGCTGACTTGTGGCTCTGTCTGACTATTCTTACGTTTGTCCCTTGTACCTAGCAGACACCCAATCTAGTGTGGACCTGGGGCTCTAGCAGACTAGCTCTTATACTGACTGCAGGCGTGAGTCAGGTATCCATTTCCCTATACTGACTGCAGGCATGAGTCAGAAATCACTCCATACTGACGGCAGGCGTGAGTCAGTATTCTTGTTACGTTGGATCAAGATCCTGTGTTCCTGTTCCTGGTTCCTGCAGAGACTACCAGTGGCTGAGGCCTAGTCTCCAGCAGTGTGGTCAAGCTTGGCAGCCTACTATTCCTGATAGTAGTGCTTGCTGGCTTGTAAAAATCTGCTTGTTCCTGTTGTATTACTTGTGTACTACCTTTCTTATATTATAACAAATTGCATTTAACTCTACCGTACTGACGGGGAACTGTGACAGCTAAGCAGCACCCACTTAGTTTTGCATATTATACAATGACTAGTTGAACAGCCCGTTACACGGGCCACAGTGCCTCTGGCAGCCGGTTGCGGGGCAGTCACTCCTTCGGAGCGCCCAGCTCTGTATCAGCCGCGGCGCGGGCAGTCTGTACTGCGCATGACTGCCGCACACGCAGCAGTGTCTACTGCGCATGTCGGGCGTTACACACAACTTAGCGAATTATTATATAGGATGTGCAGGCACTGGCTTGAGACCAGACTAAGTAACCTGCCACTTCTTCTATGTACTGCTATCTGAACGGCTGTATGCCTAATAAACAGTCCAACTGGACCTATCACCGAAAAACAGCATTGGTGATTTTGTAAGAGTTTGAAAATCCCTTTATGTTGTGTTAGTTTTTGAGTTATCTTCATAAATTATGCTTATCCCTAAGCTTCCTACCCCACTCACTGACACTGCTCAGCAATGCACTGTCCTCCTCCCCTAGCACTGTATGTGGTTAAAGCGGAACTTCCACCTAAAACCAAAACTTAACCATGGGTTTTAATGCTTAACGCAACATTAGCGATGTGTTTGGTTTTCTTTCCACTTATGTAGTAGCGGAGATATTTACCCTGCAAAATCGGGCACTTCTGCGTTCTGCGGGACTGCATGATGCCTCAGGACTTCCCAGCTGCCCCAGGGAGTGCAGTCACGCTCCCCTTCATAGCTGTATTTCTGAGGGCTAACGTTCCAGCAAACTCCATTTACAATACAATGCTACTGAGGTTGCAACCTCAGCAGCATTGTAAAGGGAGTTTGCTGCAACGTTAGCCTGCAGAAATACAGCTACAAAGGGGAGCATGAACGAGCTCCTTGGGGCAGCTGGGAAGTCCTGAGATGGTACAGGGTGGAAGTGCCAGATTTTGCAGGGTAAATATCTCCGCTACTAGGCGAGTGGGAAGGAAAACAAATACAACGCTGATGTTGTGTAAAGCATTAAAACCCATGGTTAAGTTTTAGTTTTAGGTGAAAGTTCTGCTTTAAGTGTCAGAGAGTGGAGGCAGTAACATAGAATAACTTTATTACAATAATCTATAACCTAAATTATCTCAAAAACTAGCTTTCTGAATACAAAATGTCTAATACAACATATAGGTGATCTTGAAAGCTCTTTATAAGTGACCTACTTGATAGGGTCCCAGAGAATGGAGATTTTATCCACCTAAATGACCTCCAACGCATTTGCTTAGTAATGGAGAGTAATGGAGAACTCGCTAGTGTTCAGTGGGTTCAAAACCTAATGTAGATGAATGCACATTTAATTTGTTCCCTATAGTACAGTTGCTTTACCCCAAGAGTTACACCAATTTTTCTTAGCACATCAGCCTCAAAGTTTTCTGAAGTGCTGCAATAGTTTAAAAGGAACTATACAGTAATAACAATTAGGTCTTTGTGTAATGCAATTGCTCCCAAACTTTTTGACATGCACCCTCCTTTTACCATTCTTACAAAAGCTACAAACTGTGCAGGTCACAACCGTTCCTTTAACTAACCTTTTCCAAACTTCTGATTACTTTTCAAAAGGATGAACACGGTATATTTCATAGTAACAAATGAGATTGGTAATGAAACAAAGCCTTGTGTTTCCCCACTTCACCCAGGATTTGGGAATCACAGGCATAAGAAGACTTACCTGTGAAGAGGTTTTTAAGCAGCAGTACATTATATCTAAATAATTAATTGTATTTAATCTTTAACGGATTCTACTTGTAATTATTTCATTTTATATTATGTTACAGACAACTGAAGCTTACAAGTCACTCAGCTCTACTGTACCACATTCATAGTTGTGAGGATATGTCACATAAAAGCAGACCTCAAAGATCAATATATACAGGAAAGAATATATAGATAGATTTACTCAACTGCTGTATAACGGACTCCTACTTTGGTAAGTCAATGTGTAAAACAATTTAACCTTCTCAATATAGTTCCCCTTTAACACCCTACCAATAGAGATTAATGGCTATTAATTTTACAGGAAGCCTTCGCTAGCCAAATGTCCTTAAATGTATTTATTTATTTTTGCATTAACTATAGCTGGCTTCCACAATCACGTTTGTTTTGAGGTAAGTGGGTACTGAAAGGTGTTCAGAACATACAAAAAAAACAAAAAACAAACAAACAAAAAACAAAATATATATATATATATATATATATATATATATATATATAAAGTTCCATAGTGGATAGCACTCACTCCAATCAGTCTTTATTTTCAAGTCCCACGGGTGCTGCCCAGTCTTTTCTTAACTATATATATATATATATATATATATATATATATATATATATATATATATATATACACACACACACACATACTTATATATGTATGCATGTATATTTTTATTTCTATTGTGCCCACAGGTGTACTTAAGTGGTTATATAGTACAAATAATAAGAGGAACGCCGGGTGAGCATATATTAGGACAGGAGAGTTTACAATGTAAGTATAGGATGGGTGACATACATATACAAGCAGGTAGAGGAGGAAATACAATTTTTTACAGTTATTACAGTAGTGCTACATTTAAAAGAATCTCCTTTAGCTTGGTTTTGAAGTTGAGGGTCGAGGATTGACGAGTGCCTGGTGGTAGGGAGTTCTAGAGGTATGGAGCAGTAAGGGGAAAAGCCTTCAGTCATAATACAGCGATAGAAGTTAAAGAAGCAGAGAGTTGTCCACCATGCGTTGTACGTAGAGGATGTTCAGGTATATGGCAGGATATTGAAGATGAAATATAAGATGAGGACAAGTGTTGGAGAGCCTTGAAGGTAATGAGGAGGACTTTGAACGTAATACATTGCTGTGACAGGTAGAACTCATGGACCGTCTTACTGATCTGCTCCATGATGCCCTCCCAAAACATAGATAAGTTTTGGACTACTGGAACTTGTTAGAGACACTACTGACACCTCCCAGTTTTGACTTCCCATTTGGGTCCTCCCTTTCATTCCCTAATCTCCCTTCCTTTTATCTGGTAGTGTGTGTTTTTTATTTTTTTTCTTATCCCTTCCCCCAGACACACACTTTCTAACCTCTCTTGTCCTCACTCTGCTTTTCCCCCTCCTAACTTCTCTTAGCACCCCCACCCTTTTTTCCCATTCCCTTTCCTGCACCCAGGGCAGTGGAGCTGATGTCTATGTTCAGTGTACTGTATTGAATACATCATACCCTGCATTTGATGCCTGATATTCTCTATGTCTTGTATCATCTGATGCACCGTTATCTGATGTACCTTGCACCCCTGTAAAACCCACTGTCAGAGGGGTCAGTTATGCTGTATCTCTTTTGTATCTCTCTTGTTTCTGCTTCCCTGGGTTACAAACTCATCTGGCTCCCAATGGGTTAAATGCAGCTGCCTCTGCTTTCCATTACTAATCATATCCAACGCCATTTCCTCTTAACCATTCAAATACCAGAGGGGAATGCAACACATTGCAATGCTGTCACACTGCTAGTGTAGTCACACTGCTAGTATATAATATATATATATATATATATATATATATATATATATATATATATATATATATATATATGCAGCTGTACCTGTCAGTGAAACCTCCAGTCTGTCCCACACTGGCCCTCATTTGATGTGCTATAATCACATCTTGTAGTGTAGAAGAGATATGACTATTTTGAAGGGTACTGAATAGACACCCTTGACTCACACACTACATTTCTTTTCTGCTCCCCAGCAAATTACTTGTTCTGTTCTCTGTTAAATGTCACATTTTAATTATATCAGATGTCCATTTCACCTTCTGTGTGGCATGCAGAGTTCACAGGCTTGTATCAATGTAACACAGAGGGCTATACTGTATATAATGAACAGTGACACGTCTAGAGATGTTTTCAGCCCAGCAAGATGCACTTTCAGTAGTGATGTGTAGGAAATGATACAGGGAAAAGTGTATATATATATATATATATATATACATATATATATATATATATATATATATATATATATATATATATATATATATATAGTGAGAGAGAAATTAAAAAATAAACACAGGACTTGTCAAAAGGACCAAAATTCAATTTTATGGTGGGTCAACATTTCAGTCCCCTTCTGGGATCCTTATCATGACAAGATAAAGATCCTAGAAGGGGATTGAAACACTGACCCACAATAAAATATAATTTTGGTCATTTTGGCAAGTTCTATTATTTTTAAATCTGTATATATATATATATATATATATATATATATATATATATATATATATACACACACACGTACTAGATGATATTTTGATTATTACGATGTTGTGATTTTTGTAATACTTTTACTCTAATTAAAAAAAAAATAATTCTGGAATATTTGCCTGGACATCCTTCCTGTGCAAGAACACATCATACCCCTAGGTTCTGACACTTTGTATAGGATTCACAGTTGTCTTTATGCTAGTGTGGTTTTAATTAATAGTACAATAATATACAGTGGCAAAGAAATGTTTTTGAACCCAAATGAAAATTAAGGAAACCCCATAGTTCTTTCATGACACTCTTCTTGAATCACAACCAGCCTTTACTTAAATATCCATTATCCATTATATCAGCCGTTTCCATGTCTTTTGAAACAAAATAATGTATGAATTTTTGAACAAACAATAAATAAGAGCCAGTGTATATGAAAAAGTAAGCCAAACCCTGAATTTATTAGCCAAGGTTAAAGGGATCATTCAAAACAGGTATTAAACCCTTTGAGTGCCTGAGGGGTAGGGCTAAATAATATATAATATATATATATATGAGAGAGAGAGAGAGAGATAATAAGCAGGATGAGTCAGGTCTTCAACATATGGATGTGTACTGGCACAATGTACAAACAACCTACAAAATAAGGTGTTTCTATAAAGCGAAGAACTAGTCGACTTTATTTCGGGGTATTTTATAACACCAGTACTATAATAACCCCTTGGATAATAGAGATGTATCCAATATCATGGATTTGTATTTAGCATTCACAGGTTTGACTATATTGTGAGTTTAATATCTAAAAGATAAGACAGATTGTGTTGATAAAAGGGGTAGACACGGTAAGCAAGCTGTTATTTATGCAATGTCTGTCACTGCAATTACATTAAATTAGCAAAATGCAAATAATTATAGTCTGTTTAATGACAGCCCATGGTAATATAATGATGCTTTGGAAATTCCATTTCAAGATGTTCATAAAAAAAGGAAATCTCTATAATCATGTAAACAATCTGCTTCTGTAGAAATGAGTCACAGGCTTAAAACAAAATGCTCCTTCCATTATTGTAGACACTGAGGCTGATGGACTGGAGCAACTCTGGGGCATACCAACTCTTCTATTGGGGATTAAAAATGTACAATATATTAATAGGGTGTTTAGCCCCTTGACAGTTAGAGAGGTCTCCAATGCATTCTGTCTAGTATTCAAGAGGATAAAAACCTCCATTTAAAATTTGAGTAACTTGTGAATTTGGAGTTGTCCCCTGTGGTGCAGTTGGTTTGCTCCAGAATCGTTCCAGCTTGATTTGATCCATAAAAACCATTGGGCCTTATGTATAACAGAAAAGTGGTGTGATTTTGGGGGTAAACCAGTTTCACAAATATAATTCACAAAATTCACAATTATGTAAATGGGGCTTTTAACTTCTTGAAGGCTTCACAATGCACTGGAGACCTGTCTAGCATTAACCCTTTGAGTGCCAGAGGGGTACAAAACGAATTGCAGAGCAATGCTTTGCGTACCACACTGGCACTCAAAGGGTTAAAACATTAGAAGACCCATTTAAAACAGGAAAATTGTGAATTTATACTGGTCGCTGTGGTTTACCCCAGCCTCACTGTGCCTGAGCTCAGTAGATCAGCCTCACTGTGCCTGAGCTTAGTACATCCGACTCACTGTGCCTGAGCTTAGTACATCAGCCTGTGTCTGAGCTTAGTTTATTGGCCTCACTGTGCCTCAGCTTAGCACATCAGCCTCACTGTGCCTGAGCTTAATATATCAGTCACACTGTGCCTCAGCTTAGCACATCAGCCTCACTGTGCCTGAGCTTAGTACATCCGCCTCACTATGCCTGAGCTTAGTACATCCGCCTCACTGTGCCTGAGCTTAGTACATCCGCCTCACTGTGCCTGAGCTTAGTACATCCGCCTCACTGTGCCTGAGCTTAGTACATCAGCCTGTGTCTGAGCTTAGTTTATTGGCCTCACTGTGCCTCAGCTTAGCACATCAGCCTCACTGTGTCTGAGCTTAATATATCAGCCTCAATGTGCCTGAGCTTAATATATCAGCCTCACTGTGCCTGTGCTTAGTACATCAGCCACATTGTGCCTCAGCTTAGCACATCAGCCTCACTGTGCCTAAGGTTAGTACATCAGCCTCACTGTGCCTGAGCTTAGTATATCAGCCTCACTATGCCCGAGCTTAATACATCAGCCTGTGTCTGAGCTTAGTATATCGGTGTAACGGATCCCACCCGTTACTAGAGCCTTGTCTGGGCATGGCATTTATTCACCCCTGGGCCCAAGGATTATGGATATTGGACACTCCTTTGTGCCCGGGCATACAATCTCTCAAGCCCTTATCCTGGACTAAGAGACGTTGGCTAGCCTTATGTGGATAGGCAGCTGTGCCAGAGGAAAGAGCAATTCAAGGCTTGTTTGCTGCAAACTCTTCTGCTCTGCAAAGGGTTAATTATTTTAGTTTGGACATATTTACTTTCAATCTGTATTGCTGCCCCCCAAGCCTTTTGCTTAATTATTCAACCCCTGGCCATTGTTAAGGAAATGAATATTCTGGCCACTCAAGTAATTGTATTGAGAACTGTCTTGTGGCCCCCTGCTGTGTGCTAATCCAATCATGTCTGCCCTATTATGTTTCCCTGAATCATTTGTTGTTGGTTTGTTGACCCTTTGTGGTGACTGAATTATCCCTGTGACTACTCCATTGTATTCTGCCCTACCATTTGCTGTACCCATTGGAGGAACTGTGATTGAATTAAGTCTCCTGTACTGTGCTCCAAGTTAGTGTGGTTTGAAACTGTATAAATATGCTGTGGTTTGTTGTAATAAAGAGTTCTGTTTTGGAGTGAACAAGGAGTCCTGGAGTCTTGTATTGCTTATGGTCTAAAGTATCCACTCTGATACCCATCTGCGCCAAGTATCCTGAATCGCCGACCGCCTGCTGCCAGTTTCCTGCGACCTAACTTTGTGGACTGTCAGGCGGCGACGTGGACTCTTCCCTGCTTCCCTGCTTCCAGCGATCCTGCAGCTGTTTCCAGTGACTGTTCATACTCCAACCGGTGCACCTGACGGCGCTTATCTGGCGTTGAGAAGGAGAGACCCAGGAACGACGGCGGAAGGCAACGCGGTCCCTTCTCAGCTTCCGTTACATTGGTGGCATAGCGGTGGGATTTCTCCTTCTTTTATTGGGTGTACCAGCTAAGAGATGGCGGCGAAAGCGCGGCTACCGGAGGCCATAGGAGTGTATGACATGCGGTACCACTACATCGGATGTCAGTGGGAGACCTTCCTAGGTGATTTAGCCGAGGAGTTTTACCGGGAGGTCACCACCTGCATCACAGAGGAGCTCCGAGTCCAGGACAGATACTGGGAAATGATCAAGTGCCTTCACAAGGATTATACAAGAGTTATGGTCAACTTTTTCCCGTTCAACTTGCGCCTGAAACTCTAACAACTGGTATGGATGGCCTTTCAGGAGGATGCTACTTTCGGCCAGAGGAATTACAGCCGCTACTGGGAGATTTGGGAGAAAAGAAAGGCCATGTTTGGAAGTTACTTTCCTCCAGACCTGGAGGGGAACCTAGACCGTTTAGTCGAGCAGGAATGGAACTTGGAGCTAATGTACATGGGCTGGATAGAGGAAGCCCAGGAGATACAAAGAGAGGAAAAAGACTGGGGGGGTTACTCATCTGAGGAGGACTTCAGTGGAGCTGAGGACTTAGATGGAGCTGCCCCTGTTCACTCCACACTGGTGAGTGGGAATGAGTTCCTCACCAGTGCCCCTGTTGCCCTGCCTGATACCCCTTTGCCCCTGGACTGTTTGTTGCCTGAGCTGAGGGGTGGGAATTCGTTCCCCCTCAGTGAAGAGAATGCCTCTGCATCAGGGGATGGGACGGATGTCTCCCCTGACAGGCATATTGCCCCTTCCCCTGTTTTCCCAGCTGCGGTGGACGAGACGCAGGTCCCCACCAGCAGCAATTGTATGCCCCAACTGATGGGTGGGAGAGAGCCCATCAGTCCCTGTGAACCCCCTGCTGTGGTGAGGGGAGAAGAGCTCACCAGCAGCCCCAGAAAGATGCCCCCTGTTCTATTGGAGAATGCCCTGGGAGAGGAGCCGTGTGTGCACCCCAGGGCCATGGATGATGCCGCCTTGAGGGATGGGACTGTGGTCTCCCTCAAGGCAGAAGAAGGGCCTGTGTGTAATGGCCTACAGGAGGAGGACCCCAGTGGGCTGGGAGAAAACAGTGCCGCTGGCCCTCCTAAAGATATGGACTGTGAACTGATGGATGGGAGCAAGCCCATCAGTCCCCCTGAGGCCCCTGCTGTAGTGGGTGGGAGAGAACCCAGCAGCAGCCTCAAGATGTTGCCCCTGGTGGGGGTGGGAGATGCCCTGGGAGCAGAGCCGTGCATGCTCCCCAGGATTACAAGTAATGCCGCCTTGAGGGATGGGACTGCGGTCTCCCTCAAGGCAGAAGAAAGGCCTATGTGTAATGGCTTACAGGAGGAGGACCCCAGTGGGATGGGAGAAAATAGTGCCGCTGGCCCTCCTACAAATATGGACTGTGAACTGATGGGTGGCAGCGAGCCCATCAGTTCCCCTGAGACCCCTGCTGTAATGGGTGTGAGAGAACCCAGCAGCAGCCCCAAAATGTTGCCCCTGGTGGGGGTGGAAGATGGCCTGGGAGCGGAGCCGTGCGTGCTCCCCAGGATTACAAGTAATGCGGCCTTGAGGGATGGGACTGCGGTCTCCCTCAAGGGAAAAGAAAGGCCTGGGTGTGATGGCCTACCAGAGGAGGACACCAGCAGACTGGGAGAAAGTAGGGCTGCTGGAACTCCCCTGGATATGTTGTTTGACCTGATGGGTGGGGAAGAGTGCCCCATCAGTCCCCCTGTAACCCCTGACTTGGTGCGGGGGAGCAAGCGCACCAGGTCATGTGAAGTCCTGGCTGGGATGAGTGGGACAACCGTCCTCATCCCCAGCCCAGCAGTTGTTCTGCCTTTCCCTGAGACCCCTGGCCTAGTGAGTGGGGCCACAGTCATCATCAAGGAGCCTGTTTGTACCCCTGCACTGGAGATCCCCACCTTGGTGAGTGAGACCGCGATCCTCACCAAGGATATTTGTGTTGCTCTGTCCCCTGTTGACCCCATCTTGATGGGTGGTAATGTATTCCCCATCAGGCCCATACCTGATTTGACTCAGGAGCATGGGAACTGCATCCGCTCCTGTGCCTCTGGGGCCCTGGCCCAACTAAAAGGGGGAGATGTGCCTCTCTCCCCAAACTCTGACGTCCAGAAGCCAAAGTCACAATTGCCCCAGGGAGATCCCCCTTATAGACTGGCTCTTGACCCGGAGCCACTGGCCCCAGACCCAGAAGGATTTGTCCTCAGTACTGCCTGGAGAGGGGCCCAGGAGAGGCCACCTAATTTGATGTTGGTCAGGGCAACCAAGCAACAATTTCCCTGGCCCAGAAGTAAGGACAAAAGAACTGTGCGCTGTTCCCCTGGCCCGGACAAGGGGCTCATGTTTTCTCCGGGCCCAGGACAAAAAGACTGTTCCAACCTCTGACCCAGGATTAAGGACCAAGGGGCTTGCAACTGCTTCACTGGCCCAGGACCAGGGCCTTGTTTCCCCCTACCAGGCCCGGACAAAGGGCTCATGTTTTCCCCTGAGCCACTGGCCCCAGACCCAGGAACATTGAACCCCAGCTCTGCATGGAGCATGGCCCAGGAGAGGCCACCCAATTTGATGATTGCCAGGACAACCAGGCACCAATTTCCCTGGCCCAGGATTAAGAACCGAGACTGTACCCCTGGTCCAGGACAAGAGACCTGCTTTCTATTTCCAGGCGTGGACAAGGGGCTTGCATTTTCTCCTGGCACAGGACACCAGGCTGAGTCATTGTTTCCCTGGCCCAGGACAAGGGGCTCCTCCTTTAAGACTGGCCTAGGACCAAGGCCTCCGGACTAATGAACTGTCCAGACAAGCGGGTCACAAGAGCAATGCTCTTCTAGAGTTCCAAGCCAGCATTTATTACCGCAACTGCTGGCTTGGTACAAAAAAGGGGGAGAAATGTAACGGATCCCACCCGTTACTAGAGCCTTGTCTGGGCATGGCATTTATTCACCCCTGGGCCCAAGGATTATGGATATTGGACACTCCTTTGTGCCCGGGCATACAATCTCTCAAGCCCTTATCCTGGACTAAGAGACGTTGGCTAGCCTTATGTGGATAGGCAGCTGTGCCAGAGGAAAGAGCAATTCAAGGCTTGTGTGCTGCAAACTCTTCTGCTCTGCAAAGGGTTAATTATTTTAGTTTGGACATATTTACTTTCAATCTGTATTGCTGCCCCCCAAGCCTTTTGCTTAATTATTCAACCCCTGGCCATTGTTAAGGAAATGAATATTCTGGCCACTCAAGTAATTGTATTGAGAACTGTCTTGTGGCCCCCTGCTGTGTGCTAATCCAATCATGTCTGCCCTATTATGTTTCCCTGAATCATTTGTTGTTGGTTTGTTGACCCTTTGTGGTGACTGAATTATCCCTGTGACTACTCCATTGTATTCTGCCCTACCATTTGCTGTACCCATTGGAGGAACTGTGATTGAATTAAGTCTCCTGTACTGTGCTCCAAGTTAGTGTGGTTTGAAACTGTATAAATATGCTGTGGTTTGTTGTAATAAAGAGTTCTGTTTTGGAGTGAACAAGGAGTCCTGGAGTCTTGTATTGCTTATGGTCTAAAGTATCCACTCTGATACCCATCTGCGCCAAGTATCCTGAATCGCCGACCGCCTGCTGCCAGTTTCCTGCGACCTAACTTTGTGGACTGTCAGGCGGCGACGTGGACTCTTCCCTGCTTCCCTGCTTCCAGCGATCCTGCAGCTGTTTCCAGTGACTGTTCATACTCCAACCGGTGCACCTGACGGCGCTTATCTGGCGTTGAGAAGGAGAGACCCAGGAACGACGGCGGAAGGCGACGCGGTCCCTTCTCAGCTTCCGTTACAATCGGCCTCACTATGCCTGAGCTTAACACATCAGCCTCACTGTGCCTGAGCTTACTACATCAGCTTCACTGTGCCTGAGCTTAATACATCAGCCTGTGTCTGAGCTTAGTACATCACAAAATTCACAGTGATGTAAATGGGGCTTTTAACTTCTTGAAGGCTTCACAATGCACTGGAGACCTGTCTAGCATTAACCCTTTGAGTGCCAGAGGGGTACAAAATGAATTGCAGAGCAATGCATTGCATACCCCACTGGCACTCAAAGGGTTAAAACATTAGAAGACCCATTTAAAACAGGAAAATTGTGAATTTGTACTGGTCGCTGTGGTTTACCCCAGCCTCACTGTGCCTGAACTCAGCATATCAACCTCACTGTGCCTGAGCTTAGTATATCAGCCTCATTGTGCATGAGCTTAGAACATCAGCCACAATGTGCCTGAACACAGCATATCAGCCTCACTATACCTGAGCTTAGTAGATCAGCCTCACTGTACCTGAGCTTAGTATATCAGCCTCACTGTACCTGAGCTTAGTATATCAGCCTCACTTTGCATGAGCTTAGTATATTCGCCTCACTGTGCATGAGCTTAGTACATCAGCCACACTGTGCCTGAGCTTAGCACATCAGCCTCACTGTGCCTGAACTCAGCATATCAACCTCACTGTGCCTGAGCTTAGTATATCAGCCTCATTGTGCATGAGCTTAGTACATCAGCCACAATGTGCTGAGCTTAGCACATCAGCCTCAATGTGCCTGAACTCAGCATATCAGCCTCACTGTGTCTGAGGTTAGTATATCGGCCTCACTGTGCCTGAGGTTAGTACATCAGCCTCACTGTGCCTGAGCTTTGCCAAAAATAATTTCTTAACAGCTCTAACCACAGCATCATCAAAGTAGCCTTTAATTAATTATTGTTCCATTAACTCCCACAAGATGAATCACTGAAACGGTCCCAAAAGATCAAATGCTTTCAGTGATGACAGGAAGACGGAGATGTTAAACGTTATAGAAACACAGCAGGTTGGGGACCGTTGTCACCATCTGGATCACAAGTAAGAAATCATAAACCATGTGATATAATGTACCATTACGGTAAACAAAATATGTTCTCAGGTTTGCAAAGGGAAGGGGATTTGTTACTTACAATATATTTTCTTTATCATGTCATCTAGAGAAATGGACTGGTGGATTCATGTAAGATGAGAAATAAAAATGGAGTTTTAGGAACTACTGGGGAAAATAGATCCCCTTGAGGATGAAAAGTTGTGGTATTGGTTGATTTTTCTTTTTAATAATGAAACTTTTTATTGGGATTCTGCATAATTAAACAGAAATAATAAAAGAGAGGGAGTGAAGGATAATGAGGGGTTTGATTACAGGAAAAAAGGTGGGTGGGAGGCAAAGGGGCCGTATGTGGATACACAATGTGACATGTGAACAACATTCGGCAGAGAGAAAATAATGACAGAAGATGTACGTATAACATACTTCTCCAAGAATCAAGGAGACAGTGCTAGGAGCTGTAGAAAAAGGAGGCGAGGAATCAACGAGGTGAACCAAGTCTGTATAAACTGGGCACATCTGTGTTGAAGTGCCCTGGTCAGATCTCTCCAACCCTCTGAATCCATTGCATGAAGGTGGAGCAGAGTTTTTTCCAGGTGAAGTAGAATTAAAGCCTAAGTTGCTTTAAGGAGTCATTCTTTCGACTTTGTCTAAGAGATTTGATAGTGGTGAAGAAGAATTAACCTAGGGTCCAAGGGGTCTGCGTAACCAGTGATGTTCCTGACACACACACATCACCTCTCCCCAGGATGGTTTAACCCTCTGAGTGCCACAGAGGTATCCAGTGCATTGCAACACAATGCTTTGGATACCTCTCTGGCAGCCAAAGGGTTATTAAATAGCCATTCTCACCAGAGTACGTGGAGCTGGTTGGTTTTAATACCTCTGGCACTGATGAACTTATAAAATAACTACATGGATAGACATCAAAAATGCTTATGCAGATGCAGTCTACATCCAACTGTCCTGGTTGGACATATGAAGGACATAAGAATGGAGGCATGAGACCTGACTACTCCTTTACAGGTATTTAGTTGGGGCACAAGGTCCAAAGTTCCAGGGGGATTCTAATAAGCACATTGGCAAACAGTTTATATATAATCAGTTTGCATCTGATTTTGTGAGTGTTCCTGCTGTTGTTTTTATTTGATATTCATTAAACTGTATGACAGTACATTTTCTCTCTCTCTTTTTCTTTGGGGAACATCTTATACAAACGTATATCCTGTTATAAGAAGTAATATTAGATAAGTATCCAGTGTGATTTGGGTGATGTATCACAGGTTACACGCATATTTGGTTATATAGTGTGCAGCTAACTATGGTCTGGAATCAAGAAAATGAAAAGCTAGCTCCAAAGCAACACCTTTATTGATTAGCAGTATACTTCACACAGTCAGTACTTTTAAGGCAATATAACAGTTTGGAATAAGGTGATCTGTATTAATTCTGACAACATAAACTACTTCAAAAGGAAACTGAAAGGCCCTAATTAAGGTCATTGTAGAGTGGTAATAGTGGGCTCTTGAAGTAGGGATGTGGGTTATCAGATCTGGCAGAGATCAATCACTTTTTGTCCGTACTCAGACCAAATCAATCTTGCTAGTGACAAAGATCTATTGAACACTCAGCAGGAATAAGTGGGACACAGCTGACCTGTGGAGATTAACTTCTGTTAAGAGCAAGGCTGCACTCAGGCAAAAGGTACACTGAAACATCAATTGATTGTGCTCAATTCTCCTCTTTCTGAAAATGGCTGTCACTAACTGGAGAGGACAAGTCAAGCGCTATGACAGTGATAAACGGGTCTTTGTGTGATAGTGAAATGCCTCCAGCAATGGGCTACAACAAAGTTCCAAAACAAAAGAAGTAAATAAATTATTATTATTGTTGTTGTATGACGTGAATGACTCCTATCTAGGAAAATCCTTGTGGTTAACTGTTCCTAAAGTTCTGTGTGAAAGATTAACTGTAATTCTATTGCTCACCTGACCACAACTTCTGGACCTATTTCAACCTATTGTGTACACACTCCTGGCCACGTCCATGCATTCTGTTTCTAGTGCCTGTGTCCTGAACCGGCACCTGTGTCAATTTCCTGAGTTTGTTCAGAGCTTCTGCCTGGGTTCCAACAACTTGTTCCGATGGTTCCAGCATCTGATTTCTGTGTCTTTCCCTGTGACTGAGAAGTTACAGGTTCTGTTTATGACAGCCATTCAGCTATCTGCTTTCCAGCCCTTGCTCCTGTCCCAGTCATCTTCTCCTTGCCAACTCATAGCTCTATTTTATCTTGTTGGTTGATGGCCAACCTTTGTTTCCTGTCAGCAGTGGCTGGCAGCTACTATCATCTCCTCACTGAACCAACCTGTTAGCTGTCCTCTGCAATATAGTTTTCTAGTGCTGTTTACCGGTCTAAGGCACATTGCACCTGGTGTTGTACCTCAAAGTGACAGTGTGTGCTAGTAGTATCACTCTCTTACATTGCCACAGTGACCAGCTATCCCATGGGCTACATGTTCATCTGGGGCACTTGTTCCTGTGCAATACTGGACCATTTGGGGTCACTTGTTCCAGGGCATTACTGACTCAGATGGGTGAATTAGTGCTAATGGCCTGCTGGTGGCCTTTTCTTCAGTATCTAGCTACCGCAGAGAGTATTGTGCCAGATGAGAAAATAACTAATGTTTCTACTGTTCAAGTATTTCTCTGCACAGACGGCCCCTCTGCGTGATCCGTGACAGCCCTTCTGTTAACACCTTGGTTGCTAGACACGTCTCCATACATTGTGAAAAAATATGTTAGATACAGGTCTATTATCCAAAGATTTAAGCAAATTAAAAGACACTTATTCCTCAAGGTATGGTCCTCTTTATGACGGTAACCAAATAACACATCAATCAATAAGTGCATAATTTGTCTTTTGGCATCAAATTCTGTAAACAACTTAACACTAAGTTTTCTTCCTCAACAAAGTATAAAATTGAAGAGTATGTTTTTCCTTGAACTGAAAAGACGATGCACAGAAGGCATTAGCTAAAGGAAGTGAAATCCATCATATCTCATTTCTAAACATTAACTTAATACAAAAGAACAAGTGTGAGTGTATTAGCGTGAAGTAATCTGTTTTGTTATGTACAAGAACATTCTATCCCATTTCTCTCTTCTACATTAATGAAGGGCTGTTACTGGGCTTTTCATGATTTATAGTAACCATTTGAGTGCCAGCGAGGTATCCGATGCATTCAAACACAATGTGCTGCGTACCTTCCTGCCACTGAAAGGGTTGACCTTTTAATGCTAGAGGCGTACCCAATGCATTGCAAACTCCTCTGGCAATGAAAGGGTTAATCATAATTGGCTGATTTAATTTGCACCAGTTGTATAAAGCGATACATAGAAGTAAAAAAAAAAAATATATATATATATATATATATATATATATATATATATATATATATAATTGGAAATTGGCTAGACATCTGATTTATTACAGGGATTGCTTTTATCTAGGCCACTAGGAGTATTTTAGTCTGTTTAGCAATTTCTATTTTGGATTGTCCAGGTGCACAAATGGCCCATATATTTCCATTAACGGCTATCGCTCTGCATATTACCTAAGTGCAAAGGATGAACCGGCCAGTAAGATGAAGCACAAAGAAACGTTATATGTACTACATACATTGTATCAAATAGCAATGGTATGGATTATAGATGTAACTACAACCAGCTGCACCATGGAGAGAAATCTAAGGCTTCCTCCAGAGACACACACACATAGTCTGGAGTAAGTCTGAATGCTGCGTGCTATCACAAAACTCAAGCACTGACACTGTTCAAAGGTGCAATTCTCCACCAGAGAATCACAGAAGATATTTGTGTGAGGGAGAAAGACAAAGAGGAAAACCAAATTGCTTCCAGTACTAGGGAGCTGCTACATCATGATTCCAGATGCCAACAGTTAACATTTTTTATGACAGAGGCATGCCCAACATGTTACTTTGCATGTTGGACAATTCTTTGGTGCACAAGGGTTAATTAAGAAAAAGGACTGACAGGCTGTCAGCAGGCACCAGCCATTAGAGGAAACTAGTCTGATTTTAAGAGGTTGCAGGATAGTGCAGAGCCAATGGAACCCCTTGGATACTGTGACAAATCAGGACTGTACCCTCTGCAAACCCTGTAATACGGCCCCAGGAATGGGCTATGTTAGAGATATATATTTATGGCAGGAATTTACTAAGGTAAAGATTACTCTGCACACCTTAGATCAGAGATGGGTAAACTAAGGCACTGCTATTGTTGAATGACAACTCCCATCATCTGGTATGATGAAAACTGTAGTCCAGCAGTAGCTAGAGGGTGTGATGATCAGACTAGGCGCACTCAATGTAAGCTGACTAGGTTATGCTTTGCAGAGCGGAATCTCCACAAGACGTATACAGGCTTCAGTTAATATGAATAACACAAAACAACAGACAACAATACAAGATATACTGCTAAGTAGGCTAGGATGCGCTGGCTGGGGAGTGTGCTAGCTGGAGGTGGCTTCCCTAGCGTAGCCTTGCTGCTGCATAGGCTGTGTTAAAGGTGCTGGCCATGAAGCCAGATAACATGATGGCAACCTAGATACAGGCAGTACTCGCTGAGACAGGAATCAGTATAAAGAACCTATTAGCAGTCTGTTTGTCTCTGTTGAAATACTGTAACAGAAAGAACAAGGATCAGCAAGTTGAAACTCGAAACTCAAGGAGTCGCAGGGGTCAAACCTAATGGGAGGTCAAATTCGACTAGGTGGGCTTAGGAGAGCCTCCAGAGTAGAAGGGAGAATAGTCAACAAGCCGGGTCGGTAACAAAACAGGCAGAGACGGTACCAGGGATGAGAAAGGAGAATAGTCGATCAAGCTAAGGCCAAAACCAGTCAGGCAAAGGCAGTATCTATCTTCTGAAGGTGTAATTACCCCACAACAAAAAATAACCCCCTAAAAACATACATTTTCTGAAAATAGATTTCCAGCTGTATCAAAGGAGGGGATACCTTCTTTCCCTAACCTGATGTGCACAAATGTTTCCTGAAGGTGATGCCAAAGGAAAAAAATAGGTATTTTTTTAAAAATGGCACTCTATTGGTGTGAGCCGAACTAATGTAGGTGCCAGAAGGACAAAGCCCCGCCATCTGCAATCACTCATTTTTCTTGCAATTTTTCCAATGTGACTTGCCTATACTAAAACAGTTGTAACTAGACAAAAGAATAAAAGATAGATAAACCATACCATTTGGGACAAAAGATAGCCCACCATATAAATCAATGGGTCACTTGCCTTTCTATCCCTAGCATGATGTGCACAAATGTTTCCATATATTTATATTTCCACCCGTTCAAATATACGGATACCTTTGAAACCTATGGAATTTCTTACTGCTCTTCTGAGAAAAATGGCACCCCATTGGTATGAGCTTTACTACTGTTTGGCGTGCCAGAAATACAACACCATCTGCAATCTTTTATTCTTCTCACATTTTTTTCAGACTTTCCTGCACTAAAATGGTTGTATAAACTAGAGAAATTTAAAAAATAGGATTTTAGTCTTAGCTGTTAAATCCTTTTCTCTTAGTCCATACAGGTTACTGTTAACTTTGGGTAGGCGATCAGCCCCTTTAAGTAGGCAGGAACAATTCTGAGAAGTGACTGCTGGGTGGAGCCTACCTCCTCTCCTTAGCTTGCAGCTAGCCAATCCCCAACCAGTAAGATTTTCAGACTAACTATTGACTAGGTAGTAAGAAGGTAAAGGAAGACTCCTGTGAGCATGAACCCAAAAGGACCCCCACATTCTGCCGCAGGAGAGTGAAGCATGGTCCCTTGACAGGGTGGGAGACCAGTAACCTGTATGGACTAAAAGAAAAGGATTTAAAAGGTAAGACTAAAATCCTATTTTCTCTGTCGTCCAATACAGGTTACTGGTAACTTTGAGATATCCAACCATTAAGTTCCCCAGGGCAGGAAGAAAGGCAAGGACCAGATGCAGGCCCCCAAAGTCACCAGAGCACCAATGAACCTACAGATCATAAATAGCTCAACACTAACAGCAAAGTGTCAACAGACACTGAACAGGGGTAAAACAAACCCCATGAACTGTTGAACAGTACACTGACTTAGAGCCAACAGGGCTCAAAAGTGAAAGAGTACTGAAGAGACGAAGGAGATCCTAGACAGGCAAGGCTGACTCCAAGATCTTCCTCCCAAAACTGGCATCAGCCAATGCCAGCACATCCACATGACAGTGTTAAGAATAAGTGTGCACAGACGACCAAGTGGCCTCCTTGCACAACTGATCAGCTGAGGCCTGGTTCTTGTAGTCCCAAGATTCCCCAATAGACTTAGCAGAATGACTTGTGACCCTGAAGGGAACAGGCTTCTTCCGAAGTTTGTAAGCCATATGAATTGTGGACTTGATCCAAGAAGCGATGGGAACCTTGGAAGCAAGCTTCCCTGCCCTATAACCCTCAGGAATGACAAAAAGAGTGTCAGACCGCCTCAAGGACTCAGTGCGATGCACATAGAACTTGAGACCATGCACAACATCCAACAGATTAAGATCCCTCTCTTTGTCAGAAGTAGGGTTAGGACAGAAGGAAGGGACCACAGTCTCCTGATTGATGTGGAACTCAGACACCACCTTCGGGAGAAACTTTTGTGAGGTGCGAAGCACCACCTTGTCCTTGTGAAAGACCAAAAAGAATGGTCTACAAGGCTGGGCATGTAGCTCCGCTACTCGGCGAACAGAAACAATCGCCAGGAGAAAGGCCATCTTCCATGTCAGCAGACGTAGAGGAATGGTAGCCAAAGACTCAAAAGGAGGACGGTGAAGTACTCCCAAGACCAGGTTAAGATCCCACTGAGGAGCAGGGGACTTAAACACCGGACGGGTATGAGCAACACCCTGGAAAAAAACCTTGACATCAGGAATGATAGCAAGATGCTTCTGAAAGAATACAGAAAGCGCAGAAGTCTGAACCTTAAGAGAACTCAGACTGAGACCCTTATACACACCATCCTGAAGGAAGGAAAGAACTGTAGGAAGGTCAAAACCCTGAGACAGGTCTTTGTCAGCACACCAAGACAGAAAAGTAGAACAAACTCAATGGTAGGCCTTAGAGGAAACAGGCTTACGGGCACTAAGCATAGTAGCCACCACACCAGAAGAAAAGTCTTTCTTCTTCAAAATTGAGGATTCAATATCCATGCCTTCAAAGCCAGACGATGAACGCCTTCCTTCCAGAGATAACCCTGTAGAAGAAGGTCCGGACGGGGGGGAAGTCGAAGAGGTTCCACCACTGAGAGGTCAAGAAGCTCCGGGAACCAAGCCTGCCGGGCCAGTACAGAGCAATCAGAATGACTGGGCAACACTCCAGTCTCAGCTATCGACGTAATCTGTTCAACATGGGAACAGGAGGAAAGATGTATGCCAGGGGAAATGTCCACGGGATTGACAAGGCATCCACTGCCAGAGCCAGGGGATCCACCCAGCAAGAGCAGAACATTGGCACCTTCCTGTTGTGTCTGGTTGCCATCAGGTCGATGCAAGGAAGACCCCACTGCTGGATGACGAGGTTGAACTGTACCCTGACCGGGCAATCCTTCATTTGCCGTGTCCAGTGATGTAGGGCATGAAATATCGCCTGAAGCGCCAAGACACTGATGGAAAGGAGAGATTCCTCCTGAGACCACCAGCCCTGAACACTCAAGTCCCTCAGCACCGCTCTCCCATCCAGAGAGGCTGGCATCCATTGTCACTGTGGTCCAGAAGGGCACCGGGAAGGGTCTGCCTTTCAGGAGATTGTTCAGGATGAGCCACCACGAGAGGCTCTGCTCCACTTGAAGAGGAAGATATAGGCATCTCTCCAGGAGATCTGGACGGCCCCTGCATGCCAGGATTAGAAACCTCTGAAGTTCCCTGTTATGAGTCATGACAAACAGAACTGCTTCTATGGTGGAAATAAACTTCCCCACCAAGGATGACAACTTCTTGGCTGGAACTGGATCCTGAGAAAGGATAGCCTGGAACTTCAGTGCTATCTGATGAGCCACTTCATCCGTGAGAAACACCATCCCCCTCTGAGTGTTGAAGAGGAGGCCCAGAAAGACCATTCTCTGGGAAGGAACAAAGTCTTACTTGTCCAAGTTGATGATCCATCCGTGATGGGAGAGATCATGAATGCAGTCCTGCACCTGCTGGTGAAGGAGTTCCGGACAGGGCCGGATTTGTGAATAGGCAGACGAGGCACTTGCCTAGGGCGCCCGAATTTTCAGGGGCGCCTGGCAATGCCCAGTCACACCCACTTCAACTTAATAATATAATTCGGTTGTGCCTGCGCCTCCTCGCTTGGGCCGCCCCCTTGACTCACTCAATCATATTACTCAGAGCTCCCCACTGCCCGGTCTCCCTTGACCCGCCGGATTCAAACAAATGTGTTGCAGAAGCGACGTCATGACGCTCTCGCAACTGCAACACATTTGATTGGATCCGGCGGGTCAAAGGAGACCGGGAGTGGGGGAGCTCCAGGTAACATTATGACTGCGTGAGTCAAGTGGGGCAATCCAAGTGAGGAGGCGCAGGCACTCGTTATTTTACTCACCTCTATGGTAAGGCAGATGGACGCTCTGTTCCGCGCCTCTCTATGGTCATGCAGGTAGTGAGTGGGCCGCTAAGTGACAGCTGGTGACATGGAGGGTCGTGTGTGTGAATTCCGCATAGGGATCCAGAAAACACCGGGGATCCGGGGCCTAGCAGGTCTCCCAGCTAGAGGAGGGGGACCTGGGATATAATCTCTTCCACTGCTGGCCACCGTGGGGGCCTCCAGGTGTTGCTGGACTACAATTATTGTCGTCAGACTTGTACTTGTAGTCCAACAGTAGCTGAAGGGCCCCAGATTGCCCAGTACATTTATGATATATAATGGCACTAGTAACCTAGTGTTTTGTGTAAATGTATTCTTTTAGGGTGCGAATTGGGGGGAGTAAATACAGGGGTTTGGGTTTTATGTCATTTACTACATTACTATGAAGAATTAATCTAAAATTGGGTTTGGCCACAAAATAGGGTGGGGCTAGGTGAGGGGGTGGTTAGGGGTGGGGCAAAGGCGGGGTTGGGGGCACCGGAGGATGTTGTGCCTAGGGGCGCTTGAGATGTAAATCCGGCCCTGGTTCCGGAGAAGTGTCCTTCAGAAGGAGGTCGTTCATGTATGGAGTCACCCGGATGCCGTTCCGATGTAGGATGGAGATCATTGCTCCCAGGACTCTGTTGAAGACTTGAGGAGCCGTGGTCAGTAGTGTTGAGCGAGCGTGCTCGGCCGATGCTCGGATCGGCTCGAGCATCGCTCTGCTCGGCACATGGCGGTACTCGTACGAGTACCGCCATGTGCTCGCCCGACATGTTCGGGTGAAGGGGATCTGTGCCGGAAGAGGCACAGATCCGAAGACTCCGCTGGACCACCAGGGACTGGAGGTACGGGGGCATTGCGGAGATGAAGGGGGCATTGGGGAGATGAAGGGGGACATTGTGGAAGAGGGGCATAGACTCTATGCCCCTCTTCCACAATGTCCCCCTTCATCTACGCTATGCCCCTCTTCCACAATGTCCCCCTTCATCTCCGCTATGCCCCTCTTCCACAATGTCCCCCTTCATCTCCTATGCCATAGAGGAGATGAAGGGGGACATTGTGGAAGAGGGGCATAGCGGAGATGAAGGGGGACATTGTGGAAGAGGGGCATAGAGCAAGAATAAACAAGACTCGAGGGACAATCTTCAATTAAGATAAGGGAAAAACCTGAAAAACTTGTCAAGGGGGGCAGGGCCTTCATTGTTCTCATAGGAAGAAGAATGTCCCCTGCTGTTATCTGTCTGGTCTATGGACATCTGAGAAGAGATGTCTTACACTAGGTAAAAGGGGCGGGAGGGGAAACTTTGCTTGTGAATATCTCTCACACCATAAAGGTTTAAGAGATAAGACGCATATCGTTCTTCATGTTTTTTCATGCCTACAAAATAAAATAAAGATAAAATGAAGTATTACTATCCCTTTAAACCAGTCCTATCCTATATAGGAATTAGATGGTTGAGATGGAACAGACACTTTGTGCTTGCATTTATAGCAGGCATAATAGTAACTATAGTGACAATTGATTTGCTCCCATTTTATTTAGTATCTACATCCCTGAGCTCTAAAGGTGACAAGAAACAAATCTCCACAAGCCTGTGGTTCTGAAAAATGAACCTGTGCATGGGTCAGTCTATTAATAAGGAAGCCAGGAGTAGCAGCTTGCCTAATGGGTGATTATATAACCCCATATTCTAAGCAATAAAGATAAAAAGGAAGACTAAGAGAGTTGTACCCTTGATAACAAGGTGACTTAAAACCGAGCTTAGTAGGTGGCGGTAACATCGAAGGGAAGAGGGAGTTTCCCCCTCAGGGACCATTTTTTGAAGTGCCGTGCACTGTCCTCCTGGAGGAGGAGACTTTACCCCATGGTTCCTGTGTTCCACATTGGATGACATAGAAAAGGGATTTTCTTTCTGTAAGAGAACCTGTCACAGGTCATGTCAGTGTCTTACAATAACACATCTGTGTCTTGGAGGGGCAGAGATAGATGTTTCTCCCCTCCTAACAGAAGAAAATAAACTAAGAAACAAAACTGCCTCCAAATGCAGGGCAGGATTTCCCAATAGGCAGAATAGGCAACTGACTAGAGCTCCACATTTTGAGGAGCGCCTCAGCTATGATGGCCACACCCACAAAATCAGTTGGAGGTGTGGCTAGAACAATATCAGTGTCCCTGCATCAGATGTACACCCTTTTACAGGTTATTATTTAACCCAATGGATGTTAGAAAGATTTCCAAAGAATTGTGGAGAAATATGTTGGAGATCTCTCCAGCAACAAAACGGTTACAACTTTTCAGTTCTTGCTTGTTATAGGCTAAGGGTATTTTCTGTAACAGGAAACAGTGGATGGGACTAGGGGTAAGGTTATATGAGGAGTAGGGGTGTGGTCTTGGGTGGAGCTAAGAGGCACCTGAGATGTAAATCCAATCCTGGCCATATGGGACTTGCATTCAGAAAAAAACACTAATAGCGTGCTCAGCAAGCATCATATGAGATTACTGTGGCATGCCTCATTCTCTCAAGACTCCACAACTTACAAGCATAGAGTACAGAATCAAGTGTTTGGCTGGTAGCTATGCCACAATCAAGGGTGCAAAATCCCCCATTATACTCACTTCTAAGCTGTATACATGTAGCATACAGCAGAGCATTCAAACGCTGTCGTGTGGCGCTACACGACATTGCTGAGCCCAGACCTACAATCAGGGTGTTTTATAGAGGCTGATTGACACCCAGCACTGCAATGGTATCTGAAAAACAGGCACAGAACAACAGGGACAAAATCTATAAGAGGTGTTTATTTCCAGATAACTTCCCGACTTAACCCCTTAAGGACTACGTGACGTGCTATGACCGTCACCGTCCTTATACCCTTAAGGACCAGTGACGGTCATAGCACGTCACGTACGTTTTACTTACAGCGCTCTACTGGGAACGATCTCCCAAGACCGGAGCGATCTCTCTTAGGCCTCAAAGCGGCGCACCGGTACGCGTAACAGGTCACGTGTACCGGCGCGTCGGCATGGATCAAAGCGGTCCTTAAGGGAAGGTAACTTCCCTGGACCGCTGGTCCTTAAGGGGTTAAACAGAATTGCACTTAAAGGGATAGTAATGTTTCATAATAAAGCTCTAATTAATCATCATAGTATTTGGACTTTGGAGAGTGTTATTTCAATTCTGTCAGAGTTGTAGTTCAGGAGTTATTCAATGACAAAGTATCCCCCTCCCGCCTCTTTTACTGATGTAACACTGATCAGCCAGATCAGAAGGGAGGTGCCCAAGTAGATTGCACAGAGGGACAATCTTCAATTAAGATAAGGGAAAAGCCTGAAAAGCTTGTCAAGGGGGGCAGGGCTTTCATTGTTCTCATATAAAGAAGATTGTCCCCTGCTGTTATCTGTCTGGTCTTACAACCAGATTCACATCTGAGAAGAGATGGCTTACACTAGGTAAAAATGGCGGGAGGGGAAACTTTGCTTGTGAATATCTCTTAAACCATAAAGGGTTGAGAGATAAGACTTATATAGTTCTTCATGTTTTTTTAATGCCTACAAAATAAAATAAAGTTAAAACGAGGTATTACAATCCCTTTAAAAGATAAAAGCTAAAACAGTTGCATCAATTCATCACCAAAGGAATCCTCTCCTGGACAAATTTGCATGTCGGGACTTAAGGAGATCCCCTTCAACACCACATCTCATCAAGATGACTTATGCAACAGAGCCACATTCCCAGATGGTACTTCTATCCTCCAATTTTTATTCCTGGGCTCTGTCCAAGTTTCCTCCCAGGCTGCTGGAATATGAGCGTCCCTCTGCATTGTCCCCTGCAGTGGTCCACGAGATACAAATAGTTTGTTTGCCGAGTTTGTTTGAACAATAGATTCCCAACGCCTATGGCTGGTTCTTTGACAGCTTTCTTAGGGTTTCATTACAGCCCCCTAGTGGGTCTTTCCTACACATATTCAGCTGTATTTCAGAGTATTCTTATCTACACAAATCATGAAATGCTTACAATATCCTGCACCACAGTTTATATTACATTTTCAAAAACTTATTTGCCAGAGAATGTGTTGTGTACCCCTCTGGCATGCAAAGGGTTAAAAAAACGCTACAAGACAATACATAAACTTAATAGTAATAAAGCAGATTAAGAAATCGCTCCTCCTATCATATCCACCTTATTCTTCATCTGCTTTCTATATCTAAACCCTCATAGGGGTTTTTTAAAACTTAGAAATAGTTGTACTAAAATATAGGCTTATTAAAGGGATAGTAACACTTCATTTTTACTATCCACCATGTTATAGCCCTCAAAAATCGGAATTAAACGAGACCAGCGGCATCTCTCAAACCTTTATGGTTTGAGAGATATCTGCATTCAAAGTTCCCTCTCCTTCTCTCTCCCCAGATGTCAGCGTTATAGCCGACAGCAGGGGAATCCGGTCCCAGGACCGCCGGCGGATCTGCAGTAGTGCTGAGATCTCATTATAGAAACAGAAATCCTTCACTGAAATGGTCTTCTACGTATGACTGCAAACCAAACACAAACCAAGCACACACAGAAGACCATTTCAGTGAAGGATTTCTGTTCCCATAATGAGATCTCTGCTCTGCTGTAGAGCCGCTGCCGGTCCCGGGACCGGATTCCCCTGCTGTCAGCTATAACACTGACGTCAGGGGAGAGAGAAAGAGAGGGAACTTTGAATGCGGATATCTCTCAAAACCATAAAGGTTTGAGAGATGCAGCTGGTCTTGTTTAATTCTGATTTCTAAGGGTTACAATAAGGGGTATAGTAAAAATGAAGTATTACTATCCTTTTAAGACAGGAATGAGTTGCAACGAGTTGTACAAGCCTCTGGCACGCAAAGGTTTAAATACGTCTCTTATGATAATATTTTTTTCTTCATTTAGTTGCTTCATATGGGAGGCTTGTATGCAATTACCTGCAAGTTCCTGATTTGGAAGATTAAGTAGAAATTTGTTATTCATAATATGACATGTCCTAGATTGTGTTTTTTTCTTTTAGTAGATCAAGGTTCCCACAGGCACACAGGCCTTTTGAGATTTTTCTTTTATATTAATAATGTGTTGATTATGTGGTTTGACTTTGTACACACCAATCAATGCAGTCAGTTCACTTGAAATACAATAAAGTGTGTGGTTGAAAACCCCTGATTCTCACCACGGGGGATGTTGTTTGCCAGTTCTGCAATTTGTCAATACCCTAAAAGTACAAAATAATCTCCATTTTAATGAGGAAAAACATCAGACAGACAACAGATAAAGGTGAACAGGAAATGTCAACTACTTGTGTAATTCAAACAATGACATTTCTGCACTGTATATTTCAAAGGGGAATGTGAAAATTAGTCATTCATACTAGTTTCTAGCTTGGAGGAAATGAAACCCTTTGAGTGCCAGGGAACTGTCCAACACATTGATTCACTTTAGTCCGACCCCCAGAGGTTTAAAGTGGATCTATCACTTCAACAAAAACCTTTGCTTATTAAAACTGAACTTTCATCTTATAAAGTTACCCTGCAATAGTTAAGCAGGTAGCAACTAGCTTTATAATATATCTATTCCCTCTCAAAAGTAGCCAATTGTAAAGAAATCCTTTATCTTTGGAGACTGACCGCCAGGTTAGAGCGATCCGCGCGCCTGCGCCGTCAGTCCCTTCCGGTTACCTTGTGGCACACTGCAGTGCTTCTCAATGGAGACTGGGACTGACAGCGCAGGCGCACAGAGAAGATGTCTGTGCTGATGCCTGGCTTCTGGTCTCCTAAGATAAAGGATTACTGTACAATCAATATATTATAAAGCTAGTCGCTACCTGCTTAATTATTGCAGGGCGACTTTATATAAGATGAAAGTTTCACTTTAACTATCAATGCATATTTAACTATGCATTTGGGGAGATTCACTAAGTGGTGATAAAGAGGAGTTGGCTTCTGCAGTTTATCACTTCTCCAATTCCTATGTTATTCTATGGAGGCTATGCACTAAGATTTATTTGATCTTAGTGATTAGGCTCTATAGAATAATATAGTAACTGGATAAGTGATCTCCACTTTATCATCGCTTAGTGAATCTCCAGCTTTGTATTGTATTCACTTTTATACAATTTATTAATTTAATTTTAGCTTTTAAAACTTGAACTTAAAATGTCAGACCTGCATTCTGTGCATAGAAGTTCTATGTAAAAGACTCCACACACATTATTGGAAGCTGAATGATGAGAGGTATAGTATATCAATTAATCTTTATACTGAAATAATACATGCAGTAGAGGTGCTCAACCAATACGATGTGCAAGAAACTCTGGCATGTCAGGCTCATAAGCACAGACAACACGAAGGTCATCAAAGTTCAACTTTTAACATATAAAATGAAACGAAATGTTGCATCTTACAAACAAATTAAAGATTTATTGTAAATTAATAAACACATTTAAGGGTCAATGGAAATTAAAACTCTGCTATGTCCTCATAGTTTACACTACAGATATCCATGCCCTGTAGGACTGAGTGGGACTAATACATCATCTCTACTAGGATATCACTGTCTTCTCCATTGAAGCCCGTTGTCAGCAAATTTATAGACACCAGGGAGGAGGGCTGATAAACTGAAAATATTTTCTCCAGTGTGATAAACTCTGCAATTCCTATGTTATTCTATGGTGCCTATACACTAAGATACCTAAAGTTTGAGCAATCTTAGTGCATTTGCTCTTCAGAATAACACAGGAATTGGAGAAGTGATATCACCAGAGAAGTTATCTTCTCTTTATCACACTTTAGTGCATCTTCCCCAAGTATTCTATGAAGAAAATCATGATGTTGGTTCTTCTCCTAAAATGCTCAACAATTCAGGCTCATTTGGGGGCTTTAATCAAAAGTTTTGATAAAGACCCATGTTTGGGGCTAAAACATTGAAAACTATAACCCCCCCAAAAAAAATAAAATGATAGTATACTTCTTGTAAAGTTTTTTTTTTTTTTAATTCCAGCACACTGACTTAGATAATTACCAACTGGTTTAACCATTTGGGCACCAGAAGGTTCACTCCTTCAGTGTAGAAATTGTGGGCACTACCCTTTTTCTTAACCCTTTGAGTGCTCAAGGGGTTAATAGGTTAATTTAGCTTTGGTAAAAAAAAAAAAAAAAAAAAAAAAGGCTTTTATCAGCTTGAAAGTGAAACTTGTCTGAAGTAGAGACTCCTGAGTGAGAAGAACTAAGCAATGTAAGCTGTTTTTCACGTGTCAAATGTTTCTTTGGTACAGGCCGAAATGATTTGTGCAATACAAAACAGCAGTTTTTCAAAACCAGCTCAGGAAGAATGGGTTGTCAACAAAGGGACTTAACAACTTGAGCTGCCTACCACTAAGTAATGTAATAAAATACAGCACGGAAAGCCATGAAAATGAAACCCTAGCCTTGAAGCCAGGCAGAAAATCAAAGTGGGATTTCCAGTCTTTCTTACAGACATGTAATGCAGTACCCTGGTGAGATTACCTCTGAGGACTAGTGTTACCTGCTGGTGAACTCTGCACCATGAGGATCATGTACTAAGGAAAGGTGCAATTATGGAGCAAACCAACTTCACAGCAGGGAACACAAACATTACAAATGATTGAAATGAGATTTTTTAAAGGGATAGTAATGTTTCATAATTAAAGCAGCTCTAATTAATCATCATAGTATTTGGACTTTGGAGAGTGTTATTTCAGTTCTGTCAGAGTTGTAGTTCAGGAGTAATTCAATGACAAAGTATCCCCCTCCCGCCCCTTTTACTGATGTAACACTTCTCAGCCAGATCAGAAGGGAGGTGCCCAGGTAGACTGCAGAGACGGATGATCTTCAATTAAGATAAGGGAAAAAGCTGAAAAACTTGTCAAGGGGGGCAGGGATTTCATGGTTTTCATAGGAAGAAGACTGTCCCCTTCTGTTATCTGTCTGTTCTATGGACTGAATTCCACATCTGAGAAGAGATTGCTTACACGAGGTAAAAGGGGCGGGAGGGGGAAACTTTGCTTGTGAATATCTCTCAAACCATAAAGGTTTGAGAGATAAGACTTATATCGTTCTTCATGTTTTTTTAATGCCTACAAAATAAAATAAAGATAAAATGAAGTGTTACTATCCCTTTAACCCCTTGAATGCTAGAGCGGTCTCCAACGTGAAGAATGGGAATACTACCACCTTGAACGCTAGAGAGGTCTCCAATGCATTGCTTTGCAGTCAAGTGGTTACATTTCCATTTCAATCTTTGGGGATTTGGGGACATTTGATTTGCTCCCTATAATGCAGTTGACTTTCCCCTGACTGGCAGCCTCACTGTCTACATAGCAATTCAAGCATTTCACTCAATGTTTTGGAAATTTCTAGCATTCATTGGGTTAAAGGCTCTATTTAAATCAACAGGAATTTTTGGGGCAGAATTGTTCCCCTTAATGTTTGTGCATATGACCCTTAGTATGTTCCGAATCACATTCCAGGGGGAGTTAGTTTGTTTCAATAACAATCACACCTCTTTAAAAACGGGTCACTATGAAAATGATGCAGATTGTTGTGCAAGCAGCTAAACGGGAACCATGTTGCTGGTATGAGAAGGGCAACATGAAAATCTCGCCCACATCAAAAGGAAGAGATTCTCATGTCATGGGCCTAAGCAGTGACAAGAGAACCTTGTCCGCATTTGAACAACTCCATCAACATAAACATACCTTGCTCATATTTCAGTACTTGAACCAACACTGGACTATAAAAATGTCGCCAACAAGCCAGAATAGTTCTGTGTGTACTCCCGCTCTCCTTCCCCTCAGTGTCTGCGGCTCATAATAATAATTTTAAAAAGACATCATATCACCATCTGCAGGCACAGGTGTGCAATTCACTCCTACAGTATCTGTACGTATGCCACTATTGTGGCTTGATGGTGACATTTGTATAGTCTGGCTACGAAGTGTTGATGTGGGCGCTGAAATATGAGCAAGGTATATTTATGCTGATGCAGGCGCTCAAATGAGCAATGCTTAAGCCTGAAACATGTGATTCTTACCCTTTTGCTGCGGGTGAGATTCTCATGTCACCCTTTTCCTCCCGGCAACATGCAAAGCAAAGGGGTGCAGATATCTTTGATCCAAAGGGGTTAAATGGGGGATTTTAACCACTGAATGCTAGTGCAGTGACCAGCACATTATTTTGTTATTGTGGGGTATTTTCATATTAAACCTATGGTGCAGTTGTTTGCCTGAACTGCATTGCACCTCTTTAGTTTGGTGACTAATGCATAATCTCATAATATGATCTTAGAACAACACTACATCCCTTTACATGACAGGCTGCAGGAGCAGCAAATATGAAGGACCCACAGACACTCATTTTCCATGTCACCTTATCCAGTGCAGGTTGGCAACTCCATTAATGTTCAGACAGCTGCAAATCCATATACAATGATAGTACAATCACAATATGAAAATAAATGGTTGTATTTTATTCAATTTGAGAATAATTTGATTGTGTTGTATCAGCAAGTCTATGAATTGTCCACTTCTGTGATGCATAATTGAGATCATGGAACAAGGACAAATATTCTGCACACCGAGGGACATTTCAGTACAGACACAGTTATACAGCCTGATAAATATGTAAAGCATCCAGATAAAACTGTCACATTATCATTTCAGCCCGCTAGTGCAAAGACACCGGTCACTTGGACTGATCAAAAGTCATTTTCAGCAAAATGTCCAATATACATTCAGAATGGATAAATGCCTCTCTTGCAACATGAATACTGAGTATTCAAGACTACGCACACAAAATGAGCAGTTAATATAGGATTAACAAATTCCCTTTAAATCTCTATACTTCATAAAAACTGGCTATCACTAATTATAATATTAATTAACTGTAAATAATAACCAAGCAGTAAAGTTTTATTAACAAAATATCTACAACCAAATTGTTTTCTATATTAATACCAAATGCTGCATGGTATTGCTCGTTCCAGTTGGTGCTCTATGTGCGTCTGGGACTCGCTGGACCGCTGCAGCATTGGACAATGATGGTAGTGAGTCTCGATACAGTGATTTTCAAATGAGTAGGCAGGGGTGCTCAGTCCTCAGAAAATTACCACCCCTGTAAATATCCTTGCAGTGATTTCTCCAGGAGTGCCCCCCCCCCATCCACTCCTGGCAAAATCAGTGCCCCATGATGATTTGGTGGGTGCTAGTAAGAGCTCCATCACTTTGTGAAAGTATGAATTGTTATAACATTGTCTAAATCACCACCCAGCAATAGAAGTATAGTCACTTTAATCAGTAGGAAAATTAATAACAGTACAACTTTACTGACCATTTCAAAGGATATTAAAGTCACATGCATTCTTGCAGATTACGCAATATTGATGTTGTCTGCGTTCTAAACAAATTGACATAGATTCATTGCTTACTATATACCCCCAGAAATTAATTATTATATTGATAACCCAGTAGGATGGACATTTATATAAATATATATATATATATATATATATATATATATATATATATATATATATATATAATTATTGAAAGGGACCTGTTTAAAAAATTACTTTGGTGATTTTGGAAGAGATTGATTTGAAAATTTGTCTTTTTTAATTTAGAAAACTAGTTTTTCAGTTATTTAGATGTAAAAAAAATGCAGTTAAGGCATGCCATTTAGACAGATCCTACCTTAAAGGCCTTACATTCCCTGCCACATATCCTTTTAAGTACTGAGGGCCTGGATCAACTTTCAAAGCCAGAGTGGTGTGCAATGCATTGCTAAGCAATGTGTTGTGTATGCCTCTGGTGCTGGCTGTGTGTAAGTGAATGGAAGGGGTAATGTAGGGCCAAAACAGGAGGTGTCTTTATGGCATGCCTTATCATCTATGAATCAAAACCATTCACAAACTAGTTTTCTAATTAAAAATGACAACTACAACATATGGGTGATTTTAAAAGATCTTCAGAAATTGTCAAGCTGCTTTGGGATGATAGGGTCACCACAAATGAGGAAAGAAAATGACTTATCCCCTTGCATAGTATTGGTGCACATCCAAATTTTCATCACTATTAACCCTTTACTCTGCGGCATTGTGCCTGCATATCACTACTATATTAAAGATGAGGATTTAGTTACATTATATGGCCATAGAATGCTAAGCTTGGCGTTGGTGGCAAGCTTAGCATTCTATGGCCATATAATGTAACTAAATCCTCATCTTTAATATAGTAGTGATATGCAGGCACAATGCCGCAGAGTAAAGGGTTAATAGTGATGAAAATTTGGATGTGCACCAATACTTTGTATATTTGCTTTTAGCTATTTTGGTCAAAATTGGTTGCACTCCAGCAATTTTAAATGTGTGTTTTTTCTTTGGGTGTGCTTACCAAAACCTGGACTGGAATTGTATTTTTGGAAGTTTTGACCAGCTTCTATTGGTTTAAGCACCCCTCCCACCCCCAGGTGCAAAGCTCATTGTCTCTAGGACACTATATAATGCCTGTCAGAGAGTCTCTCTCCATTAATGAGTAAAGCTGACCAAGACTCAGCTCTCAGGATAAAGTAAATTAAGGTTAGTAAAGGCCTAAAGTAGGAGAGATTCAGCTCATAAGACAAAGCATATTAAAGTTAGGTACTTGCCAAAATGAGGTACCTTGGCGTTGGTGGCAAGCTTAGCATTCTATGGCCATATAATGTAACTAAATCCTCATCTTTAATATAGTAGTGATATGCAGGCACAATGCCGCAGAGTAAAGGGTTAATAGTGATGAAAATTTGGATGTGCACCAATACTTTGTATATTTGCTTTTAGCTATTTTGGTCAAAATTGGTTGCACTCCAGCAATTTTAAATGTGTGTTTTTTCTTTGGGTGTGCTTACCAAAACCTGTACTGGAATTATCCCCTTGCATGCCAAATCAGTAGCAGTAAACTTTTTTTTTATGAAAACCTATACGTTATAGAGCTTTTTCCTGCTGAGTAAAACAAGGGATTTCCACTGCAGTCAGTTGTTTTATTCATATGTATAACAGATCAAATAACCAGGAAATGACTTTACTGTGCGTTTACTTCCTGATTGTTCTGACAGGAAGTGACAGGCAGTTTTTATCACATTCTATGGAGAACTGTAAGTCACTGACTTTCCTCTCCATTACAATGTAACAGGATAACTAATTAGCATTTAACCACTAAACACGGGGTTAAACAGTAATAATTCTGAAAATATGCATCTCTCAGCAGTAAGAGTACCATTAGTTTACTGAACCTTTAACCCCTTAAGGACCCTTGACGTACCAGGACCGTCACGGTCCTTGAACTACTCAAGGACCGATGACGGTCATAGTACGTCACGTACTTTTTACTTACAGCGCTCTACCGGGAGCGCTGTAAGTAAAAATAGGGCCTGAAATTGACCGCTCCAAGATCGGAGCGATCTCTATCAGGCCCCATAGTGACGCGCCGATACACGCGACAGGTCACGTGTACCGGCGCGTCCAAGTGCGCCTATGCGGTCATTATGGGACGGAAATGTCCCATGACCGCCTGTCCTTAAGGGGTTAAGAAGAATGGAGACTGAGCCCTTTGCAGTTTACAGTCTAAGTCAATGGTAGGCAACCTCTGGCTTTGAGATGCATTGTGTACATCTCTGATATTCAAAGGGTTAAAGGGCGTAGGTGCTAATTCCTTCTGCATTTATACTCATATACTTATGTCTCTTATAACGTGATTGATACATTAAGCCAATTCCTATTTCAATATTTTTTGTAAATCTCAGCAATGAGAATGCCCTTGTTTAACTTAAGAAGATAAAACCCCTACAATATATATATTTATGTACATATTAAGTGTTACTAGCCATTTAATTAGACAATTGAGCCTCAGATTAATACACCTGTACTCCAGTAGGCAAATCCTAAACACATGGACTGTTAGCAGTCCCTGATGAGCAGATTGTGAACAATATAAGATACATTAGTGACATAATCAGTAGCAACAGATGGTTCAAACTATCATGCTTCTCTGGGTATTGGAGACATCTAGCCCATTTAAATCATTTTTTGTCTAGGATGCATTACACATTTTCATGCCCCTTTAAGAGTTCATTATGGAGCTACTTTCGATTTAACTTCTCTCTTAATTAACCATTTGAGTGCCAAAGGGGTACGCAACACATTGCTTTTCAATGCGTTCTTACCCCCTGGCACTCAGTGGGTTAAAACCAGAGGCAACTGACCACGCCTATCTATGATTCTAGTTTTACTTTCCATCTGAGAACAGAAGCTTTCATTAATAACCCTTTAACTGCCAGAGGGGTAGCCAATGCATTGCAAAGCAACGCGTCAGATACCCCTCTGGCATGGAAAGGGTTAAAGAGAGTGAGCGGATTACATCAAATCCTATCAGAGCACTTACCCTCTCTCTGTGCTCAGGTGGACCTCTCTCACAATGCTCTCCAGGACCTTCAGTGGGTCTTTAACTGTACAAGAGTCTCGTCCATTTTCACTGAAATAAAAGCAAAAAGTATGAGGAAAAAAGGCATCCTTCTTTTATATTCCCATAACTAATGAAAAGCCGGGTAATTCTGATGCAAACTGGCAGAACCAAAGGTAATAGATACAAATTCCCCACTGATTAAAGTGCTGTTTTAGCCCTTGAATGCTACAGAGGTTTCCAGGGGACTGTGAAAAAATTCATTGGATAAAAAGAACCCAATAATCACTGGGAAATAGGTTTGTTTGCTCATAAATTGCACCACTTTTCTTAGTACATCAGCCTTACAGTGTGTGGTAATACTGGTTCAGCACAGCTAATAAAGGAGCAAGTCTATATGATAAAGAAGTTCAATTCTGAAGCAAATCCACTGCACTGTAGGGGACAAACACCACATTTCCATTGAGTTAAATAGGGGTTTAACCCCTTGAACTCTAGAGACAACTTCAATTTGGAGACCTCTCAAGCAATCAAGAGGATTAAATGCCCCATTTGTATAAATGGGAATCTTCAGTTTTTCTCCTATAGTGCAGCTGCTTTACTCCAGAACTGAACCACTCTTATGGAAATGCACGCAAAGTATAAATAAACATAAAGTCACACTGTGCCACCAACAGGCTCATGTCTCCAAAATCATTTATACAAATGGCTACTGCAACATATAGGCAGTTTTTAATTCTCAAATAAAAAAATGTATCTGAGTGGTTCTCAACCTTTCTTTGCTCAAAGCACCCCTAAAATGCAATCTGAAACTTTCGGGACACCCCTAACACGTTAAATGTAATTTATCTAGGTCATAATTAAGGTTACAAGTCATAAATATACATATCATAGTAAAAATAAACATATTGTGCTTAACAATTTCCATATTTTTATATTTAAAAGACAATATTCACATTTTTGTCAGTCTTTATAGAAAACATGGGGCACCCTAATTTGATGTCAGCGGCATACCAAATGCCATGGCCCCCTGGTTGAGAATCACTGGTATATATATATATATATATATATATATATATAGAATAAGAAAAGGGGCAGCACCAGTGGGACTTTTAATCAGGCAATCTTTATTATCAAAATGGCGACAGACGGTCAACGTTTCGGCTCACCACGAGCCTTTCTCAAGACAAGGGTAAAACGCTACTGCTTGTGTATAAAAACCCTCCCACCTCCAGCGTCGCTCACAACGCTAGTGACGTCGGCACTCCCCTCCGATCTGGTAGGTCGGTAAGGGAGTGGGCGTGCTCCAACAGTCTGAATCACCACTGACATATCCCACGTGGGGAAAGGTTCGGCAAGGAAGTATAAGAAGCGTCATATTATGAAAGCGAATCGGATCGCTAGAACGACTTTCTGCTTCCCAGTCAAGAGGTTAATGTCCCATGAGCTCACATATAGCGGCAGTATCTAGTGAAGGCAAGGATAGTACAAAGCACCAATCCCACTGTGAACAGAGACATGGTTCCGGTATCGCAGATGCCCAGACACCATCCTATGTGCAAATATTCCAAGTTAATAAATACTGATCCTAAGAGGATAAAGCAAATTATGAAAGGTCATCAAATAATTTAAATAATTTAAAGTCATCAAATAATTTTGATAGGTCAGTGTACCACAATCTAGGTATATGATAGAATAAGTCAACTATGAGCAAACCTAAGGGGAAAGAGATCAAAAATTAATGGTTGATCGCAGATTCTTATAAAGTGGGCATAGAGGATGTTCCATATTCAAAACACATGGAGGTAACACACGAGTAGACCTAGGTGGAGACAAAAAGGGGGATATCACCACCTATGAGTTAAAGAGACACTTAGATCCATCAGAGGGTGTGTCCTATCCTATAATGGCTATATGATGTCAGCAAAACCCTCCTGGTATGGGGGTGTTATGCCCATATAGACCTGGGAGGCCACCACTCTGATATAAATGTGAAACAGTAAATCGGAGAAGATGGTACAGTCCTATTATGGACGAAAGTTTGTCTTATTGGGGGTTTTTTTATATACCCAGCACGTCCTGGAGAGACCATCCCTCTATGAGACCAGACACTGGATTACTGAGGATCAGTGTAGAATGAGGCGATCACAGCGCTCCCAGTGTGAGAGATCATGTGATGCCAAGTCATAGAAAGCATGTTAGTTGTGCTCTTTCATTTAGTCCTTTAGGTTGGATAGTATTCAGTTGGTAAATCCACCTTTCCTCCTTCTGTAGTAGTTTCCTGCCCCTATCTCCTCCCCTAGGTAGCTCAGGTTGCCAATCTATAATCATATACCTAAGGTCTGCCATTGAATGTTGCATCTCAGCGAAATGTCTGGCAACAGGCTTATCACTCTTCTTGGTTGTGAGAGCCTCTCTGATACTGGTCCTGTGATTAGCCATACGGTCCCTGAAGGCAGTAATTGTCTTTCCTATATACAAAAGACTACAAGGACACTTGATAAAATAGATCACATGGTTGCTTGTACACGTTAACCGGTGTCTAATCCTAATGGGACGTCCAGTATGGGGATGTGAAAAGGTTTCACCTGTAAGAAGGTATTTGCACGTCGTGCATCCCGTGCATTTATAACACCCTTTTTTGGGTGATGGCAACCATGTAGAGTATTGCTGTTGATAACAGTGCATAGGGTCCGTATGTACCAGTATATCTCTCAGATTACGTCCTCTTTTGTAACATAATCTGGGTTGATTTTTGAAGATCAGTGGAAGCGAATTGTCAGTAGTTAATAACTCCCAGTGTTTATCTATGGCCGTACGAATCTGTGTACTGGCTGGCGTAAAAGTGGAAATAAAAGTTATCCTATCCTCTTTGTACCGGTTAACGTGTACAAGCAACCATGTGATCTATTTTATCAAGTGTCCTTGTAGTCTTTTGTATATAGGAAAGACAATTACTGCCTTCAGGGACCGTATGGCTAATCACAGGACCAGTATCAGAGAGGCTCTCACAACCAAGAAGAGTGATAAGCCTGTTGCCAGACATTTCGCTGAGATGCAACATTCAATGGCAGACCTTAGGTATATGATTATAGATTGGCAACCTGAGCTACCTAGGGGAGGAGATAGGGGCAGGAAACTACTACAGAAGGAGGAAAGGTGGATTTACCAACTGAATACTATCCAACCTAAAGGACTAAATGAAAGAGCACAACTAACATGCTTTCTATGACTTGGCATCACATGATCTCTCACACTGGGAACGCTGTGATCGCCTCATTCTACACTGATCCTCAGTAATCCAGTGTCTGGTCTCATAGAGGGATGGTCTCTCCAGGACGTGCTGGGTATATAAAAAACCCCCCAATAAGACAAACTTTCGTCCATAATAGGACTGTACCATCTTCTCCGATTTACTGTTTCACATTTATATCAGAGTGGTGGCCTCCCAGGTCTATATGGGCATAACACCCCCATACCAGGAGGGTTTTGCTGACATCATATAGCCATTATAGGATAGGACACACCCTCTGATGGATCTAAGTGTCTCTTTAACTCATAGGTGGTGATATCCCCCTTTTTGTCTCCACCTAGGTCTACTCGTGTGTTACCTCCATGTGTTTTGAATATGGAACATCCTCTATGCCCACTTTATAAGAATCTGCGATCAACCATTAATTTTTGATCTCTTTCCCCTTAGGTTTGCTCATAGTTGACTTATTCTATCATATACCTAGATTGTGGTACACTGACCTATCAAAATTATTTGATGACTTTAAATTATTTAAATTATTTGATGACCTTTCATAATTTGCTTTATCCTCTTAGGATCAGTATTTATTAACTTGGAATATTTGCACATAGGATGGTGTCTGGGCATCTGCGATACCGGAACCATGTCTCTGTTCACAGTGGGATTGGTGCTTTGTACTATCCTTGCCTTCACTAGATACTGCCGCTATATGTGAGCTCATGGGACATTAACCTCTTGACTGGGAAGCAGAAAGTCGTTCTAGCGATCCGATTCTCTTTCATAATATGACGCTTCTTATACTTCCTTGCCGAACCTTTCCCCACGTGGGATATGTCAGTGGTGATTCAGACTGTTGGAGCACGCCCACTCCCTTACCGACCTACCAGATCGGAGGGGAGTGCCGACGTCACTAGCGTTGTGAGCGACGCTGGAGGTGGGAGGGTTTTTATACACAAGCAGTAGCGTTTTACCCTTGTCTTGAGAAAGGCTCGTGGTGAGCCGAAACGTTGACCGTCTGTCGCCATTTTGATAATAAAGATTGCCTGATTAAAAGTCCCACTGGTGCTGCCCCTTTTCTTATTCTATTGTCTCTACTTAATAGGGATTGTGCACCTGGGCAAGTATTAGTTTTAGAGCGAGTGCCTTCAACTTCCACGTTTCATACCTTAACCTACTGAGGTGCACCCTCATTTGTGAAGAACTGTTGAACATATTATCTTGATACATCAGCTTGTAACCTCAACATCCTCCAGCTGTTATACGCTTCACACGGACTATGGAAGACCCTCCATCAGTCACCATTCTTGAACAACCTACAGACTTTCTGGCATTCTCAACTGATGAGGCAGATAACATTCTTTTCACAGAATCAGCAGTGGAACACCTTCAAGGTAAGGCACCCCAAGATATACATAATAGCCTGTTAAAACTTAAACAAAGAGAAGTAGATCTCCACTTACACGGAGTTTATTTATCAGATTATTACAGAGCGAAACATATTCCCAGAGGCTTCCGAATCACTAATGTTCCCACCATAGGACGCACCAACCCTGAATTTTGCAGAAAGTGGTGCTGCATTTTAAATAAGTGCTCTCATGACTTAATGCTTTTAGTGATAGAGGAGGTCTCTAGGGAGTTGAAATTGGTTCGCTCTGAATTATCTACCTTTGAAACCACTTATCTGCCCACCTTACTAGCTGACAGTGAGATTAAATGGTCTGAAAAATTGTCCGAGGATATTGATAAATATAAAACAGAATTACACAAATTTAAATCCGCCAAAGTCCTGAAAGTTAACCAGGATTACAAAGAAAACAGGGTATATAAATGGTTAACTGGTACCCAGGATAGACCACGCTTCACACCGCGGTTTAAACGACGCATAAATAAACCTAATTTACGTACAGTTGACCAATCCTCGGGGAATTCTTCTAACTCATCTGACTCTGAGCCCACCCCGGCCTCTGTGGCCCCCAAGGAAGTTTTTTTGGGGGTCACAACCAGGTCCGCGGCATGCGCAAGAGAAAGCACACAAGAAGGAGTAAGCACAAACAAAAAAGTTACGGCAAAACCACCACTGAAGAAACCTTAGTGTTCAATCTTAGTTCACACCCTCTCTCTGAGACGGAGACAAAAGTGCTCTCAAGAGGCTTATCCTTTGTACCCACTAATTTACACAATAATTTTGATTTCACGGTGGAGCTTTATAAGTTTCAGCGAAATATGAAACTTAGGGATCATTTTCAGTCCCAGATGGGTACACCCCAAATTTTTGCCCCTAAGATCACTTTTGATCCTCCCACCACAAATCCCTCTATTAGAAGTTACACACGCATGGTGGAACATGAGGCTAAGCAGAAACCTTCACGGTCCCCTATTAATAACTTCTCAAAAGTTGAGAGAGCAGCACTCAAAAATTTATCACTGAATCCATCTATCATAATCCGTCCGGCTGATAAAGGGGGAGCGGTGGTAATACTTGATTATGAGTATTACAAACAGGAAGCAATGTCACAATTGAATGACACTACTGTATATAAAAAATTACCCACCGACCCTGTACATAAGCACAAACGGATTATTGATCACTCAATTCTCAACGCCTCTCAGCACGGTTGGTTAAATGAACAGACTCTCAAATTTCTTACTGTTGACCATCCTTGTTGCCCTATTTTCTACACTCTACCAAAAATACATAAAGATCCAGTAACACCTCCTGGACGTCCAATTGTGTCTGCCAGGGGATCTCTATTACAGCCAGTGGCACAATACCTAGACTATTGGCTGCAACCTCTGGTACGACAGCTACCCTCTTATGTGAAGGATACACGGGATTTCATTAGGGACATACTGTCGATAGACTCCCTTGGACATGAATGTCTATTGGTAACTATGGACGTGAAGTCCCTATACACCGTCATCCCTATCCCAGAAGGCATTAGAGCGGTGGCAACAGCATTAATGAAATCATCCAAACAAACTGATCGCCCTCCCATTGGATTCTTATTAGAACTCCTGGAATATTGCCTGACACTGAATTATTTTCGCTTTGAACGAGAATTTTTCTTGCAAATCTCAGGCACTTCGATGGGATCCAATGTGGCACCGACTTTCGCCAACTTATTTATGGCCCAATTTGAGAGCATTCACATAACACCACTGCTGTCCACCAAGATCACCTTTTATCGCCGCTATATCGATGATCTATTCCTGATTTGGAATGGCTCTGAATCCTCTTTGTTGGAATTTATTGAACATCTCAACAAATTGGACTCACCTATTAAATTCTCTCACTGTGTTCACCCCCATCAAGTGAATTTTCTGGATCTTACGGTATTCAGGAAGGGTGACCACTTAGGAACCACCAATTACCGTAAAACCACAGATCGCAACACGCTACTTCACTTTGAAAGTTTCCATCCATACCATGTTAAAAAAGGGGTGCCTTATGCACAATTTCTTCGCATAATAAGGAACAATACGGATGAGACACAGAAATACCTTCAACTACAAGATCTCTACGATAGATTCCTACAGAGGGGTTATACTAAAGATATTTTGGATAGAGCCATGGAGAGAGCCATGGAACACACACAGATTTCACTATTGAACTCCACTGATAAAACTGACAAAGAGGATAGGATAACTTTTATTTCCACTTTTACGCCAGCCAGTACACAGATTCGTACGGCCATAGATAAACACTGGGAGTTATTAACTACTGACAATTCGCTTCCACTGATCTTCAAAAATCAACCCAGATTATGTTACAAAAGAGGACGTAATCTGAGAGATATACTGGTACATACGGACCCTATGCACTGTTATCAACAGCAATACTCTACATGGTTGCCATCACCCAAAAAAGGGTGTTATAAATGCACGGGATGCACGACGTGCAAATACCTTCTTACAGGTGAAACCTTTTCACATCCCCATACTGGACGTCCCATTAGGATTAGACACCGGTTAACGTGTACAAGCAACCATGTGATCTATTTTATCAAGTGTCCTTGTAGTCTTTTGTATATAGGAAAGACAATTACTGCCTTCAGGGACCGTATGGCTAATCACAGGACCAGTATCAGAGAGGCTCTCACAACCAAGAAGAGTGATAAGCCTGTTGCCAGACATTTCGCTGAGATGCAACATTCAATGGCAGACCTTAGGTATATGATTATAGATTGGCAACCTGAGCTACCTAGGGGAGGAGATAGGGGCAGGAAACTACTACAGAAGGAGGAAAGGTGGATTTACCAACTGAATACTATCCAACCTAAAGGACTAAATGAAAGAGCACAACTAACATGCTTTCTATGACTTGGCATCACATGATCTCTCACACTGGGAGCGCTGTGATCGCCTCATTCTACACTGATCCTCAGTAATCCAGTGTCTGGTCTCATAGAGGGATGGTCTCTCCAGGACGTGCTGGGTATATAAAAAAAACCCCAATAAGACAAACTTTCGTCCATAATAGGACTGTACCATCTTCTCCGATTTACTGTTTCACATTTATATCAGAGTGGTGGCCTCCCAGGTCTATATGGACATAACACCCCCATACCAGGAGGGTTTTGCTGACATCATATAGCCATTATAGGATAGGACACACCCTCTGATGGATCTAAGTGTCTCTTTAACTCATAGGTGGTGATATCCCCCTTTTTGTCTCCACCTAGGTCTACTCGTGTGTTACCTCCATGTGTTTTGAATATGGAACATCCTCTATGCCCACTTTATAAGAATCTGCGATCAACCATTAATTTTTGATCTCTTTCCCCTTAGGTTTGCTCATAGTTGACTTATTCTATCATATACCTAGATTGTGGTACACTGACCTATCAAAATTATTTGATGACTTTAAATTATTTAAATTATTTGATGACCTTTCATAATTTGCTTTATCCTCTTAGGATCAGTATTTATTAACTTGGAATATTTGCACATAGGATGGTGTCTGGGCATCTGCGATACCGGAACCATGTCTCTGTTCACAGTGGGATTGGTGCTTTGTACTATCCTTGTTCTAGCGATCCGATTCTCTTTCATAATATGACGCTTCTTATACTTCCTTGCCGAACCTTTCCCCACGTGGGATATGTCAGTGGTGATTCAGACTGTTGGAGCACGCCCACTCCCTTACCGACCTACCAGATCGGAGGGGAGTGCCGACGTCACTAGCGTTGTGAGCGACGCTGGAGGTGGGAGGGTTTTTATACACAAGCAGTAGCGTTTTACCCTTGTCTTGAGAAAGGCTCGTGGTGAGCCGAAACGTTGACCGTCTGTCGCCATTTTGATATTAAAGATTGCCTGATTAAAAGTCCCACAGGTGCTGCCCCTTTTCTTAATATATTGTCTCTACTTAATAGGGATTGTGCACCTGGGCAAGTATTAGTTTTAGAGCGAGTGCCTTCAACTTCCACGTTTGATATATATATATATATATATATTAGTGTAAAAGCCTGTGTACACGGGTCAGAATTCTGTGCGTTTGGGCAGTATCTACTACGCATGACTGCATCGGACAAACATACATTTGCCCTTTTATATTACAGAATATATTGCAGATATTATCCTGAGTAAAATAAGGGAACTCTCAATGCTGGGTGATGTTTTATTCAAAAGTTATTGCAGCTCAAACTTACATTATTTGGGTGCAGAGTACCTCCATGGCTTGATTTTTTAACTGTGAAGCTGTTGCTACGTCATGCTATTAACATTTATAGTCAGATAACCAGCGCTGTCCATAGACTGCTAAAGGAACAGCATCGGTATAAAAATACAGGCCATAAATAAATAATACATCTCTCCACATTGGGAGTTCCCTTCTTTTATTTAGACGGATAAACCCTGCAATACATATATTTTCCCATATTAAGCACTACTATCCCTTTAAGTAACAGATTTGAAAGGCGGTGCCATCACATTTAACACCACAGGTGACATATATCACCAATCCTTTCCTCCCAGATGTCACATTTTGTTCGCATTCTCCTTCCATGAATGAAAAACAGAACACTGACACAGAAGCTATAATGGCCAATAAGGATATCAAAGGGCTGCTAGTAACATCATGTGCAATGCTCTGCATCAGTTCTATGACTGAAGTGTTTCATTTTAAAGGTATCCTATTGGAATGGCATTGCCTAAATGTCAAGTGTCAAAAGGGTGATATGAAAATGTCACCCACATGTAACCCTCACTAAAAGTGTAGCATCAAAATGCCACCTGCAAACATTGCCCACATAAAAAAGGAGACATCAATCCATAAACTCAAGTGAAACGGAGGCTGAGACGCTGTCACCCACATGGCAGATCCTTACCCTAGAATTCTCAGGCAGACTTTGCCATTATGGTAGAACCTGGAGTTAATTCCTACAGTATTGTTGCCGGTGGTCATCAGTTTGACCTGAGGAGGGTGGATTGGGTAATCTGGTGGACATATGACTTTAATCCCCACTCATAATATGTGTCAAAAGGGTCTGTGATAAGAGAAATATGGAACTGGCAATCCTTTCCTTGTAATGGGTAAACATGTTTTGCTCCAACACAGTAACTTTCTGGAGGGTGTCTAAATGGCAACATTTTAATGTCGCCCTTTTGATACGGGTGGCATTTGGATGTTGCCTTTTTCACACTTGCCATTTAGGTGATACCATTCCAATAGTAATTTCATTTTAAACAGAAAAAAAATATAGCAACACCCCCCACACGAGTACGAGTAGGTTGTGCAAATAATTGCTAAGTAATGTCTTGCACACCCACCTCTCCGGCATTCAAGGAGGAACGAAAAGATTTAAAATACCGCCCGTAAGATATGTTTTTTTTTCTTTTTAAAGAAAGTGCAGAGAAATGTTCTCATTACAGATTTATATTTAAATACCATTTTAATATTGTATAAAGCAATCAGCATTTCTATTTATAAATGAACTACCATGATTAATTAGGCCTGCTCCTATGGGTCCAGACTTAGGGCCGTACGCCTGGAAAAATGTGGAGTTAAGTTGGCCAAACCAACTGAACCTTAAGGAAAAAACTACTGCAAAATGTCTCGTAATTTAAATGAGATGTTTAACCCACCGAATGCCAATGAGCTCTCTAATGTATTGCAAAGCAATGTGTTGGAGACATTGCTAGCATTTAAGGGTTAAAAGCTCAGTTTTTAGCAATGAGACAATGGGGGAGATTCATTAAGCAGGGATAAAGTGGAGAGGACTTCTCTAGTGATATCACTTCTCCAATTCCTATGTTATTCTATGGAGCTTATGCACTAAGGTTTCTCCAGCTTTAGAGACCGTAATGAATAGGCTCAGTAGACTAACATAGGAACTGGAGAAGTGATATCGCTGGAGAAGTCATATTCACTTTATCGCCTCCTCATCGCCGCTTAGTGAATCTCCCCCTTTCCATTGGTTTTCTATGGGGAAGTTGGTTTGCAGCAGAATTGCTTTTTCCCCTTCATATAGTGATTCTATGAAAAAAAAAAAGGTTATTCACTGTGGTGTCTACCAAAAAAACTGACCCCAACAGCTATTCAGGAAGAAGGGCTAAAACAAGAACATCTAAGATTGCCGTCATTGGAATTGTTTGCAGTCTCGTTGCCTACTGTAGCTTTAATGCAGTGTTTCTCAGCTTCAGCCCTCGGGGCACACTAACAGGTCATGTTTTCAAGATACCCCTAATTAATCACAGGTGGATCAATCACAATCACTGAGCCACAAATTACTTATCCGTGATTAAACAGGAATAATCTGAAAACCTGCACTGTTGGTGTGCCCCACGGGCTGATGCTGAGAATCACTGCTTTAGTGGACAGAGTGAACTTAACATTAGTGTCAGTGATGGACTGCAAGAACAGTCTGTGCAAGTGAATCCTGAGACTTCAGTGATTTCTAGGTAAAAGGTGGTAGGTACTGTGTTAACTGTAGAAAAAACGAGACTGGTAGAGTAAAAGTGATACATTTATTCAGAGTCTCTAGCTCACTTAATTTATGGTGCAGTCAAAACAGCAAAGAGGAAAGTTTCCTGACTGCCCAAAACTATTGCTAAAGGCTGTACAATGCTAGTACATTGCAGCCTGTCAGAGACTTTGCCCTGGTAGAGCATAGAGGGTGAACTCTAATAGTAAAAAATAACTGAAAAACCTGTGTTTAAAATGTGTTCAAACTACCTCATGTTAAAATAATGGGCCTCTATGAGGGAGAAATAACTGAGTGACAGTAATGGCCGATTGATGTTAAATTGTAGACATGAAGTCTGAGATGGACACAGCCTCCCTATGGAAAAATCTAGCAAAATGACTGGTTTATGGGGTTTCTGATACCCTATGACCTCTCTCTCTTAACTTGACATATACCATGTTATGTGTCACATGTAAAATTCTAATATAGAGTAATGGCGCCATCTGAAGCCTTTATATTGTCAAATACTCATAATTGGGATATTTTTTTTTTTATTAGCATAAGTATCCAATCAGGGCATACTAGTGATGTCACAGTCTAATGAGATGGATCTCTGTCCAATCATTGGGAGTAGGTGGGGATTACTGATAAGGCAAAATTGCCTAATAGAACTAGCCAAGAGAGGATGATTGGGGGTTCTCTTGCTTCCTGATTAAATTCCTAACCACATCTCTTGGTTCCTGATGAAAAGAAGGCTGAGTTTCCTGGTTCATGGTTCCATCCCTAATAACTTCAAGAATCCACACTGATTGACCTGGTAATTATATTTTGTTTATTTTAATTCTGCCTAATTTCAAAATAAGTATATTTCCTTGATATTTGAGTAAAATTATATATATATATTTGCCCACAGAAGCCTGGCCAGTTTTATGGAAAATATTATGATCAGCTATATTTATCATAGTAATTAAGAAATTACGCAGAATTAATTAATTAATTGTTATAAACTACCAGAGAGATCATAAAATAGTGACAGCAGTGAGATATATTTATTCTTCTGTATATTGGTTAATATAATTTTTGTTATGTCTAGAATATTGTGTTTCTGGTAAAATTATAATAGCTAATATTTAATCAAGGGAATTCTTGGAATCCATTTATTAACTCTCTAACTGCTGTTTGTCTATTTATTTATGGTGTGCATTCTGAAGTTCTGTGTGAAGGTACCGAGCTTGTCTTTTGTAAATTGGAAGTATTCACTTCCAATAGACAAAAGAAACTTCTGGGTGTGGCACCTATTTTGAATCAGTGGATTAACCCTTGGAGTGCCTATAGGTTTTATATATGTTGCTATAGTCAAAATTATGATATATGTTGCATGAAGTTGGTATACTTACTAGACATATGTTATTGGATTAATTCTAGGTAGATTATTTGTATAATCTTTGATTGACTATATTAATTGCAATTTATATATTTTATTCAGAGGTATGCAATATTTGAATTCAGTATATAATTAAATTATAGTGGGATTAAATCTGGGATTTAAATTAATAAACTTTTACACATATTCGCTATATAATGTAACTATTCAGGCTAATTTGTATAGGGGTGATACATCCCCTTGAAACCCTTTTCCCTATGTTTAAAGCATAATAATTTATAATACCGAATCATGTGAAAGTTTCCTTAGCATAGGAGACAAAGAAGTCCTTTATTACATTCACATTCAGGGAATGAAATGATTTTGTCTCTAAACAGAGTGGCCTTGTAAATGCATTTAAAATGGATCTTATTCTGTTGAAGAATACACACAGGCAATGATGATCTACCAACAAAGACTGACACACACTGAAGTGTTTACTCTAATAAATGCAGTGAAGAAGTCCTGTGGTACTGTATTTCTGTAGCTGTAATAAGCCTGGGGAACATTATAAAGCAGAATGTTTTGAGGGCTAATTTCCTTGAAAAAGGGTAATGAATAATTTAGCTACAATATAACAACTTTCGATGCATAATGAAGGAGAAATCTGTGTCACACATCTCATACATGTCCAGCCTCAGGGATTTCATACTCTTTCTGGGAGGAACGCAGGAAATCAGATGACAAGACATTTGAATGGCTATTTATTGTTATTTGTTTTCATTTAGTTCATTTCTATACTTTATATAGCAAAGTGAAGCTATGCCATTTATCAGACACACAGATAAGTTATGTACCAAGTAAAAGTGGAGCAAACAAACTGCAGCATACGGAACAAAAATCCCTAACTTCTAATGAATTCAAATGGAGATTGTAATTGCTATGCAATGTGTTGCACACTCTGGCCCTCAAGAGGTTAAATGAATAGGAGTCTTTATTTGTCCCCTGGGGAGCAGTTGATTGTGTGTATTATATAATACAGGTCAACAGAACGGCTCCACAACAGACAAAAAACACACCAGGCCTAGAAATTTTAAGGGATAGTAACCCCCCCCCCCCAACAACTTGACGGCAAAATACAGGAATCATAGAAACATACCGAACGCACTTCGTCCCATCTCTCAAACCTTTATGGCGGGGGGGGGTTTACTATCCCTTTAAATATAAAAAACACTGAGGTGGAAGAACAAATCAGCTACTGGGGTCAACCTCAAATGCCTGTGGCTGCACATTAGTGTATGTACTACAGAGTATGATCACTTACATGCTTAGTGGAGCATGCAGGGTATGATTACTTACATACATAGCGGCATATCAGGGTATGCACTATACAGTGTGATCACTTACATACATAGCGTCACACCAGGGTATGCACTATACAGCATGATCAATTGCATGTATAGAAACACCAGGGTATGCACTATAGAGTATGATCAGTTACATGTATAGAAACACATCAGGGTATGCATTACAGAGTATGATCAGTTACCTGCATAGCGGAACATGCAGGGCATGATCACTTACATACATACATACATAGAGGCACATCAGGAAATTAACTGTAGAGTATGATCAGTTACATGTATAGAAACACATCAGGGTATGCACTATACAGTATGATCAATTACACGTATAGAAACACATCAGCGTATGCACTACAGAGTATGATCACTTACCTGTATAGCAGAACATGCAGGGTATGATCACTTAGATGCACAGCAGCACATCAGGGTATGTATTATACAGTATGATCACTTACATGCATAGCAGTACATCAAGGTATGCACTACAGAGTTTGATCAAGTATAGCAACACGGGTCAGAGTATGCAATACAGAGTATGACCGCTTACATGCATAGCGGCACTTCAGGGTATGTACTACAGAGTATGATCACTTACATGTATATCAGTACATACAGAGTATGATCACTTACATGTATATCAGTGCATACAGGGTATGATCACTTATAGGCATAGCACACAGTGGGGTATTCACTAAGTATGATCAGTTAAATCCACTGCAGCACTTCAGGGTATATACTAAAGAAATATATGCACATGGTACACACACTGCACTGTATGATCCGATACACTCACAGCGGCAATCCAGGATATTTTTAGAAAATATATAATTGATGGCTCAGTGGTGTAATTACTAAGCAAATATGATATTATACCTAGTTCTACAGCAGCCAAGAAACAAGACTGCCATCACAGGATCATATAAAGAAAAACAGAAAAAGAAACCACTATCTTGGCGCATACAGAACCAGAAAAAATAATCTCACATATTATATACTAAAAAATCCAATTTTATTAATGGAAATCAGGTAAAGCCACAGCAGCCTACTAAAGATCAGACTGTATTCCGAATAAAATAATGTGTATAATATAACATTTTTAGATAGGAAATAAGTTATGACTTACACGTAGCAAACGGACAGTATACAAAATACCCAATATGATATTCAGTCCTGCGAACCGCTAAAAGACAGACTTAGGTAAACTAAACTCAAATATCAACTCTGTGCTAAGTGTATAGGAATGAATACCCTAAAATTAGCAGGTGGTAGATACAATGTTAAACAAAAATTTGACATCCTAGTCAAGCCACAAAACTTACATTTCCCACAGAAATCTCCAATTTGCAGTGTTGTTACTACTGCAGGGGATTCTGGGTAGGCATATGCAATGAAACAGCCGTCCATGAGTGGTTCACTGGCTTTGCATCTCTTCCTGAGTTGTGTCTTAAAGCTGTTGCTCAGCATACACATACTCTAAGGAATCCATGTATAAAGTGGAATCTGAGGCAAAAAGGTGATTCCTTGTTAAACTTATTTGCATATGCCTACCCAGAATCCCTTGCAGTAGTAACAACACTGCAAACTGGAGATTTCTGTGGGAAAAACAAATCTTATAGCTTGACTGGGGTGTCAAATTTTTGTTTAACATTGTATCTACCACCCACCAAATTCAGGTGGAAGGGGTTTTCATTTTTCTTTTTTCCCCACCATAACCTTTTCAGTTTGTGCTAAAATTAGCAGATAGATAATCACTAGAATATAATAGTATAAGCATTAAAACATTGCCCAGAAAAAAAGAATTTGGGACATAACCAACAACTCTAGAGTTTATTAAGTCCCAAGAAAGAAAATATGCGTCGTATGAAACCGCTCACCTGACTTGTACCTCACTTATCCCCATAGCAGTAGTATGAAGACTAAAACTATGCATCTGGAAAAGGTGCATAAAAACAAGATATCAATGGAGAAAACCAAAATGTGTCTCCTGGGTATACAACTCTGAGCACATAACTGATACTAGTTTCACAGAAAACGGGACCGGTCACCCACCTCTTTGTAAACCAGAATAATGCACATACAACAATAAAAATATATATTAAAGAAAAAAATCATAAGAATGATAAAAGATGAATACAAATACAGGCAGGATAAAAACCTTCCACAGATAATGGAAAATTGATATTCTTTTGGATTGTAGTCCTTAAACCATATTAAGGCCTTAGCCACAACATTCTCATTGTTTTAAACAGGTTTAACCCCTTAAGGAAGAAACTGGTAAGCAAAGAGGAGTGAGAGAGCGGAAGGGAGATGAAGGGAGAAAGCAGAGAAGAAGGGCAGTGACAGCGACATTCAGACTATTTATTATTGACATGTTGCCCTATATTTGGTGGCCTTTAACTAGGCAAATCTGTTTTGTTTTTTTTATTCTTCCGACATTCTGATATCGCCCATCTGATTTAAGTGACATTTTAAACTCGCTGTCTTCATGGTCACCCAATACATGGCAACAATTCAACAGGATACCTTGTTGGGTAGGCAATTAAGCTTCCATCATTCTCCTCTTCTTATAGCATTTCTCTAGACCATTTGTTATGTTGCTGGTTCCAGACAGAGCTTACGGTCTACCTCAACCATTATTATACCTCCATCTTATGTCCCTGGCTGTGCTCTCTGTGCTTATAGCATCGGACTGGGCTCGAGGTTGTCTGTCACTCCCAGTGCTTTTGACAACAGGCTTGGTTTGCAATCATCTTGATGCTTGTAACAACAGACAAAGGTGGATATGTAATTGTCTAAATTTATTCTCCATTAGTTATCAAGACATGTGATAGACTATTCCTTGTATATAGGGACAGATATGGAAACAGACAAACAGACTGCTAAAAAGTGGGCAGAGATGCACACATAGTGAGGGACACAGAGAGGCTAACAGACAGACATATAGAGAGGCAGGAAGATAGTGATATAGAATAGACAGGCAGCATGGAGACTGCTAGGGGAAGACAGAAGAACAGACATCAAGGGACAAACGGTGGGAGGAAGACACATACATACTTATTGCGCAATTCATTATGGTAAAGAGGAGCAAACCAACCTCATCATGGGGGGATAGACACAGTCACGAATTTCCTACTGAATAAACCAAAGCGTTAGATACCCCTCTGACACACAAAGGGTTAAATGGGGTTTTTAACCCCTTGAATGCTAGAGAGATGTCCACTGTATTAAAGGGCTTAAAAGCCAAATTTAAATCAGTGGGAATTTACATTTCAACAGGTTTACCCCAAAACTGCACTTTTTTAGCTATATGAATATGGCCCCATAATGTACAGTTGGTTAGATCCAGAATTGCTCCTTTTTAGCTTAATGAATTGCACACACATGTTGGAACACACGCACGCACACACACACCACACCACACCATACCATATCACAATGCAAATTCAGCAGCTCTGTTGTGTCACTGCTGGGTGCTTAGAAACTCAGAGTGAATATTCGAGGGCAGATTAATAGCCTCCTAAACTATACAAAGAGCAAGACTCGTATCCATAAAGGTGCCCTTACCCCAGCCACATTAAGCCCACTGCTATTAGCATTCTCTCACATTTATATTGAAACACTCTGTGTACAAAGCACTCAGACTTTATTACTGGGAAGCTGTGCGTTCTCAGCCAGCTAAGCAAATTTAATGCATTTGCCAATCTCTCCTCTTTATATTAGAAGTGTGTTATTAAAAACAAACTGCAAAAATGACTACAGTAGGGACCGAGGGCAATATTTCATTTGATAGAGAGGTCGATTTCTGCAGCACATGAGAGAAATTAAATTCCATTTGGTTTAAAAAGTGTTTTAACCCCTTCAACGTTAGCGAGATCTCAAACACATTTAAATAGGAATTGTAATTTGTCTCCTAAAGTGCAACTAGCTTGCCCTAGAATTGCACCTCTTTTTGTTTTTTGAATATGGGCCGTGAGTAATTTGTTTTACCAAACATTGTCCCAGTTTAGCACCCAGAAGACATTAAAAACTGTAGGGAAGGAAAAACAAGGAGCTTATGAAAGAAAGCATCCACAGGAAATGAACCCTCTGACTGCCAGAGGGGAACAAAATGCAGTGCAAAGCAATGTACCACACTGCCTTCTGGCAGTCCAGAAAGAAGAAAACCAAACAAGATGGGCAGATGAAATTACCAAATTTATTGGTACACCGTGGAAACAAAAAACAAGTCAAAGTTCTTGGAAACTTGCTGAGGAGGCCTTCATCCTGCAGTGGATCGACAATGATGAGAATGATTTTATCTATCTAATATATATATATATATATATATATATATATATATATATATATATATATATTAGTTGAACAGCCCGTTACACGGGCCACAGTGCCACTGCCACCCGGTCGCGGGGCAGTCACGCGCAGTAGAGACTGCCCGCGCCGCGGCTGATACAGAGCTGGACACTCCTTCAGAGCTCCCAGCTCTGTATCAGCCGCGGCACGGGCAGTCTCTACTGCGCATGACTGCAGCACGTGCAGCAGTGTCTACTGCGCATGTCGCGGAATTACACACGAATTAGCGAATTATTATATAAGGATGGAGATAGATATATATATATATATATATATATATATATATATACACACACTAGTGTAGAAGCCCGTGTACACGGGCCATGGTCCTGGAGCTGTTAAGAGGCCGGTCCTGCTCTTCGTCCTTCCGCCGATGCAGTCATGCTTTGTAGAGAATGCCCGAAAGCACAGCAGGGCCGGATTTGCAATAAGGTAGAGTAGGCATCTGCCTACAGGAGCACCGACAGAGGGGCACCTGTCACTGAAACCAATGTTATTTATTAATTATTATTTTTTATTCCAGCTGCGCACAGTGGCAGCAGTAACCATCCACATAGTAAGGTCTGTGCCTCCTTCTGCACAGATCTGTATGCTGTTGCTCCCTCCTCGGCTCTTTAGTAATGCAGAGCGCTGGGAGATGACATCATCTCCCAGCGCTCTGCATTATTGAAGAGAAGACCGCGGGAGCAACAGCATACAGATCTGTGCCGAAGGAGGCACAGACTTTTTCCTGCCACTGGACCACCAGGGAGGTAGGAAACAGATATGGGTGGTAATATGGAGCTGATGGGGGCAATGTGAGGGCAAGTTAGAAGCTGATGGGGGCAAGTTAGAAGCTGATGAGGGAAATGTGAGAGCAAGTTGGAGCTGATGGGGGCAATTTGGAGCTGATGGGGGCAATGTGAGGGCAACTTGGAGCTGATGGGTGTAATGTGAGAGCAAGTTGGAGCTGATGGGGCAAGTTGGAGCAGATGGGGCAATGTGAGGGCAAGTTAGAAGCTGATGGGTGCAAGTTGGAGCTGATGGGGGCAATGTGAGAGCAAGCTGGAGCTGATGGGTGCAAGTTGGAGCTGATGGGGGCACGTTGGAGATGATGGGGGCAATGTGAGGGTAAGCTTGAGCTGATGGGGCAAGTTGGAGGTGATGGGGGCAATGTGAGAGCAAGTTGGAGCTGATAGGTGCAAGTTGGAGCTGATGGGGGCAAGTTGGAGATGATGGGGGCAATGTGAGGGTAAGCTGGAGCTGATGGGGCAAGTTGGAGCTGATGGGGACCAGTTGGAGCTGATGGGGGCAATGTGAGGGGAAGTTGGAGCTGATGGGGCAAGTTGGAGCTGATGGGGGGCAACGTGAGGGCATTACGGTTATGTGGGGGGTAATGTGGAGATTTGGAGCATTGTGTAGGTGTCCAGTGGAGATGGCCAATGGGGGGGAGCTTCAGATTTCTGTGCCTACAGGCTCCTGAGATGTAAATCCGTCCCTGGCTCCCAGCTTTCCATGCGTTTGGACAGTCTCTACTGAGCATGACTGCTTCTGACAAACATTCTAGCGAATTATTATATAGGATAGTAAACGTCATCAAGAAAATCAAGGGAAAAAAAAACAACAAAAAAACTAGAACACAAATCAGGCAGAATTTAACCAAGAACGTATATTAAATATTTTTTCTTAAGCTTGTTGGGGGGTAAACTAATTGGGGTTGGGGTGTTGGAACGTTATATTACCATTTTAAAGTAAGACTCCCTGTATCAGTGTTTTCACTTCTCCAATTCCAGTGTTATTCTATGGTGTCTGTGTACTAAGAATTTTCACGTATAAGAGATCTTAGTGCATAGGAGGAATAGAAGAACCAAAGGACATGGAGAATGGATCCAACAGGAGAAATAATCTTCTTCTTCTTCATCACCTCATTATCACACTAGTGCATGACACCCACTCCTGTTCTAAATGATATTTACATATACACATAAGACTGCAACATTCATGTTTATGTTATTTTATAAATGACCCTTAAAACTTAATTTAATTATCATCAGATACTTGAGCCTTACTGTATCATTCATCTAGCAGTAAAATCCCAAAATAAAAATATATATTCTTAGAGAACTGTGGCATTTGGATCAATGTAAAAAATAATATTAATCATGTAAAATTACTTAATACATAGACCTGGGTGTCAGGGCCATATTTAGATCCCAGGTCCCCCTTTGCAAAGCATTTGAAGCTTCCTTATTTCTACCCATGGCTACCTCCACTCCTTGCGTGACCCCACCCTTAGACCCATCAGCTGTTTCCTGGCCAAAATATCTTTGGCCAATAACAAGCAAGGACAAATGAAAAGTTTTAACCCCTAGTTTGCTAGAGAGATCGCCAATGCATTGATTCTCAATGCAGTAGAAATCCATAAACAGGTCCAGGGACACTGAGATTACTTTTGCCACACTTTCAATTCAGATCAGTGGCCAGCACAGCTGAGACTTCCCTCAAAATCCAAAGCTCTAGGCAGTTGCCTACTCTGCCTATTGGGAAATCAGTCCCTGCTGGGTAGTGCTACAAAGCTATATATTTAAACATGTATAAGTACATAAATATAAAAAAGGAGCAGCCCGAAAGTTATTTCTCAAATATTTACATATTCAGGCAGATAATACCCATTTATCAAGGTAAGCTTAAACAAAAGTATTTTCTGAATGAAATACATTGGGGGTTATTCAATAAAATGTGATAAAGAGGTGATAAATTGGAGATGACTTCTCCAATGATATTACGTCTCCATTTCCTATATTATTCTATGGAGCCTATGCACTAAGATCTCCAAAATTGGAGAAATCTTGGTGCATAAGCTTGATAGAGTAACAGGACTTGGAGAAATATCACTGAAAAAAGGAGGCCTTCATCCTACAGTGGATCGACAATGGTTGATGATGATAATGATTTTATCTATCTATTATATTATATATAATACCCAAGTGTGGTATAACTTTTATTTTTTCATTATTAAATGTCATATGTACCATTCTTAAATGTATTATCCTATTTTTGCAAGTAGTTTTTTCTCTGCTGGTGTGGTTTGGTGTGCATTGCGATGTGCGGGAGTCCCGCCGTCGCGGCATACACTGGAGCACACAGCAGATCTTGTTAAATGATATACTTTGGGTTTGGGATGTTGCTGTTTGTAAGTGTTTAATGTGCCTTACTAATCTAAGTTTGGTATACACCCAGTGATGACAGCGTGCTAATAGACGCTGATATATATGCGCTTTTGGTACTGATGCAACCGGTGGGTCTATGCCAAGTAAATCTTTTTTCTTCATTTTTTTTCTTCATGTTTTTCTACTATTATAAAAACAATTTTATGCACATTTGGACTTCTTAATATTTTGGATAAGTGTTTTGTTTCTCCCATTTGTTGATAAAAAACAGTTTTTTTTCAACTATGTACATCTTTGTTGACTTCATGACCTCTCTCAGGCTGTGACGTCAGTGTCCGGTTCCCGGTCCAGACGTGACACGCGGCTGAGATTGGCGTTCAGTACTGATTGGTAGTCTTCAAGCATAAACAGGTATTTATGTTTTGTGTTTTCCACTATACTGTAACCCTGATGAATGTCCGTATGTGGACTGAAAACGTTCGGTGATTTTAGAGACAAGATGGAATAAAAGTTGCATTTTTATCTCTTTATTCGAGTGCTGTCTCTTCGGCTCCAGTTGCAGTTAAGTACATTTGTATACATACTATATGGGATGTGCACCATGTTATTCAAGTTACTTTTTTCTTGTTGAGTGCCACTGCCAGCTCTTGATGCCTATATTTATATATATATATATATATATATATATATATATATATATATATATATATATACACACACACTAGTGTAGAAGCCCGTGTACGCGGGCCATGGTCCAGGAGATGTTAAGAGGCCGGTCCTGCTCTTCGTCCTTCCGCCGATGCAGTCATGCTTTGTAAAGACTGCCCGAAAGCACAGAACTCCGAGCATTTTATGCTCCCAGCAGGGCCGGATTTGAAATAAGGTAGAGTAGGCATCTGCCTACAGGAGCACCCCACAGAGGGGCGCCTGTCACTGAAATCAAATTTATTTATTTATTATTATTTTTTTATTACAGCGCTCGCGCTGCGCACAGTGGCAGCAGTAACCATCCGCATAGTAAGGTCTGTGCCTCCTTCGGCACAGATCTGTATGCTGTTGCTCCCTCCTCGGCTCTTTAGTAATGCAGAGCGCTGGGAGATGACATCATCTCCCAGCGCTCTGCATTAATGAAGAGAAGACCGCTAGAGCAACAGCATACAGATCTGTGCCGAAGGAGGCACAGACTTTTTCCTGCCACTGGATCACTGGAAAAGTCATCTCCACATTATCACCACTTTATCACGCCTTTGTGAAACTCCCACTGATAACTCAGTCCTAGATTTTTTTCCAGTACACACTGGAGTGCCCATACATTTGTTGTATTTGTAAGATTCCAAAAGATATAACAGGGAATACCAACTGCTGAACATTAATAAATTGGGTTAAAGGAGGCTGTGCTGACCAGTGTCATAGAAACAGCCTGAAGCGAGTAATGAAAGATGGGCATGTTCTTACAGCCTCTTTGAAAAACAGCACAAACAGCTCTGTGTATCTCAATGTATAGCAAAGCATGGACATCCTTCAAAATATATCTGTGAATATTAGCTTCAGTTATTTTATATAAGAGCAAAATGTCTTTTTTTCCAGGGGGAGATTCACTAAGGTGTGATAAAGGGGTGATAAAATGGAGATGACTTCATTGATATGACATCTCCATTTCCTATGTTATTCTATGGAGCCTATGCACTAAGATCTCTTCCACTTGAGAAATCTTAGTGCATAGGCTCTATAGAATAACATAGGAATTGGAAAAGTGATATCACTGGAGAAGTCATCTCTACTTTATCACCTCTTTAACACACCTTAGTGCATCTCCCCCCCACGTGTTCCTTAAAATCCTGTTACATTATGGCAAAATATCATGCTTGCTGTCGCACGTAACCTGGTAAATTATTACAAATGCACATATCTGCTGCTTCAGAGAAATGAAGTAAAATACAAAATTTATTAAATCCACACATCCAATTTTCCATTTGCCTTCCAACTGTTACATTTGCTTCATTTACACCACATAAAAGAAAGCTTAAAGAGATTATTATATTTTTGTATTTCTATGGAACTAGCTTCCTGCCGTATGTTAATTATATTCTCTTGATTTTAAAATAATATAAGTGAATGAAAGAAAAATATATAGCTAATTAATTCAGTACATGTTCTACCGGAACTTGTCACTCTCTCTCTCTTAACAACACAGGAAACACAATGGAAAACAGCTCACAAAGAATATTAAGGTTAAATCCACATTACTTTAGTGTAATTACATTTGATAAAGACCTATTTGATTTCAACTTGGCTATTCAGAGTCACATGCATTCCATCAAAAAGTACTTGCTGAGCGGTACAAACTACAGCATGAGATTAGGAGGAGAGGAAATTTGACTTCTTAATATTTTATCTTTAGTACAAAGTTAATTTCTATAGAAAGTGGTTTATTTGCAAGATACTTCTCTCAACCTTTATGTGAGCAAAAGCTTGAATTAATAAAGTGTTCTGAATGCAAACATGTAATTTACTTAGCTGCCTGACACGACTAATCTATTTAAAAATACAACTAATTAGTGTGATTATGTTTCCACATGGCTATAAATTAATACTGGTATACAGCTAATATTGTTTTAACCCTTTGATCGCCAGAGGGGTACCCAACGCATTACAGAATCGATATTTCTTCCTCTCTCATCTTATCCCCTCAAGACGGGTAGTCACAATCCAATGAGGCTATACCAGCCTCTAGGTATCAGAATTCTCCTCAAAATATCTAAGTAAGCCGTGTTCCGTCCTCCTTGAACATCCACCTCCCTAGAGCGGGGTCTGTGTTGCTGGGCCTGGAGAAACACTACGGCTACTACTACTTTAAATAAACTCCTTTATTGGAGATATGGACAAATATAAATCGTAATATTCACAGTGGTAAAATAGTTTAAAATTTCGTCTTATTCAGACTTCATCAGGGTCATATCTTACACAGGGACGGATTTACATCTCAGGAGCCTGTAGGTACATAAATCTGGAGAGCCCCCCCCCCACACACACTGGCCATCTCCATAATGCCCCAAATCTCCATATTGCTCTCACATTGCCCCCATCAACTCCATATTGCCCTCCCATTGCCCCCCCCATCAGCTCCACATTGCTGTCATCAGCTCCACATTACCCTCATCAGCTCCACATTGCCCTCATATTGCCCCATCATCTCAGCGTTGCCCCATCAACTCCATATTGCACCCATCAGCTCCACATTGTCCTCACATGGCCCCCATCAGCTCTACATTGCCCCCATCAGCTCCACATTGACCCCATCAACCCCACATTGCCCCCATCAACCCCATCATCTCTACATTGCCCCCATCAGCTCTACATTGCCTCATCAGCTCCACATTGCCCTCATATTGCCCCATCATCTCAACATTGCCCCCATCAGCTCCACATTGCCCCCATCACCTCTACTTTGCCCCCCATCAGCTTCACATTGCCCCCATCAGCTCCACATTAAGCCTCACATTCTCTCCCCCTCATCCGCTTCCTACCTCCCTGGTGGTCCAGCAGCAGGAGAGATCTGTGCTTCTGCAAAGTCCTGTAGCTGCTGGAGCTCCCGCGCAGTCTTCTCTTTAGTAGTGCAGAGTGCTGGGAGATAATGTCATCTCCCAGCGCTCTGCATTACTAAAGAGCCGGGGGAGTTCAGCAGATACAGGTCTGTGAGGCACAGACCTTACCATGCGGCAGGCAGCACAGCGCAGCGCTGCACATCACGCCAAAAATACTCTGCCTTATGGAAAATCCAGCCCTGATCTTAACTAAAACACATCTTCCTTTTATACCCACTTCCTACATCCAATTCCGAGGAATTAGTGAGTCCACATTCAGGGTGCATCCAGTTGAACCCTGCAGTGTTTTTCCGGGCCCAGCAACTCAGACCCCGCGCTAGGGAGGTGGATGTTCAAGGAGGACTGAACACGGCTTACTCTGATATTTTGAGATGAATTCTGATACCCAGAGGCTGGTATAGCTTCACTGAATTGTGAGTACCCATCTTGAGGTGATAAGACAAGAGGGGAAGAAATACTGATTCTGAATAATCTGCACTTAGATGCGCTTTCGATCTCTCTCTTCTTTCTTTTTTCGTATATTTCTGGAAGGGATTCCTTCCGGTTTTGGCCACGTGACCAGGTGACCGAGGAGCCAGCAGTGGGCGACCTGAAGTGCAGGAGGTCAGGAGGAGAGCTGCCGGCAGCTGTTGAGCTGCATCTCTTGGGACTTTATTTTTAGTGTGTTGTCCTTGTTTTAGAGTCTATTTGGGATTCCTATAGGTAGCACACCCTCTATTTTGGAACTATACTGTGACAGAGATTTCTCTTTGCACTAGCATAGCTTCTAATTGTTTTTTTTAAGCCATACATGCTTTTGGCCATAAACATATATCTAAACCTTATTTTCTGCAGTAAGTCATAGTTAGGATCCAATGTACAGACTTGTTTTGCTTTCTTTTTGTATTTGCAGCCAAAATATAGTCTCATAACTACAAACATAGAGTAACTATTTGAACCCTACCAATAAGAAAGGTGGCGATCACCAGGTGTATGTGTATTTGAATGCATTTTGGGAGGTTTGGGTTTCTTCCACCTGACTGGTAACTAGCATCTTGCACACGTGGGCTTTTACAATTAGCCAAAGTATAAATACCTCTCTTATTCCTTTCACTAGGGTTTTGCTTAGAGAAACATAATTGCTTTTTAATTGCATTATACTAACTACATGTTCAGATTAGAGACAGACAGGGACAGTCTGAGGTGTCTTAATACTGCAGGTAAGCTATGTATACTTTTAGCCACAAGCATGCATCTAAACCTGTTTAATTTCTGTAGTAAGTCACAGGTTATTTATAATTAAAGTGATAGTAATGTTTCACAAAAACAGCAGCTCCAATTAATCTTCATAGTATTTGGGACATTGAGAGTGTTATTTCAGTACTGTCAGAGTTGTAGTTCAAGAGTAATTAAATGATAAAGATTCCCCGTCCCGCCCCTTTTACCTAGTGTAAGCCCCCACTCCTCAGCTTTTTCCCTTATCTTAATTGAAGATTGTCCCTCTCTGCAATCTACCTGGACACCACCCTGCTGCTCTGAGGTGAGAAATGTTACATCAGTAAAAGGGGCAGGAGGGGGATAATTTATCATTCAATTACTCTTGAACTACAACTCTGACAGTGTTGAAATAACACTCTCCATGGTCCAAATACTATGAAGACTAATTGGAACTGCTGTTATTGTGAAACATTACTATCCTTTTAAACTTTAGGATCCAATGCACAGTATGTTTTTCTTACTTTTTAAGAGTAAGTCTGAACTAACTAAATAGGAAATGGGTAGACTAGATGGCCAACTGGTGCCTATCTCCCTTCACAGCCCATGTTTCTATTAGTAACAAGTAACTCAACATGTAAACTTACCTTGTTAGTCATATAGTAGTCTGGTAAATACTTTTCTGTGTTTAACACCCTCCCACACATGTAAGGTAAATGTATTTGCCTAAATGTATTTCCTGTGGTGAAATACAGACTCCAACCATTATGGTATTATATGAAGCCTCTTATATGAACCATTACTAATTCTTAAAAAAAAATGTTAATGAATCTCTAATAAACACCCTGTATATTAGAGACACATCTAACACATTGCTTCATCTACAGCATCCAATGGATTACCCCAGGACCAGATGACGTGCTATGACCATCACGGTACTTTTACCCTTAAAGGGATAGTAATACTTCGTTTTAACTTTATTTTATTTTGTAGGCATTAAAAAAACATGAAGAATGTTATAAGTCTTATATCTCAAACCTTTATGGTTTATGAGATATTCACAAGCAAAGTTTCCCCCTCCCGCCCCTTTTACCTAGTGTAAGCCATCTCTTCTCAGATGTGGAATGCAGTCCATAGACCAGACAGATAACAGCAGGGGACAATCTTCTTCCTATGAAAACAATGAAAGCCCTGCCCCCCTTGACAAGTTTTTCAGCTTTTTCCCTTCTCTTAATTGAAGATTGTCCCTCTCTGCAGTCTACCTGGGCATCTCCCTTCTGATCTGGTTGAACAGGGGGGGGGTACTTTGCTTGTGAATATCTCTTAAACCATAAATGTTTGAGAGATAAGACTTATATCATTCTTCATGTTTTTTTTAATGCCTACAAAATAAAATAAAGTTAAAACGAAGTATTACTATCCCTTTAAGGACCAGTGACAGTCATAGTACGTCATATACATTTTACTTACGGCGCTCCACCGGGAGCACTGTAAGTCAAAATGGGGCCTAAAATTGACCTTTCTTAGGCCCCAAAGCGGTGCACCAGTATGTGTAACAGGTCATGTGAATAGCTGGGAACATTTGAAATATGGTCACCAAGAGAGCTTTGTGATATATTAATCCTTACAGCCAGAAGGAAAAAAAAGTAGATTGTATTAACCTTTTGAGTTCCAGAGGGGTACACGGCACACATCTCTACCACTCGAAGGGTTAAATGAAGAGAAGAAAAAAAGCACACACTTACCAGCCAACATGGCTGGACTATAGCAGTGCTCAGGTTCTCTGCTCCACTTCAACTTACGCTCCTCGTGCAACTCAGATAAGCAACATAATTAGGCCGCACACTTCCTACTGTCCAATCACGCTTCAATGGCTGGCTGAGGTCGCTTTACTGCAGATGCGCTGCCTCAGCCTCACTTTACAGGAGCTATTCTGTTTGTTTTTCTTTTTTTTAACAATAATGTATATGCAGTGCAGGGGCAGCAGATACTTCTCTTACCCAGAAAACTTGATGTTTCATCTGGAGACAATGCCCCAAATCCTGAGTCTCCAGGTGAAACCTGGCAAGTTCCCAGCTATGGTCACGTGTATCGGCATGTCGGCAAGGATCTAAGTAGTCCTTAAAGGAATGTAACTTCCCTGGATCACTGATCCTTAAGGGGTTAAAGGAAGTCTCACACCCAAATGCGTATCAAATTCTACAGCTGCAACAAGTGACATTACAGTAGTAAACTGGCACTACTAGTCTTCTTAATTCAATCATCTCCAGAAGAGAAGAGGTTAATGAAATAAACGAAGATAAAAAGCTGCAAAATCCTCTGTAGTTGGAATGATGTGTTTGCATTACACCATATTCCATTATTTGGAGTATCTGAGCTGTTATATTATTCTCTGTACTTGAGTTTCTAATGTTCTTCTTTAGCTATGTTTACAGTCCTCGTTGTGGATTGCTTGGGCTCATTTTTTCCTTTTCTGTTGACGACAATTATCTATATTTTAAACTCTTCAGTTCTGAAAAGGCCTAAAGGTGATTAATCATTTCCTCTCCGGCTCTGAAGGGGCTAATTAGTTCAGTCTTTCTGTGTTCTATGATATTTGCTAGGAGCCCTGTTTTAGAATAGAATCCTGCGTCCTGGAAAGACCTCAAAGTGAACATGATGTGCTAAAAAGCACAATGACCTGCCAACAGGTTCATTTATGACTGGCAGGATAAATGGAGACCCATAGGAAGCAGGTCAGTGTTATCTCGCCAAAGCACTCATTTGAATTTTAACCCTTTGAGTACCAGAGAGGTATCAAACGCACTGCAACGCAATGCGTTGGATACCTCTCTGGAACGCAACAGGATTAATTAAAAGGACATATATGCTTTGCAAAAAATATAATTCTGAGGCAAACCTCGAAAACAAGTAAAAATCTTCATTTATCTAAATAGGAATTTTAACCCTTTGCTAGAGTTCTCTGACCAACTGCTTTACAGTGTGTTGGAAACCTCACTAGGATTGAAGGGGTCAAAAGCCCCATTAAGCCCATGTCCCCTGTGGTACAGCCAACTTATTCCAGAAAAGCAAAGAGATAAAAATGTATATTTATTTAAATGGGGCTTTAAAACCCGCTTGAATGGTAGAGGCCTGAGGCCACTCTAGAATTCTAGGGGTTAAAGTGTTCGTAATGTCCAAAAAAAAGTTTTTTGTTAGCAACAATGCCACCACTCATACAGACAGTTATTCTGTTGCATTCTATGGTGGCAGTGAGTCACAGACTACAGTTTTCATAGAAGGTGATAGCAACAGCTTCACCACTTTTTTTTTGCAGTTTTCATTTTTTCACTATAATGACATTTAAATAAAGCATCCTTTTAAAGTGTTAGTAATGTCCAAAAAAAGTTTTTTTTGCATATAGAAGAGCTTAAAAAGCTGAGCTAAATGCAAAAAAACGTATCTCTCAAACCGCTATGGTTTAAGAGATACAGGTGTTTAAAGTTCGCTGTCTTCTACTGACAGCTGTAAAGCTGTCAGCAGGAGATTCGTGTCGGTCGACACGGTGGAGCTTGTTGTTGGTGTTCAGGCACACGTTTTAGACCATTCCAATGACGGGATTGCTTGTAAGTAATGAGATCCCGGCACTTCTCAAGCTTCACCGTGTCGACCGGCACGAATCTCCTGCTGACAGCTTTACAGCTGTCAGTAGGAGACAGCAAACTTTAAAAGCCTGTATCTCTTAAACCATAGCGGTTTGAGAGATATGGTTTTTATGCATATAGCTCAGCTTTTTAAGCTCTTCTATATGCAAAAAACTTTTTTTTGGACATTACTAACACTTTAAAAGGATGCTTTATTTAAATGTCATTATAGTGAAAAAATGAAAACTGCAAAAAAAAAAAAGTGGTGAAGCTGTTGCTATCACCTTCTATGAAGAACTGTAGTCTGTGACTCACTACCACCATAGAATGCAACAGAATAACTGTCTGTATGAGTGGTGGCATTGTTGCTAACAGTTCAACATTAAATATAAAAAAAATCATGATTTGCAATAACATTTAACCCTTTGAATGTGATGTAATGCATTGGCTCCACAAAGGAACTCAAAGGGTTAAATAAAACATTTGAAAAAGTGGGGGAAGAAAGGCCTTACAATGTATGCTTATCATGATAAGAGGATTTTAGTCTTACCTATTAACTCCTGTTCTCTTAGTCTATACAGGTTACTGGTAACTCTGGGTAGGCGATCCACCCCTTTAAGTAGGCAGTAACAATTATAGAATTGTATGCAGGGGATGGAGCCTACCTTCCCTACTTTGCTGCAGGTAGCCAACCAGCTCCAGAAAGATTTGAGACACTAACTACGGACTAGATACTGAAGGGAAAGAAGACTCCTGTGAGCATGACCCCGAAGGACCCCCACAGTCTGCCACAGGAGAGCCAAGCATGGTCCCTTGACAGGGTGGAAGACCAGTAACCTGTATGGACTAAGAGAAAAGGATTTAACAGGTAAGACTAAAATTCTCTTTTCTCTGTCGTCCAATACAGGTTACTGGTAACAGGTTTGCGGGCATTGAGCATAGTAGCCACCACACCAAAAGAAAACCCTTTCTTCCTCAATATTGAGGATTCAATTTCCAAGCCGTCAACGCTAGATGATGAACATCTAACCCTGTAGAAGAAGATCTGGACGGCAAGGGAGCCGGAATGGCTCCGCCACTGACAGACCCAGAAGCTCCGGAAACCAAGCTTGGAGAGGACAGTAAGGAGCAATCAGAATGACTGGACAACGCTCCAGTCACAACTTACGTAACACCCTATACAACATGGGGAGGGGAGGAAAGATGTAGGCCAGAGGGTATAACCAAGGAATGGACATGGCATCCACAGCCAGAGCTACAGGGTCCCTCCATCAAGAGCAGAACCTCGGAACCTTCTTGTTGTGTCTTGTCGCCATCAGGTCGATGTAAGGAAGACCCCATTTATGAACAATGAGGGAACACCTCTGGGTGCAGCGTCCACTCTCCGCTGTCCACTGTGCTTCGACTGAGAAAGTCTGCCATGACATTGTCTACGCCATGAATGTGTACTGTGCATATGGCAGGAACGTGGTTAGAACCAAGCGGCGAGACTTCTCATTCCACCCTGCTTGTTGATGTAAGCCACAGCTGTGGCGTTGTCGGACTCTACCTGGATTGGACAGTCTTACAGCTGAGATGTCCAATGACGAAGGGCATGAAATATCAAGCGGAGCTCCAATATGTTGATGGGAAGGAGAGATTCTTCCGGAGACCACCGACCCCGTTCACTCATACGACCCAGGACCGCTCCCCATCTGTAGAGGCTGGCACCCGTCGTCACCGTGGTTCAAAAGGAAACTAGGACAGACTTTCCTTCAGCAGATTGTAGAGGTCGAGCCACCAGGACAAACTCAGTTCCACATGAAGAGAAAGTGACACCGACGTCTTCAGAAGGTCCGGCTGACCCCTGCACACCTGGATCACAAACCGCTGGCATTCCCTGGTGTGCGCCATGGCAAACGGTACCTCCTCTATGGTGGAAATGAATTTCCCCATGAGAGATGACAGCTTCTTGGCTGGAACTGGATCTTGAGCCAGTATCGCAGAAACCCTGTGGGCGATCTGGTGAGCCGCCTCGTCTGAGGTTGCTGAGAACTGAAAATATCTCCAGTCGCAGGCAAACCGGAGGTACTGCCAGCTCTCTGGATGAACGGCAATGTGTAAGTATGCGTCCTGAAGATCCAAAGATGAAAGGAATTCTCCTGGGGACATGGCAGCAATCACCGTCCGTAGAGACTCCTGGTGATAATGAGTCCGGGTCACAAAGGAATTGAGATCCTTCAAATCCAAAATGGGAAGACAACCGCCGTCCTTCTTGGAGGCCACAAAGAGGTCTGAGTAAAAACCCATACCTCTGTCCTGAACTTGAACCAGCTCTAGAACATCCTTGTCCAGAAGAGCCGTCGAACAGAATGGGTTTCTTTGCACCCTGAGGCGTATGAGAAGGAAGAAAGAGAAAGGGAGAAAGAGAGACGAAAGGGATCCTGTACCCTTCCGTAACTACCTGCAAAACCCATGGGTCCGTCACTGAATCCTCCCAAATGCTGTGATAGTGATGCAGACGACTACCCACAGTGTGGACCCGGGTTCGGTGAATCATGCCTTGGGCTTGGAGGAGACCTTGGGCTTCCATTGCTGTTTGGGCTTGGAGGAGGTATGCGGAGCTGAGGGAACGGTCTGGTTCGCCAGACGTGTCTCATTCTGAAAGGAACAAAAATACTGGTTACACTTAAGCGGTGTTTTCTTCCTAGGAACTAAGGGTAGAATTGTACTCTTACCCTCACTGATCAGATGCTTGAGATCTGGCCCAAGAAGAAGTGCCTTGAAAAGGCAAGGAGAGCAATGCTTTCTTAGAAGCAGTATAAGCAGATCAGATCTTGAGCCAAAGAGCCTGTCTGTCTACCACAGACATGGTGGAAACCCTAGCCACCAAATGGATGGAATCAAAAAGGGGATCAGAGACATAGTGTTGTGCCTCAGAAATGTTGGCAAGGAGGTGCAACTTATCCGAAGTAGGAGCACCCTGACGGACAGCAAGAGTGAGCTGTTCAGTCTAGAACTCAATGGCCCGGTTCACCCATGCTGCTGCGAATGCTGGACATATGGCAGAACCAACAGTGACAAAGATGGACTTGAGGGAGAGCTCAAGTTTCTTGTCAGTCCAGTCCTTTAGAGCAGATGCATCAGACACTGGCAAAGCAGGAGCCTTGGATAGCCTGGAGATAGGAGTATCCACTTTAGAAGGATGAACCCACTGAGCAAGCGCAGCCTCAGAAAAGGGATAAAGCTTAGCAAATTTCTTGGAGACAGAAGGGTTTCTTTCCGGAGACTTCCACTCTTCGGACACAAGGCGGTCAAGAGTGGGGTTAGGTGGAAAGCAAGTAAGCGGCTTTTTAGGCTCCTGAAAGACATCAGAAGGGTCAGAAGGAACCTCCTGCACTAAGGGAATGTTTAGGGTATTTAAAACAGCCCTGATCAGGCCCTCAGCTGAGAGGTCAGGATCAGCCTCAAAAGGGTCCCCAAAAAACACACCGAACATTCCTCAACATATGAATCTACCAACAGTTCCTCCTCAGAGGAATCTGACATGTCAGGTACACCCTGAGGCTTTGGCAGGGAAGACTTGACAAAGGAGGGGGCCTGCCAAGAATGAAAGACCCCCTGAAACTGGGATGGAAAGAGTTGCAAAGTGGACCTAAGGTCCCTAGTAGCAGCCTTGAACTCTTGCACCCAAACTGGCTCTATTGCATGGCTGGAGGTCCCTGGGAGACTCTCAGGGACATCGGAACATGCTGGGCATAAAGGACCTGAGAATTCTCTAGGTAAACCTGAATGAAAGGAAGAGCAATGTGCAATAGGGGATACAGAGACCCCAGCATCCTTAGTCTTAAGTCTGGCCCCAAGCTCCAATGGTATAGACATTCTCACGGTGTCAATAACCTTACTGTATAAGAAATCACCCAATTACAGTGTGTATGATTAAAGTTTCACCCCAGAAATCGCTACAATTGACTTATCTGACAGGCGAAGGGTTAATCAGCAGAGGAGAGAAGGAGAGTCCAAGCCTTGAGTAGGATACTCGTTCTGGAAAGACCACAAAATGGCCGCTGTGGCGGGAGCCAATCAGAAACAAGTGCACAAATCAAGCACTCATGGGAAAAGTAGTTTTCCCAGAAAAGTACCCCAAACAGTGCCTGAATCCCCCTGAGCCCCCCAATACACTAGAAACATGAACCAGATGATAAAGTAAGGGCAGACAAGTAAAATGAGCCATCTCTGAAGTCGCTAGATTAAACGGTTGCAGAGATAGGTCCCAAACTGTACAGTTCCAATAGGAGTGAACGGCGCAATGGCGTCTATGCGGTAAAGCGCGCCTATACAAAATTGAAGGTGTAGTATTAAAAGACATGAAACATCACTAAAATATGTTAGGATACCCAAATAAACACTGAACCAGTAGGAAAAGTGTCAGAACCCCCCCCCAAAAAAAAAATGAATGCCAAACCAGCAGTTAAATGGTTAAATACCACATAAACCTGCTCCAGCAAGAGAGCACCCCTGCTTCCATTCTGCCCAATGTACCATGTATGAGTGGGCGGGATCAGGAAACCCTGTCACGTCAGTAAGGGAGGCTTGATGTGATGATGTGAGAGGGTTTCTAGATCCCGCCCACTCCTACCTGGTAGTTCAGGAAGGATGAAAGCAGGGGAGCCTGTTGTTCCCTTGCATCAGCTGTGAAATCAGTAGCTAGGGGGGCATCAGGACGGGTCCTGATGCCCCGCCACAAGGTCTGAACTTAGAAATAAATAAATAAATAACCCTTTCAGTGACACACAGGCATTCAACACGCTGTAACTCAATGTGTGGATACCTCTTAGCCACTCACGGGTTCAGCGCACAGGTGAAGCCTTGCCACCACTGCTAGTCTAATATGACTTGAAGCTATGATGAATCCGATTTTACATTAATCCACTCTGTTATATGATCCAAAACATATTACATATGACTATGTTCAAGTATAAACAGGCTGCCAGATATTAAAAAGGATTCGTACACCCAGTAGTGTTATTTAATCCCTTTTATTCTTACACGAGGCGTCAACTCAGATGCCAAGTGCCACGAGTATTTACCCTTTGAGTGCTGTGCAATGCCCCTCTGGCACTCAAAGGGTTAAAGAAGTAACACCATAATAACCTCACTTACCTTACCCTAATAGCCCTGTGAATTTTGCCCTTGTGCCTCTGTGCAATAGATAGCATCTTCGTGCACTCTGCTTGCGTCAATTTAAAAAAAATTAAAATCTGCCAGCAACTGTCATGTCCGCCTGCATGGACATGGTATCCAGGATTGACTGCAGAGGTTATCTCATGAAAAAAGGCACAAAGGCAAAATCCATAGGGGCCATTAGGATTGTAAAGCAATAGTAGGATAAATAGGGGGTTATTGTTAGTACCTGCTACTTCTCTTTTACAAGATCAAGAGTCAGCATTATGAAAAAGTGATAATGCTGATCATCTAAATATAGACTTTATGATAAGAAGCTGAGTCTGAAATTAGTTTATATGGTACATAAAGAAAATTATGGGGTAAATACTTTAAAGGGATAGTAATGTTTCATAATAAAAGCAGCTCCAATTAATCTTCATGGTATTTGGGTCATGGAGAGTGTAATTTCAAAGTATCCCCCTCCAGCCCCTTTTACTGATATAACACTGCTCACCTCAGAACAGAAAAGTGGTGTCCAGATGGCTTGAACAGAGGGACAATCTTCAGTTAGCATAAGGGAAAAACCTGTCAATGGGGGCAGGGCTTTCATTGTTCTTACAGTAAGAAGACTGTCCCTTGCTATGAGCTGTCTGATCTGTGGACCAGATTCCACATCTGAGGGGAGGTGGCGTATACTAAGTAAAAGGGGTGGGAGGGGGATACTTTATCATTCAATTACTCTTGAACTACAACTCTGACAGTATTGAAATAACACCCACTATGGCTAAAATACTATGAAGACAAATTGGAGCTACTGTTTTTGTGAAACATTACTATCCCTTTAAGTAATAATATACACCATTGAAAAATAAACCCAGGTGATAGACAAGAGTGCAGCAGTAGCAGTAATGCGTTTGGATTTTAGTAAAGCTTTTGCCACTGTACCACATAAGAAGCTGATTCATACAATGTATAGTTGATTGGAAAAACAACTGGCTTAAGGACAGGAAACGATTTATCATAATCAATGGAATTAATTTAGGAGAAGGACAGGTTACTTTTGGATTGCTACAGGTGTTCATGCTAGGGCCTGTTCTGTTCAGTCTTCACTAGTGATAACAATGGTATTCAAGATTTGGTGTTATTTTTTTGCAGATGATACAACAATTCTGCAACAGGATTGACTGTCCAGGAGGCATAAACCAAATGCATGAAGAATGAGGAAACTTGGAGGAATGGACGAAAGTATGGTATCTAAAGTTTGACTGTGAAAAGTGAAAGATAAGTATTTAGATGACTTGAATGTAGGCAAGCAATGCAGTAAAGCAGTAGGAAAAGCAAAACAGATTCTTGGTTGTATGCAAGGAAGCATTAGCATAAGGAAGAAAGAGGTACTAATTCTATAAAGCACTGGGAATCAGCTGGGAATCAGCTGGAGTATTGTGTACAGTTATAGAGGCCACATCAACAGAAAGACTTTAATAAATTAGAGGCAGTTAATAAAGAAGCTACTAAAATGGTGTAAAGTCATAATTACACAGGTTAGCAGGTTAGACTTAAAAACATAATATTTATAGCGTGGAAGAAAGGAGGTGATATGATAGAAACCTTTAAATATATTAAGGAATTTAATATATTTCAGGAGAGAAAAATGTTTCAGAAAGCAAGGAATACTAGAACAAGGTGTGATGATCTAAAGGTGGAGTTTTTGTAGAAATGCAGAAATGAATAATGTGACACACACACTAGGGACTAGGGTGACCACATTTCCATTTTTGCCATTCAGGGACACCGCAGAGACGATAACAAAGTACTTGTCCTCAGCTTTAGTGCAGCTGTGCAGGAGAGGTCATTATACATAACTGGACATCAATGTCCAGCACACCACAGAGTTCTAAACACTAGTGGGAGAACTGCCCATTGACTGATTTGACAGAAAACAATGCCTTGGGTGGGCTACACAAAAATGTGCATCATGACCAAAGCCTTAGACTAGGATTACACTACAATAAAACTGCACTGCAGTTCCTGTTTGATATCAGGATAAAAGTTCAGTTCTCTAGAGCTCTGTCTGGAGGCCATTTTATTGTAGCTCAGCATAGCTATCACGTTCTGTCACAGTAGGCAATGGGCAGTTCTCCTTCTAATATTTAGGACTCTGTGCTCAGGAGTCTTCATTCTGGGACTTAGTCCTGTCCCACAGGTTCATCAATTGCTAGAACCTCTTTCTGTTGTGACAGAATAAGGAAAAAACATAAAAAAACCCACTACTGAAGCCATGTCTAAGAACGTGAAGGCCTGACATTTAAAAAAAATAAATAAATCTTTTGGGAAGCAAATGTTTTTTTTTCTAAATGTTTCAACATTTTTATTATTGTTGTGAAATATTTTCTTTTAGAATGAAGAATAAAACATTTGAAAATATTTTCATTTATTTCTACCTGACCTTTATCTCCCAAAATGTATTTTGGATAATTATGTAATATAAAGATGTATCTTATGAGTCTATGTATAGTGTCATATCCATACATTACCTCTCCACTGAGGACAAGTAGTACATTATAACTCTCAAAATGCTCTTTGCCTGTATGGGCCATGCCATTTTTATCTTATTCTGATTGGCATTTAATCTTGAGTCGGGGGGGGGGGGGGGTCAATCTTTGGAACTCCCTCTGTTGGTGACTACAACTCTAACCATTCCCAACCCAGCCACCGACTGTTTGGGGTTGATATCACTTGTAGTCATTCCTCACATGCTTGTGTACTATTCACCTTTGTATTTGGCCATCCTTTCTGCTATAATGCTAACTTGCAGTATTACAATATTAAGATAGCACAAGTCCTTTACCGGTTCTTGGTGTTTGCCTTACACATTTATGTATTGACAGTGACTCAAGACTAAGCATAAGGGTATTTACATGTTTTTGCATTACCCATTTCCCTGATATCACACCTTTTAAATGTATTTTATTATAATAAAAGTAAAGATTTATGTTACCAATTATTTTGAGAGTTAAAAGGATAGTAATACGTCGTTTTATCTTTATTTTATTTTGTAGGCATTAAAAAAACATGAAGAATGATATAAGTGTTATCTCTCAAACCTTTATGGTTTAAGAGATATTCACAAGCAAAGTATCCCCCCCCCCCCCCCCGTTCAGCCAAATCAGAAGGGAGGTGCCCAGGTAGACTGCAGAGAGGGACAATCTTCAATTAAGGTAAGGGAAAAAGCTGAAAAACTTGTCAAGGGGGGAAGGGCTTTCATTGTTTTCATTGTAAGAAGATTGTCCCCTTCTGTTATCTGTCTGTTCTTACAGCCAGATTCACATCTGAGAAGAGATGGCTTACACTAGGTAAAAGGGGCGGGAGGGGAAAATTTGCTTGTGAATAGCTCGTAAACCATAAAGGTTTGAGAGATAAGAATCATATCATTCTTCATGTTTTTTTAATGCCTACAAAATAAAATAAAGTTAAAACGACGTATTACTATCCCTTTAATGTTCCCATGTTTCATGATATTTAGGGTGAATATAAGTGTGTCTACAAGTAGTTTTCTCTTTCTTCTCTTTTGTGTTACTTGTATAATTATGTGGCACCTTCACTGAATCATATCAGTGTTTTCTTCCCATTAATATTAAGGGTGGTGCATTTTTACTCCTATTCCATTTTTTTCCTACTTCATTGAATAGTTGTTTAATATCATACCTCAAAGACACAATTATTTTCTCTGTGGAGAACTGTACTATGTCCTTTGGACTGATTCCTAAGGGCCCCACAGCGACATCCAACAGCTTCTGGATAGTGTCAAGAGATTCACCATGAAGACACATCTTTACTGCTAATTCTTTTATCCTCTCTTTCTCAGACCGTGACAAATCATATAAATAGGAGTATTTATGTAAACGGTCCTGAAATATAAAGGAAACATTGGTTAGATTTCATAGTTGCCTGTATGAAAAGCAGGCAAAGGGAACATTGGCCCTTAAGTGCTCTATAGATTGATGAATTAAAGTGGACCTGTCATCCTAAGACAAATTTAGCTTGTTGTACAGAAAATTAAAATCTGCTTATATGCTATAATAATAATTTTTCTCTAAATTAAATGGCTTTTGAGAAACTGACATTTATGTTTTGGTAACACAGTATGGCATTTTATGATAATTCCCTGTACAACATGCTAATTAGTTCTGTTTATTGCCAAACGTGTCACTTGCTGTGCTATTACAAATACCCCCAGGGTGTGGGTGCCACCTATATTCATTCATATCACAGTATGTGGAAGTAGTGACTCAGTACATAACCTAATTAGCATAATGTGCTACCAAAAATAAAAGTTAATTTCTCAAAAACACTTTATATTACAAATGACTAGTAAATAGTTATAAATTCTCTTTTATTTAACTATCTTAAGGTGAGAGGCCCACATTAAAGGAACACCAAACAAGAAACATAGATTGATATAACTTTCATACATATATGTAAAAAGTAAAAAAATATATAATATTTTACAACCTTAAAATAAAATCCTAAACTTGATTTTTAATGCATGCATAAATTGACCTGTTCAGCACAAAAACACTGAATTATTTGTTAACACTGTTTGTATTGAGGGGTAAGAGAACTTATTACTGTTTGTGCCCGCTGCTGTCATATTCTCAGTCCATTGAAAGCCAATCCTGGACAATTAACGGGATCCCTGGAAAAGGCAAGAATGGCTGCTCTCTTAGAACACGTCAGGCTATAGTTTATACCCCAGAAAACAGATACATTTTACAAATGGTAGTAAGAAGTGCAGGGTATTTAAAAAGCATATAACTCTAATTCATTTTTGTCCCCGAGTGCCAGTGAGATTTCCAATGCATTGCAATACAATGCGTTAGATACCTCTCTGGCACACAAAGGTTAAAAGGACTGAAGAATTAATTGACCCATATGTTGTGAAGCCGAGACATCCTGCTAGGGCTATATAAATTAAAAAGGGCACATTTTGTATACCTACCAATAAATCATTTTCTCTTAGTTCATGTGGAGCACAGGAAATATGGAATAAAGTATCCTCCAACAAGAGGGCAGGACACTTGCATTAAAATAGTACTTACTCCACTTTACCTCCGCCTGTTTTAACTTACGAAAAGATCGAAAAAACAAAGTAGGGCAGGAAGGTGGTCACCTGTACGAGAGAACCCAAAGGACCCCCCTTGTCTGGGACTCAGACTCATTTTCCTCTGCAAGGGAAGCTCTATGTTCCACATGGACTAATAGAAAAGGATTGATCAGTCAGTACACAGACGCCCCCTTTTCTCTTTTGTCTTCTGTGGAACACAGGATCTATGGAAATATACCAAAGCTATCCCACCAATATTCCAGGGAGGAAGGGAGAGTATAGCCATCTAAACACAAACTAGTATAAACAGTAAACAAACCACTGTAAAAAGGTCACTCTACAAAAAGACAAGAAGGATATCTACACAGGAACAACAGCCTGTAGAACCTTCCTTCAAAAACTGGCTTCAGCCAGAGCGAGAGTATTGACTTAGTAGTGTTTAGCAAATGCAGGAAGTGACGACTATGTCACCGCCTTGCACAACTGCTCCTTAGAGGTCTGATTCTTGTAGTGGCAGTAAACAACCACCACTCTAGTGGAATGAGCACTGACCCTAAACAGAACTGGCTTTTTCCTAAGGGTATATGCATGGTGAGTGGTCACCTTGATCCAAGAAGTCACTGTAACTAGATGCAGCTTGGCCCACATGACAGTACTCAGGAACAACAAAAAGTGATTCCCATTCTTGATTAATGTAGTACTTTAAGCACCGAACTACACCTAAACACTGAAGCTCCTGCTCCCATATGTAGATGGAAATGGACAAAGAGAAGGAAGGACAATTTCCTGGTTAATGTGAAATTCAGAAACAAACTTAATGACAAACCCTACAGTAGTCTGCAAGACTGATCAATTTGAATGAAAAATCAGAAAGAGGTGTTTACAGAATAAAGCAGAACAAGCACAATCCAAGCAAGAAAGCCGAGTTAAGAGTCAAGAACTGAAGGGAAACAGAAGGCAGCTGCTCAAAATGAGCCTTCTGCAGCACTCCCAGGGCCAAGTTCAAGCTCCACAGAGGAGCTGGATCCCAGAAGACTGGGTAGGCATGAGCCACCTCTTGCACAATGGTTTGGACATACATCTGACAATAAGTCAATACACCTCTGGAAAAAAACAGATAGAACTGAAATCTGAACCTTGACAGAACTTAGAATAAGTCCTTTCTTAAGCCCATCATGGAAAAAGGCCAAAATAGCTGGAAGACTGAAGGGACATGGCCGCAACCTCTAGTCCTTGTACCACTTGAAAAAAAGGACCAGACCACATGAAATGTCTTGAATGAAACCAGCTTTCGGGATTTCATCATAGTAGTTATGATAGAATCAAATAAACCCTTCTTCCTCAGAACACTGGCTTCAAGAGCCAAGCCATCAAAGCTAACTTTTCCACCTCTGGACGACACAAAGGACCCCGAGTCAAGAGGAGTGGAAGACTAAGTGACTCAGCAATGGATAGATTGAGAAGATTTGAGAAATACGCCTGGTGGTCAGTAAGGTGCAAACAGGATTACATGGTCCTTGCTCTATCCTAACGTGATCAGTCAGGTGGGGCGGCAGGCCGAAATTCCCTATCGGGTCCTTAAAGAACCACACACCCCACGACCTGCTGGTCGTTATGGGGTTAAACCCAAGACAGGATGGCAGCCACCATTCTTTTTGGGAACTATGAAAAGGTTGGAATAGAATCTCATGATTCTTTCATAAGGGGAAACAGGCACCAAAAAAAACAAATACTTTTAACTACAAAGAGCCCCACACAAGATCACAAGGAAGTCTACACCTTAAGAAGTGATGAGGAGGATGGAATTTGAAATCTATGAGATAATCTTCTTAAAGTACATATAACATCCAATGTACCACCACTGAGAAAGTCCTCATATCATGAGACACAGAAGACCACCAATTCATTGGGAGGGAACTGACCCCCATGTAAAGTAGAGAAAGACTTGTCAGCTGGGGGTTCTTGGGTAGGCTTTTTACCTGCCCAGGCCTGTTTAGGTTTCGTAGAAGGGAGTGGCTGGGTCGCTGAAGGAGTAAATTGGCTGGATGCATATCCAAACTAGTGGCATAACAAATGCCACACATCTTCTGTGTAAAAAAGGAACACTTGAAGGTAAACTGAGATAGCAGAAAACGCTTGCCACCAGCAGCATGACTAATAATCTTCTCCAATGCTGGGCCAAACAACTGCTTGCCCATGAATGGGAGGGAGACCAAGTACTTCTTGGACTGGTCTGCTGACCAAATTTTTAGCCCAAGGGTATGTCACACAGCAACAAACAGCAGTAAGAACTTCCCAATGAGCCTTGCATAACTGAATGCAGCATCAATAAGAGAAGTATCAGCCTCAATTCTTAGAAACAGCAAGAACAAAGCTATCGCTGGGCACATCCATATAGACTGCTTCTACCCAGTTGTCCCCCCAAACAACCATGGCACTAGCAACCCACGGAGTTGTAAAGGTCAAGGTAAAAGAGCTCAGGAGGCTGCATAATTCTCCATAAGAAGGGGATCTAGACATTATCTAGCTGGTCCCAATATGTCTTGTCCTGGAAGCTGCTGTGTAGGGGCCACAGAACAAGAGGGACATAATGTACCAGTAAAGTTTCTATGAAAACCAGTCAGAAATGAGAAGAAAAGGGTTAATAAAGAAACATCCAGAGCCCTGGTGGACTGGCCCATGTCTCCCTTGTGCTCAGACATAGCCAGGAAAGTCTAAAGAGAGAATACAGGGCATGCAATAAGGCAAAAATACATATCTGTCTATAAAGGGTTAAAAAGATGATGCAAGGAGGGAATTCAGCCACCAGAATAAAGAGCTGAAAATCGGGTGCCTTGTGGGTCACCTTGTAGAGAAAAAAAAAGTGGAGAGGCATGGCACCTCCCCTTCCCCATAGCCTGTAAAAAACAAGCCTCATAGGACAAAGTTTCCCTCCAATAGGCATGAATATTGTAGTGGCTCTTCAGTCATCAGGTCCATTCACTTTACCTGTGGGAGGGTGGACCCCAAAGGGAGTCCCCCTTCATACGTGTCAAAGAACAGAAGTATCAATCCCTTCCTGTGCAAAAGAGCCCACCTGGTGCTGCAGGAAAATGAGCGAATGCTCCACCCAATATGGCCATACAAGTGCCCATGGCTTAAAGGTGCCACCGTCAATAAATGTGCAACCATCCAAGTGTGTGTGTGTGGGGGGGGGGGGCAACAGGAGCTGATACAAGAGGAAACAGACTGCCAAAATAGCCAAATCATAACAGACCTCAGAATGTGTCAGACAGAGGGACATACTCACAGGACCTGTGCACTCTGAGAACTAGAATCCTCTTCAGTCTTCTATAGGAAATGGGAGAAAGAAGAGTGTGGTTAAGTGAAAGGGAGGAAGTCATCCTCTAGCAGACCCAGGTCTATTAAGGTTTGTTCCCTTGTCCATTTGCATCCAGGTAGGAGCCCACCTAATGGGGGATTGATCACCTCATGTAAGTTAAGAAAAAAAAAAGCTAGCTAACAGAATCTTTGTCCTGGCAAACTCCTTTGAGGTCACTTTTAAAACTAAGTATGTCTGGTGGGGGTAAAGTGTACTAGAGAGGGAGTCTCTGCTTCCAAAGAATTCTTTTTATGCAAGTGTCCTGCCCTCCAGTGGGAGGATGCTTTACCCCATGGTTCTTGTGTTCCACAGTAGATGAAAGAGAAATAAAAGTGATGAAATTCTGGTGCAAACCAAGTTCAGAATAGGGAACAAATACACATTCAGACTGATATAAATGGGGCTTTTAAACCCCATTAACACTAAAGGTGCCTAACGCATTGGTTGCATTCAAGGAATGAAAATTCCCATTTAGCTGAATGGAGAGTTGAGAATTTTTTTTATTGCAGATATACTCCTTAATGAACCGATGATTGCAAATTAGATAATAATATTAATAATAATAATAATAACCGAATATATGTTGTCCAGTAAAATACTCCCATACTGCTAGTGATACCTATCTGTATATCCTTGATTTTTAGGCCTTATGCAGAAAAATGTGGAGCAATTCTGGCACAAACCAACTGCACCAAAGGGGACAAATAAAAATTCTCCAAATTCAGATTGATTTAAATACAACTTTTAACCCTTTTAATGCCAGACAGGTATCCAAAACATTCCGCTGTAATATGTTGGATACCTCTTGGGCATTCAAGGGGTTAACCCCTTGGATTGTAGGTCTGCAGCATATTGCTTGGATGGAACCAGCCTCTTTCTCTGCTATGTCTGAGTGGACACATGGCTGAGAGCAATACTATGGACAGAAGAGGCGAGAGAGGCGAATCACGGCACAGACTTAAGCACAGTGTCAGCGAGTTTAGGTGATTTGGACACAAGTGGGCAGGGGGTCAAAGCCCTTCCCAGCTCCTTCATATAAATATATAAATGAGAAGACCAAATGGAAATTAACTGCACCATTTCCACAGACACAGTGCAATCACACAAGCTCACTGTTACATTATTATGACTATTATTATTATCAGATTTAAAAAGCACCAGAACAACACAGTTAGGTCCCTATCACATAGGCAACACAAAGTGATGCTGTGTTGGTTATATCAACAGTGGAAAAAAAAGCCTGTCAGACTATGATGTGTTTCACATGGGTGACTATCACCTCCTGGGATTGTACAACAGTCCACTATGCAGCAACTGTATTCCACTCTCTCAGGAACAGAGTAAAGTTAAAAGACTTGCACAGTGGCCTATGGGGCTGTCAGTGGACTTGTCAAATGAGTCTTAATGGAGGTTGTGAATTTCATCACAATCTCCAGTGAATGGTGATTGGTGAATCATTTGGTCCATTTGTTAACAGGCATTGGATATAAGGTATGAATGGTTGTTCATAACTCCCAAGTGCCCCTTTTTAGGAAGGGGCCAAAATCCCTATGTTCCTCATTCCATGGCTGGTGTGCCTCTGTATAGGAGATCAGACTGTGTGGTGTGTACATAAGTGATCACATTTCTTCACAGTAATAAAACTCACATTAATGATCACAGTGCTCCCTGAAGCTCGATGCAATTATTTTACAGTACCTGTGACATGCCAGGCGTGCCACCAGTCCTTAAAGGGATAGTAATACTTCGTTTTAACTTTATTTTATTTTGTAGGCATTAAAAAAACATGAAGAATGATATAAGTCTTATCTCTCAAACCTTTATGGTTTATGAGATATTCACAAGCAAAGTTCCCCTCCCGCCCCTTTTTCCTAGTGTAAGCCATCTCTTCTCAGATGTGAATCTAGTTGTAAGACCAGACAGATAACAGAAGGGGACAATCTTCTTTGTATTAAAACAATGAAATCCCTGCCCCCCTTGACAAGTTTTTCAGCTTTTTCCCTTATCTTAATTGAAGATTGTCCCTCTCTGCAGTCTACCTGGGCATCTCCCTTCTGATCTAGTTGAACAGGGAAGGGATACTTTGTTTGTGAATATCTCTTAAACCATAAAGGTCTGAGAGATAAGACTTATATCATTCTTCATGTTTTTTTAATCCCTACAAAATAAAATAAAGTTAAAACGAAGTATTACTATCCCTTTAAAGGACAGAAAGATAAAAGGCCTGAGCTGGTTTGGGATACATTTATTCTTTTATCATCTTGCCCATGAATGTAATGTCATTCTAATGACTTGGACATTTGTACTCCAGAACCAGCATGAATGTGTACTTTTTGCATATACTGCCCCCCTTTAGCACTTATTCCTTGCTTCAAAAAGTAACATCTTCAATCAGTCCAGAATGTCACTTCTATGGAGGTGGTCATGACAGCTCATGGCAGGACCACAGAACGTCAGATTCTGCTCACTGTACACAGTAATCAAGTCTTTAATGAAACGGTTGGTTAATGCATTGCTTCGCAATGTACCACTCCCATTTTGTCCTTAAATGGTAAAGAGGCTCATGCACACTGCCTGCTTGAGTTTGAGAAAACTACCACTGACTGCAATGGCCGCCCCCGTGAAAATGACATCCAGAGCTGAGTGAAAATGGTATCTCATGAACAAAGGCATAAAGGCAAAATTCATAGGGGCCATTAGGAGTTTCTAGCATAGTAAGGCAAGTGTAGTATTTAATATTTGGAGATGTTGGTTCTCCTTTAACCCTTTGAGTGCCAGAGGGGTATGCAACCCTCTGACACTCAAAGGGTTAACATGCACAGGGAAAGTGTAGAAGTATTTTATTTGCCAGTCTGATAGAGTTCTGAGCATTTGTACACCATTAAAATGTTGTCATTTCTGACATGGTTACATCTTGTTTTTTGTCACAGCAGACGTTTCATTTTAACACACTGATGGTTAAAGAAAATCTTCCGGAGAGTAATTAAAGTACACTAGCTGAGTCCAGATCCAATATATGATGAGATTGGTTAGAGTGTCGTCCTTATTACCTGATCTGTGCTCTTCAAGTGGCTGATGAAAGCATGGCTGAGAGTTTCTAGATGAGCAAGAGATTGTTGCAGATGATTGAAAGCGACCTCGTACGTGACCGAGCAGCTAGAGATCTGGGTGCCATCTCCGGAGCTCTTTTTTCTTTGCTTTTCAATGAATTGCTTGACTGCTGTGATCGCTTTCTTAGTCATCTCTGTCCTGGCTTCCACTGTCAACTAAACAAACACATACAACAGCTTTACTTTAGAAGTAACACAACATTTGGAACATCACAGCAAAAAGTACACATGCCCCTCTCAAAGATGAATATTTTAAGAGCTTATTTTTGATGACAGCTCAACCTTAGACTGTGTGACATAAAACAACTTTTATAAAAATTAATCAGGTATTACGAACACTAGAGACTCTAAATATTTAGAACAGAAAAGTGATGTGTGAAAAGCATAGGTCTGTCATCTTCTGCACAAGCTTGTTTTGACAGCTTCAGATCACATATTATCCGGCTTTTACATAAGACGGGAAAGAACTGGAGTCTCAAAGAAGAGCTTTGCTTTGAAAGTGTCATAAAAATACCCTGACATGTGTCAGTGACTTCTTCATTACAAATCAACATCTGCTTTTAATCTGCATAAATATAAATCATTAAATACATTACCGGCTGTTTAATAATAATACTTATTATTATTTTTATTATTATTACAATTATGCTGAATTGTACATAGGAGTGTGTGTTTAACTCTTTGAGTATCAGAAAGGTATCAAACACATTGCAATGCAATGTGCTGGATAACTCTCTGGCACACAAAGGGTTAAAGGAGATATCTCACCCCTACACAAGTTAGGTTTATTAGTTAGAGTATATATCGATCATGTTGAAAACGTTATTTAATTAAAAAAAAAAAACAACAACAGTATTTGGGTTAAAATTATTGCTTATAGAGTGCCCTGCGCCCTACTTCCGCATACACTACTCTATAACCACAGTCTGTCACTCTGCCTCTGCTCCCTTCCCACTACCCAGCCTCCTCCGATGACGGAGGCTGTCTGTCTGTAAGCTGGAGCGATCTCATTGGCAGAGTTGGTTAATGCACTAGCTGTAGATTCTGCTCAGACTGTGAGGTTGCAGGTTTTAGTCCCTGCAAGGTCAGCTCAGCCTTTCACCTCCCTGAGGTAGATAAAATGAGTCCAGGACATACTTGAAAATAGAGAGACAATCGCAATGTATCTTCCTGGTAAATACATTCACAAAAAAAAAATGTAGCAGCTGTACCTAGAGTTCCATTGCCCAGGTTCTGAACTCCTCAGAGTTCCTGTTTCAGGTGGGACATGGCTGAAGGCTGCTCCATGTGACTTTTAACAAAGTATTATTGGCTGACGACTGTGCCACCAGAGTGCCAGTTGAATGTTACTGGCTGACACCCATACTGGCTAGCCATTAATTTGAGATTACTATAAGCATTGCAAACTTCAATGTACCAAGTGTTAAATATCTTCTGGTGGCCACATAGGCATCCTACGTTCTGCTGCAATTTCTCTGTGTTCCAGCATGAAAGCAGTAAAGTTGCAGCATGGCAGGATTTGCGACATGTGAAGAGAGAGTTACGTGTGAAAAAGACACCAAGTCTACTTTAGAATAGAGTACATTCTTATTAACTGTTTTTTAACTATTGGCTTGAATATTAGGAATGACAAATACAAACACTTTACATATGACATTATTTTACAGGAAAAAGTACAGAGGTGTGCAACAAAACTGAAAATGGGATCAGAAAAATTTAGTTACAAAGAAAGACTGGGTTTGTTAAGTTAAGTTAAAGAAAATGTGTCTAACGGGTGATATGAATGCTATTTAGAAATATATTCAAAGCCAATACAAGGCACACCATGAGTAACTCTTTACTCAAAAAGTTGAGCACAAAACAAGGGGCATCCTTTAACCCTTTGAGTGCCAGAGGGGTACACAACACATTGCTCCTACATTGCGGAGCAATGTGTTGTGTATCCGTCTGGCAGTCAAAGGGTTCAGACTACAGGAAAGTCAGTAGCATTGTAAATGGAGCCTGCTGTAACGTTAGCCCACAGATATACAGCTAAGAAGGGGAGCGGGAACATGCTCCCTGGGGCAGCTGGGAAGTCCTGTGGCGTCATGCGAGACATACAGGGTTCCACAGAAAGAGGAAGTGCCCAATTTTAAAGTCTAAATATCTCTACTAGCAGATGATTGTGGGAAAAAAAAGAGCTAATCTAGGTTTATGTGTTAAAACACATGCTCAAAATTTGATTTTAGGTGAAACTTCCGCTTTAATAAATACTGGTTACAATTCACTAGAAAAATCGGGATAGACTGATGTAAGTCACATGGTAGGAGGAGCAGGACCCCAGAGGTGGATAACGAGCTACCCAGAACAGGACTGGATGGAATGAAGATGAAAGGCAGAAATGCCAAACTGCACTACAGTGTTTCTCAATTTTTTCCGCTCAAGGCATCCCTAACACACATCCTGGAATTTCCAGAACATTCCTGATATTTTGCAGCAAATTTGTCCAGGACTTAATGAAGGTAAAGTAAGTAGCTATAAAGTTATTTTTAGGTCTCACACTCAGAATGACAGAAACTAGAATGTAATTTCCATAAATATAAACTTGAAACACAATGTTCATATTTTTGTCAAAGCCTGTAGAGAAAACCGTTTCACACCAAGCTGGTGCCCAGGGCACACCGAAGTGCCATGCTACCCTGGTTGATAAATACTGCTCTGGTACTCAAGTAGCTTGGGTGTGATGCTAGACGGCAGAGCTTATGAGAGTGGAATATCACTGTGTGCAGTTGTGTTGTGGCTTTCATTGTGAGTAAAGGTGCCAACTGCAATGTGGGATACCAAGCACTGGTAGAAACAGTGACTGGCCAGAATAACTACAAAACTATTTGTGGAAAACCTAAATACAGGAGGAACTGAGTAATCGGGAGGCAAATCCCTTATCAGACAGCGGCGCAACACAATAAGCTGTATGCAATACTAGTTGTGGCCAGAGTGGGGGAGAACACTAACTGAATGTAGGATAGCTAAACTATTGCTTTTCCAGGACCAGGCAACTGCATTCCTGCCAAAGCTGAATTCTAACAGGACTTGGAAGCTGGATATCAGAGAAGCAAGAATACATGATGCAAAGGACAAAACTACAAATGGTGCTACCCAAAAGGAAACAGTTTATCAAGGGGAAACAAAAAGAGGAGATCCAGGTAAAGCAAATGGGGAGAAAGAAAGCGAGGTCAAAGAAGGAGGTCAGCAGGACCTACAAACACAGATAGAATATCCGAGCTGGCAGAAGAAGGGTCATACCAGAAACAAAGGCTGAACACAGAGGACTCACACTGGAATTATACAAGAGGCTCTTTGAATGATTACAAGAGCACTCCACTAGCCAGAATTTATAAAAAAGCTGGGGAAGAATGAAGGCCAGGAGTGGAGTTACATAGAACTGGGTCTGACATGTAAGATGCAGATTTATAAAACACAAAAACAGTTTGGGGTAACACACAAACAACCATGCACCTAGGAAGCCAGGCCACATCCCTTCATTAAAGTCAGACAAGACTTTGTTTTCCTTCCTTTCTGATGGAGAAAAACAGTTGACCACCATTCATCAAGAAGGTATGGCAGCCCCAGGTCATCTTCCAACATTGTCCTCTTCAAGACACATATAGTCCTATCATTACCCAGAGCGGCTCCAAAGAGTAGACACAACTTAGGAGTAAAAAAACAGACTGGAAATAGGTAGGAATTATGATCTCATGTGATTATCTATAAAATAAGTCACAAAGAGGTGCATGAGAATCACATAAGATCATAATGCCCATCTATTCCCAGTCTGTTTACTTCACTCAAGTTGTACCTGTAATTTTTATTAATCTAATAAAAGTGACATTTTTTTTCTAAGTTACAATCTGGAATTCACACTTACATGAGTAAAATGGTCTATACTTTCTTGCCAAGTGGGAATTAGAGGCTGTCACTAGGAACTGCGCCATGATATTTGAAGTGGGTGATTGTCACATATATTTTTGGCAAATGGTTTAGTGCATGCGTGTTCTACATAAGTAAACAGTACTGCTAAAGAATATGAATGATGGGAATAGATTCAATTCACGTAGCACTCTGAGGAAATATAAAATATCATGAAGCTGTTAAAACACTTCACATTATCAATATGTAAATGCAGGAATTAAAAACTCACAAAATGTTTAGTGCTGTAACAGGACTAGGTAATTACAATGCATCATTTTAACAGAGGCACACAGCCTTCCCAGGAATGAATATTCAAAACTTCCAAAATGATTTATCGCACAAACATGCATCAGATAAGGTCCCCCACCCCCCACACTAGGAGCTATCTACCATCTTGATCCTTCAAAAAGTTATTAAGCTTCAGACTTGCAGTGCAGAACATCTGGTCGTTGCCACTTAGAAAATACATATGAGACACATTAGGTAGCAGAAGAAGATTCTATACATTATAACTAAAGACATCACATTACTGTACTATAATTATTTTGCCGCAGTGTGAAAAAAAAGGCATTCTCATTTTGACACAAATATACATACCCAAAAAATGAAGGTGCAAAAATGGTAATGATAACTGGGAAGAAAGAAGTGGTAAATTGGATCTGACACTCTCTAGGGAGAATATGTTTGGAGCGATAACGATTACAGAATTTTGATCAGTAACTTAGAGAATTTACACTCTTTCAATGTGCTGCAGAGTACGCCTTCTTTATCCCTTTCAGTGTCAGAGGGGCACGGTACCCCTCTGGCACGGAAAGGTTTAAAGACTCAAGGGGCGCACTGAGCATTTGCAGAGTAATCTGCTCCTTTAATGGTATAAGATCACCATGTGAAGCAAGCAATCTTTGAGGTCCTGTGGTCCCACTACTGGCTGTTCTCTCCACCTCCAAGGACATTACAGCTTCAGTCAGTCCCCGAAGTCATCTCTTGAACCAAGGAGCCAGGGCATTATGATTTTACAGCCTTTGTAAGGTAATTGTAGGGTTATTATTGATAGTACTCTTTTAAACCTGGTCCATAAAGGGTTAATATAAATAAGAAATTCCTGTATGGAATATTAAAGTTAGCATACAGTCAAGGTCATTTGGGTCCTCATCAATCACACTCCCCCCTTGCTAAGGGATTGCAGGAGAAGGCGATTGCAGAACACGGGTGACGGACATTAAGCAGGAGACTGCTACATTTCAACATCACACTTGTTAACCCCTTAAGGACCATGCAGTCTGGGGGTGGGTGGCTCTAGAGGGCCAAAGCACTTTTTTTTCTCTGGGATCGCAGAGCGACCTGCAGCCATGTTACGATCCCATAATTCCATGATGTGCCAGGACCGTCACCAGTCCTTAATGTCCGGACAGGCGTGACAGTCCTGGCAGGTCACATGTTGTTAAAGGGTTAAAGAGGCCTGTAGATTATCAACCTCAAAATTCTTACTTGTTCTTAATAAAATTCTCTTTATTAAAGGGGACTATTATCTTAGATATATTTGAGGCTATACCGAATCTGAATAGATAATTATAATAGAATATCTATGGGTCAAGTAATTCAAATTATATAAACTATATGAAAAGCTTCACTGCAAGGGGCATACTGGACTCCATCTTGTTAGCAAGTTCCTTCTGAGCACAAGCATACATTAGAGTCTAAGGTAGTAAGAGGAACTGGGCAAAACCAACTGCATTACAGGTAACAAATTCACACTCACAGTTGCACAGGATACAAGAGTTCAGTTTATTACAACCTATGGGACAAACTGGCAGATGTTGAGGGGTTTACTTATCAAACATTGGGGTTTACTCACACAAAATGAATCTTTGCATCAAATAGTTGGGGATTCTCCAGCATTGGTAGCAAAGAGGGCTTCCAATTTGAGGGGTAAATTAGTGCATAGTTTTTATAACCCAGGCAGTAAAAACATCAATTGGCTCGGGAGAAGTCAGATTTGGGGAACTTTCCCCTACAGCTCATGTGGAGCATATAAATATATTGATAGGTCGGATTCTTTTGTTAATTTTAATGCCTCGAAGACATTTGAAGTGAAAAATGTTATAAATTGTCGAACGAAGGGAGTCATTTATCAGCTTAGCTGTCCATGTCAAATAATATATATAGGAAAGACATTTAGAGAATTTCAACGCAGAATATTAGAACATAAATTATTTGATTTGTATACTATGTGGCACTGTACCAACATCATTATGGATGCTGTATTCCATCCCTATATTAGTGCTATGGATAGCCTCCTTTGTAATTAATAGTGTTTGTTTTGGTGTATATTTTTTAATTTTATTGGTATGGGTGGTATTCTGTGGTGTGATGGGTGGGGAGTGATGTTGCAGGTGGGATTTTTTCACTATGCCAGTCTTTTTTTGGCATTTTGCCATGAATAAATTTGATATTTTTATAATTTATGTGTGATTGATTATTGTATTAGTCGTGTGCCTTTGATTAATCCCTTTCTGTTTTTCTTTTTGTTATAACAAATACACATTCCCATTAAGTTAAATTGGTCCTTTAACCTCTTGAATACAAGAGAGGCCTCTAACGCATTGCTTGCATTGCATTGGAGATTTCTCTAGCATTCAACTGGATAAAAGGCCACAGCGCCACTGCCAGCCGGTCGCAGGACAGTCATGCACAGTAGAGACTGCCCACACCGCGGCTGGTACAGTGCCAGGAGGTCGCGGTGCAGTGATGCTCAGTAGAGTCTGCCCGCGCCATGGCTGATACAGAGCTGGATGCTCCTTCAGAGCGCCCCGCTCTGTTCAGTCTCGTCATGGGCAGTCTCTACTGAGCATGACTGCGTCATTACAAACTTTCTACCAAATTTTTATATAGGATAAAACATAGTTGATGAGGCTGAAAAAAGATATGCGTCCATCAAGTCCAGCCCATTCTAAAACACCCCTGTAGATCTAGAGGAAGGCAAAAATAAACCTGAAGCCATTTCCAATTAAGCCCCAAGTGGGTAAAAAAATTCCTTTCTGACTCCAAATCGCAGTCAGATAGTTCCCTGCAACAACAAACTATCTGGATTTAAGCCATATGTCATAATTCTCTATATTGTTCTGTGCTAGATAGGTACCCATTGCTTTTTTGAAAGCAGTTACATTATCTAAAAGTACGACATCCCGAGGCAAAGAATTCCATAGCTTTACCTCCCTTACTGTAAAAGATCCATGCTTTTGTTTTAGTCAAAAGCATCTTTCCTCTAGTCTTAATGGATGACCTCTCGTTCAAGAGGAGTTTGGGAGATTTTTTATTTTGTGTCTCCTATGATGCGATTAGTTCGTTCCAGAATTACTTTAGACCCTCACAGTATATCAGCATCACTTTCTTTCTTACATATGCTGGGTCATACTTTGATTTGGAAGTGACCAACTATAAGGTAGAAGCATAAAAAGGAAGAAATGGAATTCTGGAACAAATCAACTGCACCACAGATAAAACATAAACATGCACATTGATTTAAATTGACATTTTAACCCCTTAAATCCTAGATATGTCACCAATGCATTGCAAAGGTACATTTCTTTTATATTGAATGCAACTGTGTAAGTAATGAAAAAACAAGGCAGAATCTCAATCACTGCAGGACAGATGGTATTTCATCAGCACAACATGACTCAAACTGAATGGAAAATAAAGATCTTGCAAATATTTCTGTGACTCAAAAACAAGTTATCTGTAGATGCTCTTAATGCTATATCTGTAGTTTCCTTTTAGCCTAAGGCTTCCATGCAGATTGTCAATTTACACTCTGTTGCTTTGTCCATTTGAAGCTCTCAGTAAGTTTCCTCACATCAAAACATTCTACTAGGAACTCTGCGTGAAACGCGCTTCCAGCATGGATTCTTTTTATAAACAAAGCAGGCTCTACACCAACCTATTTTCGGAAGTATAGAGTCATTGTTCTGGGTAACAGCCTTCCCAACCTTCTTCAGTCAAAAGTGTGCTTGTGCTTAATTAGTGTAAAAATGTAAACTGCTGTAGATTTAGCTTAATATTCTGAGTGGAGGGACTTATTAGTTGAGATTTTGTCATGCCAACATTATTATCCTGATCATAATGCTATTATAATACACTTGGCTGAAAATTACACTGGAAATGTAAAATAATTATATATAATGCACCTTATTAGGAGGGATTAAGCACAGTTAAAGAGCATGTTTCCATCAACCTTCATTATATGGTCAGACATTTTCACGAGGTTTAAATAGTTGACAAGTCTTGTTCTGAAGCTCTTGGAAAGACCCAGGAAGAAGAAGTTGATTTGGAGGGTGGAAGTAGTTTATATAGGAGGGATTTAAAGTATTTATCAGACTTAGATTTGGATATATTTAATTTGTGTTTACAAAATATTGTTGCAAGAAACTGCTAACTTTTTGGGAGTGTCCAGTGTATTCTATGTCTTCCTTAGACATTGGTATTGGGGTGGTATGAATTACTAACCCACTTATGGGTTTGCCTAGCTCCTGGAAGGATGTAAGAGTTTTTAAGTGTACGTTTATGTCAATTGGGTTTAGTTAGGCGTTTTGGGCTGCATGGCCAAGGAAAGCTAAATATTATATATCCTATATAATAATTTGTTAAATAGTTTGTAATTACGCAGTCATGCGCATTAGAGACTGCTGTGCGTGCTGCAGTCATGCACAGTAGAGACTGACCGCGATGAGGCTGATACAGAGCGGGGCTCTGTATCAGCCACGGAGCGGGCAGTCTCTACTGGGCATGACTGCACTGCGACCGGCCAGCACTGTGGCCTGTGTACATGGGCTCTTCAGCTAGTGTGTGTATTTATATATATAAGTTGGTGCAGGAGAGACAGCACACAGCAGCAAGTGAAGATGAATGAAGGCTTTATTCGTCAATTCATATAACAGCCAAACGTTTTCAGTCCAGCAGAGGGACCTTCATCAGGGCTAAGATGTGTTCTGAAGTTAAATAAATAAGTAATTAAATAAACCAATCTCTGGCACTAACACCACTTTTTTTTTTTTTAAACGTACTATTGCCAGTGAGATAGCTCAGTTGTTTAATAAAGCAGCTGTTGAGGTGCAAGGTTAACTCAGCCTTGCCCCCTTCAGAGGCAGATAAAATGAGTACCCAGGGCATACTTGAAAAGTATGTTTCACCTCCACTCCATTATCAGCCTCCTTCTTCTGGGTTCACTGACGTGAACAAGTTTTAATAATATGGAAATCACAAAATGAAATCAGAATAGGAATATAAACTATACCTAAACAGTGGTCACCCATCAGTCCCCCTATAGCCCCCTGTTGTTTGTCCTTAATGTCACATATAGGCATTTCACCGGTGTGTCAGAACACACATGTAAATGATAAAAGGAGGGAAGGGTGGGACGGTTTCAAATCTTGCCCAGGTGCAGTGCAAAATATAACATATGTGACAGAATGACAAGGACGGAACTTAAAATCAAATAGACTTTATTGTATAGTCAACATTTCGATCCAGTAAGGACCTTTATCAAGACCAAAGAACAAATACAAAATGAATGCCATACATACCCTTCCATATGAGACTTCCATCGACAAGTGCAACGTGTAGATGTGAATGTCATCGACGAAACACGAGGAAAGTGTTCAACAAAATTAAAGTGAGGCATGAAGCGGCTGTTCAAATTGCATTTGAACAATGTCGGATGTGAATCTAAAAAATAGCTCCCCCTATTGGTGAGGTGAATAAGTGCATTAGAACATCAATAAATTAAAAAAAATGGTCCGTAAAACTATAGGAATAACGTGAGAAAAATTGGACTTTACAACTAAGTGATTATCTCAAAATTAGATATAAAGGTGATCTAGTGTTAATGTAAATTGTGTGCTAATTCTAAAAGGAACTGTTAAGGTGACTAAAGAAAGTTAAAGCCTGATAAAAAAATCTATGTTATCAATAATAAAAGATAGACAGAATTTGAGAAAACTTCATGCACTAAAGGACTAATTCATTCAAAAGATAAGTCTCAAAGATAAGGAAAAAATAATACTCTCACGAGCACAATCAGACACATCATAATATTAATTTACATGAAACTATTAACATACAGAGAGTTAAAAAGAATACCCTTCTTACTCATAACTGAAAAAAAACAAGAAACAACTTCAAACAAAGAAAAATCAAGAAAAGATCAACACTGGATTCCTCAACAAAAAAAAGAAAATAGAAAACCAAAGGTCAAAATCAATTATTCAAAAATGATTATTTCTCTTGTGTGAACTGAAATGAAGATGAAAAAAATTAAAAATAGCCCGACAACAAATCACTACCAAGTCCAGTTTATCTCTCTCCAGAAACAGTGAAAAGATTATTGTTTCATTTAGTCCATTTGGGGAAACTATATTGAGGATTTTAATCCAAAATGTTTCTCTCTGTAGTAACATTTTTCCTCTATTACCTCCTCTTGGAGGTGAGGGAACATGATTGATTCACATAACTGCAAAAGAAGTTGGTGACTGTCCAAGTTGCAGAAAATGTTTCACTACTAGTTTGTCTGATCTTTTTGTCTCTAAACGAAATTTTTATAGCATATTTGTGTCCTGTGATTCGATCCTTTAGCATGCCATCAGTCTTTCCTATATAAGCCAAACTACAAGGACATCTTAAGAGGTAGATAACTGATTCTGTTGTGCAAGTTATATGATGTTTAATCTTAAACATCTTGTTCAAATAAGGATGTTGAAAAGAAGCACATATTTTAATCTGTTAACATGTTGCACAACCAATACAGCAAAAAGTCCAGGTTTTCCTCTCATCAGCCAGGTAGAAAGTGTTTCCCAGAAAAGATATCAATATCTATCTTATTATTTATAATGTATACAGGGCTCAAAATTTCCACTAGCCAATGGCAAGTGAAAATGTAGCCCTGGCGAGTAGAAATTCAGCCCTGGTGAGTATGCAATGGCGAGTAACTTTTCAGATCTGGCTAGTAGCAAAGGACTTAAAATTTTAAGCCCTGATATATATATATATATATATATATATATATATATATATATATACATATACATTCACATACACTCACGCACACACATGCACATAGATGCATTATTATATTATATATATATATATATATATATATATATATATATATATATATATATATATATAATTAAATTAAAATCTCAGTCACTGCAACTGGAAACAATGCGGTTAGAAATACATATGAGTTAATTATTTCTATGCATTGTTCATTAAAGGGATAGTAATCTTTCAAAATAAAAGCATCTTGAATTAATCTTCATAGTATTTGGGCCATGGAGAGTGTTATTTCAATACTGTCAGAGTTGTAGTTCACGAGTAATTGAATGATAAAGTATCCCATTCCCTCCCCTTTTACTGATGTAACACTGCTCACCTCAGAGCAGCAAGACTGTCCGGATGCATCACAGAGAGGGACAATCTTCAGTGAGTATAAGGAAAACCCGGAAAAACCTGTCAAGGGGGGCAGGGTTTTCCTTATGTTCACAGTAAGAAGACTGTCCCTTGCTGCGACCTGTCCGGTCAAGAGACCATATTCCACATCTGAGGGGAGGTGGCCTACACTAGGTAAAAGGGGCGGGAGGGGGATACTTTATTATTCAATCACTCTTGAACTACAACTCTGACAGTATTGAAAATACACTCTCCATGGCCCAAATACTATGGAGATGCTTTTATTTTGAAACATTACTATCCCTTTAAAGCCTCCAATATATATATATATATATATATATATATATATATATATATATATATATATATATATATATATATATATCTATATCATCACACAAATAGCATATTGTTGAACAAACACACAGTGCCCATTAGTGGACCATATTAAACACATAGTTCAGTAGTCATTAGAGAGGTCTTTTAACTTATGTACCCAAGGTTTACTTATATGTAAGTGTGCTTGTTATGAGAACTGTTTTGAAAGGAATAAAGATGATGAGAGATATTTTTATAGTAGCTATATTGATAATAAATAGGTGTCAATACTGATGTATATCGGAAACCTCTGGGTGGTCCTGATTATAAGACTCAACGATCCCTTGAATGCAAGTAGGATACTGTTGACAGAAGAAATCAATGACTTAACCCAAGGAAGTTTATGTTCAGTAGAAAAGGGCCCCAGCAGCTGTGTAGGGGCTTCAGAACAAGAGGAACATAAAGAACGCAAGGAGTCTTTAGGAAGGGAGAATAAAGAGTTTGAAACAATCTTTTTTGGTTAATATCACTTAATGTGCCTATCCATAGTGGTAATCTGGTGAGTAGGGTCTTGTTGGGGGCTTTAATTTCATTGTCTCCAGAGTTACTCTTAGAGGATTTTGTGTTGTTTTGTTTTCCTGCTGAAGGGTGTTCTGAAGGAGTTGGTCCATTAAGCCAACTTTGAGTTGGTCCCTGGAGGTCTCCTGGACATTTTGGAGGTACACTTTATCAGCAAGCCAATTTGTGGCGTTAGAGGTGAACTTACAAGATATGATCTTATAAGTATAATACATATAAGCAGATTGTATACATTTTATATACAGATGTACTCTCAGATTTTTGCTCTCTTCTTTCTTTTCTTCTTTTGTGCATGAGTCTTTAGGCATACTAACCGGTCACGCAGAGCAAAGGGTTAACAGAGAAACCATGGTGGTCTTTAGACTTGCGCTCAGACATAGTCAGGACCCCCCTAATAAGTATACAGGACAAAAATATAACAGAAAAGTATCTGCCTAAAAGGCTTAAAGGGATAGTAATACTTAAAATGTAAAAAAAAAATGTTTTAGGGTTTATCCCCCTGATTAAAACAAGAGTACTCTCACTGCTGAAAGGTGTTTCATTCAAAAGTTATTAATTTTCAAAGTTGAATTTTTTAGGTGCAATACCACAGTGGCCTGAAATTGTACAGTGGTGCTGTTACACCATCCTATGGAGATTTATGGTACCGGGACCAGAGCTGTCAATAGGATCGTGTAGCAACAGCGCCACTGTACAATTTCAGGCCATTGTGATATTGCACCTAAAAAAATAAACTTTGAAAATGAATAACTGTTGAATGAAACACCTTTCAGCAGTGGGAGTACCCTTGTTTTACTCAGGGGGATAAATCCTACAACATATTTTTTTTACATTTTAAGTATTACTATCCCTTTAAAACAGAAAGATAGGAGGGAGAAAACAGCTGTGTATGTCATAAGATGAAGATGGCAATCATGAGGTCCAGGAAAAAATGGCCTTTTTGGAAAATTTATTTAGCCGGGGGTGGGGGGGAGGAGAGGAGAAGGAGGGTAATGGGATGTATGAAAAGAAAGAGAAGAGTACAGATCTTGCAGTTTTACCACAGATAATGCAGGCATACTCACTGGACATGTACACTCTGAATACTAGAAACAGTAAGACAGTAGTCCTTTTCAGTCTAATGTATAATATATATTTACGTGTATATCCTAATCGGGCACGCTAAGCAGACATGAGAGGAGAAAAGGTCGATAGAGAAAGCCATCCTCTAGCAGACCCCAGTCCTGTAATATTCTGCACCCTGATTCAAACAGACAATTGAGGCAAAGATAAGAGCCCACCTAATGGTGGATTACACAGACCCATCCTAACAGAAAAAAACATACAAAAAGAAGGCTAACTAAGAAGTTTTTTGCCCTGATCTGCCTCTTTGAGGTCACTTTTAAAACTGAGCATGTCTCGTGAGGCTAAATGGAGCAGCGAGGGGATCTTCAGAGTTTTTTTTAAGGCAAGTGCCCTGATCTCCTGGCCAGAGGATACTTACCCCATGGTTCATGTGTTCCACATTTTAAAACAAAGGCACTTAGCAATATGTGAACCTTGGTGTGAGCAACCAACATTCTATAAAATTAAATATAAGTATAAAATTGAGCTATACTAGTTTAACCCTCTAAGTACCAAAGGATATGTACTGCATTGCAAAGCAATGCTCTGCACACCCTCTGGCCCTCAGAGAGTTAAGTTTGCAGGAGGGACTTGTAGGCATAGATATTTAAGCCAGGGTGCCAGGACACTTAGGTGTGCATTGGGCACTAGCTTAGGGTGTTACTTATTGTCTAGGAGAACTGTGAATATTGAGTTTCAGGTGTATATTGTTAAGAACACTATGCTTGGTTTTATATCATTATGACTGTAACACCTAAGAACAGCCATATATATATGTGTTTTGGTACTTTTCATTTTGCCCTTGACAACTGACCTAAAAATATGAGGAGGTTCCTGAAAATGCCATAATGTGGGTTAGGGGAACCTTGATCAATGATAGAATAGTAGAAATGTAAGAGTATTGCAGAGTGATGTGTGTGAGACCTCTCTGGAATGCAGTGGAATAAAGGAACGATGCAGCTTTGTTCTTTACCAAGGGCCCAACAGAGGTTTAATACTGCACTGCCTATTGATATTCCAATACATACGACTCATCACATATCCAACCATACCCCGTAAGTAAGATACATTATCTATAAAATGCAGATGTTTTTTGTTCGTCTTTCTTTTCAATTTTAGTTTTGCTGGAATGGAGCCTTTCAGGATTAAAATAAATCACAGTGGAGCTATAATAATCAATCCCTTTCCCAGAATGCTTGGCAACAGTTAGCGCTAGGGTCATATGACCCCCCAGAGGCTCCTCCTGCAGCCCACAGTCTATTCACTGGTGTAATGAGAAGAGGAGGTAATCCAATAAAATTCCATAGCATAACTGTCTGAACACCAGGTGGATTAGAGGTTAACTTTGTGGCCATAAAAGAGAAATGTCAATGTAAAAATAATAATAATAATAATAATAAGAATAAAAATGGTTTCAAAGAATGCTTTGCACTTATTCAGGGAGGTATGTGGTTCCACAGAACACAGTCTGAGAACCACTGCAATAGAGATACACTACCTTACTAACAGCATGTGAGGAGAAGGTGATTTCATCAATGAAAGCAATGACATCACTAGGGCTCAGTCTGTCAAAGTACTTTCTGCAGATATCAAATGCATTGGACCACTCTGTCACAGACTGGGGGGCTTTTTTCAGGAGCTGGGGGTCCCCATTCCAGAAGACTTTCTTCAGCCACACGGCATGGACGGAGCTGGGGGACAGCATAACTCCATCCGAATCTGGGATTCGTGATGCCAACTTGGAAACAGCCAATACATTCTGACTGGTGAGTACTGGCTCCAATGACTCTAATGGGCTCCCGCTGGCATCAGTCAGCTTTTTGTAATCAAGACCTAATGGGAACACAAGAACAAAGGAATATCTCACACATCAAATGCAAAAGGAGAACTGCAAAGTTTTATACTAAATTAATTTAAGAACCTAGGGATCAATATAAGTATGTTATAGGAAAAATTTATTGGCAGCTTTATAAATAGATAGCTGAATCTGACTGTACGGGCCAAATGCTATTTACTAGATGGGCCAGCTGATATTTACCTGCAGTCAAATTCCTTGGGGACCATTAGTCCTTATCTATAAAGGCAACAGAACCTTATGAGACAAATATTTCCATTGATTTAACCCAATTAAGGACTTTAGATGTGCCAGAATGATCACACCTTGTGGTCCATTAAGGCCCAGTGAAGGTCCTGACACTTCATGAGTTTTATGATCAAAGATTGCCTGAAGGTGCACTGTGATCAGTAGAGGAGTCTAGAACTGACTGCTCCAAGACCCGAGCAGTCAGTGTCAGCCTCTCTCTCAGTGAGCCAACAGGTGTGATCACTCACATGTGCCGGCTCTGCAAACAAAATGGCTCTGGCCCGCTAGGGTAAAAAAACCCTGGCCAATAAATGGTTAAACAGAGTTTTTAACCCATTAAAGTTATATCACTCAAGACATTAAAAGACTGATTTAAAGTAATGAATACATTTTTGTCCCTTATTATGCATTTAGTTTGCCCCAAAATTGGTGAATTGAAAAGCAATAACGTTTTACATCCCTCTGGTTCTCAAGGGGTTAACAAATGACTGCAATCATTGTTCATCTCTTCCACCAGAACTGCATAACTACATTTTGTTAAGAGAAAACATTGTATATACATAGCTGGCTCCTAATGACAGGATCATTACCTGCAGCAGCAAATGCAGAATGACAGTGGGAAATGTTACGAGAAGTGTTATAATGTGCTACGTGCCACATGCACTTTGCTGCTGGCAATAAGAATGCCTGTAATAAGCCTGGGAACTCGGCTCCAACACCTGCTATTGTTCTGTGAGGAAGGAGAGACAACACTTCATTTTCACCTTCAGAAATAAACCTGCTTATTCATGAAGAAAGGTTGCCCTTGATAACATCGGCAGACTGCTGTAGACTTGCATGCTAACTTTAAAGAAGCAGTGAATGGCTTTTTTTCCTGGAAAATTATATGATGGAATGTTTTTTACTACTGAGCAAAACAAGTCTACTTCCATGGCTGGGAGAGTTTTCATTAAAAGATTATCACAACTAAAATGTATTTTCTTTAACTTAACTTTTGGACTGATGTGCATAAGACTTTTTTTAATAATGCTGTACACAAGGGGTAGTAAACTGTCAGACCTTCAGATGTCGGGGACTGCGCTTCCCACTGTCGTGCCGTGGAGGCCCAACAATGCAATCAATTCATAATTAATTTATAGTAAAATACAACCCCTCCTAAGGGGGCATCGGAATACTTTACATAAATATTTAGAAACATAAAAGCCTATCAATTAGGGAAGGCTAAAAGGAAAAAAATAGGTCTTACACTTGTGAGACTTGGAGAGCATCTGAGCCTCAGAGGCAGGTAGTTACAGATTGTAGAACGCAACTGATAACCCCTAATGCACTCTGTTGGACAGCTAAAGTCAAAGACTACAGCACTCCATAGTAAGCAACAGCATCGGCACTACTTGATGATCACAATGGAAGATTACAGTTTAATTAAAATTTATAGTCATAATGACTTTAAAATGAAGTCTCCAAATCATTTTACTCATTTTACCCAAATCATTTTACTCAATAGAAAAATGATTACAATATATATTTTTTCATTAAGAAAAGTATACTGCTTTAACATTTGCATAATAGAGAGATCACCAACCCACTGCTTCACACAGTATTGCAGATGTCTCTAGCATCCAAAGGGGTAAAGTGGCAGTCACTTGATTTTATTAATTGGAATGAGAGAGTTCCAAAGGGCTACAAAAGTTTACTCCAATAAATTGTCCACTGTGACAAGAAGCACATTAATGGGGCTATTCACCTAAAAGCGCCCACTTAGCATTGTATCTTATATTCTCATACCTATTTGCAGATGTAAAAAAAAAAATTACGTAGAAGTCTCCACTTAAATAAATAAAAACATACATTTTGTTGAAAGCAAGCACAGAAAATGCTTGCTAAACGTACAAATCCCAGATAACCATTTCTCCCCTTTATCATTCTTTACTGCTGGACATGAATATTTTAAAATGCACTTGAATCATTCATATGAATGGGCTGTTATTCACATGGCTATTTCTGAAGACACATCATTTTATATACAAAAGCCAGTTCAAAGCCAAGGTCAGTTCTCTAATTGCTGGTGAAGCTCTAATACATAGCACAGCAACACTAACTATAGAGGTCAAGTTTTCTACGAAGCAATTGCATGCACAATAAGAATTTTCTCAGGGTCATTCGGTGCATATTCAATGATGCACTTGCAGCAGAGCAGATTACTCAGGGAGAGTGAACCAGATGATGTGACCTTGGCCTGCCTGGAAAATTGATCTCCATAGATTTGCACATAAAATTTATTCCAAGCATAACATGAAAGTTGTACCTGATGCAACTGCCTTCAGCTTCTTCAGTAGCTTTGTGTGTGAATCAGGTTTGATTGTATGCTTCACAAACTGGGAACAACCACAACTCTCCAGAAGAGTGAAATAATACAGCAATCTATGGAGATCTTTGCCTTCAATGGTAGGATAAACATACTTTGTCATGTGTTCATAAAAAGATTCAGGGTTGGATTTTAAGGTGTCGTAGAGGCCAAGGTTCTGTGCCCTTTCTTCTATTTCTGTTGTGGATAATCTGAAAGTAAAAGAATAAAAATAACTTATCAATTGCAAAATCTCAAAGGAAAACGCTTGCTGAAAATCTTTCTGTAAATTGCATGTAGACTAAAGTGGAAAAAATTAATTTGTAAAACATTTGTTTATACTTAGTTATAGCATCTCTTTCTATTTGTTTGTAGAATTTTAAGAAATCAAGCATCACAAGCACAAGTAGAACAATAATGAAACAAGCCAAATGCACCACGGGCAACAAATACAAATTCTTATTGATATAAAGGACAATTACCACATTTTACCAAGTCTTCTCCATAAGCACTAGATTTGGTAACAAGCCCAAGCTGTGCTGTGCAGCCTCAAAACAGCTCCACTCAGCCACTTTGGGGAAAGAAACGGAGACTGGAATGGAATATGAAATTGAAATTACTACTTGAAGAGCCTGTTACACGGGCCATTGTGCCACTATCAGCCGGTCTCGGGGCAGTCATGCGAAGTAGAGACTGCCTGTGCCACGGCTGATACAGAGCTGGACTCTCCAGCAGTCTATACTGCACATGACTTTGTCGTTACACACGTTTTAGCAAATTATTATATAGCATGTGACTCACAGCCATAAACTAGTTAGTTTATGCCCACAGTCCCTATAGACATGGGACATATGTTCAAAAGGTAAGTGGAAGAATTAAAGAGCAAACCAATTGCACCATTGGAGGGTGGGTTAAATTTTCAAAAATTCCCACTGATTTAAATGATGATTTTAACCCCCTGAATGCTACAGAGGTCTCCCAACCTATTACTTAGCTACACTTTGAAGATCTCTATAATGTTCATGAGGATTAAATCTCCACGTAAATTAATGGACATCTTTTTTCTCTTATAGTGCAGTTGGAGTACCCCAGAATACCTCAGTTTTTCTTTTTAACAATTGGCCCCTAGTGTCAGACTTGCAGGACCTTCGCTAGTGTGCATGGGTTTTGCAAGCGCAACCTAGTGAGATTGAACTGTGAGATTTCAGTGTCTTGATGTTCAGTCTCTTCCCACAGGACCAACAAAGAGCTTCCGCGATCTAATTTAAGCCCACACTCAGCGTCTTTGCCGATACTGCACTATCCATGTGACGTTGCTCTTTATTTAGGGTTTTTAACTCCTTAGAAAAAAGAGTGATCTCAAACATGCTGCAAAACCATGCACTGGGGTGTTCTCTAACATGCAAAGTACTAAAAGCACCATTTAAATCAATGGGGATTCTTTATTTGTGCCCTATGGTAACGTTGTCTTGCAACAAACTATTTCCACTTCTCCTTCATGCCTATGGGCCCTTGTGACATTTTCTAGGTATTTATCTGGTATTTATGAGAGGTTTTATTTTAAAGCATTCCCCAGAGCAGATATGATTCAAAAAGTCCAGCAGGAAAGCCAAGCCCTCTGACTTAGTTTATCTGAGTCATCTGACCTATATGGCTCAAAGCTCCTGGTTGTATTTTAGAAGTACATACAATCATGATCACATCTGCAGTTAAAGAAGCTTTATTGTGATGAAAATGAGAATGAAGAAGAATTTATACATACATATTTGGCTAAAGTAGGATGTTGGAAGTTGTCGTCCAACCACAGCTGTAGGGACACGGGTTGCCCACATTGAGTTTACAAGGAAGAGTCTAAACAACCCATCTACTAGGCTTCTCTGTTTCATTCCTTGCTTGGTAAAGACCCAATAATACACGCAAAAACAGGCAAGATGAAATTGATGTATGTAATCAGTAGTCACAAATGCCTAGATATTTTTTACAATAATTATAACTGAGAAACATAATAAGCAGAATTCGTGGGATGCTAATTTTGGTCTTGCATATAAAAAATAAACTCAATACATTTTTAAATAAAACCAATAAGAAACCCATTTAAAACAAAGTATTGTGAAAGCTCATTTACTGAAATGAACACTGCAATCCACATGAAAAACAGTCAAGAAAATGAGTTTAGCTCTTTAGCTGGTAAGGCTGATGATTAAAAATGGCGGTGATTTAATACTACTATTTAGCATATGCATTGTAATTACAAAAATATATTTATTAACTGGAAAAGGCGTTTAATTGTGCAGTGAGCTTGAAACAAGGTATGTGAATATATTCAATGGCAATATAACTTTTATGAAAGTTCTCACTAAACCAAATAATGGGGAATTCAAGGTTAAAGTAGTATCACCTCCGAATAATAACCTCACTTACTTTCCTATGGACAGAAAATCTGAAAGGCATCAATGAATTTGGACCTTGCATGTTCGTTCCAGAAAAATCATCTTAAAGGGATAGTAAAGTCCCAAAAAAGTATGTTCTAAATCGTAGCTGCATTAAAAAAAACATTTAATGTGCTTAATCCTTTCCTCACAAACCGTTATGGTTTGAGAGAAATAAGAAAATAAAGTCCTCCGTTCCCTCCCCTTTCTGCCTGACGAGCTGTAAAGCTGTCAGAGGCAGAATCTGGTCACCTGACTGTAGGCAGCTCTTCAGGAGCGTTGTCATCTAAATATCTAAGTATAATTACTTCATCAGTATGGTCTACAATGTGTGCCTGGCTTGCAAGCACACGTTGTGGACCATTCAGATTAAGTAATTATAGTTAGATATCTAGATGACAATGCTCCTGAAGAGCCGCCGTCTCGTCCCTGAAGCAGGATCTCATGACGTTCGCTGTCCAGCGGACGCATGAGAAGGGGGAGGGAGCGGAGGTCTTTATTTTATTACATCTCTCAAACCATAACGGTTTGAGAGAAAAGATTAAGCACATTAAATGTTTTTTTTTAGTGCAGCTACGATTTAGAACATACTTTTTTGGGGGACTTTACTATCCCTTTAAATCAGTCCTGAGTGTCATGTCCATGGAGGTGGCTATGACAGCTGCTGGCAATACATACCCCTATGTTCCTTTAAAGTTTAATGTCTTGTGATCATGCTAGCAGCTGTTATGTCTGCCCCCATGGACATGACAACCAGGACTGATTGAATGTTACCTCTTGAAACAAGACACAAGGGTAAAATTCATAAGGGCCATTAGAATATTTTGGCATAGTAAGGTAAGCGAGGGATATTAGTTGAAGGTGCTATTCTTTAAACATCCACCCCGCTATCCTTTGCAAATAACATCTAATTTAAATTGGGTTAATAGAATAATTAAGTAGAGATAATGGTGGGGGAGATGTACTAAAACGATTCCAGGCTAAACTAGGAGTTAGGACAAAGGGGGAAATGTATAAACCTGGAGTAATAAAAAGAGTCTGTAAACGTTTTACTAAGAGACATAATGAGAAGTATAGACATTAAGTGACATTAAGGTTTTATAAAAAGTGTTCTTAAAATGTCCTTATTCCTTATTATGAGTGTTGGTATTTATAAAGTATTCTAGTTACATTTATTAATGTGGTGACCATAAAGAATAAGAACAGGTCAGACATGGCTTTAATTATTTGGTGAAAATTCTGTCACTAAATTGTCACAAATATCAACATTTTTGTTTATAAATTCGCGGAGCCACTTTTTACCAACTTCCTTGCACCATTTTATTTTAAAAAACTTTGTATGCTGTGTTAAGTCCTCCTAAACTGTCCTGAATACTTTTATAACTACCAGAGACAATCTTACAGTCATTTTAAAGCCTCTTTTCCATTGATTCCACTTTAAAGTGATAGTAATGTTTCACAAAAACAATTATCTTCATAGTATTTGAGCCATAGAGAGTGTTATTTCATTACTGTGAGCATTGTAGTTCAAGAGTAATTGAATGATAAAGTTTCCCCCTCCTGCCCCTTTTACCTAGTGTAAGACACCTCCCCTCATATGTGGAATCCAGTCCATAGCTCACAGCAAGGGACAATCTTCTTACTGTGAGAACAATGAAAACGCTGCCCCCTTGGCAAGTTTTTCAGCTTTTTCCCTTATCTTAAATGAAGATTGTCCCTCTCTGCAATGTACCTGGACACTCCCTGCTGCTCTAAGCTGAGTAGTGTTACATCAGTAGAAGGGGCAGGAGGGGGATACTTTATCATTCAATTACTCTTGAACTACAACTCTGACAGAATTGAAATAACACTCTCCAAGGCCCGAATACTATGCATATTAATTAGAGCTGCTTTTATTATGAAACATTACTATCCCTTTAACAAATCTCCCCATTTTCTCTAAGTCAGTCGAATATTTTTGAAAAGTGGAGTAGAAAAGTTCTGTCCAAATAAGAATTGTGTGGCAACGCATTTATAAAGAAACTAGTTTTAACCCTTTGAGTGCCAGAGGGGTACAGAATGCATTGCTTTGCAATGCATTCTGTACCCCTCTGGCACTCAAAGGGTTGCAACGCCCGTTTACACAGGCCAACACTGGCGGCGCTGCAGTCATGCGCAGTAAACATCCTTAGCGTATTATAATATAGGATGTGCTAACTGAGCCAAAAATAAAGGTGGTTTAAGTGATTAAAGAGATAGTAATGTTTCACAAAAAAAACAGCTCCAATTAATCTTCATAGTATTTGGACCATGGCGAGTGTTATTTCAGTACTGTCAGAGTTGTAGTTCAAGAGTAATTGAATGATAAAGTATCCCCCTGCCGCCCTTTTTTTGGGATCACATCTAGGGACAATCTTCAGAGAGCATAAGGAAAAACCTGTCAAGGGGGCAGGGTTTTCCTTATGCTCACAGTAAGACGATTGTCCCTTGCTGTGATCTGTCCTGTCAAGAGACCAGATTCCACATCTGAGAGGAGGGGGCTTACACTAGGTAAAAGGGGTGGGAGGGGGATATTTTATTATTCAATTATTCTTGAACTACAACTCTGACAGTATTGAAATAACAGTCTCCATGGCCCAAATTCTATGAAGATTAATCAAAGCTGCTTTTTTTGTGAAACATTAGTAGTATCCCTTTGACTCTTAACTCAAGGTATAACTTGTTCTCAATGGAAGTATATAATGATAGTGATGTATGCAATAAAATATTCTCATTTGCAAAATTCACTGCAATTTTTCACAGAATAAGCTCAAATAGACATATGTATAAACTTGACTTTACTTCTTTATATATCAAACACAACCTTGGCATCGCCACTCATCATTCTTATTTTATTTACATATTCACATAACATAAAATGCCTTCACTATTTACTCTAGCTACATATTCAATTGGCATAATGTGGCTTTACTTTGTACATATCCATTCATGAACATCTGTAAAATCATTACACACATGTTTTCTATTTTCCCCTCTCTCAGACCATAATTGTATAGAAAGGTAGCCAGCTAGCAGTGTACAGAAAAACAGGTAGTTCCACCAAGCTGCAACATTACTGTAACCATCAAGAATCTCACCTTCCATCAGCTGTAGAAACATTTCTTTGTGCAAACCTGTCCACGTATTGCTGAAATAATACAAATCTCTACAGCCAAATCCGAAATTGCTTCAGGATTTAACAATCACTAACACAATTTCCTAAGAACTGGACTGATTTTAGGGCAAACCATCTGAACCATAGGGGAATAAATGAAAATTCTTAATGATTCAACCCTTTAAGGGGAGAAATGTATTGCACAGTCGTCTGGTCCTTTTAAAGGGTTAAATGCAACATTTAATCCCTTTAATTCTAGTGAGGTCTCCAACACTCCTTTTAAATGGTTAGAGACCATTGTAACATTCACAGGTTTAAAAACACCATTACCCTTTGTGTCAGAGAGGAATCCAAAGCACTGCAACGCAATGCATAGGATAACTCTCTGGCACTCAAAGGGTTAAAGCTATGGACATTTTTAGAATCTGCATTTGTCCCATATGGTGTAGAGACGTTTACTCAAGGATTACTCTAGTTCTTCGTATTACATCAACCCAAACAGTCCAGCTTCAGAATGGTGATAGTTCATTTCCTTAGCTTGATCCTAGGCAGGAAAGCGTGGCTTGGTGTGCCCTGTACTACACTATACTTTGCTAGACTTTTACAGTTGAAATGTGCATCATTCACATATCTCTGTACACTTGACACTGCATCTCATATGCACTTTGCAATTATACAAATGTGCTATAAACTGTCAAGCAGTTTTACAAGGTTGACCTATGCCATTGTGAACACTAACGCATACAATTATTATGAAAGGAATCCAGCTACTTGTATTTACAATAAAATAATCCAACACCATTGTGAAATGTGGCTTTAGATATATGACAGAAGATATTTATCTGCAGAAAATTCCATGCCATGATTTTCTTGGCTTGTAGATTATTATTCTTTATTTATATAGCGCCAACTAATTCCGTAGCGCTGTACAATAGGGAATGGACATACAGAGGTATTAAATAGTACAAATTAAATGTGGAGAACAGAAGGATCAGAGGGCCCTGCTCGTGAGAGCTTACAGTCTAGAGAATTGAGTCTTTCTTAGTTATTATAACTAATGAGCAGTCAGTTGGGGTATTCTGAATTAGAAAATGATAATGAGAGTTGAAAAACGATTTAATGGACAGTGGGATTATCAGCAGAGATATCTGCAAGTAAATTATTGACAAAGCAAGTGCTATATTGTAGAGAGGGAATCTGTGATGTCAAGACAAGGGTGGTCAAACTTTAAAATGGAGTCTTTCTTTTTATGGTCAGTACCCTTCATTCCACAATCACTGACATACACTTCATGCACAATACACCAACTATATAGGGCAGTCTGTAGGATCAAATAGATTAAAAGCCCCTCTGGCAGAACTTTAGGGTCTCCATGGGGAGGACTCTAGCCCCAGTTTTTGCTTGTCCCTGTGTGTGGTCTTTAATGGAATAGTGTTAGCAGGTGTGTCTGAGTAGTAGGGGTGGGGGTTGAATATATTTTTGCTTGGGTGAGCAGACTTAAAGGAGATTTGTGTGTGTGTGTGTGTGTATGTATGTTTGTTTTATGACTGGTGGTTAAAAAAAGGTGTATGTGTATACAGAGCAGGTTGTTTAATCTTAAAGGGATAGTAATGTTTCATAATAAAAGCAGCTCTAATTAATCATCATAGTTTTTGGGCCATGGAGAGTGTTATTTCAATTCTGTCAGAGTTGCAGTTCAAGAGTAATTGAATGATAAAGTATCCCCCTCCTGCCCCTTTTACTGATGTAACACTGCTCAGCTCAGAGCAGCAGGGAGGTGCCCAGGTAGATGGCAGAGAGGGACAATCTTCAATTAAGATAAGGGAAAAACCTGAAAAACCTGTCAAGGGGGCAGGGTTTTCACAGTAATAAGATTGTCCCTTGCTGTTATCTGTCTGGTCAAGCAACCAGATTCCACATCTGAGGTGAGTAGTGTTATGCTAGGTAAAAGGGGTGGGAACTTTATCATTCAATTACTCTTTAATTACAACACTGACAGTATTGAAATAACAGTCAAATGGCTCAAATACTATGAAGATTAATTGGAGCTGCTGATTTTGTGAAACATTATTGTCCCTTTAATGTACTTCTGTTTGAGTGAACATGATGAATGGAGTTGTGCGTATGGGTATGTCAGATGACTGGAGGAGTTTATGTGTGTATGTATGTAAGGGGTTTGAATGAAGGTGCTTGCATGGATGAAAGGGTTGAATGGAGGTGTGTAGGTGGTAGGAGGGTTCAATTGAAGGGGTGTTGTTTGAGAAGTGTGAATTACCTGCCTGCAGGTTTTTTTACTACTATAAGCTCAATCATCTTCACTGCATATTGTTGTGTATAGAGATACTGGGAAGAACCGCTGGTTGGGACAGTGTCTAATCCTGGAGCAGTCAGTTACAGCCACACCACGATCATAACCCTTACCATGACAGGACCATCATCCATCCTTAAAAGGCAGACTCCTGAAATGTCACCCAGCATTAATGAGTTAAAGAAAACTTTGGGATATAATAACTTTTGAATGGAAAATCTACAATCAGTACTATCAGTATCATTGTTTTACTCAGTAAGAAAAGTCCTATGAAAAAATATTTATACAGAAAGTTATCTGTTCCAGGCTCACTGGATGGGGCTGCGGGCAGTGCCGGGTTAAGGGTGTTGGGTGTCTGAAATGTAAATCCAGACCTGCTAGTGATTCACTTTAGAATTGTCACACTTGTAATGGTGCTTAAAAATGTCACCAGCGTGAAAAGGGCAAATTGAAGATATCACATATAAAGTGTTGCAACATACCACAACCAACAACTAACCTAAACCACCCCAAACATAAAAGAGACAGATCCTATCTGATACTGATCCTCACTTAATAGACAGCAGACACTGATCCTAACCTAACCGATACTAACCTAACTGACCGTAACCTAACAGATACTAACCTAGATGACCCTAGCCTAACAGATAATAACCTAACCTAAACTACTCATCTGGCAACATTCTGACTGGTGACATAATGTGGGCATCATTTTGATGCCCATGACATAGCCATGTAGGCTACTTTTTTCCATAAGCATTATATATTTCTACTCATATACATTTATCCAGCAAAATAAAGTTAAATTATCTTTTAATGTCTTTTTTTTTTAACTGTAAGATGTTGCCAACAGGAATGGAAGCCTAACCACAAACCACAGAGCTTGAATTTAGGAAGAACTGAACAACTGCAAATATCTTGCAACTGATAAAATAGAAACCTCATCCATAGGATACAGGAAGTTCAAACCACAATGACCTTTGTGCTAGGGCTGGATGGAAATGTGCCAAAGTTAGCACATCACTAAATATGTGTTAAGAGTGGCTGGGGATGTGCTAAAGTTGGCACAGCACTAGGTGTGTTAAAGTTGGCACAGAGACAATTATTAGTTGAATTATCCTCATGATAAATTATATATGAAAAGCATTGAGCCAATAAATTAGTACTGAACAAAGAGAGGTACCAGGAATCAAGACTGATTAGCACACCTGGGAACTTTTTTCTTCTTGTGTCCCTGGAGAGCGCTCAAGAGGTTCACTACGGGGGATTTAAATTACATAATTTGTATCACAAAGGGGTGGTTCTTAATTGTGACTGGTTGGGGCTTAAATGAACTTGTTATAAAGTGGGTGGGGAATCTGCAAAACAGGGTGGGATTGGAGAACAAGTGGACGGAAAGTGGGAGTAACATGGTGGGAAGGAGAAGAAGTGGGTAGAGTTCATAAGAAACTCACCATCACGGAGAACCAGTCTCTGTCCCAGGAGACCTGGGCCTAGATGCACTAAAGGTTGAAGAGGGCTACGAATGTCGATGTTCTGTTGGAGCAGTGTCGTAGACTCATCCACAGTATTCACCAAAAGGTCTACGACATTACATCACCAGCACTCCGACAAAAAGATGCCCACATCGACATGAATCCAACAGGATTACAAATTTTTATTCATCACATCAACAATGGCCAATTTCAATATGGTAATGAGGCATAATGACTCATTTCATTATGGAAATGCTGAATAATGAGACACATTCGCATGCAAGGGGGGTGTTGATATGATAATGTGACACTTCGTCTCATTCAGTAAACTCCGATAGCAGCTTCTGCTGTCGGAGTTCACAGTCTCCATTTCATCTAACATGCGCTGTCATAGTTGGGATCTCCCCTTTACTTTCCTATGGAGTAACAGCAGGGAGAGCTACGACAGCTCTGAACAGCAATCTCTGTGCTTTCCTACCTACGCAGTAGGGGAATAATGAGAAGGCATATATTTGACATACTAACATTTGTAATGGCACAGTTGGTTTGTCCTGGAATTATACCAGTTCATGTTAGTACGTCAGAAGTACATTTGGTTACTAGCAGGAATATCCTATTCAAATTGTGATTGGGTTATACCTTTCTTCCCAGGTAATGTTATGAGGAATAGTTATTCCCGACTCTAAGTACAAGTGCACCATACCTCAATGTTCTATCTTATAGAATGGTCTCACACTCTTATAAGAGAACTAATGAGCACTAAAGAACTGACAAAGAGTCAGGAATAAGATAAAGCATAACAATATATTATATCATAGCTAAGAATATCAGTTACAGATATAGTAATCCAATATCTAATCAGAGTATACCTATAGTAAAGCAGAACTAACACCGCTAACAAACATTGTCTGTAATAATTTCCTATCTGGCGACTAGCTACTTAGTAGCACTAGCTGCCAGAATTATTACCTCTTCATGGAGAAATTTGAAGTGATCCTCGGCTGACAGGCAGGACGGAGCGCGGACATCTTGCCCTAGTGACGTCCGCGTGCCTGCACTGTCAGTCCCTTCCGGAGCCGAATGGCTCCTAGCAACGCCTCCTACAGCCATCTGGGACTGACAGTGCAGGCGCGTAGATGTCACTAGGGCAAGATGTCCGTGCTCCGTCCTGCCTGTCAGCTGAGGATCACTTTAAATTTCTCCATGAAGAGGTAATAATTCTGGCAACTAGCGCTACTAAGCAGCCCAACAGAACAGCCCCTACATAAAAGATGCCAACTCGATCTCCTCATTCAACATGTTTGGGCTCTTTGTGCTGTATCTGTTGGGCACAGAATTATTAATGCTCTCCAAACCTAGGACCTTTAAGTTTTTAATGCCACCCTGCCTACATATATATGTAGGACAAACCAACTGTGACATAGGGAACATACAAACATTTCTACTGATTTAAAGGGGGCTTATACCCCCACTGAATCCTAGACAAGTTTCTAATGCATTGTAAAGCAATCTGTTGGAGACTTCTCCACATTCAAAGGGTTAAATGTCCCATTTAAATCAATGGAAATGTGGGGGTTTTTTTGTTTTGTTTTTTTTTTCAAATCAAGCTTTATTGAGTTTTATATATATCAACACAAGAAGGGAGGTACAGAAAGAAGAAAAGGGGAATAAGGAGTGGGATACCAAAATCCCCACATTATAAGATATATCATAGAATAGCAGTACAATTGAAATGCAAGGCAAAATGCAATAAATGTGCACAAGAAGTACAAGATGTGATATGCTCATACCAAACAATAGGGAGCAACTGCTCAGCATCACTCAGCTGATGCCTTGGGGGGGGGGGGGGTGAAGGGAAGAGGCGAAGGAAAAGAAAGCAGGTCGGAGGAGGAACACCCACACCATTGTACCAAAGGTTCACCAACAAGTGTACCGGGGGAGGCAAGAAATGTGGGGAATTTTTATGTCTTCCCCCTTCATGGTGGAGTTAGTTTGCTCCAGAATTGCTCCAAATCTTCTTAGTGCATGAGCCTTAACACAATGCTACATTCTTCATGTAACTAAAACCAACCTTTGGAACGTAATGAATGATAAAGCCAGGCAATATTTTTTTTTATTTCAAATGATTTTCTTAAATTGAGGATGTGAATATTAAAACCATCTTTCATTTGCACTTCAGGTAAATTATCTTGTCAGAATAGTCATTCAAAAATGTAAAATAAATGATAAATATTCAAAACATCCTGCTCTCTGCGGGTATATATAAAAGATTAAGATCAACACTCCACTTCAATACAATTCTAAATCACTAGATATCTACAGACCACTACATCTAATTTAAAGAAAACGGGAGCAATTTCACAGAGGACAGAGTTCATCGTTTTGCAGTAATTACATTGTTATGAAGCGCTCTGATCTAACAGCTCAACGTATGTCTTAAAATAGTTTCTATTCAGTCTCTGAAACATGTAACTTAACAGACAGATCTTAACAATGCATCAGATTGACATAGCAGCGCCTCTAGAAAATGAACATACAGCTTTAAAAAAAAAAAAAAAAAAAATTCTATTGTCTTCTCCAAAGACCATTATATCTTTTGTCGAGCACATGAACTAGTTTAGTGAAAACGACTACAAAACATTATTGAGTCTTATGCAGAGAGAAAAAGAAGAGAAATTCTGAAGCATACAAACTGCACCTTAATAGGGCAATAAAAATCCTCACTGCTTTAATCTGTACGCCTCTGGCACGCAAAACGTTAAGAGAACATAAACTTTTTCTTTCATGAAAAATAGATGTATGTTGATAATGGCCAATATCAGAAAGCAAAACACTGACCAAACTCCCTCCCTTTTATGACATCCTACATGTTCCACAGATGCTGTCTGATGGTTCACTTTTAAAAGGTTGCACGCAAAAGAGTGTGCGATCTTTTATTCATTTACCATGTTGGTGTTATAAAAATGGTGACCTGAGAATCTTGCACTGCATGAAAGCGCGAGATTCTCATGCCGTGCCATAAGACATCACAATCTACCTCATCTGCAGCTGCTACTCTAATCAGATAATTTAATTCATCCAGCCTCCTCAGAGATTTATTTGTCATCCAGCACTGCTCCGGCCTCTCTCTCTCCCTCTTAATACACAAATATGCACTTTTAAGTAGCTTGGTTAAGATGGAGATCCAAAGTTATGAACAAGTCTCATCCAGCGCTGCTCCAGCCTCTCTCTCCCTCTTAATAAACAAATATGCACTTTTAAGTAGCTTGGTTAAGATGAAGATCCACGTTTATGAACAGGTCTCATCCAGCGCTGCTCCGGTCTCTTTCTCCCACAGCTGCAGATGAGGTAGATTGCAATGTTTTATAGCATGACCTGTGAATTCCACGCTTTCATGCAGTGTGAGATTCTCAGGTCACCATTTTTATCATGGTGACATGGTAAATGATTGAAAAGGTGCAACCTTTTAAAAGGATACCCTCTCTGATTGCCTCCCAATTCCATATAGTTTTACTGGAAATGTACATCTGGCATTTATAACTGTCTGGGAATGCATGCATGCCAACTGGAGAAGACTGGGTTTACATTTTTAAAAACTGAGTTTGAGCTGCAATACATTTTAGTGAAAAGTTTCAGCATTGGAAGTAACAGTTACTATATGGCCTGGTGTAACGGTTTTGTAAGACACTCAGACCAGTAGGTTAGAATAAAACACAGTTTTATTAAAAGACACGAAAGACTGCCCACTACAGGCAATACAGTATGACAGGAAAATGACAATCATGTACAGATGCCCTCTCAGGCCAATTATACAGGGAAAATTAATAGATGCTGTCACAGGACAGGCATAATCAGGCATTACAGGTACAACATGGGTTAAAGTTCATGAAAAGCAATCAGTCTCTGTTGTGGTGTGTTTGACAACGCCCAGTAGATGGTAAAGGAGCGAAACTGTGGTGCAAGATGTAAGAGCACCAGTCAACAAGGCAGAACTGAGACTACTACTTGTGCGGAGCAGGGAACGGAGGCCACAATACTCTGCAAGAGCTAGCACATGTTGAGCCGTGAACACCTGACCGGTGCGGTAAACGGAGACAATGTACACTGCAAGAGCTGAGGGATAAGAGCTAGTAGCACCCAACCGGTGCAGTAACGGAGACACTGACACTGAAAGAGCTGAGGTGTTTAGAGCCAGTAGCACCCAACCGGTGCGGTAACGGAGACACTGACACTGCAAGAGCTGAGGTGTTTAGAGCCAATGGTACCCAACCGGTGCTGTAACGGAAAAGGCTGTACACTGCAAGAGCTGATGGAATCGCCCAATAGCACATAACGGTGTGGTAACTAAACCACTGCGAATAGCAAGGGTTAACGGAAACGCAGTGTTAACGGAGGCCACAATGCTCTGCAAGTGTTAACAGAAGGCTCTGTGTAACGGAGGCTACAATGCTCTGCAAGTGTAAACGGAAGGCTCAGGGTTAACGGAGGCAACAGTGCTCTGTAAGTGTTAACGGAAGGCTCAGTGTAACGGAGGCAACAGTGCTCTGCCAGTGTTACCGGAAGGCTCAGTGTAACAGAGGCAACAGTGCTCTGCAAGTGTTAACAGAGATCAGTGTAACAGAGGCAACAGTGCTCTGCAAGAGTTAATGGCAACAACTCAGTCTGCCCTATATCAGCACAGCGGAAGTCAGAATGTCGCCCAAGTGACACAGGATCAGGATCACGGCTGGAACACAGCAGGGTCGTCAGGATAGCCGGGTCAGGTCACGGAGCAGGAACATCAGCCAGGCCGGGTCAAATCACGGAGCAGGAACGTCAGACAAGCCAGGTCAGATCACGGAGCAGGAACGTCAGACAAGCTGGGTCAGATCACGGAGCAGGAACCAATGAGAGTAGTCAGACGGGCCAAGTCGGTACACAGGAACGCAGGAACACAGCAACACAGTAGCACTGGTACAGGAACAAAACGAAAGGGCACCTAACAGGTGCCAGAGGCCCGAAATAAGGAGGCCACACTGGGCGGGTCAAACAAAGCTCAGCCAATGGGAGCGCACCACAACAAAGAGTGACAGAGCAGATCATGGGAACCGTGATACCTGGGTGATCATGCCATAAAGACTATAGTATTCTTCCACAATGTCAACATAACAACGAGAAGATCAGCACTCTTAAGTCTTATTAAAAGTGAGAGTGATTTATTAAAAAGTGTGCCTCAAACATCGGCCTTAAGGTAGATCCAATGTCTGGAGCCGAAAACCTGTATGCATTTTAATAAATACCTCTAATTACTAAGAAGACCTGAGACTGCTGATTTTCTCCTTATTACACTGTAGAATGGAGAAGATTTATTTATATCAAATGCAGGTCACCTCCTAACTAGAGCCTGATAGATAGATAGATAGATAGATAGATAGATAGATAGATAGATAGATAGATAAAATACATTTTTTTGTTAAAAAATGCTACTTTAAATGGGACCTTTAACCTTGTCAAAGCAAGAAGTCTCCAACGTACTGGTGCAATTGATTTGCCCCAGAATCACTTTTCTTTCACTGTTTGAGGCCCCATGAGAGGGGACTACGTACATCATAACTGCCACTTCTGGTAAAAGACACCTTGCACGATAATTATATGGCAGAATGCAAATAATGGTGTCACTTATAAATGGAATCACTGTTAATTTTCAAATACAGTATATGGGGCAAATGTAAAGTCATCAATAACCTTTTAAGGACAAAAAGGTATACAAACAATGTAATTTTACCCTGGATCAACATTCTGCCAATCCTGTATTTGCCAGTATGACTGCCCTAGGAAGAGAGAGTTCAATACTTGTACTTACATGGAAACTCTTTCCTTTATATAATGTGAAACCCACTTCTATGTAGCCCTGCTGTTAAAAACATTGCCAAAGTTCTCTGAAGTCATTTGTAAATTGAAATTCTATAGAGGAGACTGCCCAGAAAGCCTTTCCTCTTACCTAAAGTAACATAGTAAATTAGGTTGAATAAAGACACAAGTCCATCAGGTTTAACCTTCTCCTCATCCCCCAGTAACTGAGAGTCTTTATCAGACCTTCCTGATCTGCCTACTGATACAGTATAACTCTGTATGTTCCCTTTTGAAAGAAATGTGTCTAATCTTCTCTTAAATGTATCCATTGTATCTACCATAACCACCTCCTTGGGCAATGAAGTCTTTATTTATTAATTCTGGTGCCTTTCTATGATCTATCTACCTCTATACTGAAATATTGTGGACTTGTCTTTCCAAAAAGTTATAAAGAGGCAAAAGTACAGTTTCTTTCATTACGTCTATATTGTTTTTTTTATATGTTTTGCTGCTGGCCTTTACAAGATCTGCCTGACACTGTGCACTACTAAAAAAAAAAAATCTAATGTCTACAATTATTTCCAAACATTTGTCCAAGATTCCTCTAGAAAAGTATAATTTAGTTGCATTCTAATTGTTAATGAACAAATTACAGTTCAAAAGTTACCATTTACCTACACAATTCCAAATTTTCCCAAATGTTATTACAAAGAATATTGTTGTCCGTTTGTATTACTTTGTATGCCTGGCAACACAAACACAGTACTTTTAATACCTATAAAGTCAATAATAAGCTGATTAAAGATAAGAAGGCCCAATACAGAAGTGACAGTTGCATCACAACATATCCAGGGTGAAATGTTCTATTTATAATAACTTCCTGAACTCTATCATTCAACAACTCATCTGTTCAAGTACAAGTAGCTTCTTCCAGGCAACATTTTATGAATTAAACTCCTGTGTGGAATAGTTTCAAAAATTTTTGCAAAAATCAGTGTAGACCCTAGCCACTGAAACAAGATAAAGTATCATTGAATTTAATTTTTTAAATAAAGCATATATTTGTTTCACTCACAAAAAAAAACACAAGAAAGGTATAAATGTCCCTTAATTTACCTACATACTTGTGTACCAAACAGCAGTTTGATTTATCTTAACCTCTTAACGACCGGCCGCCCAGCGCGTTGCGGTCATTAAAGGACCACGGAGCATTTTTTATTTTTTTTTTATTCGAATTCCGGATTTCCCGAATGGCGTGCAGCCATGGGGGGAGCCCGGAATTCCATGACGGACATAGTACGTCATGGGTCGTTAACTCATATCTACCCATGATGTACTATGACCGTCAAGGGTCGTTAATGGGTTAAATTATAACTGATGCCTGAGTAAGATCTACTGAAACAATGGGGTTGAACAGACACAAATGGCTCATAAGGGAAATGGTATCAGATTAAATCAGACTGAAACAAAAAGTAGGCAAATAAAACAGAGCAAATGCAAACAAAAACAGTAAATACAAAAAAGTGGCTGCTGGTAGAATGACACATACCTAGGTAAGTCTTTCTGATAAACAAATTAAAAACCACATATTCTTAGGGCATAGTTCAACTTGAAAATGCCTCTCAAACAACTAACATAGAAACATAGATCTGGGCAGATAAGAAGCAACTGGCCCATCCAGCCTGCTCATTTTCCTATCCAGTAGTAATCCACAATCTGACATATGTCTCAGAATACATTTAAGATTAGAAAACTGACCCCTTCATCCAAAAACCCGCTGAAGCATAACCTCACAGCCACGCAGATTCTATACAACCTTAGTGTTAGGACTAGGGATCTATGGGGGCCATGCGTGTGCGCAGCCCAATGAGACTGAACTGTGAGACTTCAGAGTCTTGTAGTACAGTCTCTCTCAAGGGACCAACACGAGTGCACAGGAAGTCTCTCTTCAGACCCTCGTTCTGCTTCCTCACTGATCCACCATAGCTCACAATGCAGCCCTGTCAGTTCTGGTAACAGGAGAATACTGGGGACCTTTCTAGCATTCAAGACATTAAAAGCCCCATTTAAATCAATGGGAATTTTATAACTCATTATTTCTCTCCTACTGTGGAGTTGGGTTGCCCAACAATTGCTCCAATATGCAATGCTTGATAAGGCCTAATTCAGAAAGCTAAAGTGGGGCAGTTCTGGGGCAAACTAAATGCAACATAGGGGAGAAATAGAAATTCCCACTGATTGAAATGGGGTGTTTAACCCCGTGAATGCTAGAGAGGTCTACAATGTATTGCTTCACAATGCACAAGGCAAATCTCTAGCATTAAAGGGGGTTAAAAGCCCATTTATATCAATTGCAATTATGTGAATTTGTGTTAGCCCCTTATAGTGCAGTTGGTTTGCCCCAGAATTACTCAATTTTTCTTTCGGACATAGTGCAGTACTAACCTCTGTTCCTATAACCACCTTGCCTCCAGCTACCATACCTGGGAACCTGCATGGCCCTAGTCCCAGGAGAAACACTGTACAGCTGAGGATGGCAGTGTCCACATGATGCATTTTTGCATCATTGTGTGGTTGGTGCTTAACTCTTGCAATACACTGCATACCCCTCTGGCAGACAAAAGGTTAAATGGGTGGGTGGTTGAAAGGAGTTTGTTATGTAATGGTTTGGAAAACAGGAGGAATGGGGCAAGGGTGGAGTGAATGAACTGGGAAGTGGGTGGGGTTATATCTGAAGAGACTTGGGAAGTGGGTGGGGTTATAGATATACAGACTGGGGAGTGGGTGGAGTTATAGCTGAACTCACAAAGACAGAGACTCACCCACTGTCACCAGACACCTGGTAATTCAATCTGAAAAAAAGGAGAGCTCACAGGTAGGCTAACTAAAAAAGCACCTCCAAATGTCTAAGGTACACATCCATGGAAAAAAGCAGAACAATCCTGTGACAAACCAAAAATATACCTTAGGGGACATAGCATACAAAGGGTTAAAGGGATAGTAATACTTAAAATGTAAAAAAAAAAAAAATTATATATATATATATATATATATATATATATATATATATATATATATATATATATATATATATTGTAGGGTTTATCCCCCTGAGTAAAACAAGGGTACTCTCACTGCTGAAAGGTGTTTCATTCAAACATTATTACAGCTCAAAGTAGAATTTGTTTAGGTGCAATATCACAGTGGCCTGGAATTGTACAGTGGCGCTGTTGCTACACCATCCTATGGAGATTTATGGTCCCAGCACCAGAGCTGTCCATAGGATGGTGTAGCAACAGCGCCACTGTACAATTTCTGGCCACTGTGATATTGCACCTAAACAATTAATCTTTGAGCTGTAATTACTTTTTAATAAAACACCTTTCAGCAGTGGGAGTACCCTTGTTTTACTCAGGGGGATAAACCCTATAACACATATATTTTTTTTTTGGAAATGTTTATTTGTTCATTATGCTTCATTTGGTTTGCCCCAGAATTGCTTCAATTTTCTATGTACATGCATCCCCTGGGAGTCTTCTCCCCCAGTACAGTGACACTGTGATTTAGGAGCTGCAGCCCATATTACTAGTATAGAGTCTGTGACCGACAGGAAGGTCAGGACAGGTCTCAGAAGACACAGCCCCTCCTCACTGCACCAGTCTCACAGCTGCGCATTTATCTCTTTCAGCTCTCGCTGCCTCCCTGGCGTAGCCCTAAGCCAGCATCCTAATTCCCTCAAATCATTCTTTAGGGACCTCCATCTTCCATTAACTTTGTCATTGGTACCAAGAACTGCACAGTACAAAGGAGAATTGCTTCCCTTGCTGTAGAAGAAAAAAAACAGCATTTGCAGTGGCATGCACTTTAATCTTCATCAAGGCATGCACACGTTATATATTGTTCCATATTACAAAACACAGCATGTGCAATGTCATATACCTTAAAGAGACAGTAATATAGAGATAAGAAATGTAAGAACCTATAGCTCATGCCAGACTACAACTACCATCATTCCCCGTCAGCCTCATGTTGGTCATCACCATATTAATGATTAACATACATTTTTATAATGTATTCACCAGAATTAGAAAGTTTTTAAAATTTATAATTGATTTGATAACTCCCATCCTCCATCCTTTTCCCTAATGCCAGATACTTCTGCAGTGAATGGTCTGAACTGGTTGCCCTACCAGTAGAAACTTGGTAGGCATGGCAACCCAGACATTGTTCACACACACACACAAGCATTTGTCTCTGTGTGAGATAGTGTAATGTGTCCTTAGCACTGACTACAACTCAGTCAGTGCTCTGAACACCATTAAAACAGCTCTCACTGAGGCAAATGTCTCGTTTTATGTCCAAAAACCTGCCATTAGGATGACCGGGTCAGCCCCTTCACTGAAGGCGGCACTGGCATCACTGAAAGAGTTGGGAGAGGGGTCATTAAATTTCTACATCTTGTAACCACTGAGATTTAAACAGTGTGATGAACCCTTAAAGGATTATAATGAATTGCAAAGCACAAAGTATAGTGCTCTGGTCTTTAAAGGGTTTACATCGGTCAAAAATGTTTGTCAAGTATTAGAAGCATCACTATCTCTTTAAGTTCAAAGTTGCTATTAGAAAATGAGTGCAATTAACCTGTTTGATGCCAGAGGGTACACATTTTTTTTTTTTTTTTTTTAATTTGTTTTGCGTATTCTAGTACTTGTTTCACAATGAGCAGCAGTACAGGATACACTGTAGCTTCACATGCAAGTGGAGCAGTTTGGTTGCATTTAAAGGATATACAAAATCTCCTAATAATAACTGTAGCGGGCCATAGGCCATTACTGTAGCGGGCCATAGGCCATTACTGGAAGGCCTTTTCAAGCCTATGGAACTGGTTGTTAAAAGAATCAGATTCAGAGACCGGGCCAGCATCTCAAGGCCGGAATACAAGGGGACTGGCGCCTGTCTTTTCAAAAGTAGGAGTGCATCCGATTGTTGGAATGTATGCGTACACTGTATTTACTGTATGGTACAGGTAGGCTCCCGGTTCATTGGTCGCCCCTATCCAGTACACTAGTCGCTCCTGCTCCCTTTGGCTGGGGAGCCGGCGCAACATAATTGGGTTACGTGTCGGAACCGGGTAATTTAATATTCCATAGCAGACAATGGCCCGGTCTGGATTGGTCTCTGTATCTTGTTGCTCCAATTTCTATTGGCTGAGAGTCAGAGAGGCAAGACTGAATTATGGAAAGTTCCCCGCACTGTGTACGATCCCTTTGTCCTTTTGTTTATGTTCCCATTGTGCCCTGCCATCATTGTCCCCCATTGCACTTGGGCTATTATGTATTGTATGTGGGTTTTTGTATAAAAGATCCCTGTCCCCTCCAAAGTGTGTTAGTTGTTCTGAACTACAAGGAGTCCTTTGTCGTTATTGTGAATGGTTTAAAGGGTCCTCTTTAACCGCCATCCATGGATACTGTGTTCCAGATTCACTGGCCCAGCTATTCATCTATATCAGCCTCCGGGAGTTAGAACCCCAGAACGATGGCCCAGGAGAACCCTGCGTCTTGGGCTTCCATTACAATAACCCTCTATTTACCTTACTAATGTCAGAAAATCTTAATGGCTTTCGCATTTTTGCCTTTATTCAAGAAATAACATCTTCGGTAAATCCTGGTTATCGTGCTCATGCTGCCAGATGCGACACTCAGTGTTTCATTAAAGTGATATTAATAGATTAAAATAAACTGTATCAATCCTATCTGAGTTGCACTTCAAGAATTATAACACTATAGAGGATGCACCCCATCCCTTTTACCTATGTTACACCACCTCCCCTCAGATGAATGAATCAGTCACTTGACTGGACAGCTCTCAGCGAGGGACAATCATCATGTAGTGAGCCGAAGGAAAACTCTATCACCCCCTTAACGAAGGAGGACAGGATTTTTCTTAAGCTCGTTGAATATTGTCCCTCGCTGCACTTATCCAGACTGACATGAGAGGCAGGGTGACCTAAGTATAGTGGCAGGGGGCATCCTTCATAACATTATAACTCTTGAACTACAACTCGGATAGGACTGATATAACCCTGTACATGCTGCAAAAGATATACAGATGAATATGAACTCAGTTTATGTCATTCTATTACTATCCCTTTAACCTGAAGGCACAGTTAATGAACCTACTTTACCGTTTAAAGACCAGAGGGATGCACAATACATTATGAACACTTGTGTTGCGCACACCCCTCTGGTTCTTAAAAAGTTTAACCCTCTGAGTGCCAGAGAGGTATCCAACACATTGCAACTCTGGCACTCAAAGGGGCAATTTACCATGTGCAGTGTGCAGAGTTTGTGTCCTGTGATCCTACTAGCAATTGGCATGTCTCTATGGAAATGTATCAAGAACTGATGACCTGTTATAGCAAGGAGCAATGGTAAAACATTCCTAGGGGCCATTGAGACTTTCTAAACATAGAATAAAAAGTGGGAGTTATTATTAGATGTTAAGTTATTCAATGCTATACAACAATTAGCGCTAATAAACCAGGTGCCATAAGGGTGTGCAATGCATACAATGTGTTGAACACCCCTCTGGCACCCAAGAGATTAATACACTGGCATAGTGTAAAACACGGAACACTAAGGGTGAGATGTTCAGAAAGTGGTGCTAACTGAAATTGTCTGTAATCAGAATAAAAAAGTTCTTACACTGAGATCCGTCAATTCTCAGACATGTTTCCGTCATTTTTTGCATCCAATTCCGCCATCTCCGTCAAAGGGAAAAAGCTGTCTTAAACGTGGGCGTGGTTTAATTTTCCGTCTTAATGTAAGGTATTTTCAGAAAAACATATTCGTTTGAACATCATTTTTTTGTCTGATTAACGTCATTTTTTCCTGACATAATAAAAAAAGGTCTAAACTTGGAGAAGAAAAATTTAAGTACTGAGAAGCAACTTTTCATTTCAAAGACGAAAAAATGTCTTTGTTTCTTTGAAAATTTTAATTTCAAAGACGGAAAAATGTATTTGTTTCTTTGAAAATTTTCATTTCAAAGACAAAATCAAAGACATTTTTTAAGATCAGAATTTTTAACGGCAATGTTCAATGAGATCTTCTTACAATCATTTTTAATTCTTTAGATACATTTTCAAACTTGATGGATTTATTTCTGAAAATATGGTCCTTCTTTTACCACAAACTCAGGATCCGAAAATGTATTCATTATGATGACTTTTTGAACATCTCGCCCTTAGGTTCATACATGAGAAAGAACAAACATCAGTTTCAAAGCAGAGCAACAAAAGCCAACATCAAGCATGCCTTCTTGATAGATCTGCTGTGTTTGTTTTAGGTCCATTAGCGTTAGGGAGAAAACTAATAAGCTTAAGACAGGTCGTAAGTTAAGGAAGCATATAGCTTTGGGCGACAGAAAAAAAATAAAATAAATAAAAAAACAAAATAAAAGGCAAACAATAAGGAGTCAGAAGAAATGAGAAAATTGAAAAGAAAAGGACTTATGTCTGGCTTATAAGGATTCCTCTAATAAAACAGGGAGACAGGAATAATGTGTAGAACAGGGTAGGACAACCAGAACCCCTCCAGATCTTGTGGACTGCCAACTGTAGTCCATAGCAGCTGGGAAGTTGCCCTTCTCTGGAATAGAAGGATTCTTCACGAGTGATTAAATAACATAGAAAGAAATAAAGAACCTTATGTAGAAAACAAAGTAGCAAATATTGGGGAATAAATATTTCCCAAATTCCCATAGATTTAAACCTCTAGAATGCTAGACAGGAATTGCTTCAAAATGCAATGTTGATGATCTCTCTACCATTCAAGTGAGTTAATAGACCCATTAAAATCAGTGGAAATTCAGGGAATATTTATTTGTCCCCTATGGTGCAATTTGATTGTTGGATGTTGGATTGATTTAGCCTGGTGTCTTAGCTTTGATCTGTCCACTTTGGGTGACCCTACCAGGGGTATATGCTATGGATGGCACATTTCTCAGCTTCAATGATAAACACACACCTTTAACCCTTTGAGTGGAAGAGAGGTACACAACGCATTGCTCTGCCATGCTCTGCATACCACTCTGGCACTCAAGGGATCAAATGGGGTTTTTAATTGCTTGAATGAAATACTGCATTGGAGACCTCTCTGAGAGTTTAAATTGGAACTACCACGTGCAGTCGCCCTGCAATAATTAGGTGGGTGGTGACTAGCTTCATAAGAGTCCTCTTACCGCTCACAACGACACGATGCAAGAGAAATACTTAATCCTCCGAGACCAGAAACGTGGTATCAGCGCAGACATCTTGCCTGCGCTGTCAGTCGCAGTCTCCCTTCAGAAGCACTGAACTGTCCTGAATGGCACCAGAATGGACTGACAGCGCATAATGCATTAAACTGGCCATCAGTCTCGGAAAATGTAAGGATTTCTCTAGCATCGTGTTGTTGTGCGGTAAGAGGACTCTTATGAAGCTAGTCACCACCTGCCTGATTACTGCAGGGCGACTTTACTTCTGATGGTAGTTCCGCTTTAAAGGTCCAATTTACAACTGTACTGGAGTGCAAATTAGAAACCCTATTGATTTAAATGGGACATTTAACCCCTTAAATGCTAGAGAGGTCTGTTGGAGACCTCTCTAGCATTCATAAGGTTAAAAGGCCCATTTAAGCATTAGGAGAATTTTCAGTGTGATCCAGAATTGCTCATCTACAGCTACTTGAATATGGAACTAGGTGTATTAACACTTTGAATACCAGAGGAGTATCACAATGCTTTGGATACCCCAATGGCACTGAAAGGATTAAGAAAAGGAAAAAAAAAAGGGTAATTATTTTCTAGCACCAATAAGACTGTCACCATTTGTACAGACAATATATTTTGTAGATTAGAAAATAGCTGCTGTTACGTACCACTGATTTCTCTTTATTTAGGACTGTTAAGCTATAGAGAAACTCATTCTCTATATGACTTGGAACAGATGACTAACCCTGCACCTAATAACACAGTGATTTTCCCTTGATGGGACCCTATTCATGTAGTATAACACATATACAGACCTATCATTAAATCACTGCAGGCTGTCGCTGGAAATGGTGACTGTAGCACGAGTGTGTTGTACACATTTATTACTTCTGGTAACATTAGCCCCCAGCTGCTTCCCAGTTAACCCTTTGAGTGGCAGAGGGGCACACAACATATTGCTTTGCAATGCGTTCCGTACCCCTCTGGCACTCAAAGGGTTAATTCTAAGTGTGACAGTCAATCTCTTTCTGTAAAGTAAAATTGCCTGTGCTTTTTATTATTATTTTCATCTTCAACTAGTTTTTTTATACTTTTATGTCCATCTAAATCTGTGTACAGACAGCTTTCTGTAAGGTACTGTGATAGGATGTTTTATATATATATATATATATATATATATATATATCTATATATCTAGTTGAATGTGGGCACTCCACAACAACTTGGCCGGTGCACCTTTAAAATGATAATATACAGTGATTTGCAGATGGGGATACCATCAAGCGCGCAACTAGGCCTTAGTAAAAAGTAGAATTTATTGAATAATAACACATTCAATAAATTCTGCTTTTTACTAAGACCAAGTTGTGCACTTGATGCTTGATGCAGAGATAGGTCTTACACTTATGACAATGCTTGCTTTCACAGTCCTTGACAGAAAGGTCTCTGGAAAAGTAGATTTAGAGAGACCAATGTCAGTGACATAAAACAATATGATATATATATATATATATATATATATATATATATATATATATATATATATATATATATATATATATATAAATATATCACAGGTTTATCTTCCTTAGTAAAATAGGGTAATCAAACTGCTGAGTCTTTTATTCAGCAGTTATCACAGCTCAAACTTGAATTTTTTAAGAACAGTATCTCATCTGCCTGAAATGTAACAGTGGTGCTGTTGCTATACCACTCTAGAGGTTTATGGTCTACTGATCAGAGCTGTCCATAGGATGGTGTAGCAACAGCGCCACTGAAAAATTTCAAGCCACTGAGATAAACCTTGCAATATTTACTTTTTTACATATTTTTACAAATGTTACTCTCCCCCCAAAAAGAAATAAATATTACATACTTGCAGAACATGTAAAGTCAAAAATGTGGTTAACTGTCCCTTTATTCTACTATACAACACTGAGGAATATGACTTGAGATTATGTTCTATTTGTTGCATGCACCAAATGACTGAGAAATAACGTAACTGTGAAGAAAGTCAGTTAGATATGTAATGTTTTCTTCCAGTTGCCTTTACCTCAAACTGATATTGTGTCTTTGCTTATAAGAAAATTGTAACAGAGAGAATAAAAAAAAGAATAATGGCAGCAAAGGCCAGTGTCCAATAGTGGGGGTGCTTCAAGGGACAGTAATGTCCCAGAAAAAATCTTTATTGTTTTGTAATGCTTAAAAAATTCAACTATATGCAACAAATCTCAGACCGCTGTGGTTGAGAGATATTCTCCGCTAAAGTTCCTCTTCTCCTGATGTCTGCTGTAAAGCTGACAGCAGGAGATCTGTGTCGGCCGACACGAGGAGGCTCTGCAGCAGAGCCGCAATTGCGTTATTTAAAAAGAATTACTTCACTGTAATGAGCTACAATGTGTGCTTGCAAACCAGGCACACTTTGTAGACCATTCCAATGCAGTATTTCTTTTTAAATAATGCAGTATCGGCTCTGCTGCAGAGCCGCCAGCTGGTCCAAGGACAGGATTCCCCCGCAGTCAGCACAGCGCTGACGTCAGGCAAAGGGGAGGGAGGGAGGGGGAACTTTAGTGCAGAATATCTCTCAACCCATAGCAGTTTCAGAGATAGGATTTGTATATAGTTTAATTTTAAGTAATACAAAACAATAAAGATTTTTTCTGGGACATCATTGTCCCTTTCAGCAGTACAGGGCATGCCTTCAATGCAGTTATGGGTGTGGCCGCAACAATCTCATTGCTCCTGTACCAGACATCCACTCCATTTTTATGGTGGCTGGATTATTCACCAATATTTTTTTTTTATTGTGCACTGCTGTAATGCACAGTTTATCTATCAAATTGGTCAGTTTATTTACCAGAAGACAATTAATTCTTTAAAGGGATAGTAAAGTCTAGTAATAATAAAAGCTAATATTGTAGCTATTACAATAATAAACTAAACAATGTTAGTCCTATCTCTCAAACCTTTATGGTTTGAGAGATATAGGAAGATAAAATTCCCCCCTCCCTCCCCCTTCTGTGAAGTGACCTCTAAAGCCGGTTGCAGGATATCCTGGTCCCAGGACCAGACAGAGGCTCTTCAGCAGAGCTGAAACAGCGTGATCGTGACACAAATACTTCATTGGAACGGTCTACAATGTGTGCCTGGTTTGCTGCTGAAGCGCCTCGCCTGGTCGCGCACCCAGAATTTCGGGCTGACAGCTTTACTGGTTATGTCACAGAAAGGGGAGGGAGGGGGGAACTTTATCTTCATTTATCTCTCAAACCAAAAAAATTGAGACACAGGACTAATATTGTTTAGTTATTATTATTATTATTATTATTAGGACTAATATTATTTTAATAGCTACAATATTAGTGTTTATTATTACTAGACTTTACTATCCTTTTAAGAACCCACTGCTACAGTGGTCGTTGACTAAGAAATCTTCTTGAGCATTTAACCCTTTTAGTGGCAGAAGGGTACGCCCCTGGCACTCAAACGGTTAAGAGAATAGAAGCTTTTTGTGTTTATATGCACACTATATTTCTTGTTTCTGACAACAGTAGATGTGGCTGGGAGAGATTCCATGTGAGCAGTGGGGATTGCAGCTATGGAAGAACCTAACGGCATTTGGGGCTTCTCTGACTTTGTGAGCCTGGGATGTAAATCTGGTTTCATGAAAGGTTAAACACTTTCCTTTTAAGTGTTAAGTACAAAATGTTTAATAATAGGCCTTGGTAAATGTCAGAACAGCTGTAGCAGGTTGCTTGACTGAAATGCTAATAGACCATAACAAGCTATGAACAAAATACTTGCCCACTGTCTGAGAATAAATATTCCAAATGTGTCATGTAAACTTCCCATAGCGGAACTTGGTATCGCTGAGCCAGAGACAGAGAGATGTTATACACATTTGCTTCAAGTGTTCTAGATGGAGAAAAAAGATTAACATAATTAATTCACTGATACTAAAAGTTTCAAAGAAAAGTAGCAGAGGAATTCATGGAATCCATCACACACACAGTTCAGAATACATTACACGACTAGTGAATGATGATGGGACTGTTTAATGTATTTGTTAACAGATTTGCGTACTTAAAGGGATAGTAATACTTCGTTTTAACTTTATTTTATTTTGTAGGCATTAAATAAACATGAAGAATGATATAAGTCTTATCTCTCAAACCTTTATGGTTTAAGAGATATTCACAAGCAAAGTTCCCCTCCCCGCCCCTTTTACCTAGTGTAAGCCATCTCTTCTCAGATGTGAGTCTGGTTGTATGACCAGACAGATAACAGAAGGGGACAATTTTCTTTGTATGAAAACAATGAAAGCCCTTCCCCCCTTGACAAGTTTTTCAGCTTTTTCCCTTATATTAATTGAAGATTGTCCCTCTCTGCAGTCTACCTGGGCACCTCCCTTCTGATCTGGTTGAACAGGGAAGGGATACTTTGTTTGTGAATATCTCTTAAACCATAAATGTTTGAGAGATAAGACTTATATAATTCTTCATGTTTTTTTAATGCCTACAAAGTAAAATAAAGTTAAAACGAAGTATTACTATCCCTTTAAGCCATTGATTAGACTTTAGAGATGAACTAACACCTTCTAACAATTCAGTCAATTTTGAAAGAACTTTTAAAATGTCCTCTATTTATGTTAACCAGTTTGTATTTTCAACAACTGTGTATGATATATTCAGCTTTATGCAATTTAGAAAGCACTGACTGACATATCAGGCAGTCACTAAGATTCCACAGTGTTTTCCCTCTCAACTGCCACTTCCTGCCAGCTACTAAATTATATGCACAAACTGACCAATTAACAATCATTCAAATTCTGTCAAGATGGATGCCCCCACTGAGGTGAGTTTGTTACAGTTCAGTTTAATATATTTTTACTGTAAATTATTTTTGCAGAGGATGATTGGTTCTAAAATATTGAAAATATAATATATAGTATTTACACATGAAAACGGAAGTTAGAGTAGGAAAAGTGTGCAATCACGCTTGATGATATATAGACAGAGGTATAGAGCACTAGCTAGAAGGCAGTATGAGGCTGGCCCTGCGTCTAGTGGACGGTCACTTGTCCATATTTTCACACCAAGTGGAACTTTCAATATTCCAGGCTTTTTCATAATTATCAGTTTTGTCAGTTAAAGAAGATTAGCTAGTAGTGGCTGGCAATGAGTGGCAAGAGAGATGGATAGACAAAGATACAAATAAAGCTAAATATTTCAAACTATTGTTTTTAAATGAAACAAAAATGACAGACCAGATTTCTTATTGTACTGCTGCTAGAGATGGGATGGTGGGAGTGGCAGTGTGTCTCCATGCTCAGGCAGAGTCAAGCACCAGCAGAAGCTCTACCCCGGAGCAGCGTTCAGAATCACCCATATGTTATGCTGGCAATGTTTGTACTTAAAACCATAGCTTATTATCTCTTTATCAATATTTGCAAATGAGTTAATACTGACTGGCATTACTGTCATGTCGACCAGTACAAGATAATTTGTATTACTGGCTAAATATCTCAAACTATTGTTTTAACTCCTTAAGGACCAGAGCAATTTCTTTGTTCATCTGTATTTTTCCTCTAATTCATTTAAAGGGAAAGTCATGTTTCACAAAAACAGCAGCGCCAATTAATCTTCATAGTATTTGGGCCATGGAGAGTGTTATTTCAATACTGTCATAGTTGTAGTTCAAGAATAATTGAATGATAAAGTTTCCCCCTCCCACCCCTTTTACCTAGTGTAACACTGCTCACCTTAGATGTGGAATCTGGTCCTGGGACTAGACAGGTCACAGCAAGTGACAATCTTCTTACTGTGAGCATAAAGAAAACCCTGCACCCCTTGACAAGTTTTTCAGGTTTTTCTTTATGCTCAATAAAGATTGTCCCTCTCTGTGATACATCCAGACAGTCTTGATGCTCTGAGGTGAGCAGTGTTACATCAGTAAAAGGGTGGGAGGGGGATATTTTATCATTCAATTACTCTTGAACTACAACTCTGACAGTATTGAAATAATACTCTCCATGGCCCAAATACTATGAAGATTAATTGGAGCTGCTTTTATTGTGAAACATTACTAACCCTTTAATGTACTCACAGAAACGATAAAACATGTTTTAAGCATAAGTAGGGCTTTATATTGATACCACATTTATATGTATGACCCACCATTTCATTTGATAAAAAAATAAAGAAAATTTTAAAAAATTAAACCCCGTCCCTCCAAAAAAAATTAACTTTTATAGGTTTTCATAATTTGTGCTCAATTTGTTCATCTTCAACAGGTACTGGATAAAAGGAATGAATTTTCAATCAACACTCCCAAATGGCCCTTTTTTTACTGTCCCATGAAGTAAAAATTCCTTTGCCTCTATGCTTTTTATTCAGTGATGCAAATAAATGGCAGTAGGTCATCAAGTGACCAAAACTACTCTACCTCTAGTTCTGCCCCCAGCATCTACATTTTAAATAAAAGTGCCCCCCCCCCATTGTGTCAATTTACCCTGCTGGCTGTTCTGTTCTATGATTCTTTCTTCCCGACGATCACAGTGAGGAAGAGAGAGGCAGAGAACACTGTCAAAAGGGAATGCATAGTACACACTGCCTTTGTCATTGGCTCAACCAGCACATGTGATCAGTGTAGCAGTGATCACATGTACCGGCTCACCGGGGAAAGGCTGAAACGGACTGCTCGTAACCTGAAGAAGTCAGTTGCAACCTCCCTGGCATGATCACAGTGCACTCTGTGGTGCACTGCAATCATGAAGTCTTTGACGTGCCAGGACACCCTGCAATGCAATGATACCCCTCTGGCACTCAAAAGGTTAAAAGGACAAAAATGTGTGACAACCCTCAACTGTCAATCATTATGGAGGGGTTAAATAAAAACGGCCAACACAATCTATATGTGATTTTGAAAAATCTTTCAAAAATCACCTAAATTGTTATAAGGTGTCAGATCCACATGAATCATTTCCCAGCTTGAGAACAGGTACGGCCATCAAAATGAATGAGTCACCAATTAACCTGCCTGTCCTTAACCCCTTTAGGAAAAGAAGAATGTGCAACACATTGGTTTTCAGTGCTTTGCTCACGGAACTGAATGTCCAACACATTGATTCACAACACAATGGGCATACGTCTGGCACTCAAAGGGTTAAAGCTACACCGCTCTGCATGGCCAGCTTGCAATTAGACCTGTATGTGTATATATAAAGTCAAAAAGAGGTGTCACAAGTGAATTTCTGAGAAGAAAGAATATGTTTATTTACATAGTACCACAAGATCCCGCAGCACTTTACATTTAATGGTTTAGACAATACAGGGTGACAAGTGCTTGGGAAAATGAAACACTGGAAACAGGTTCTCTGACAGAAAGCTTACAGTCTAACGTGTTAAAGCATCTATTTTCTTGTTCATTGGAACAACAATCACCTGGTAGTTTATCAATCACATATTTCCATTATCTGTGCTATTACAGTGGACAAATGTATTTTGTGACTAAATGCATTTGAGACCTCTCTAGATTTCAAAGAGTTAATGGGTCCATTTAAAGCAACGTGAACTTTTATTCGCTCCGTACTGTGCCGCTGGTTTGCCGCAGAATTGCTCTATTCTTGCCATAAACAAAAGCCTCAATATGCTGTGTTTCCTTCAGCAACAGAAAAGCTTTAAAGCTGTCACTTATGCCTGGCAGTAAAAAATGGATAGCTTTCAAACTTAGCAACCTAAATACGCTGCAGTGTTCCAACACGGGCGCCAGCAGCCATGAAAAAACTGATCAGTAAAAATGGCTTCTATTTTGCCCAAAGAAAAATTGTGTGGGAGAAGAAACATTTGCTTCAAATAACAAAGGAGTCATTTCCAAGAAAACAAAAAACCACAACAACCCATAAACTACTGGACACATTAGGAACTAATGGTCTGAAAACACGGATATTTAATCCAAGTCACTTTTCTGTGTTGTTTTGTTAACTTAGAAAAACAAAATGAATAGCTGAAAACTTTGAGGATGATTGACAATACAACGAACACATTTGACATTTTTAAATTAAGCCCCAGAGAGGAGTAAAGTAAATGTTATCTTAGATTACTGGTTAATAATTTCCCTTCTAACATTTAGATTTTGTAAACAGCTTTTCAGTATAGTTAAGCAATCACTGCTCTGTTTTCTGTTGGAAATAGATTTCCATTTTCATTGGTGACATTGATTGTTTTCTTCCTTTCAGACCTTATAGAAGTGGGATTTGTTTCAAAGTGTTAACTTTGTCGTTTCAAAAGGTCAAATTTTTTTTTTTGTGTTTGTTTTTTATGGCCAATAAAGTGTTGCCCGAAGTTAGTCACAAATACTAATAATTGGAGCGACTCCAGGACTGTGCCCTAACAAATAAAAAACAAATCCTAGAACCCCCACTGATTTAATAGGCATAGCTGGGAACTCTCTGGATTTGGCCTGGAGATTCCGGCATTGACTCTGCATTATCATCTCTCCGGATGTGGGGAGTTTCTAATGAAACTCTGCCCACTTCTGATCCATCCCTGTCTGTTCCTCCCTCTCCCCACCCTCTTCTCCTTCCCCAGCCTATTCATTAATCTTTTACATAATTGTATAAGCTCCACCCCCACTCATGGCTAAGCCCACACTCCCTTTTTTATGTAAATCACATCATTTTTCTCCCCCTCAGCGGTACCACAGGACTCCCCTCTCCAGGGAGTCCACAACAAAAAGTATCCAGGTATGTTAACAGGAGAAGAACAGAGTACTAGTAAAGTGATACCTTTGCTGACTAGCATTAGAGAGTAAGCTTTCAAGATCAGTAAGGTATCTCTATCTGGCATGTTATGGAATGGATGATGAATATCTCATTCACATACATGGAAAGTAGAAAATATTCAAAAGTCAGTACAGCAGATAATTATCATGCATTCATGATTGTGGGGAAATAGAAGCGTTTCATTACTTTAGATTCCACAGTAGGTGACAATCTTACCACCAGCCTCACTCTAAATGATCTCTCATAGCCCAGTAGGCCATCTTTTATACTCTGCAATAAAATCCACCTCCCATTATGAAACGTGACATCTGAGACAAGCACACTCTATCTCCCCCTTTTGAAATGTTAAATGTTTCAATGCGTTTTTTGTACATTTTCATGCATAAATGGAGAAGAATATGTAGTTTATGGAAAGACGTGCATTGTGTGGAATAATGTAATACATTTCTTGCTGTGGTTCAGGCCACAGTTCAGAGCAGTGATTCTTAACCAGGGTGCCGTGGCACTTTGGTGCACCACGGACATTAGCTTAGGGTGCCTCATGTTTTCTATGAAGACATTGACAAAAATTGTAATATTTACTTTTAATTTTAGATTTATGGAATTTGTTAAGCACAATATGCTTATTTCTGTTATTATGATTGTGATATCTAATAATAACTGTATATTTATGCATTGTACCCTTCATAATGCCCTTGATAAATTACATTAAATATGTTAGGGGTGCTCCAAAATCTCCAGATTGCATATAAAGGTTGCCTCGAGTAAAAAAAAAGATTGAGAACTTCTGGTTCAAAGTGTCAGTGGCCTGAACACAATGCTGAACCACAGCTCTTGAAGACCATTCATGCCAGAAAAAAGGCATTGTGTGGAACCTTCACTACAGCTTACACACTTTATGGTGACCTCCAGACAGCCACTGGGACAGAAGTGTGGACCTAAACCATTCAATGCCAAAAGCAAGACATTGGCAAAGCTTAGAACCACTGTCATTGCACAGAACCCATTGCACTGAGACCCAATTCTGTCTAGAACTTCAAAATGGCCACACAATAGTCTGGAGGTTCACATAATAAATACTGAATACAGTGTTATGTTACATATATATTTTTTGTCACAAACACATGTTTCTCATGTTCTCCCTTCATACATATACATAATGTCAAGCATCTCATGTGTCAACTTCCTGGAGTTACAGTTCCAGTGTTGAACAGTCTAGCTTTCTCTGTCCGTATCCAGGGCTGGATATCCCATTAGACAAAGTAGGTGACTGACTAGAATGCCAAATTCTGAAGGATGACTCCTCTGTGATTCTGATAGGAAGATGGTATTTTGACAGTGTATGGACATTTTAGAGTGTCCCATACCTCTGCGTATTGTTTTTTTTTTTTTTTTTTTTTTCAACAAGATCCAAAAGGAAACAGTCATACTTATATTCTTGTGTAGGCTATAGGAGAGATGTTCTGGGCGTGATTGCAGTAAAGTCTTATTGATGGCAGTGTCCAGTATGAAAGAAAGTTATCCATACATTTCCCAAGGTACAGGTGCATGGTTCTGAGAATACTGTACACATGCAGAAAGTGAGCAGTGTTGGCAGATTCATACATCAGTCTCATTGAGAGCTATACATCCTTATAGGAAGGAACAATTGGTCCTTTTCCATCACGTTAAAGAGATGCAATTCTGGAGCAATCCAAGTGAACCATGGAGGAGGGAGGGGATGAAAATACCCACTGATTAAAATTTGGCTTTTAACCTCTTGAATTCTATAATGATATTTCAATGTGTTGGGGACCTTTCTAGCATTCAAAGGGTTAAAAATAGAATTTCCATTTCACTTATAAGGTTTAGTTGGTTTTGTTCAAAATTGATCAATAAGGCTCAAAGTCTTTAGGTTTCTGTGCACAAAGGGCCCTATGTACCATTTAAATCAATGCACATTTGAGGAAGTTTTAACCTATAATAGAGGACCCTTACACCATGCTCAGACACGGACAACAACATTTTACTTTTGTGCCTAACAACTGCTTTACTTCTGCAAATTTACCTTAATAACAGTATTGGTATAACACAGTAACAGGCAAGATCTGACATTTCCTACAACATTAACACAATGCAATAATCTAAATAAATGCCAGGGATCTGTTAAATTTATGACATTTTTGCACTCAAAATGTATTCAATTAGAATGTGAACTTTATCATCATGTGATCGGGAGTACAGTATTTTCATAGAAAAGCATCATCTGTGCGGATGAAGGTTGGTAATTATATTAATTGGCTAAGCAAGTGCTGAGATTAACCCTTTGAGTGCCAGAAGGATACACAATGCATTGCTCGTCAATGCATTGTGTACCCCTCTGGCACTCAAAGGGTTTTAAGGCTATGTAACTGGCATCTTCATACACCCACATTATCGCCAATGGCCAGGAAATTGCCTGGGACAGCTGAAGAGCCACAGACTGAACATTATCATCTGGAAGAAACACCCTTCCTTGGAGGGTATCGGATCTCAGGCTGAGAAAATGAAGTGTCAGGGGCAGAAGCAGAGACGATTTCTTTAAATCAAGTACCCTACCCCGCTGCTGCTCCAGAATGGAGACATATTCCTGAATCTGAATGAGTAAGATTACTTCCGAAGAAGCCTCGAGAATAAAGTTTTCTACAAACTGGAAATGACTGACCTGGAATTGCTGATGATCTAGATGGGGCATGATGTACATATTAGAGTCCTTCAGGTGTAGGGAGGCTAGAAACTCATCTCTGCGCATAGCTATGATAACAGAGCCAGCTATAGGGTCAGCACAAAACGGTTGAGACACTAAGTCCAGAATGGGATCGCACACCACATTTTTATGGTAAGATTCACAATATGGTGAGGCATTCCTGAGAAGGAACATGGATCAACACCTGCATATCTATCAGGGAGGAAACAGAGTCTAGGAAAAGATGACCTCAATCCAGAGCTTAAGGAACTTTGGACAGGAAAAAAATGGTGAGGAAGAAGGGACATAAAGTCTATATGATACCCTTCTCAAATTATGAGCAAAACCAATTGATCCGTCACTGAAATGTCCCACATGCAGAGATGTACCACGCCCCCACAAGTCATATAGAGGTGGATTTGCCACCCTTAGGCTTCTAGGCAGTTTCCTTGCCTGCCGAAGCCTGCTTGTGTTTTTTGGGGGAGGATGCACCTGTGCTGCCTGGGAAATTAATGGCTGAAGTGGCAGAGGTAGCAAAAACCATGGGTCTTCTGTTAAAAAAATGCACGCTTATGCATGACTTAAGGCAGCAAAGTAGTTTTGACCCCAGTGACATGGTTGATAACATTCTATAGTTATCAAAGTTTGGCTGAGCTGCTCTAATTTTGCTATTGATTCTGCTGTCTGAGCTAATGTAGAGCTCTGCTATCCATTATTGCTGTCTTCCCTGTTCTGGGTCAGGCTGAGTCAGCTGACCTCTATGTGATTACTCACCTGACTTATCAGCCAACCCTCCCAGGGTATTTAAAGCAGCTTGGCTCACTTCCTGATTACCCTTGTGTCTGCTTCTGGCTGCAAGAGTGTTCTACTGAGTTCCTGATTACCTGTGCATGACCTGGCTTCCTCTGACGTCCCTTCTGGCTCCTGACTTGTTCCTGACATTGCTGATCTCTATATTCCTGACCACGGCTTGGCTGAGTACCTGTCTTGGTTCCTGACCCCGGCTTGGCTTTTGGTTTATGCTTCTGGATCACAATTTTTCTTGATTTGCTTTTATTATTTTAATAAAGGTGTTTTGCATTTTACATTTTTGTGTCTGTCTGGTTCCTGGTCCCTAACAACAGTTCAAGGTCAAAACAATTAATTGCCAACAAAGGGAAGAGAAACCAGAGATTTCTTGGAGGATTGGTCATCTGACCAAATCTTAAACCACAAAGAGAGAAGTGTCGCTACTGAAAAGGCAGATGCATTGTCAGAAAATCTAGTGGCATAAAGGGCTTCTTCAGCAAAAATAAACATTAGGTTTAAGGACCTTTGAAAGCAAAGCCACCATGTCATCCTTAACAGGACGTACATGGCATCTAAGAGTTGACGACCCTAGAAATCCCTGGTTACCCAGACAATAGCAAAGATAAGGCATAAGGCAGCACCAGAGGCTGTAAAAATTTGCTTTTAGAAAGGAGACCACCCACATAAGCCCCTCTGCCAAGGTTCTACAGTCATCCTCATAATAATCCCCCAGGGAAAGAGACAAGTCTAAGTCATTACCTTCAGTCTCCCCTTCCTCAGCAGAGGAATCTCCAGTTATATGTTTGTTGCTCCGATATACAGGGCTCAAGGTGTCCCGCTGATCAAGAGCTGAAGACCCCTTGTATACATGAGGGTATAGAGGTGAATGAAGAAATAAGAGCCTTAATCCAATCTGGTTCCTGGTCAGCAGATGAGGTAAAGGGGCCACTGTGCAAAGGGACATAATGCACCAGATTATTCTCTAGAGAGTTCAGTCTGGCATGAGTAACAATGAGTCAAAGGAGTTCAGGGGACCCAAGAATCCTAAGCCTTCAACTTGCTCATGTGTCCCATAGATTCTGACATTTGTATATTTCAAAGGTAGTAGAAGGACAGGGCAATAGTATCTAAAAGTATGTAAAGAAAGAGGATTATCCTAACACCACCTTTCCCAAGCCAGAAAATGCTGGATAACAGGGGTTTTCTGGATAAAGTAGTAACTCCTTTAAAATGGCATAGTGGCTCATCAGCTGAGTGATACTCAGTAATGGGGGAGGGGACTAGATACTGCATCTCATAAAGAAAACAATGAGCCCACCTGCAGCATCATACATGAAACTGGAGGTGGTATATCCCATATAACAGTGGTTTTCAACTCCTGTCCTCAGGACCCACTAACAGGCCATGACTTAGGGATTTCTCTGCTAGAGCACAGGTGTGGTGATCAGAGGCTCATTCACACTGATTAACTCAACCGTGCTCTAACTAGGAAATCATCAAGTCCTGGCCTGTTAGTGGGTCCTGAGGACAGGAGTTGAGAACCGCTGCAATATAAGCTCTGATTATGAATTCCAACACTTGGTCTTAAGGTGGTCACATCAAAATTAATAAAATTAAGTAATAAACCTAAAAAGGCCTATGGTATTGAGAAAAAGTGAGTGATTCAATTGAAAAAATCCACTGCCTTAAGTGTACAGTGAACAAGTGAGCAAAATGTGCCCAAATAAGTAGGAATGTACCACAATGGTTATAGCCATGCAAAGCTACAGAAAAGTACTAAACCCACTTCCATCCTTATCATAGCCGCCAAAGTATAGGTAGAAAGTCGAGAATGCAAGCCAGGCAACAATCCACATGAACAAGTAGATGACAGAAAACAGGGAGACACTTACAGGACCAAAGCACTCAATGGGTTAACTTACATGTAATCTTCAGCCTTCAGGCTTGCATTGGAATGAACGAAAGAAGCTATAGTGAGGTAACGGCAAGTTAACCGCCACAGGTTTGTGGTCCTGGAAAATGATCCTATGTACTGGACAATCAATTAATGAGGAAGCCAATTACAGGTGCTCAGCTAATTGTGGATTATATAGCACCATATGTTAAAAAAAGAGGATTTTAGTCTTACCTGTTAAATCCTTTTCTCTTAGTCCATATAGGTTACTGGTAACTTTTGGTAGGTGATCCGCCCCTTTAAGTAGGCAGGAACAATTCAAGAAGTGAAAGCAGGGGGTGGAGCCTACATTACATCCTTGGCTGCAGCTAGTCAATCAGCTCCAGTAAGATTTGAGACACTAACTATTGACAAGATAGTAGAAGGGAAAGAAGACTCCTGTGAGCAAGATCCCGAAGGACCCCCACAGTCTGCCACAGGAGAGCCAAGCATGGTCCCTTGACAGGGTGGGAGACCAGTAACCTGTATGGACTAAGACAAAAGGATTTAACAGGCAAGACTAAAATCCTCTTACCCAAAACAGGTTACTGGTAACTTTGGGATGTCCAACCATTGAGTTTCACAGAGGCAGGAAGTAAGGAAAGGACTAGGCGCAAGGCCCCCAAAGTCACCAGAGCAGATATGAACCATCAGATCAGAGATAGCCCAACAAAACAAATGAACGGACACTGAACAGTGGTAACAACACCCCAGGAACTGTTACACAGCACACTGAACTAGAGCCAACAGTGCTCAGAAGTGAAGGAAGCATCAACGAACGGAAGAAGATCCTAGACAGACAAGACCGCCTCCATGATCTTCCTCCCAAAACTGGTGTCAGCCGATGCCAGCACATTAACACGGTAGTGCTTCGAAAAGGTGTGCACAAACAACCAAGTGGTAGCCTTGCACAACTGATCAGCGGCTATTGTGGCTCTGCTGAAGAGCCTCCTCATGTCGGCCAACATGGATCTCCTTCTGTCAGCTATACAGCTGACATCAGGAGAACAGGAACTTTAGCAAAGGATATCTCTCAAACTATAGCGGTTTGAGAGACAGGATTTGTGGCTTATAGCTTATTTTTTTGACTTCTACAAAACTATAAGCATTTTTATGAGACATTACTGTCCCTTTAACAGTCTGAGTGCCAGAGAAATGTGAACTGCAGTGCTTACACACTGGTACTCAAAAGGATAATTGAATTCTTAATGAGGATAGTGATGGAAGATCCCCAATAAATATTCATAATCAAGTTACAGAAATACCCAAAGCTTGCTAAGTGGGGCACATCCATAGGGTAAATATTTTTACTTGTAAATAGACTTTGGCACTTCCACTAATTAACCCGCTTAATGTTAGACATCCTATATAATAATTCACTAAATGTATGTGTGTCAGAAGCTGTCATGTGCAGTACAGACTGCCCGCTCTACAGCTGATAATGGATTGAGGAGCTCTGAATTCCGTGCACAGAGAGGGGACTACAGTCTGAATTCGGAGCACCCCGCTCCTTTATCAGCCGCGGAGAGGGCAGTCTCTACTGTGCAAGACTGCAGTGCGGCCGTTGCTGGGTGGCACTGTGGCCCTTTGCTGAGTAATGCATTTGAGATGGTACCAGTATGCACAGGGTTAATGATGTCATATGCAGAGGAAACCCTTACTAAACCAGTGTCTCATTTTCTTACAACTAAAGGACAAAACATCACTGTGACATAAAGATAATTATGTAAAACATTCGTGATGGGGCTATATTACTAATTTATGTTACATTAGAGTGGACCCATTCAATAGCTATCGGACTCTGAAGTTACTATTTAAAATATGTTCAAAAGGTTTTCATTCACATGCACAGCTGAAATGTTGAAACCTGGTTTATCTCAGGTTAGCGTTGAATACATTGTTCTTTCATGAACATGAAGCTTGCTCAGACGATCAAAACACTACACAGAAAAGGGTTCATTGATATAACATGCTTCACTTGATTGATCATAAAAAGCAGATGAACATTAATGGATGATCTTTAATAAAAGCTATCTCGATCAAACAAAGTGTGATCAAACCATAGATTAGACGAGAAAAAAACAGGTTTAATCAGAACAGATCTTTTATAAAAAGTTATTGCGTGAAGCATGCACAATCAAACAAACATTTCAATAATAACAAGTAGAATGTATAGAACAAGAGATTACACATAATAAAATGTTGATCTTGCTCAGTCAAACAAAAATTACATGAATTATGGCTGATGGTGTACATGACGCATATTTAACAGAGCAAGACAATGTAAAAAAGGTTGATGATCCCACTGAAAAAGGCTGATCATGCTTGTGACGTTCACTTGACCAAACAAACCATTAAACTACAAAAACACCAAGTCAAAGCAAAACAAATCTACACCTTGGAAATTCAAAGTAAAAATCATATTTAGCCCACTTTCTAGTTCTCACTCATGCAAACAAAAACAGGGAAATGTCAGTACTGATTCAGGCAGGAGAACTTTAAGGGAGAGTTGTGGTTCAAGAGTAATTGAATGATAAAGTATCCCCCTCCTGCCCCTTTTACCTAGTGTAAGCCACGTCCCCTCAGATGTGAAATCTAGTCCTGGGACCAGATAGCTCACAACAATGGTCAGTCCTCTTCCTGTGAGCATAAGGAAAATCCTGCCCCACTTGACAGGTTTGTCCTTATGCTCACTGAAGATTGTCCCTCTCTGCAATCCATCTGGACAGTCTTGCTGCTCTGAGGTGAGCAGTGTTACATCAGTAAAAGGGGGGAGGGGGATACTTTATCATTCAATTACTCTTGAACTACAACTCTGACAGTATTGAAATAACACTCTCCATGGCCCAAATACTATGAAGATTAATTGGAGCTGCTACAAATGTGAAACGTTACTATCCCTTTAAGTCAAAACCCTCTGTAATTTGCACTCATCGCTTATGCATTAAATAACGAGGGGGTTCTAACAGTTTAAGTTCTTATGTCTGACCTATAGCCGATATTTTTCTACTTTTGACCACAATAATATTGGTTTTATAAGTGGAACTGTAATGTTGTAAAAAAAATAGGTAATTCTGAAGTTTGTCCAAAATGACCCATATTTATGACATTTTTAATTTCAACCATAGTGTCTAAGATATTTAAATACGTGTCAGTTTATTCAGCTGAACTAGTACTTCCTGGTAGGGAGTGACAGAGCTGTATGGAATGTCTGAGTCCTCTGGGCACACCTACAGGACTTGTACTAATTGACAAATAAACATAAATATCATATAAACTGTTGTTTTTAAATTAAAAATGGCTAGCATAAATATAGTTTTCTTTTGAAAGTGCTTTTAAAATTACCTAGTTGTCACAAAGTAAAGTTTCCACTTTAACATATTTTTTTCCATTTTAATTACACTTAATTTAACACATATGGCATATATTAGATTTTAAACTAAGTATGCCTTTTTTGCAGATGATTATAAAGAACTGCAACATGGTAGACATTCCTGGGGGAATAAGCTAAGTGACAAATTATTTAGGAAAATTAGAAAAATGGATGAGAGTGGCAGCTGCAGTTTAATGTTGATAAATGTAAAATAACTCACTTGGGATGTAAAAAATCTAAATCAGAATATAGTATTATGGGTAATATGCTGTCAGAGACAACAGAGAAAAGGGATTTGGGAGTAATTATTTCAGAAGACTTAAAGGTAGGCAGACAATGTAATAAAATAGAAGGGAATGCAACCAAGGTGCTGGCTTGTATAGTTAGGGGCATTGGTAGCAGTGAAGGGAAGTGGTTATGCCACTCTACAGATCTTTGGTCAGACCTCACCTAGAAGGATACAGATACTCTGGAAAGAATTCAGAAAGGGCTACTGAAATGGTAAAAAGAACACAACAGAAACAGTGCACAGCACCTCTAAGAGCGGCCACCAGATATCACCTCCACTCCCCTCCAAGATGTCTACTCACAAGATAAAGGGGCTAACCCAGCCTCTAGGATAAGATGCACTTCAATATCTTTATACTGGAACTGCAGTCTGCATCCGCTATCCCAAGAAAAAAAGATAACTACCTGCACTACTCAAAAAGTCTCCATTTATTGGGTAGTATGAAAATATTCATGGAGATACTGTTTAAATACTTGTTTTTATTTGGATTGTCAAATATTTTCATATTACCCAATAAGTGGAGGCTTTTTAGCCCAGGTAGTGATCTTTCTTCTTGGGACAGAGGATGTTTTACAAGTTTTACCAAGCTCCTGCTGCGGCTAAAGCATGCAGTTCCAGTATAAAAATATTGAAGTGCATCTTATCCTAGAGGCTGGGTTATCCTTTTAATCTGGTGAGTAGACATCATGGAGGGTAGTGGAGGTGGTATCTGGTGAAAAGATTCAGACAATTTGTTTTTGTCTATACAGCTTTGGTTGTTACAAGTCATGGGACCCAGTGACAAGGAAAACAGAAGCAGGCACCAAAAGGGCTAGCCAGTCCATTTGAAAATACAGAGGATTCTGTGGACTCTTAATTGGGACTTCTTGTGATTTTGTCACAGCTTGTATATATATATATATATATATATATATATATATATATAAAATTTATTTTAAGATTAAGGTAGAGCACGGAGGTAGTAGGGGGTTGGCTGTTGTGGTTGATTTCTCTATCATTCCTCCAGTTACTCTCTATTTGTATGTTCTTTTGTCTACTAAAACGGTGAATAGTTAACTATCAGGATTTATCTTGGAGTAGAGACAAGAGAGAAGATGACAGAAACATTAAAATACATGAAGGGATTCAACAAAGTACTCAATGGGTTGTACATATCAAAGGAGAAGAAATGTTAGGACAAGATGTCATAGTCTAAAACTAGAGGGACCAAGACTTAGATGTAATATAAGAAAGTTTTTACTTCACTGAGAGAGTGGTAGATAAGTGGAATATCTTACCAGCAGAAATGGTAGAGGTTAATACAGTGAGAGAACGTAAGCATGTATGCATGTGATAGGTATAAGGCCATCCTGAACAAGACCAAAGACCAAATACATTTTGAGGTTTTTAGAGTAGGAAAAATGTGCAGACTATGTGGACCGAATGGTTCCTTGTTCACACGGCCAGCACCATCTCTGTGCAGTCACCCACAAATAGAGTGCATTGACCCTAACAGCTCTGTTCATGCTGTGCTAGCCCACTTGCAGCGGCAGACCTGAACACAGATGGTGACCTAAACTGTTCAAATGACTGAAATACTTTAATACTTTTTGCAATGTTGCAGTTATAGGCTGGCCCATATGAGTGCTAGCCAAACAGGAATAGCTGATGTCTATGTGAGCTGGCATGCTAATTTAAACTGCACACCTCCCAACAGATATAGCACATGGGAAACTGCAACATGGTGTAGTCCCAAAAGAATAGCAACCTTTACTTTGGCTTTACAAGTACATACCTCCCAACATTTCAAATTGCCAAAGAGGGACACTTGTGTTTTAGGGGGTGTTGTCAGGGGCGTGGCTGGTAGGTGGGGCATTACCGAGAATTTTTAGGCTATTTCATGACCTATTGACACCTCCTTGTGTGACCTAATAAATGACTTATAACAATACCAAAGTATTTTATTTACACATACTAATTTATAAACACATATACTGATGTTTAAACAAACAATAATGTTTTAAAGTTTTATTGCTGTAGAGCAGTATGATACACTTATATATATACCTCACCAGTCTGATCTCCTAAAAAGAGGGACATCAGGGTGGGAAAGAGGGACAGAGGGATTTGGGTCTAAAAGAGGGACTGTCCCTCCTAAAGAGGGACACTTGGGAGGCATGCAAGTAAGCATCCTGGATTTGTTTTCAGAGCATTTTCTGACAGGAAAATGAAAGTAAGTTTAGAGATACAATGCGAAAAACAAAGCATGCAGAGCATTCAGTGCCGTGGAGAGACTGTAAGAGTATATTACATCCTGTCTTTAAAGATTATCGATCAGGGAACTCCCCAGAAACTGAGATTCAAGTAGCTCACTGTCAGGGACATAAAAGTGTAAAAAAAAAAAAAAAAAAAAAAAAAAAAAAAGTGAAAATGGGAGGGAAAAAACATGGATAAATGATGGGAGATATAGATCAACAGCAATTTTAAAGGCATCTGATGATAAAACTACTGTGGAAGCTGAACACGGATGACTGAGTCTAGTATACAAAACCGTTGTGTACCGCTCTGGCACTGATAGGGTTAAACGCATCTGATGACAAGATAGGCCTAGTGTACATTAGTTTTGCATCTCCAAGGTTACCGGCCCTTCATAAAATGACTGGAAATAAAATGTCCTTTCTCTCTTTTTCTCTCTGTTCAACAGAAGTTTTGTGTGAAAATATGATTATGCTCTCATGCTGCTACCAAGATGACAGAGATGGTAAAAAAAGGCTCTGCCCCCTGCAGCCTAGTGTGCTACCCTATCATCAGACACTGGAGATGATCTTTACAGCAAACTTCAGTAAAGTTCTAAAAGCTTAAAAAAAAATAAAAAAAAGACATCAGCATTTTCCTTTTCAGATTTACTCGTCATGTTGTGAGATTGAGTGCTTCCATTAAATGTCACTGTAGAGAAGAAAGCTGAACTAGTAGTCTGTTTTAAAGGACACTGACAAGTGTTCTTGTCAGTCAAAAAAATCACACTAAGGCATCTATTTACATGCAAAACTGACAAGTGTACACAAGACAGCTCGTCAGTCACGCTTCCTATCTCCGTCAACCAGTTATTGCTACACTGTGATGTTTTACACAGTGAGGAAGTGCTTGTCATATATTCTCTAGAACAGTGATTAACATACTGTGCAAAGAAATAAGCATGACGTGCCATACTATGTCAATAGAAAATATAGGATTGTTTCTAAAAATTATCTGTTTTACAGATAACTGGCTAGTACCACACTTTGACATATTTTTGTACTCTGTAACACAAACTGAACTTGTCTTAGCATAACAGTCCACTTTAACATAGGGTATGCAAAATGCTCCAGTTTAAAGCTAGATGGCTACTGGACCACCAGGACCTGTGTAATAGCCGGTGCCAGCAACATGAAATGGGCCCAGGGGCCAGCTGCCTTTACACCTCCAGTGTTCCAATTTTCTGTAGTGCAGTCATTTGCTCAGTTCCATGTGTACCGACACAGTAACTTCCAGTTAATAGACCAGGGGAACATGTTATACACTGCACTACAATAAACAGAATCAAAACACAAGGGTGGTAGGGAGGGAGAGGCCTCTAGCATTAGAGGTTAATGGCAGACATATCCAACTGGTCACTTTATGGGCACTGGGGAAAAATTGGTATTTCCTAATGCAAATGTACGCTTGATCGCCCCCTCAGGTCACTTGGGGGGTATCAGGGGTATGAATGGATCAGGGGCCCCATTTGCATACATATTATAGTTACCAATGTACATATGGATTTGGGGGTATGCCCCTTGCCCCAGTGTCCCACCTTTCGTTTTATTAATCTGACCTTGGCATGCCCACAGTGATCTTCTGGAAGATGGAAAACACAAAGTGCTGGTATATCACCTAAACCTTAATAGAGCTGAAAAAGGAAATAGGTCAAATAGTATTGAATTATTTACACATCTAAAATGTACATCCCTTCAGCGGAATTGGCTCGCTGAATTGGCGCTTGATAGCAGGAGCTATAAAACACAATTACATTTACTAGGACAGAATGAGAACCACAAATGGCTCAGGAGTGACCCACACAAGGGGTTCCAGTCACTTATACTGTGTGTTTGTGGAATTTGAAACCTCAAAAGCCTGTTAGTGGGTCAAGAAATCCTTAAGAAGTCTCATTTAAAGAAGTGCAAACCTCATTAGCTTTAATGAAGTGAGTATATTCTAGAGTTTCAATTGCATTTTTACTTTGTATGTTTTTCCCATAAGGAATGGAGAAAGAGCTGCAGCGCATACCAATGCAGTGCTCAAAGCTTCTTAGAAGGAAGAGTCTAATTAAAAGCATATAAAAACACTATAAAAATGATTCATGGTACTCTCAAAGATCAGCAGCATGCCATAATTGGCTCTTTCACACTTTGTTGTTCCCATGGAGCGGGATGACAAAGCACATTATTGCAACATACAAACCCCATCATTTATCTGATAAAAAAAATCAGCCATGTTTCACATTTTAGAAAAGGGCAAAGTGTACAAGATTAATGCGATGAGATTGTCTGCTAACCTGTTGGATTCTCATCGCACAAAAGGATGGTTTGTTTCAGCATTTAGTTGAGTGCGAATTCAAAGCTTGTGTCATGAATATGTCTCTATATTATAGCAGGGTGGACAACCTGTGACTCCAACTCATGTTGTGCTACAACTCTCATCAACCTCAGGTGGCTGTTGGCTGTTTAGGGATGATAGCAGTTGTACTTCCTGACAGCTATGTGCAACAGGTTTCTACTTCTGTTAAAGACCAAGCAAACATTAAAGGGATAGTAATACCTAAAATGTAAAAAAAAATATGTTGTAGGGTTTATCCCCCTGAGTAAAACAAGAGTACTCCCACCGCTGAAAGATGATTCATTCAAAAGTTATTAATTTTCAAAGTTGAGTTTTTTAGGTGCAATATCACAGTGGCCTGAAATTGTACAGTGGCGCTGTTGCTACACCATCCTATGGACAGCTCTGGTCTCAGGACCATAAATCTCCATAGGATGGTGTAGCAACAGCGCCACTGTAAAATTTCAGGACACTGTGATATTGCACCTAAAAAATTCAACTTTGAAAATTAATAACTTTTGAATGAAACACCTTTCGGCAGTGGGAGTACTCTTGTTTTACTCAGGGGGATAAACCCTACAACATATTTTTTTTTACATTTTAGGTATTACTATCCCTTTAAGCCACTATGGCTGGTGTACTAAGATAAGAGGAGCAAATGTGGAACAAACCAACTGTACCATAGGGGATAAAATGGGATTTTTATACTGACAAAAAAATCCTTTCATCATAGTCCACAAAGGGATACAGGGACCATGGGGGTGTAGAGGAGTCTCCTTTAAAGGGATAGTAATGTTTCATAGTAAAAGCAGCTCTAATTAATCATCATAGTATTTGGCCTTTGGAGAGTGTTATTTCAATTCTGTCAGAGTTGTAGTTCAAGAGTAATTCAATGATAAAGTATCCCCCTCCCGCCCCTTTTACTGATGTAACACTGTTCAGCCAGATCAGAAGGGAGGTGCACAGGTAGATTGCAGAGAGGGACAATCTTCAATTAAGATAAGGGAAAAACCTGAAAAACTTGTCAAGGGGGGCAAGACTTTCATGGTTCTCATAAGAAGAAGATTGTCCCCTGCTGCTATCTGTCTGGTCTATGGACTGCATTCCACATCTGAGAAGAGATGGCTTACACTAGGTAAAAGGGGCGGGAGGGGAAACTTTGCTTGGGAATACCTCTCAAACCATAAAGGTTTGAGAGATAAGACTTATATCGTTCTTCATGTTTTTTAATGCCTACAAAATAAAATAAAGATAAAATGAAGTATTACTATCCCTTTAAGGAGGCAGGGGACTCTAAAGAAAAGCTCCTGCAGCCCATACTCTACACCCCTGCACCAAATGGAGATCACTCAGTATTCACATAGCAAAGCCAGGAAATGTACACAGAGTGTAACATAATAGAAGACTAAGTGCAGATATTTACAAACCAGACAAAACACAAAAAGTGGGAAGCCCTGCAGGGACCATGAGGGTATCCCAGAGCAGTTCCAAATATACAGAGGGAGAGAGAGGGAAAAACTAAGGTACAGCTACCTGAAAACCTATGTATCCAAACCTGGCATTTTGGGATGTAAAACATTAACTTTTCAAAACTTAGTGAACGTGTGAACAGAATACCAAGTCACTGACTTGTAAAGTTGATACACAGAGGCCTGCTTCTTGAAAGCTCATAATGTGCTAATCTCACATGTCAAATGGGCCGTAATCTGGAATGGAGCCGGATGAGACAAGTTTGTCTAATAGTCTATTTTATTAACAAAGCCAGAATCACCTTTGAAGCTAGATGACCCTTCCTAGGACCCTCAGTAAGGACAAACAGAACATCTGATTGTTAAAAATAATTGCTAGAGCGAACATGTTGATGGAGTGAGCAAACCACATCCTGACTGATGAGGAAGTCAGAAAACAACCTTAGGTTGAAATTCTTGTCTTGATGAAAAACCATGTGAGGAGATTGTGAAGAAACAGGAGGTTAAACTCTCATGTCCCTATGATATGTGAGGACTGTGGGATTACATGGATAAGTACAGGCAATACATCTGCTATGGATTTTTCCCATCTTAAATCCTTTGAACCAAAACCTCTCCATCTATTGGTTGAACTGTGCATTTCAGCATTGCCCTGTGCACTGCCATCTATTGGTTGGTGACATGCATAGCAGCATTGTCCTGTGCACTGCCACCTACTGGTTATTGACATGCATAACAGCACCGTTCTGTTAATTGCCACCTATTGGTTGGTGACATACATTGCTGTGAGCCCCATGCGAGTGGCCAATAGCCAGGCAGTATGCAAATAAGTTACTGTTGCATCCCTGTACCTCCAATGTTCAATGATTTAATTATATTCCCCATTCTACACCCCAATATTATGAGACACTGTTATGATGGTTATATGTTTAGTATTCTGTGTATTATGATATTTTGTTTATATGCATGTTGTGTCACCCCAAGTTAAATGTAGACTGTGAAAGGTCTGGTATTGAATTTGAATAAACTCAGATGTGTGTTTTTTACCCCTGAAGCCAATGTATAGGGTCTGTTATTGGGGGTGGGGATTGCTAACACCAGGCCCGTGTAGTAGCCAAAAGCTCCTTGTTAAGGGCGGTGTTGTTTTATTAGGGCAGAAGGGCTAGTGCCTGCCTGGAGGAGGTGTTGGGACTAGAACAAACTGTACTTTCTCCACAGCAACAATGCAGAAGGGTTAGTGCCTGCCTAGTGGAGACTTCACAACAGAGGGGACAATACTGGCTCTGTTGTGACCTGTTCCAATGGATAGAAGAGAGAGTCCCTACCCAGGTCTGCGCTACATGGGCTGGCACCTGGAGGTCTTCCTGTCCAGTTGACCGCCTCTCCTCTGAGTGATGCAACTAGATCCAGTGGCAAACAGCCCATGTCTGCCTGGTGGTCCTCTGAGGCCAGTCCGGTCTAAATGACCTGGTAGGTACCCCCTAATATACAGGGGTGGATACCAGGGGATTGTTACATTTGGTGGTAGCGGTGGGATCTCTTGCACTACAGAGTCCAAACCACCACCAAGATTCAGAGGTTCAGAGGAGGGCACAGCCAGAGCCCTAGATGGAAGCAGTTTACAAGTAGCTGAGTGTCATAGCTTGAAGGAGCTGATCACAGCCAGAGGGTCTGATCATGGTCAACGCAGTAAGCTAAGGCCCCAGCTCCACAGCAAAGTACAGAGACCCCATTCCAGCAGAGGATGCGAGCAAGACTGGCTTACCTGATGAAACCCGTCTCTCATGTCATTATTGTGAAGGTAATGCAGCAGGTTCGGGCAGAGTTAGAGCGTGCAGGAGACCCAAGGTTCAACAGCAGATCCCCACTTGGTGCTGGGTCCTGGAGAAGCAGTGGGACAGTAATGGATTTTAAGTTAATCCACCAGCCCTTCAAAGATCAGGAGGACGGAGGTGAACCTCAGGGAGGGATGCCAGATAACCAGTCTGGTTCCCCAACCAGCTGCTTGCAAAGAGATGCCTGAGGAGATCCACTGTGAGAAAATCAGTGAGGGTGTAGACAGACTGTTAACAAGTAGTGTCGTGGAACTGGAAAATGGAAGCAAGTGGGACGACTCTGCCCCCCAACAGCCCCTTCAGGGCACAGAGCCAGATGACCCAAAAGTCCCTGGTCTAGTGGCAGAAGGTGTCACAGAGAGGGAGGCAGTTCCTCAAAATAATGGCTGTGAATCAGGCATCCACACACCTCATCTACCCACTGACATGCCAGGTACAAGTGGTGTTGCAGCAGTGGAAATGGCAGAGTGCAATATACTAGATTTCTGCATCAGCCCTTTGAAAGAGGGCCTAGAGAGTAGGTCATGGGAGTGCCAAGGGACTGACCACTCCTGAGATATGTTGGAAGCCTCCAGCACCGCAGAGCTGGTCACCAGTTTTGGCACCTTGGCAAAAAACACTGTCTTTGATTTTGGAGCCATGGGGCTCCAGGTATTCATGTTGGAGGGTGGCCCAAGGGATTGGGACATCCCCAGAGTTTTTTGCCCTGTTGTTTCTCCTGACCCTTTTGGATGTTTGCAGAGGACTGCATTTGGGAGAAGTGATTGTTCACCTGCTACCCTAGGGCTTGGATCTACCATATATCCAGCACACCAAGGTTGATAGTTCCGATGACCCTCTTCCCCAAGAAGCTACTTGAGCTTCTGTTGCTCCTCAAAATTTTACGATTTGGCTGGAGGGGTGGGATCCATTTCACTTGGCCCAAAGGACTGGCAGTTCATTACCCTTGAACAAAGGAGGTGGGACAGAAAGGTGCGCCTGGTACATACCTCACCCAACTTGCCCTTATTCTGGACTGTAGGACTCTGCAAGTTATGTACTCTGGGCCTACAAACAGGACTGGGGGACAACTTTGTTTTAATACCCCTGTACATCTGGTGAGTCTGCGGGTGGCCTGTGGGAGACCACCCCCGCAACTCACTTATTTGGAGGAGGGGAGAAGTGTGAAGAAACAGGAGGTTAAACTCTCATGTCCCTGTGATATGTGAGGACTGTGGGATTACATGGATAATTGCAGACAGTACATCTGCTGTGGTTTTTTCTCATATTAAATTCTTTGAACTCAACCTCTCTATTGTTTGAACCGTGCATAGTAGCATTGTCCTGTGCCAATTTCTTGTCCTTTATGTTCAGAAAGTGAAACTGCAGACTATTCCTATGCTACACGCACAGAAACCTGTAGAACTTCCAAAATAGCCCCAATTAGAGGTTCAACCGAGTTTGCATCATCCCTGGATGATAAATCTGAGACAGACTGAGAAATGTCAGTGCCGTTGATGAAGACTTCCCCTCCATCTTTAGATGAAAGGGGGGAGGGGGGTCTGCAAAAGTGGAAATAATTGTTTCCTTAGCCTGTCCACATGATGGATCCACTAGCCATTTACCAAGTAGTCTATCTAGTGACGTAATAAAGGAGTTTGATAATGCTCTGGCCCAATTTGGTTCCATAACAGAGGGTTCCACTCCAACAGATAATGTGGAAGATCCAGTAATGTCTGAATCAGAATATGTATCCACCTAAAGACCTTTAAGGACCCCTTTCTCATGGGGACTTGTAGAAGTTTTGGCCTCCTTAATTTTGTTGCCCCAATTATTATGATTGGACCCATTGGATTTAATATCTGTGTCTCCTGCCTCAGACATGACTAAAGAGTAATACATTTTAAATGCACAATGTTCCCATCACAGCTCGTTACATCAGAGGATGCTCTCAGTTAAGCGCATGTGCAATGCTCCTGTTAAACATCCGCATAAAGTATAAGATCAACTGAAAACTGAAGCAATATAATTGGTAATCAACCAGATAATAAGTAAAGATACCCCCAAGTGATGTAAGCCTACTGAGATCTCTAACAGAGCCACCCATGACTGTCCACACATGTTTAGCATATGCATATCAGATACTCCAAGTGCATCATTTGTTATCACATTTGATTGTTCCGCAAGCCCTAAGGGAAAGCGGAACAAAAGGGACGGGAACAAATAATCCCAGGAGCTCTCCTCACTAAGTGAGGATTTCGTTACTTTGTTAAATGGCATGCATTATAAAATAAGCATTAAAAAAAAAAGAAATGTAAATGAAAGCAAAGGCTTCCCTAAAAGGGAAACCCATCGTGACTAAAGGCGGTCACTCAGAAAACAAAGTGATCGCCAAATGGTATAGGGGGCATGTAGTGGAACAAGCTTTTTCTTTTCAGTGTTCTGCTTCCTTAAAGGAGACTCCTCTATACCCCATGGTCGCTGCATCCCTCACAGACATAAGAGAAATAAAAAATTCCCTACATCCCCATTAATATAAATGGGGCATGAATCCTCCTGAATTCAGAAGGTGACCCTAAACACACTAGAATTCCATGGGCTAAAATTCCTAATTAAAGGAGCTTATCCTTACACAAATATAGAAACTGTAGTTTTCTATTCTGGTCACCAGGTAGTGATGCTCCTATCACTTACTATGGGAAACTGTAGTTGGTAACTCTATCTCTCCTAGAAAATACATTGATAAAAACTTGCTTATTAGACACTAGATCATGCTGTTGAGTAAAGGAAAATTGGTTTGAGTAGCAATAAGATTTGACTGAAAAATTTCCATGCTGTAAGAATAAATTTGCTTTACTCCTTTAAGTCTATAGGAATATTTATTTGCCCCCTGTGGTGAAGCTGGCTTGCACCAGGATTGCTTTAGTTCTTCTTAATGTTCAGCCTCACTGTGTAATTTCATGATTCATACCACAAGAACACAGCCGGACAAGAATCCGTAAAACTGAGCATTTATTCACGGCAAGAGAAAAGCTTGGAGACTGGATGTAGGTGCATAATAACCATATGAAACATTGTGTGCGCAAGCACACAGCCACAGATGAAACATACACATTAAACAAAATACTCCATTACCACTGAACAACACTGTAAAACATTTCCAGCCCAGACCTCTGTGAAGATGCAACAGTTCAAAATCTTTATACAGGTATATCCCCTATTCACTTATCTGTTGGATTAACTTCTGTACCTGCTGGAACAGGCCTCTTTCACAGTGTAGACTCCAACATAGTGAGGTTAGGTTGGTTATACTGTCTGTGCTGAAAGGTAAGCTCCTGTGCTCAGTGTCCTGTCACAAGGGCTACACTCACCTTGTGTGAATGCACAAACATCTAGCAGCCTGCATCTTTGCTGCATTCGCAGCTTATCTACACATCAGTCTATAGGGACACTAGCGATAATGGAGGCAGCTCTGCTCATCACATGTGTGTCATACAAAAATATTCAGTTGCCACTCATAGGCTGGGAATCAAGATCCCATGTGATGGGATTCGCAGTAGCCCCCAGTAGAAAGGTGAGTTCTGCCTTTGTACCACTGACAAAAGATAAGCAATGCATATGCACGCTGAGTGCGCATTCACACCATATCCCTTATTCAGAGGGAAGAGAAAAATTAACATTGCTAGCTCACAATAGGATATTTTTTATTTCGGTATCATTGCATACAAGCGTCTGATATGCTGTGTACACTATGGTATTTATGAAGAGCATTTCTGTATTCTTTGTTATTATGCCAATGAAAAAGAAACCAATGCTGAACATCATTAGAAAAACTATGATCACTAAGATGTACCCCCAACTATAGCCAACGCTGTTTGCCCTCCAAAAGCATAGTAAGTGGAACCTGCATAGCTAGTAACATTCTATGAATGTCCTGCACCAATGTAAGTAATCACACTACACATCATGTGGATGACAGAGAAGAAAAAACAAGGACATATTCAAGCAAAAGTGCTTTCTTAGCATAATCAATACTAGTGGAGCCCTCCTGCAGTTTTCCATTTTGGTGAAATATTGTATGAATTCCAATTGCATGAATACAGACAGGGTGTTTTTCAAACCCTCCTGAATAAAAAAACCCTTTAGAGACTAGAGGTGTGAGCAACAGATTGTGAAGCATTGTGATGCTTTGCAATGCATTGCTTACCCCTCTGGTAGTCAAAGGGTTAACCCTTTGCGTGCTAAACGGATACGCAATGGATTGCTTTGCATTGCGTTGAGTACCCCTCAGGCACTCAGAGGGTTAAAGGGTTTAAGATATTTCAAATACATAGCTCACAATGAGATGGAGAACTCTTTAGCATCCAAGTGGTCACAGGTATGGTCATAAAGTAAGTTAGAGAATAAGGTTTAAAACAACGTGGCTTCCCCTGTGAATTCTAATCAAGCTCACAGAGGAGATGTGATTGCCTCCTTGTTGTCTGAATTTTCTAAATGGAACAATGCTTGTTCTTCATATTTCTTTTTAACCTTTATTAGAATTAATTGTAACAAACTGCTAAAATAGACAAAGAGGAGGTAGCAAAAACTGGATGTGCAGATGGCTGCTGATCAGTGACATAGGTGAGTGCTTAAAAATATGTGTGTTTGTGTTATTGTAATGGATAAGTGCACGAGTTGTGTTTACTTCCAAGAAAATGTTTACTTCCAAGAAAATGGAACAGATATACAAATGGTGAATACACCAATGTGAAATACGCACACATGCTCTAAGGAAATATTGTACATAAATTATCTAGTGAATTGTAGTGTTAAAGTTATATGATAATATATAACCAAATAATTGAAATACTACTTAAAGGGACACTAATGTCCCATGAAAAAATGTCTTGTTTTGTAGAATTTAAAAAAATAATTATATGGCACAAATCCTATCTCTCAAACCTTTATAGTTTGAGAAATATTCACATGTAAAATTTATCTTCTCCTGATGTCAGCTGTAAAGGCTGACAGCAGGAGATTCAAGTCAGTTGACTCGGGGTTGGCTCTTCAGCAGAGCCGAAATCACATTATTTAAAAAGAACTACTTCACTGGAACGGTCTACAAGAGAGAATTTTAGTCTTACCTGTTAAATCCTTTTCTCTTAGTCCATATAGGTTACTGGTAACTTTGGGTAGGCGATCCGCCCCTTTAAATAGGCAGGAAAAATTCTAGGAGTGAATGCTGGGGTGGAGCCTACCTTCTCTCCTTGGCTGCAGCTAGCCAATCAGCTCCAGTAAAATTTGAGACACTAACCCAAAAGGACCCCCACATTCTGCCACAGGAGAGCCAAGCATGGTCCCTTGACAGGGTAGGAGACCAGTAACCTATATGGACTAAGAGAAAAGGATTTAACAGGTAAGGCTAAAATCCTCTTTTCTCTGTCATCCAATACAGGTTACTTGTAACTTTGGGATGTCCAACCATTGAGTTTCCCAGAGGAGGAAAGTAAGGCAAGGACCAGGCGCAGGGCCCCTAAAGTCACCAGAGCATTTATGAATCATCAGATCAAAGATAGCCCAGCAATAACAACAAAGTGTCAATGGACACTGAACAAGGGTAACAACACCCCGGGAACTGTTACACAGCACACTGAGCTAGAGCCAACAGGACTCAAAAGAGAGGCAGCACTCAAGAACTGAAGAAAATCTTAGACAGGCAAGACTGCCTCCAGAATCTTTTCTCCTAAAGCTGGCATCAGCTGATGCCAGCACATCAACATGATAGTGCTTCGAAAAGGTATGCACAGACGACCAAGTGGCAGCCCTGCACAACTAATCAGCTGAGGCGTGATTCTTGTAAGTCCAAGATGCCCCAATAGATCTAGTAGAATGAGCCATGACCCAAAAGGGAACAGGCTTCTTCCGTAGTTCGGAAGCCTTACAAATAGTGGACGCAGTGGTCACACTGGATGCAGGTCTCCCTGTCCTGGGACCCTCAGGAATGACGAACAGCGTGTCTGACTCTCAAATGGAATCAGTGTGATGCACGTAAAACTTGAGACACTGCACCACATCCAACAAGTGGAGATCCGTCTCCATTTCAGAGGTAGGTTCAGGGCAGAAAGAAGGCACCACAATCTCCTGATTAATGTGGAACTCAGAAATCGTCTTCGGGAGAACTCCTGTGAAGTGTGAAGCACTGCCTTATCTTTGTGAAGCACCAAAAGGGGTGGTTTACAAGACAGAGCATGCAACTTTGCGACACGGCGAACAGACACGATCGCCACAGGAAAAGCCATTTTCAATGTCAGCAGGTGTACAGGAATAGTAGCCAAGGACTCAAAGGGAGGGTGCTGAAGGATGCCCAAAACCAAACTAAGATCCCACTGAGGAGAGGGAGTCTTAAAAACAGGACTAGTATCTGCAACACCCTAGAAGAAAACCTTGACATCAGGAAGAATAGCAATGCGCCTTTAGAGGAAAACAGAGAGAGCAGATGACTGATCCTTATGGGAACTCAAACAAAGGCCCTTATCCACACCTTCCTGTAGGAAAGCCAGGACCATAGGAAGATCAAAATCCTGAGATAGGTCCTTATAGGCACACAAAGAGAGAAAGGTAGACCAGACTTGATGGTAGGCCTTAGAGGAGATAGGTCTGCATGCACTAAGCATAGTAGCCACCACACCAGAAGAGAAATCCGTCTTCTTCAGTATTGAGGATTCAATTTCCAAGCCGTCAAAGCTAGACGATGGACGTCCTCCTTCCACAGATAACTCTGCAGAAGAAGATCTAGAGGACAAGGGAGCCAGAAAGGATCCGCCACTGATAGATACAGAAGGTCTGGAACCAAGCCTGCCGAGGCCAGTATGGAGCAATCAGAATGACTGGACAGCGCTTCAGTCTCAGTTTCAGTATCACCCTGTGCTACATGGGAATGGGAAGAACAATGTAAGCCAGAGGAAATAGCCAAGGAATGGACATGGCATTCACTGCTAGAGCCAGAGGGTCCCTCCAGCGAGAGTAGAACATTGAAACCTTCCGTTGTGTCTTGTCGCCATCAGGTCGACACACGGAAGACTCCACCTCTGAACAATGAGGTTGAACACCTCTGGATGCAGTTCCCACTCTCCGTTGTCCACTGTGTGTCGACTAAGGAAGTCTGCCAGGACTTTGTCTATGCTGGGAATATGAACTGCAGATATGGCAGAAACATGTTCTCTGCCCAGGACAAAATAGCCTTGACCTCTAACCAAGTTGCAAGACTTCTTGTTTCTCCTTGCTTGTTGAAGTAAGCCACTGCCGTGGCATTGTCGGACTGGACCCGGACCGGGCAGTCCTCCAGCAGGCAGCATCCAGTGGCGAAGGGCATGAAACATCGACAGAAGCTCCAACACGTTGATGGGAAGGAGATATTCCTCCGGAACCACCATCCCTGAGCATTCACATGACCCAGAACTGCTCCCCAGCCAGATAGGCTGGCATCCGTTGTCACCATGGTCCAGAAGGACTCCAGAAAGGGCTTGCCCTTCAGCAGATTGGAGAGGGTGAGTCACCATGACAGACTCAGTTCTACATGAAAAGGGAGGGGCACAGACAACTTCAGGAAGTCCAGTCGACCCCTGCACACCTGGATGACAAACCTCTGGAGTTCCCTTATAGGAGCCATGGCAAACGGGACTGCCTCTATGGTGGAAATGAACTTCCCCACTAGACAGGACAACTTCTTGGCTGGAACTGGATCGTGAGCCAGAACAGCAGAAACCCTGTTGGCGATCTGGTGAGCCACCTCGTCCATGAGAAAAAACATGCTCTATTGAGTGTCAAAGAGAAGGTCCAGAAAGACCAGCATCTGAGATGGTACAAGATCCAACTTGTCCATGTTGAGAATCCACCCAATATGGGTGAGAGAGTGAATGCAGTACTGAACCTGCTGATGAAGGAGTTCCGGAGAGGGTGTTTTCAGAAGCAGGTCGTCCATGTATGGAGTGACTCTGATGCCGTTCCGATGGAGGATGGACACCAAAGCTCCCAGGGCATGATTGAAGACTTGAGGAGCTGTAATCAGACCAAAGGGAAGAGCAGAAACCTGAAATGCCCTTGGTCACAGGCAAATCTGAGATACTGCTGGCTCTCTCGATGAATGGCAATGTGCAGATATGCATCCTGAAGATCCAGAGAAGCAAGGAATTCCCCAGGGGACAAGGCAGCAATCACCATCCGTAGGGACTCCTGGGGATAATGAGTCTTGACCACAAAGGAATTGAGATCCTGCAAGTCCAAAATTGGACGACAGCCACCGTTCTTTTTGGAAACCACAAACAGGTTTGAGTAAAAACCCAAACCCCTGTTCTGAACGGGAACCTGTTTCAGAACCTCCTTTTCCTGGATAGCGCCATTGAACAGACGGAGTTTCTCTGCACCCTGAGGTGTGTGAGAAGGGAAAAACCAGAAGGGAAAAACCGGAAGGGAGGAAAATATGTGAAAGGGATTCTGTATCACTCTGCCACCACCTTCAAAACCCAAGAGTCCACCACGGAGCCCTCCCAGACGCTGAGGTAGTGGCGAAGAGGGCCACCCACAGCAGGGTGGGGACCTGGGTTCGGTGAGTCATGCTGAAGAAGATTTGGAAGCCTTGGTGGTGGATTTAGGCTTCCATTGTTGTTTGGGCTTGGAGGAGGAATGCGGAGCCTGGGGAACTGCCTGGTTCTCTGGGCGTTTCTCAGTCTGAAAGGAATGAAAAAGTTGATTAAATATGGGAGGCATCTTCTTCCAGGAGACCATAGGCAGGAGGGTACTCTTGCCCCCTGTGGGCTCACTAATCAGATCCTTAAGTTCTGGCCCAAACAGAGAAGTGCCCTGAAAGGGCAAAGAGAGCAATGCTTTCTTAGAAGCAGTGTCAGCAGACCAGATCTTGAGCCAAAGAGCTCATCTGGCAACCACAGACATGGTGGAAACCCTGGCCACCAAACAGATGGCAACAAACAAGGCAGCAGATACATAGTGCTGGGCTTCAGAAATGTTGGTGAGAAGTCGCAACATTTCAGGAGTAGAGCTCCCTGACGAACAGCAAGTATAAGCTGTTCAGTCCAAACCACAATGGCCCTATTTACTCAGGCCGCGGAGAACGCTGGGCATAGGGAAGTACCAGCGGTGGCAAAAATGGATTTGAGGGAGGCCTCAAGCTTCTAGTCAGTCTGGTATTTAAGAGCAGAAGTGTCAGCAGCTGGCAAAGTAATGGACTTAGAAAGTCTAGAAACAGGGGCATCCACCTTGGGGGGATGAACGCACTGAGCTAGCACCACATCAGAAAAGGGTAAAGCTTAGCAAATTTCTTTGGCTAAGGTTTCTTGTCTGGAGACTTCCACTCATCAGACACTAAACGGTCAAGAGTGGGGTTAGATGGAAAACAAGTATGGGGCCTCTTAGGCTCCTGTAACACATCAGATGGGTCTGAAGATACCTCTTGAACCAAAGGAATGTTTAGGGTGTTTAATACAGCTCTAATCAGGCCCTCAGCAGAGGGACCATTATCAGCCTCAAAGGGGTCCCCAAAGAACTTTGAGGAGACCACCGCAGAACATTTCTCATCTGCAGAATCCACCAACAGTTCCTCATCAGAAGAGTCTGAGACATCAGGTACTTCCTGCGGTTTTGGTAGGGATAACCTGATAGAAGTAGGGGTCTGCCAGGAGTGGAAGACTCTCTGTAACTGGATGGAAAGAATAGTAATGTAGACCTGAGGTCTCTGGTAGCAGCCTTAAACTCGTGCACCCAAACTGGCTCTAGTGCATGGCTGGAGGTCCCTGGGAGAGACTCGGGGACAGCAGAACATGCAAGGCATAAATGACCATAGAATTCTCTAGGTAACCCTGATTGACTTGAGGAGCAATGTGCAATGGTGGACATAGGCACCCCAGTATCCTTAGTCTTAGGTCTAGCCCCAAGCTCCAATGGAAAATACATTCTCACAGTGTCAAAACGTTCAAAGTATAAGGAAGCCCCAAATATGATTAAAATTTCACCCCAAAAATCACTAAAATACCCTTAACTGGCAGGGGAAGGGTTAATCTGATGAATATAGAAGGAGAGCCCAAGCCCTGCGTAGGGTACTCGTTCAAGGAAAGCACAAAATGGCTGCCTCAATGGAAGCCAATTGGAAACAAGTGTGTGATGCAAGAGCTCATGGGAAAAATAGTTCTCCCACAAAAAGTGCCCCAACAGTGCCTGAAGCCCCCTGAGCCCCCCAACACACAACAAACATTGACCTAATAGTAGAGCAAGGGAAGACAAACAAAATAAGCCATATCTGAAGTCGCTATGATGAGCGGTTGCAGAGATATGTCCCAAACTGTAAAGTACCATAGAAGTGAATGGAGCAATGGCGTATTTGTGGTAAATGTGCGGAACACAAATTTTGCAAGGTTGTAACTATTAATTAATTTTGCATCAAACATCACTAGAACATGACACCAGGTCCAATAAACACTAAACCCAGTAGATAAAGTGCTAACAACCCCCCAAAAGATGCTAAACCAGCAACCAAAGGGTTAAAGGGATAGTAATGTTTCATAATAAAAGCAGCTCCAATTAATCTTCATAGTAGTTGGTCCATGGAGAGTGTTATTTCAATTCTGTCAGAGCTGTAGTTCAAGAGTAAAAGAATGATAAATTATCATGTAACTGGTGTCTAAATGGATTGCAGAGAGGGACAATCTTCAATTAACATAAGGGAAAAGCCTGTCAAGGGGGCAGGGTTTTCATTGTTCTCAAAGTAAGAAGATTGTCCCTTGCTGTGATTTGTCTGGTCTATGGACCAGATTCCACATCTGAGGGGAGGTGTCTTAGACTAGGTAAAAGGGGAGGGAAGGAGGGGGATACATTATCATTCAATTACTCTTGAACTACAACTCTGACAGTATTGAAATAACACTCTCCATGGCTCAAATTCTATGAAGATTAATTGGAGCTACTGTTTTGTGAAACATTACTATCCCTTTAAGTGATCACAGAAACTTGCTCCAAAATACCCAACAGACATACTGATGAACCCAATAAGTGCAGGAGTATGCAATAAGAACTCCAAAGGAGACCCCTGTGCGGAGGGGAAGCATGAGACGTAGACCTCAGCACTCAAAGGGTTGCTCACCTTTTTAGCAGATCTTTTGTCTTCAGATTACCATGTATCAAGAAGAAGCCTCAGTGGGCAACTCCTGAGGAAAGAACTTGTAACCAAGATTTTCCCCCCAGGGCTTAAGGTTCACAAAAACCACCTGGTTACTGAGCTAGCCACATCTAATGGAATTGTCAGTGATAACAATCTGCCTAATGGTGGTATTCCATATCTAACAGAAAAATAAAAAATAGCTAAAACTATAGCAGAACTGTTCTCTTGCCAGTATCTTCATCCAAGGAACAAATCTTACTGGACGTGATTGGCTAGCTGTAGCCAAGAAGCTACTTAAAGGGGCAGATCGCCTACCAAAATTTACCAGTAACCTATATTGGATGACAGAGAAAGTGTGCTTGTAAACCAGACCCACTTTGTAGGTCTTTCCAATCAAGTAATTCTTTTCCAATGTCGCGATTTTGGCTCCGTTGAAGAGCCGCCGGCTGGTCCCAGGACCGGGATCTCCTGCTGTCAGCTAGACGCTGATGTCAGAAGGGGAGGGAGGGATGCGAATATCTGTCAATTCATATAATTTATGTTTTTAAACGCTACAACACAAGAACATTTTTTATGGGACATTAGCGTCCCTTTAAAAGAAGGATAGATTTATGCCTGTAAAACATATAATTGTTCATACAAATTGAACATTTACTTCAATCTTCCAATAGATATAACCAGTCAAGGTAATAGGATGAATTCAAAGCGTGCATGTAATTGTGGTTGTCAACAAATAAACAAAACACCTAGGTGCATATAAATAAAAAAAAAGAGAACCAAATATAGTGTAACCTGTTTCACATTCACAATTCATTAACAGTGGCATCGTGCGAATAGCCACTATACATTAATTATATAGTAATTATATATATTTAATAGTCCTGTTGTAAAAAAATAAATAAATGTAAAGTAAGAAAGCTTTCAAAAATAGACATGTTAATAGTTTATTTTTATCAATTTACGAAATGCATAGTGAGTGAACAGAAGAAAAATCTAAACCAAATCCATATTTGGTGTGACCACCCTTTGCCTTCACAACAGCATAAATTCTTCTAGGTAAACTTGCACACAGTTTGTTAAGGAATTAAGCAGTCAGATTGTTCCAAACATCTTGAAAAACCAACAACTGTTCTTCTGTTGATTTAGGCAGCCTCAGCTGCCTGTCTTGTTTCATGTAATTCCAGACAGACTCGATGATGAGATCAGGGCTCAGTGGCGGCCATCACTTCCAGGACTCCTTTTTCTTCTTTACGCCAAAGATAGTTCTTAATGACTTTGGCTGTATGTTTGGGTCATTGTCATGCTGCAGAATACATTTGGGGCAAACCAGATGCCTCTCTGATGATATTGCATGATGGATAAGTATCTGCCTGTACTTCTCAGCATTGAGGAGACCATTAATTCTGACCAAATACCCAGCTCCATTTGCAGAAATGCAGCCCCAAACTTGCAAGGAACCTCCACAATGCTTCACTATTGCCTCATTCCTCTACCGCTCTCCAGCCCTTTAACGAACAAAGGCCTTCTGCTACAGCCAAATATTTCAGATTTTGTCCAGAGCACTTGCTGCCATTTTTCTGCCCTCCAGTTCCTGTGTTTTTGTGCATTATTGAGTCGATTGGCCCTGTTTCAACATTGGAGCTATGGCTTTTTGGCCGCAAGTCTTTCTGACCAAACAGTTCCACTGTTTTCTGAAAATTCTGAGCTGATGGCATGCTGAACATCTGATTCGGAAGGGATATTAGAATGATGTGTCTGTCATCTGCTACACTAAGGTTCCTTGGCCAGCCACTGCGTCTACGGTCCTCAGCATTGCCTTTTCATAGAGCTTCTTCAAAAGAGCTGACAGCACATCTGGAAACCTCTGTCGGCCTTGAGACCTTGATGATGCAGTATAAATACCTTGTGTCTTGTTGCTGTGCTCAGTCGTGCCATAGTGTATGACTTTAGACATTAACCCCTTAACGACCCTTGACGGTCATAGTACGTCAAGGGTCGATTTGACTTAACGACCGATGACGTACTATGACCGGCATCAAGTTCCGGGCTCCCCCCGTGGCTGCACGCCGTTCGGGGAGTCCGGAACGCAACGGAGCAATAAAAAAAAATTGCTCCGTGGTCGTTAAGTCACGTCCACTTCCGGATTCCCCGGTCGTTAAGGGGTTAAACTGTCTTCCACAACTGCACCTTGTTAACTGAGTTTGACTGTTGCTCACCCAGTTTTATTTCTCCTACACAGCTGTTTCTGTTTCAGTTAATGATTGTGTTTCAACCTACATATTAAATTGAGGATCATTAGAACCTATCTGATATAATTGTTTAATCATACACCTGTCTCTGTCTTTGTGGAAGTTTACCTAGAGGAATTGATGCTGTTCAATCACTATGCACTATGTTAATTGAAAAAAAATGAAATATTTTTTAACACCTGCCTAAGACTTTTTCACAGTACGGTATATATATATATATATATATATATATATATATATATATATATATATACTGTACTGTATATATACACTATGTTTGGTTCTTTTTATTGCTTTATTTATATGTATCCATTTGAATGTATTCAATCTTGTTTTTTTGCATATCCATTGAGGGAACCGCAAATGCATGTACCCTATGAGTTCATCCTACTAAGTTGACTGGTATATCTATTGAGAGTGCCCTTTTTTTTTTTTTAGGTCCCATTTAGGCATAAATCTATCTTTCTATTAATAGTGTTTCAATTACATGTTTTGTTATCCACAACACATTTGATAAACTTGGTTATATATTATCCTATATCTTTAACACTACAATTCACTAATTTATTTACACAATTTTCTTAGAGAGCTCACCTACATTTATTTTCTCAGTGCCATTAACTCTTTAAGTGCTGTAGAGTGCATTGCGAAGAAAGTTGTAGCACACCTGCTTGCCTTAACCATTTAAGTTTCATATTGATGCTTAACCCATTGAGTGCCAGATAGGTAACCAAAGCTTTGCGAAGCACTGAAATGGTTAATAACGTCATGATTTTAAATGCCTAAGTGCACAAAGATGTTTATTTGGCCCTTAAACTGGACTGGTAGCACTGTTAGTTGTGACAATGAGTCTAGTCTCTATTAATTAACTCCCACTGGCTGTCACAACCATCTGGAGTCTTCTGTATGTGAAAGGAGAATTGACCAATCTATTCCTCCTTTAGAATATAATGCAGTATTTATCAGTCATGCTCATGAGGGCCTTGTGATCGAACAGAACATTATTGTTTATAAAATCCTATAAAATAAAGTCCTAGAATGCGTTGCTCATTGTGTGTGTAACCACACATGCGCAGTAGGGACTCGCAGAATGGACTGATCTGGAGAGGAGAGCACCAGAAGGCTGACAGCCTGTCTGTGCTCCTTGCTCCGGGGCAGCAGCAGAGGCGGCTGGGTGAGAAACTGACTCCCAGCGCCTCCGCTGCTGCCCCGGAGCCGGGAGCACAGACAGGCTGTGAGCCATCCGGAGCTCTCCGCTCCATATCAGCCCATGTATACAGGCTTTGTAACTAGTATCTACCATAAGTGCAAAATCCTCTTTCAAGCAGTAAACTGGATAAAAATACATGTTGACTGGTATAAAAAGAAAGCTTGATTGAGCGAAGCATTAGACAGAAAAAAGTTAAATGTGCGAGCATAGCCTGCTCAAAGAAACAAAAATGTAGATATCCCCCTCATCCAAAAACAAAAACAGAACAAATAAACAAAAAAACACAACAGGTTGATTGTGCGTGCAATCAAAATCAATTGAGAAAAGATTGGCTGTTTTAACAAAAGGTCAGTCATGGGCATGAAGCACATTTGATCTAACAAAATATTGGACATCTAAAGGCTGATTGTGTGCAGACAGCATGCTGCATCAACAAAAACATTTTTGATAAAAAAAAAGGCTGATTATGTGCAAAAAGAGCACTTCATCAAACAAAAGATTAGACAGTGAAAAGCTTGATTGATTGAAAGAAAAATGTTGATCATAACAAAAGGTGGAAATCTGGAAATTATAAGGTGAGAAATTGGCGTTAATGCTGTTTTACATCTCAACTGAGGGATCAAATGTAGAGAAATTACATTAGCTCAAACAAGAGGCCTTTAATGATCCCCCATATTTGCTCTAAAGCACAGCACAGTGGGGTCTCCTCTCTGGAATTTGAACATTTTTTTAAAAAGTTTGATATCTTGAGTGAGAACGAGAAGGCCAGCATTAATATCGTTTTTATTTTGTTTTTACCTTATTCACATATGAAAACAAAGGTGAATAAAACTGGAGCAATCCAAATGCACCAGTGACTTAAATGAGGATCTCAACCCGGTCAGTTCTAGAAAATGTGTATTAAATCATCATAATTCAAGAGGTTAAAGTCAGGTTTAACCCAGTGAGTGCCAGAGGGGTTACCAAAGCACTGCAAAGCAAGCGTTGGACATCTCTCTGGAACCCAAAGGGTTGAATCAAAGAGGACTTACGGAATGTTTATCTGTCCCCTATAGCACAGGTGGTTTGAACCAGATTTGTACCAATTGTTCACAATCTTTATTCTATTTTCCTCCAATTTTTAGAATGTTACGTCAACTCCTATTGAATCTACTGTGTTTTTAACCCTCTGCGTGCCATCACATTGCTTTGCATACCCTCTGGCACTCAAAGGGTTAAAGGGATAGTAATACTTCAAAATTACTATCCCTTATATTGAAGCCCTTGAAAAACTGAATTAAATGCCACCAGTGGCATCTCTCAAAACTTTATGGTTTGTGAGATAGCCGCTTTTAAACTTCGCTCTCCACTGCCTCTACGCTGACATCAGCGTTTTTGCTGCAGTAGGGAAATCCCTTCTTTGAATCAAGCGGAGGCTCTTCAGCAGAGCCAGATCTCGTTGTAGAAGAAAAGATCCTTCACTAAAACAGTCTTCTACGTTATGCTTGGTAACCAAACACATGTAGAAGACCGTTTTAGTGAAGAATCTTGTTTTCCATAACAAGATCTCGGCTCTGTTAAAGAGCCTCCGCCGGTCCCGGGACCGGATTTCCCTGCTGCAGCAAAAATGCTGACGTCAGCGGAGAGGCAGGGGGGAGCAAAATTTAAAAGCGGCTATCTCGCAAACCATAAAGTTTTGAGAGATGCCACTGGTGGCATTTAATTCAGTTTTTCAAGGGCTTCAATATAAGGGATAGTAATTTTGAAGTATTACTATCCCTTTAAGAACATCACATGTCAGAGAGACTTATCTGGAGCTCCCATGTATACTAAGCTTGCTGGGTAATATTTTTGGTTGATGACCACCATAATTTTATCTATATCACATGGAGGCAGAGTCTAATCCTGCTTCCCTATTCAAGACCACAATACAAATATATAATCATCTACATAGATATTCAACTAATCTTGTAAACTAATTGGTATAACTTCAAGTGCTCTGATACACAATCAGAGAGAGAGAGAAACTTCCATTTCACTTTTTCTGTATAAAAGATTTCCCAACTCAAAAAAAGATTATCTTTTTATTAATATAGAACAAGGCTATGCAAGATGTGAAAGTTGTAAATTGGCTATGTATCAGTGTAGTTAATTTTTTTTTTTTTTGCTTAGATGTGTATTACGGCTCCCTCTCATTACTGCTACTTTTCTGCTTGTATAATAGATGGATCAAATAAAAAAATATATATTTCTTTTATATTTCCATTACAAATGTTTTCTGTTCAATCAGACTCAGGCTGTGATTGAGAATAAAGGGAAATTATATTGTAGATTCTATCATGCCTGCTGTCAAAATGAATCAAGATTCTTTTTGTGCATGCTTCTTTTTGTGGCTGTAAAGAAACACTTTCGTCTCCTAAAATTTTCCTCTCACTTATCTGCTATGACCAGCAACTCCTAATGGACACTGTGAAATCTGCTCTTGTGCCTTCATCCAACAGATAACATTTTCAGCCAGTCCTGGGTGTCATGTCTATGAAGGTGGACATGCCATGGCAGTATGTAAAAGGTCCACATGTCCCCTAACCCACCCACAACAACTTCTATTTCCCTTACACATGAACTGAACAAGTACAGGTACAAACAATTGCATAAGGAACATCAATAGCAGTGGCGTAACTATAGGGGTCGCAGGGGTCGCACCCGCAACCGGGCCCGTCGCTCCAGGGGGCCCGGCTGCCCCCTGTGACCCCTCTGCCTGGCGCCCGCGATCTCCGTCTGGCACTGTAGTAATGCAGAGCGCTGGGAGATGACATCATGCCCCTAGGTACAGTACCCTCTGGTGCCCTTAGCCCGCCTTGGCCCCACCCCTAACCTAATGACTCATTAGGTAACATTCTGACCCAAATGTTAACACTTAAGGTCCTTGCAGCTTCTTCTAGATGTACTCTCACTGTACAACAGGCAGCTGAGCAGCTCCTTTGTGGCTGTGTTCGTCGCGGGCACCCTGCAGGCTACAGCGTCTGGGAGGAGGCGGAGCAGTTCTGGCAAGTGAGCAATGATGCACACCTCCAGCTCTTCCTTAATCCTGTCACTCACCACAGTCACATCCAGCAGCGGGCCAGCAGCGCGCAGGTGCAGCAGCCAAGCTAGCTAGCCTAGTATTGATATGTGTGCCTCCGCGCCACTTCAGCCTCCCACCCCCTGGCCCGTACACTAGACATGAGACATAAGGCAAGGCTGGTTAATTAAAAAAATAAAAGATCCAAATGACAGGCGCCCCTCTGTGGGGTGCGCCTGTAGGCAGATGCCTACTCTGCCTTATCATAAATCCGGCCCTGTTTGCCACATAAATTGTGTCACTGAGGCTTGACATCCGGTGGCATTCTAGCCGTTATTGAACTACAAGCCCCATCATTACCCAGCCAGCCAAAAAAAACGGGAGAATCACAGTTTGTGCAGCCCTGCTATAGGATGTGTACTGACTTGCTGTTTAAACCCTTGAGGATGAGATGTGTGTGTGTCAAGAAATGTCAAGCAACACATTTCACACCCCTCTGGCCCTCAAGAGCTGACAGTAAACACATACATAATGTATTACACACAAGAACAGCATTTATAGAGTCACATGGACAAACAGTAGGCTTTATGTTTAAAGACAAAGAGCACCAAACATCTCACTTTAAATGGAACTTTTTAACCACTTGAATGCTAGAGAAGTCTCCAACACATTGATTCACAGTGCACATTTCACATCTCACTAGAATTCAAGGGGTTAACCCTTTGAATGCCAGAGGGGTACGCAATGCATACCTCATTTAAATCAATGGGAATGTTTAGTTGTTACTTTTGGTGCAGTTGGTTTTCCCCAATAATTAACCGACTTTCCCTTCATACAAACATAAAAAAGATGTGTTTATAGAGATATCAAATACAAGGGGGCCTATGTAGAAATAGATAAGCTCAGCAGCTCTGGTGCAAAGCAATGGCACTGTAGGGAACAGATTAAAAATCCCCAAATAATTTTTTTTATCAGTTATCAACAGTGTCAAAAAGGCATTTTTTTTTTTAATACACTCTTTGAGAGCGTTTGAGTCATTGACTACAGGTCTCCATAGTAAATGATATGAACAGCACCACCTGGTGACCAGAATGAAAAACTGTAGTCAATAAAAATTTGATCTGTAGTAACATTTCAGTGAAAAATCTCCCAGCAGTGGGACTACCCATTGTTTTACTTAACAGTAAAAGCCCTATAATATATATTATTTAATTTAAGAAAAATACTATATATATATTTAAAGCAATGGAAATGGTTATTTGTTCCTTAAGGTGCAATTGCTTTTCCTCAGAATTGCTACACTTTTGCTGTTTATATAAATGCATCAGTTCTGTTCAGAAGACTTACTCTGCGAGTCCAAGAATGGTTTCCCTCTTATACTGGCTGTCTGTAGCAAACCTCTGCACATCCACTCCTTTCCCAAGACCTTGGAGAATTTGGGCTTGAGTTAAGTCCACCAATCGCTCATTATAATAATGCAAATGTTCAATTAAAGTAGACAGTTCCATGGGCCAGTTAGAATTCGCATAATCAGACACATACTTGGTTACCAACTTGATTAGATCCTTGGGGTCAGCCTACAACAAAATTTGTAAATTGTGAGCGATGGAAAGTGAGAGAAGGAGAGAGAACAATGAGCAAATAAAAACATAAATAAATTGAAATAATTTCAGAACAGCAAACGATACTTAAAGATAAACTAATAAACAATGGGAAATAAATATGTGTGTTGAAACTGAGTCTTTTGCAAAATAAATACTGCTACTCATACCTCTGTAGCTGTAGATGCAACTGATAATTCCTATTGGCTGCAGTGTCACGTCTACCAGCACAGCCAGTAGGAATGAGGCAGTCACAGGCAGCCTCAGCTTTTATAAGAGGAGGAACTAAAAGCTTTGTAAGAAAAAACTGTACAATTAGGGTTCTAAGAATACTCCTCCTACTCCTAGGGGTGGGAGTAGCAGCATATAATCATTAAAAGACTGAGCATTAACACACTTGTCCTTTAACCCTTTGAGTACCAGAGGGAATGCAACCCATTGCAAAGCAATGCATTGCATAACCCTCTGGCGATCAAAGGGTTAACCCCTTAATGACCCATGACCTGCCGTCATGGATAAACTTTCCATAAGGACGCCTGATGGTCCTGGCATGTCATGGGTTAAATTATAGCAGCACATCACGCTGCTATCATTCTGCAGATGCTGAAACTAAGCGCTCCAGGACTGGAGTGCTCAGCTTCAGTCCTTCTCTGTTCCACCGGAACATGTGATCGCTCCAGGAGCGATCACATGTACCTGCATTTTCAATCACAAAGGCAATGCCTTTGTGACTGCTCTCTGCCTCTCTCTTCCTTACTATGAGAGTAAGGAAGAGAGCAGACAAAAAATAAAGCAATTTTGGGCCAAAGTAGGTGTGTGTGGGGGGGGTATTAACCCCTTCAATGCGGATTCTGGGGCAGGCTAAATGTAGGCCCCTTTATGACCTGCTGACACCACGGATTATTTTAAAGTTATGTGAAGAAAGATCAAAACATTTAATTTACAACATTTTATTTTAAAAAACAAATAATGAAGTAAAATTAAAGTTTAATGCAAATTTTTTTTTATGTGGAGCACAGTAGTACACTTATATACACACCAAACAGTAATGTATTAAAAAATGGAAATTCTGTGAGGCGAAAGAGGGACATGGGGATTTTCACCCCAGAGGGACAGTACCCACTTAAAACTGCCCATTTCGTAGGTATGAATGACCGGTCATACCTTTCATGCAGTCTCCATAAAAATGTAACCTGCTGCGCCCAATTGATCCCAAGAAAAAAAATAAAAATGGTGTTTTTTTTTTTTTTACATTTTGTTAACCATTTTCTATAATTTGAAGAAAATAAATGGTGGATTATCCATATAATTGTGGTATCAAAAGAATCCCTACTTGTACATAAAAATGTTATAGAGTTATGTGGATGGAATAAAAGACTTAGAGGGAAAACACTGTTGAAAAAAATACATAGTCAAAAAAGTGCAATCCACCTCAGATTTTCCTGGTCCTTAACCCTTTAAGTGCCAGATGGGTTCGCAGCGCATTGCAGGGCAATGCGCTGCATACCCTTCTGGCACTGAAAGGATTAAGGGGTTAAAGTTGTGTTTTCTTTTTTTTTTTCTTTTTTTAAAAATAAGAAAGTGGATATATGAAAATATGAATTGTTATGATATGAATTATTAACAAAATGAACAGGAATGTGGCAATCAGCTTGTGACACCTTGTACAATGAAAAGGTCACCAATGTTTACCCTCCCGAGCTCCAGCAAAAATAGAGGCGGCGAGCTCAGAGAATTCTACCATTTGGTATAATTATTTCCTTTTATTCACACACAACAGTGACACAATGAACAGTGTCATGCCTAATAAACTAATCATATGCATTATAAACAAAAGGATTTGAACATTACTCATGAACAGTACATGATTAAAATCTAACTGAACTACACATGATGAAATCCACATTCAAGTGACTCAGTCATAACATACATACATAAACATATATTTGATATATATATATATATATATATATATATATATATTTTTTTTTTTTTTTTTTATTATTTTTTTTTTACTTTACTTGGTCCCAGGTTGCGTATCTTTATATCTACTTTGATCTTTCTATGGGACGTGCACCTGTTTATTTCAATAGGTATTCAACCTGGTGAGGTTTCTATTGTGAGAATAATATATCTATATCTATTTACCATACATAGAAGCTAGGCAGCACTCATGCTTAGTAATGGCTAACTGTCTAGGTGCTGATTGTCTTCACATGATGTTGAAACTGAAGATTTTATTAGATCAATGGTTCGGCTGTATCAATTCATCCTGAGGAAGGCTGAGTTGATCCAGCCAAAACGTTGAACTAATAAAATCTTCATTTGTTTCAACATCATGTGACATCCTGAGAGTGCTTATGAGACTACCTACACTACTATATCTATCTTTCTATCTATCTGTCTACCTGTCTATCTGTCTGTCTATCTATCTATCTAATCTATATCACAGAATAATGCAATTAATTTCTCTCTGGATTCAGAGGTTGAAACTACGTTAATGAAAATGTTAAAAGTAACCTACTGCCACAATCAGACTACCTTAAAAATGTGTATTGAGAATCTGCAATTACAGCAGACACAATACTTAGCTTCTCAGGCTGACATAAGAATTTACAAGCAATTGGTTAAGCCTGAGTCATGGAATGACAGCTCAGAACTAAGAAAAAGACTTTCAATTTGGTATATATTGGAGGACTTACTGTTAAAAAGTTTCAGACTGCAGTACTTTTTTAAGCCCCCCCCCTTTTTATTTTTATTATTATTTGGTTTATTCCAGCAGCAAATTGCTTATTGTGTTCATACAGAGTCACAAAAGGTTAAGATAACAATATTTCAGATCACTTAAAATAACAATGCCACCTCTTTCTTTGTGTGAGCGTGCATTTCTGATAAACACTCTCCTGTAATTCCAGAACAAAAGCGGGAGTTGTATAAAAGCACATCAGTCACAGGGCGGTTTTGTATGAACTTACAATAAAAGAACAATTATATATATATATATATATATATATATATATATATATATATATATATTTGTCATAAACAATACAACTTTTACATTTCAACTGATGAACAAGCTATTTTCACCTCTTGCACATATTTAATCCTTTGAGTGTCAAAGGGTATTCCACTAAGAGATTTACACAAAATAATGTGTTACCATCTGGTACTCAAATGGGTAACCTCCTCAAGACCTACCTACAGTGCATTTTTTTATATAACAGCTAGAGTGCAGTTATACTAAATAGTGGCTCTGTCACTTTAAGTGACCCACTTGTGCCCATTATGGGATATCCTGAAAAATGTACTAGTTAGTGGCTCTGTCACTTTAATTGACTTTTTTGTGCCCATTATGGGATAGCCTGAAAAATGCTCTGTTGGTAGCTCTTGAGGACCAGGGTTGGTTCCACCTGCTGGGAGACATCTCTGACATGTAAGGGGGTTATGCACTAAGGTGTTATAAAGAGGTGATAAAGTACAGATAACGTCTCCAGTGATATCACTTCTCCAGTTCCTATGTTATTCTATAGAGCCTATGCACTAAGATCTCCAACACTGGAGAAATGTTAGTGCATAAGCTTTGTACAATAACATACAAAATGGAGAAGTCATATCACTAGAGAAGTCATCACCGCTGTATCAACTCTTTATAACACCTTAGTGCATGTCCCTCAAGGAGTCGAAAAGACAGTGCTGGGTCATTGTGACAGTTAACATCTGTTTCAATGTGCAAGTCATAAAATGTAAAGTCAAATTGCCTATATTTATTTTATTTCATTAATTTATTTTGCACTATTGTGTATCCAACAGGAATCTCGCTGAAATTTTTCCCAGAGAGCTTTCTTTCAGGTACTGTGAAAGCAGGGATTCTGATGCAGTGAAGCACTATCACTGCAGCAGAAAAGCCCATCTCCACTACAGCACTCAGTGCTACAAAAGATAGTGCAGCATTGTATCACTAAACATTCCTTCACAGTTCCTGCATTCTGAATAACATGAATAGGCTGAATTTTTATTAGTCTAAAGAGGCTTAAATCTGAGTGCTAAGCACAGTGTTCAAGCGTTTACCTATCGTCATACAGTAGTTCTTACATTCTGATGGTAATTAAAAAATATAAGACAAATATAAAAATTAGAAAAAACATACAGATCGAAGGATATGTTCACTTAGCACATAAGTCCTATAGGAGTATTAGGGATAAATAAAAATATGAAATAACTCACTTGATTTGTCTTTATATCACATTGATTAGGGTATGAAGCTTGTTCTTTAAAGGAGGAGTAAACTTTTATGAAAACATATATACTGTAGGGCATTTCCAGATGAGTAAGATAAATGTACTCCCACTGCTGCGAGATGCATATTTCCAAAGTTATTACAGTTTAAACCCATGTTTTTTTTACATTAGCAGTGCCCTTTAATAGTCAAATTCCAATTGTTTATTCTGTTGCATTCTAATGGAGAGGAAAGTCAGTGACATTCGGATAGAATTTATTGGTTGGGATAGATTCCAGGCAATGACTGGTTTGGACTCTTCCTTCAAACCGATTTATAATTCCATGGAAAGGAAGATTAGTTATTTTTTGGGAAACCACTTTGTGACACCTCTAACCAAATTTGAACATTTTGTCTTGGCAAATAGGTGGTAGAGACATTTCCATTCTATACAGATTTTTTATCAAACAGACTATCATTAAATGTCAGCTTTCCTAGCAAGATAAAATGGGAGATGTTATCCTGCCTGGTCAAATATTGTGGACTAGCTGAACAGCCCGTTACACGGGCCACAGTGCCACTGCCACCTGGTCGCGGGGCAGTCACACACAGTAGAGACTGCCCGCGCCACGGCTGATACAGAGCTGGACACTCCTTTAGAACGCCCAGCTCTGTATCAGCCGTGGCGTGGGCAGTCTCTACTGCGCATGACTGCAGCACGCGCAGCAGTGTGTACTGCGCATGTCGCGGCGTTACACACAATTTAGCAAATTATTATATGGGATAGAGTATTCAAATGCAGCATTAATTTAAATATATGTGAGCAATCCTTTAAAATGTTGCATCAAACTTACTTAACCCTGAAAAGTTGTCCAGGATGTACCCTGATGCAAGAGATCTATGCTTTCGGAATTGTGGTGAATTGGGCTCCTTCATTTATGTGTGGTGGGGGTGTCGCAGGGCACAAGAAATCTGGATGTAAATATCAGTTTTATTATCAAATCTCTTCTCTAGGGACATCAACTTAAATATTAGGGGGGCCTTATTGGGGAAGAAAATTGTAGGTTTCAATAGGTATGAAGACAAAATATCCTTGCTTATATGTGCAGGTGCAGGAATGCATTCAGCGTTTCATTGGAAGACCAATGTTTTATCTTGGAAGGGAATTCTGGGGAAAGCCAACTCAGTCTGTTCTAATGAGTACCTCTGCTCAATCGAATATGATACTTATGACAAATTGTGTAAAATCTGGGGGGTCTGGCTATCTAGTTTGGTTCTTATGGGAAATAAAATAATTTCTTGAAAAATGTATAAATCCTCTGCTCTGTTTTTTCTGTTACCCATTATTTATGTTTATTTTTATTCTTGTATTCTTGCATTTTTTACAATATTGCTATTATTCTTATTACTTAAAATGTTCATAAAAATAAAGTTACAAAAAAAAAGTCAGTGACATACAGTTCTCCATGGAATGTGATAGAAACTTCAGTCACTTCCTGTCATTTAGAACTATCAACAAGTAAACACACAGTAAATTCACTTCCTGATTATTTGAATAATTAAACATTTTGAATAAAATAAAGGTTTTACAATAGGAGGGCAGCATTGCAGCCAATGAGAGAGGATAGTTTTACCAGGATACTCCTCTCTCATTGGCTGCCAACTGTGCATAATGGGCAATGCTGAGCAGAGCAGTGATGAAACCTCACCGCAGGCAGCAGGAGTAGTGCAGAGCACGAGCTGCGCACCAGGCTGAGGAGGCCTGACTGACAAGTAACTTGTGCCTTTCTAGGTAGTGCAGCATCTGACAAGATAGAGAAGGGTAAAGCTATGCAGGGGTGTCGCTGGGGGGTGGGCTTGAAGACCCAAATTTTAATGGTGTTCTGGCAAAGCTAAAATACTATGAGGAATGGATGATCTTTATATAGAGATGATGATCCATATGAAATGCTGTAAAACAGGGCCTGTTGGTGTTTTCTTCAACATTCTGGGAGTCACTTCCAAACTTGCACTGAGAGTCTGAACTCAAAACAAGTTTGAAATTGGCACCCCCAAGATGGACCAGAACCAATCAGAGTAAGCAGGAAGTGGAGAGGAGAAAGTGGCACAGCGGTGCACATCAGATTTGCAAACGGTGGGAGAAAGGAGAGAATGAGACAGTCTTCAGGACAGCACCTGATGGGGGAATTAAAATGAGGTCATGGTATGTGCCTATTCCACTACACCTAACTGGTATGTGTTTTTGCATTTGTGTATGCATGGAATGAAGTGCGTGTGAGAGTTTGTGTGTATCAGTGTGAGTATATCAGTGTGTGAGAGTGTGTATCAGTGTGTGTGAGAGTATGTATCAGTATCTGTGTGCAGTGTGTGTGTGCGTGCACATTTGGATGAAATGTATTAATGACATAAACAAACTATAACTCCCACCCACTTACACATCTACACACAAGCACATACACTATTATGTTTAATGTCATGTATTAGTGGCCATGTATTTGTGGCAACATTGAGGTAGGGCTTTAGGTATAGGAAGCCCTGCAAGTTAACTTGTCCTGGGCCTCATGATTTCTAATGGCAACCCTGATCCTTGGATCCAGACAGAAGCACAATACAGGGTCTCTACAGCTGCTCATAGTATTGGTTGTCCCTCCTCACTGCTGCAGGATGCAGAACACAATGTGGCAATGAATGTTTACTGTTTAATTTATTTTAGGGTTTTTTTGTTCCTTTCTTACTTGAAACAATATTACCCGCCTGCAACCAAAACCCAGTGACCCCCCCACCCAAATACCCTGATATATGGAATCAAGTGGATCACTGCGCTTTAATTGCAAGCTCTGTAGTATATCTTATTTTGCTCTTGGGATCACTACTGAAGCTCCCTTTAAATTGTAAGCTCTGCAGTATCACTAGTGTAGATCCTTTTTAATTGTAATCTCTGTGAAATCAGTAGTGTAGCCCCATTTCAATTTTAAGCTCTGTGGAATCACTTGTGTAGCAACATTTCAATTATAAGCCCTGCTGAACATTTTTATGTAACCCTTGATGCCAGGGAGATGCCCAATGCATTGATTTGCAATGCTTTGGTTACCTCTCTGGCACCTAAGGGGATCAAGCATTATTTTTTTTGTCTTTTATTAAATTGGTACTAAAACCGTAACAGTAATGGTCAGACGAAGAGGTTTACGGTGGTGGTGAGGGCAAGCTCAGGGGCATCAATTTGGTATCCTGCCTAGGGTCATGTTGAGACTTAATCTGGCCCTGGGCTCCCTATGAGATGAAGAAAGCCCAGGATGCACCTGTTTGTCACATGTCATGTGGAGCGCTACATCCAGGTCCCTTGTTTCTCGCAATAGTTTTAATGCGAGTAGCCAACCCCTTGCATGCTGGAACACCACAGGTTGAGACTCAGCAAGTCTTCATGTCTTTATTTATGGTAAAGCTTCAGGCTTCACCCAATATCACCTTGTAGACCTTGCCACATTCAACACAGATGGCAAATAGGGTGACTGGATTCAAGGCTGGTGTGCACTTTTTACCAGGCTCCATTTTCTGTCCCTCTTCATTGTCTGTATATACATCAGGTAAGTCTCCAGACGTTCAAAAGTCGTTCAAAAGACTCACAAGCTGGTACCTGCAACACTTATGCAGAAAAAAGAAGAAAAAAGGAGGCGCTCATAGGGTTAAACCTTATGGAACTTGGTGTGTTGTTAAAGATATATAGTAAATTCACATTTCTGTGTGGCCACCTGAATAAACGTGTGGCAGTCTCACAAGTGAGGATTATTATACTGCCCTCCATGCAAAAATATTCAAACTGAGCAGTTTCCCGGAACACAACCTTAAAAAGAAAAAGGGAAAACGCCAGAAACAGAACTACAAACAGATGGGGACACTTTAAAGGAACACAATCATATCCTATAGACAACCAACTTCTTACTCAAAGTTAGTAGTTGACCGGTTGGAGACTTCACAACCGGTAAACAGCTACAGGGGATTTTAACCCACCCCTGTCCAGTCATGGTCACAGCTATCCATACTGCAAAACGGTGCACCAAAATCCACAACGAGGCAAAACTTCAGTATAATCAATTCTGATATTTATTATCAAACATAAAAAATGTAAAAACAAAGCACCAACGTGTTTCTGGATCTAAACGATCCTTTCATCAGGGTGTCAGTCTGGGGAAATCTACCATATGATATTTCTTATGGATTTAACAATTCTGATGGCAGTACTGTGAGATGTTATCTTGCTACATGCCTCTGTGTTCGTTGCTCCCTTTGATTTTGCTTGGTAGAAGATTGTGTATGTTGCAGAGAGTTACCTTTGGAGAATCGCTGGTTATCTAATGTTGAAGTGTGATAATAAGAGAATCTAAACTTCCGGACTAGCATGATCCTATTAACCCTGAGTAGAGAACTCATACGTATCTGTGTAACTCATGTGTTGTACCTGTGTTTTTACATTCCCTTCACAATGTCAAAAACAACTTTTGTGAACAAGATGGGGCACTGCAATAACTGCTCCATGAGCCACCAACGTTGGTGGGAAGAAAAGAGGGATTTATTTGTATGTACACATAAGGGGGTGGGGTAGATACCTGGCTGAAGGTGAAATAAGTCCTTGAGTGGAAGAGATGGGGGGAGAAGGAAAAAGATCTGCATGTGGGAAAGAGAGACCTGAATTGATAGAGAATGTTTCATGGTGCAAGGAGTGTGTGGTAAGGGTGATAGGAAGAAACCTGAATGGATGTGGACAAGGAAAAATGAAACCTCAATAGATGTGGATGAGGGAGGAAGGGAGATAGAGAGAGACACCTGTGGGTGAAGTGGAAGGAGCAAGACAAATATCTGCAAGTAGGAAAAGAGACCTTTGTATAGAAGAACTTGAAAAGAAAATGACTGTTTCTGATTTTAAATAAATCTCTCCAGTAACTTGTACATTTTAAGTACCTTTTATGGTGTAGTTTTAATACTGTGATTTCTGGAATGTTTAAATTGTTATATGATGTAAACTTATCGTTGTTGCACTTATTTATATGCAATTTTTGTATGTCTTTATCCACTTCTACGATTTGTGCATGTAAAGTCATAGGGGTAGATTTAAAGGCAGCCGTTAACAAAAAAAATCACTAACGGGTGCGTTGCAATTCAAAGATCCGTCTAAAGACCAGCTAACGGCAGTTGTACAATCCTTACGGCCGATACACTTACGTGCATTCAGACGCATGGAAAAACATACCCCAGAGCTATTCAAAGGCTTGCGGTACTGATAACGGCTGAAAAAAAGACACACCTAACGGCTAAAAGTTAAGACCCACTTTTTTTAGCCGTTAGACACTTAACGGCCAAAACAAAACACCCGTTACATAGGAAAAGACACAAAAGGCTTACCGCACAACCATGTAAATGGGAAAATTAACCCGTGCAATGCCAAAACAACACAAAAACATGCACACACAACACAAATCACTATACACACAACAACAACCAACACCACAGGGACAACGACACACTAAAAAACAACAACACAACATGGCACGGAACAATGGGGGTCATCACACAAAGCGGACACCTGCAAATACAAGCTCACCTGGGCAACATCAACACGCCACCTGCACCCCAAAACTGCATGTCCGCAAATGGCACACACAGAACAAGCACAACACACCACATCTTATAACACACACACACCTGCAAACACTTACCTGGACAAAAACAACTCACCATTGGTCAGCACTCACCTCATCACCACACCCACACAACGCCCTAGCAAGTACTTAAAGGGACAACTCAACACACTCACTTGTGGCTTGTTTTCCACTCTGGGAGGGAGAGAGAGAGAGAGAGAGAGAGAGAGAGAGAGAGAGACAGATAGATAGATAGAGACAGATAGATAGAGCAAACAGTATGTTGGGTTACATATTGTTGCGAAGACTGAAGAGAAGGCGTGCAAGGGAGAGAGCTAGGGAACATCAGCAACCTCCAAGCATGCCTGATCAACAGCCACCACCTGTTGCAAGTGAGGAGGCTCTGGCTCAGCAGCCACACAGGAGCCCATCCCCACCTGGAGGGCACAGGATGTATAGACGACCACCAAGGCCCAGGGTATACCGCCCAAGGGTCACCCTCTTTGGAATGACCGATGATGAGGTAATTGATCGCTACAGGTTGAGGCCTGACAGCATCATTGCCTTGTATGAGGTCATCAAGGAGCAGGTGGATCCCATCTACATCTACAACCATGCCCTAACTGGCCTGCAGAAACTACTCTGTGCCATGCACTTCATGGCAAGCGGGGCCTTCCAGTCCACAGAGGGTTACGCATCTGGCATGTCACAGGCCACATTCTCCAGGGTGCTGGCCCAGGTCCTGCCAGCCCTCAAAAGCAAGGCCAGTACCTATATACATTTCCCCACCACCGACATGGACTGGATACAAGTCAAGCAGGCCTTTTACGCCAGGGGAGGCATGCCCAGGGTCATGGATGCTATAGATTGCACCCATGTCCGAATTAAGGCCCCAGCACGTGACGCACAGATATTCATCAACAGGAAGAACTTTCACTCCATCAACGTGCAGATGGTGTGTGACAGCCATATGAGGATAATGAATGTCTGTGCAAAGTATCCACATGATTCATACATTCTCCAAAACTCCTCAGTCCACAGAGATTTCGAGAATGGAACTTTTACAGGGGGATGGCTTTTGGGTGAGTTCACAATACAAAATCACATCACATACACAGGCGTACACACAACGCTGCTTACCATGCTCCTGACCCACAGCTACTACGTCTACCACACAAAACATCATTCACACAACATGTGCTCCCTGTCTCACCATGTCACTCACATTACACAGGTGATGCTGGCTATGGATGCAAGTCCTGGCTACTGACCCCACTGGCCAATCCTCGAACACATGCCCAGGAAAGCTACAACCAGGCTCATGGCAGAACGAGGAATGCCATTGAGCGGACCTTTGGCCTCCTCAAGTCAAGATTCCGATGTCTGGACCACTCGGGGGGAGCACTGCAGTATGCACCTGGAAAGGTGTGCGACATCATTGTGGCGTGCGCAATACTGCACAACATCGCAGTGGACACCAGGCTGCTGGAGCACATCCAGGCCCCCCCCATACAGGAAGTGCCCATGGACATCGGACACGTTGAGGAGACCCTGAGAGGGACACAGATCAGAGACAGGCTCATCACGGAACACTTTACATGTGAGTATAACACAGGCATGCAAACAATCCATGCAAGTCCCCCATCAGTCCTGTGACACTAACCACACTGCCCATTTTGTTCTGTCTCACCCCACAGGAACAGTGACACAGCACTGCACTTGCAGCGGACGTGGCAAATTGTGTGTGTGGACTCAAAAACCATCCTCCATTTCACTCTCCACGTTGACATACAGACCCCAAGGATATCACGCACACCCTCAGGAGAAACAAGGTACAACACATAACCCATGTTCATCGCCTTACAGGGCTTGATTGACAGCAGCTAACTTGATTTGCCATGAGCATAGCCAGAGCAACCATGCTAGCCTTGTAGCGAAAGAGTGTTATCCAATGCTATGCATTGGATAATACTCCGTCACATCAGGGGTTAAAGGGCCATTGGACTCAATATGGAACCTGTACTGTGCTACAGCTGAGAAGAGCAGCACAGGGGTGGATGTACAGTGGTATGGGCACACAATGTAGAGGTCATGAGACGTAGATCAGATTACCAGGGACACCATGCTGACCTGTGAGTGTGCAGACATATGTGCCCCCGACATGAATACACACATCAACAAATGTGTCCTAACAGTTCCATGGAACAAATGACATTGGGCTGCCACTGTCACATTAACAGTGGCAGCCCAAATTCATTACTTCCATGGAGCTCTCAGAACACTTGTTGATGTGTGTATCCATGTCAGGGGCACATATCCATAGGGCTGGGGCACATGTCCTTAGTTCTCCACATAATTGGTTACAGATGAGTACACAACACATTGTCAAGCAATGGTTTGTGTACTCACCTGTAACTGTGAAAATTGAGGGGATCAAAAAGACTAAATTGTTGTTGCTTGATGATCAGTTCAAGTCAACTACTCCAAATCCTGTCCTCTTCTTCCACAGGCATCCGTAACATGATCCATCCTTGAACTGAAGTTCTTCTATGTGACTGGATTGATGTCTTGACATCACCTTCATGGAGATCACCCCTTGCTGTTTATGTTGATGTTGTTGGTGATGCAAAGTTTGACCTGAGGTTCACACAAACCTCTACTGGATCATTTTCATATAGACACAGAAAACACTAATTCCTGAGTTTTATAACCTGTACAGTTAGGATGCTCAGCTACAGAGTTGTCAAACCTTGTGGACAACACATGAGCTGGGCAGCAGTGTTACTAAAGTACTATTTTTTTGTTTCAAAGTACATTTAGTGTTCTCATACAGGTGTTCAATGCATATAGGCAATACACAGAAAACACATGTACATCCTAATGTACTTTGAGACACAATAAAGATGAACCATCACCATTCTATCTGTGTCTGTAGGAGGATATATTTGAGAACACAGTTGTCAATGCGTTACCACACCCAGGGTAGAGTATCCCCATACATGGAAAGGCATCACCCATATCACAGGACTCCACCACTTGTTTGCAAGTGAGTGGACTCAGTGATGTATTCACGCTAACAGATGGTGGCAGTGATACACTAATGTGTTGTGGGAGTGATAAAGAGGTGATAAAGGGGACATACTTCCACAGTGAATTCCTGTCCACAGTTAATGTGTTGCTCAGTATAATCAATGTTCAGTGATATTGCTCCACTGGGACATATCACAGTACATGACCAAGTGGACAAGTGTTTTCACTGGGGAAGTCTGTTACACCCTTAGAAAAAACAACAAGTCAACTTACTGGAGGCCCCAATGCTCACCCCAGGATATCAATGTGTGTGCTACACATTGAAATCCTAGGTTGAAAACATTGGCTTCCCCAGTCAGTCTGTTGCACAATGAGTGTGTGAATCCAAGACAATATGGATACATGTCCCATTTATCTGTCCTGCTTGTTATCTCACCGCTAAGCCGTTTGTTTGGTTATCCCCTTAACCCTCTGAGTGCCAGAGTGGTACCCAACGCATTTCTTTGCAATGCGTTGCCTACCACTCTGGATATCAAAGGGTTAAACACTACATATGATGTAGATGAATGTTCAATGTTGTACCAAATGTTGGGCTAAGGGGAATGTTTTGTTATGCAAAATCAACACACAACATTGCCATATAACACAGTTGTGTAATATGGCAACAGGGATGTTTTTACAGTTGATTTTGTACAACGATGTGTATGTGAACCCATGTTGTAACATCCCACAAACATCTTACCTAGGCAGGAGTTGTATTCACTGAATTGTTTGGCAATGCATTGGAGACAACTCTGCCACCCAAATCTATGACCAAATTCAAAGCAGATCAGACAGGATTCAAAAGCACAATGTTCCTTTATTCAGGGGAAATTTAACATGTTGGGCATTTTATTTTTTTTTCTTGGGGGGGGGGGGGGGGCTTAGACTGTGTGGCAGAAGTGGATAACCTGGATGATCTCCTGGTCACCCTTTGCCCCCTAGGTGTGGCTTCGGGGGTCACATTAGAGGGGGTGGTGGGGGCAGTGGATCCCTCTGTGGAGCACAGGTTTTCCCTCTCCAAACGTAAGTCCTCCCTGCGGTTCAGCTCTCTCAACTCCACCAGTAGCTGTGCAAGCAGGTCCATCACCCCCGTGTGTAGCTGATGGAGTTGAGTGTTGATCCTCATGACCTCCGACTCCAGGGCATGGATCCTTGCCTCTATCCTGTTAGTGTTTATACGGGATTCCCTACGGCTCCTGGTGATGTTGTCATTGGTGCGGAGGCTTGACCTGAGTAGTCTCCTTTGCAGAGCCATACACTCAGCTTCCATCCCCGTGGGCCGTTCACTGCTGGTGATGCTTGTGCCTGGTGAATCAGCTGCTGCTGTGTCCTCCTCTGCTGGTGCTGTATCCTCCTCTGCTGGTGCTGTGTCCTCCTCTGCTGGTGCTGTGTCCTCCTCTGCTGCTGGTGTGTCCTCCTCTGCTGCTGCTGCTGTGTCCTCCTCTGCTGGTGCTGGTTGTGCTGCAGATGGGTATGTGCCCACCACATCAATTGACCCACTGCTGCCCACCGATGTCTGTGCTGGTGGAGGTGGTGGGGTAAACACGTCCCTTCGCATAGGCTGTTGGGGCTCCCCAAGCAGGCCCAGGTGTTGGTAGTCGAGTGGCCAAGGGTCAAACCTTGGCCACTGGTATGTGCTTGGCCCCCACCTAGGATCATACCTGGGGCCATGCTGGGGAGCCATCCAGGAGGGTAGGTCAATCTGTGGGTATGGCCCGTATTGGGTGGTGGCCACATCACCGGGCAGCCATTGCCTCCCTGGTGGTGGTGGTGCTGCTGCTGCTGCTGGGGGATAATAGCTCCTGGAGGTGGTGGGGGGCATCCAGTCACTGTAATAAGTCGGTGCAGGCAGAGTTGGTGCAGGCAGAGTTGGTGCAGGCAGAGTTGGAGCAGGCAGGGTTGGTGCATCCAGCTGGCCAAGAGGTGTGGATGTCGTTGGGTACGGTGCCCACTGGCTGGTCCCCTCCTCCAAATACTCCTCACTGGGTGGTGAGGTGGCCTCCTCCATGGGCTCCTGATGTGCTGGAGACACATAACCTGTGTGGAGGATTGAGATTGTGTGATCAGTAAACTTAGCCATGATGGTGTCAAATTGATATTAATACTTGAAATGTGTAAAGGAACATATATGTTGTATGGTGTATCCCCCTGTGTGAAACAACGGTACTCCTACTGGTGATGGGTGTTGTATTCTACATGTATTGCAGCTCAGAGTTGAATTCCTTTGGTGCCACATCCCAGTGGCCTGAAATTGTACATTTGCGCTGTTGCCACATCATCCTTTGTGGATATCTGTTCCCTGGACCAAAGCTAGCCAGAGGATGGTCTGGCAACATTGGCATAGTACATTTTCAGGCCACAGTGATATTGTCCCTGGAATATTCAACTTTGAGCTGTTATACTCTTGTGATGAAACACCTTTCAGTAGTGGGGATACCCTTGCATTACCCGGTGGATCAATCCTATGACATGTATTTTTCCTTTCACATTTTAGGTATTACTATCTCTTTAACGGGATAGCAATGGTTAATTTCACCTTGATGTAACATTGCAGGCATCATAGAGAGATGTTTAGAAAGATGTTGCTGTATGTGACAGCTGGAGATGTCAGTCATTTGACCACACGGAGGCTCTTCAGCAGACTCCACATTGACCCATTTGGAGATAACTACATCTTTGCCATTGTCTACTAAGTGTTCCTGGTTTGTAAGCACGCTCTGTGGACCATGTCAATGATGGATCCATCTCCAATTGTTTCAATTTTGGGTCTGCTGAAGAGCCTCCGTGTGGTCATATGACTGACATCTCCAGCTGTCACATACAGTAACATCTTTCTAAACATCTCTTTATGATGCCTGCAAGGTTACATCAAGTGAAATTAACCATTGCCATGCCAAGGTACACAGTGAGGAATATGGTCTGATATGTGTGTATATGTACCTTTCATACGGGTACAAACATATCCTTGATAGATATGAACCCAGAGATCTGTTCAGAACATGTGATTGTCTAACTGCCTATATATGTACAGCCATCACAAATGAACTTTCATAGATACAAGTGATACCCATCCAAGTAGGTGTAATATACTGGGTATATGTACTGTGATGATGATATCAATATGAGTTATTTTGTTGAGGGTGCACATATATGGGCAGTTGGACAATCACACGTACTGAACCGAACTCTGGGTTTACATCTTGTTGGGACCTATTTGTACCCATTTGAAAGGGACATATCCACATACAAATCTGGTTGTTTTTCTTTCTGTACATATCTTTTTTGAAGAGATCTGCAGTGTGATTCAAGCAGTATTCATCCCTATGTTATCAGTTCATCCCGTACAGTGCTGGATTTTGTCAGATTAGACATGTCCCTCTCTGGTTGTCATGATGGTATCCTATGCATAGCATTGTGATGCATGGGATACCACCGTGGCAATCAGGGATTGATGTACATTACAGGATTCTGTCCATGAGGTCTGTTCAAGTTGAATCCTGAGAGGCAACAATCAAGCCAGTATTGAAGGATATCATTGATTGAGGCCTTTTTTTTCCTGGATCAGCCCATCCATCCTTCTGTGTGAGGCAGCCAGACCCGATCATAGATATCCATAATCCCTGGCCTGTTATTGACCAAACCTCAATGGTTCATATTTGGTTCCCATATGTATCCTGCAAATAGTGTCTGGTGTACCATCCATCCATGGCATCAGCACTCCTGAGGATCTATATGTGAATCAAATGTGAGCTATGTAAATTGAAGTTAGAGTAAATGATTGCATACACAACACCAAGGCCAACTTTTTCACCTTTACTTATGTGTGATTGTTTTTGGCCTGTGTGTTGCACATACAAGCATTTATTCTCAGTGGCACTGTGATTTGTGACCTGATCCATCCTGTTGGTGATTCAGTAAGCGGTTAAGTGGACCTGATGAACTGATTATGATGCTGACTTCTCCGCTGACCTCATTTCACCATCTGCAATGTTTTCTATGGAGTCCACACAATGGGGCCTGTGCAGCTTGAATCCTGTTATTGGATGTTCTCCATAGACTAACATTGTAATTGGTAAAGTGAGGGTATGCAAGTGTCAAATTCACTACATCAGCTCTTTTTCACCGCTTAGTGAATGTCCCCTATGTGTCATGTAATTGTTAACCTATCGACATGTGTTTGTTGTCTGGTTAACCCTTTGAGTACCAGAGGGGTTGCCAAAGCATTGTTGATCGATGCATTGATGATCCCTCTGGCACTCATGGGGTTATGTGCTGGATTCCCTGTGTGAACATGGGTAACACTGTGTGACAACAATTGTGATGTTTAACATACAACACTTTACTGAGCATGGTTTGTGTGTATTGTGTGTGATGAGCACAGCAACATGAGGGTTAACCAGGGAGTTGGACAGGTTTTGGCCTTGTTGAACATTGACATTTGTCCTTGTCTTGATCCCTGTTTAAACCCTCAGGGTGCTGTGTTGGTGCAATTGTGTGGTTGAATGAAGAGCAGATGTTGGGATGTGAGTGCTTGTTTGTGATGGGTGTGTGGTTTGGGGTGGTGTGTGGTTTTGGGGTGATGCACTTACCGGTGGTGTGGAGGCTCCTCTCCTCCCCAGTGTCTGATCCTCCAGGGACCCCCTCAATGAGGGTGGACGACAGTGTCTGCCGCAGCCTCTCCTCCCATGCGCTGTAGGTGATGGGGACAGGTGGCCCACCTCCGGTGGCTCTGGCGTGCAGGGCGGCATCCCCCATCTTCCTCTTCACCTGCCTTTTGCAGTCGCCCCATCTCTTCTTGATTGAGTCCACATCCCGTCTGCAGGTGGCCACCGCATTAACTCTGCTGCAGATTTGACTCCAGGCAGCTCTCCTCCTCGCAGACAGGCCAGGGAGTCTGTCCCCCGGGAAGAGGACACTCTCCCTCTCCAGCACAGCCTCCACGAGGGCCGTGTTTTCTTCCTCGGTATATCGGGGATCCCTGAGCCTGTCCCCCTCAGCTCCGGCATGCGAGGAGTCAGACCCGGAGTGTCCTGCCTGCTCTGCCCCTGCCTGTGTGTGGTGGTCCCCAGGCACTACCCCTCGTCCCACTGCAGGATCTGTCCCTCTTCTTCTTTGTGTGCCTGTTCTTGTGGGCCTGGTCCCCCTCCGCCCTGCGTATCTCCCTCTCCCACCCCTGCTCTGCTGAGGGATCCCCTCCTGACCTTCCTCCTCCTCCTCCTCCACTAGTCTCCCCATCCCTCTCTCCTGTCCTCCTCTCCTGGCCATCATTCACCCAGTCACACCCAGGCACTCTCACACGCCCTCACAGACACACTCGATCCCACTCACTCTCTGTCACACACTTTCACTCACGGATTCACACTGTAAAAATAACGTTTAAAATGTGTAAGGTGTGATGAAAAAAAAAAGACTATGTGTATGTATGTGTATGTGTTTGTATGGATGTATGTGCTATGTGCAAAAGTGTGCTATGTGTCTATTTAAATGTAACTCTCTCCTCTCCAAAATCCTTCTACCTTACTCCTCTGTATGCTTCTCTCTCTCTCTCTCTCTCTCTCTCTCTCTCTCTAAATGCTATCCTCCACTCCTGGGTCCTGTGCTCTAGCTTGCTGAAACTCGAAACACAGACAGGGTGTAACCGTTATTTTGAGGTATATATAGGTGTAGTTGAACATTTTTGATACTTTGGGGCCTTGGGATTGGCTGTAGGTTTGAATTTTGTTTGTGCATCTATCAGGGTTGCTAGACAACGGCAGCCGTAATGTAACATTTTGAGTTAAGTTGTGTTTTAACGGGTGTTTGGGATGCACGGTGATGCAAAATCAGGTGCGACGCTGGTTTTTGTTTAACGTGTTTTTGTAGTGCCTACGCCCGATAGCTATTCTTGAACGCTTACCTTTGAATCTGCCGTAAAACATGTGTTCTTTGCGGCCGACGTGCCTTTTTTACTTAGCGGATGGTTTAACGGCTGCCTTTAAATCTAGGCCATAGTGTGGCCACCACGACACATGGCTTGAGAACCACTGCTCTAGAACATATAGGTTTTCACTAAAAGCTTACTGCTTCTGTAAGCCATTTGATACACATTTCTGTTGCATTTAAAAAAAAGACAAATAAAAACAGTGCAAACCTTTTCTAAGAGCAGTAGGATTCACAATATTCAGTGGTAAAACGTTCCTATCCCTCCATAGTGGATAATCGTATAAGAAGAGGCTTGTCCTGCCTCTTGGATTCATACTTTGACTGGGTTAGACTCCCGTCCAGGTCAGTCGGTTCTATTCCTTCTCTCCCCACAATCCTCTTACCACTCGCACTCCTTTAGCGCAGGTATTATTGTTCTCCACACAGAGTTTTCCAAAAAGCCTGCAAGCTTACAAGATGAAACACCTCATACCAAAAAGTGAGGGAGAGGGAATGGAGGTACTACAATATCATCATCACACCCATCAAATACAACTGGCCCAACCAGACCAAGACAGGTGGGTCACTGCCAGCACCCTGTTTGGTCTGATATAACATTTCCCAAGTCTTCACCTCAAGGAACTAAACCAAATGTTTACATAGAACAAACCCTGCACAGATGAGGAGACAAGTCTGTTAAATCCAGCCTCTCCCAGATATCCATTCTAGGGTGAGGGGCTCTGAAACTGACACAATTAATGTTTTAACCCTTTGTGTGATAAAAAGGTACACGTTACATTGCAACCCAATGTGTTGGATATCTTTCTGGCACTCAAAGTTCCCCCACCCCCTCGTACATTTCCAAAACCATAAGCAAATAAACAAACAGAACTCAAGGAAAATGCATGGTCAGGATGTCAATAAATTATGATTGTTCGTATGACTGCCAACTTTGTCAACTGAAATTATTCATTACATAGAGATAGATTTAAAACTATTTATATGTAAATGAAATAATTTCATAATATAATGAGTTGCTGGCAGGTCTTTTAATTTATCCATCAGACATCCATCATATGATGTAGCTTTCCTCCGTGGAAAGCACATGCCAATTGTCTGTTTTCTTTCATACTAGATTTGCTGTTATCACTACCTCCCAGTCTCTCTATTTCCATATGAAAATATGATTTATTTTCCTTGTCATATCTTTAAGTGCTACATATACTATTTAATGTACAAATCGTCAATTTAACATGTTGGAACACTCAAAGAGAGGTAGATAATTATGAACTAAATTGCTATTCTGCATCAATGAACAGATCATATTACTGCATATTTGGTGCACATTCAACAGCACATTATACTTGACTATATAAAAATAATTTTCTGAAAAATATATGCTGAATAATATAAAGCAGAGGTGGCAAACTTCAGTCACTGAAGTGTTCTTGGACTACAAGTTCCATCATGTTCAGCCAGCCGTTGGACAGTTGTAGTCCAAGAGCAGATGGAGTTTTGTAAGGATCCTATGCCTGACAGGTACTGCTGAATGCTGTCAAGTCAGTCTCCTTTAGGGAGAAGTAATCCACATAAGGTGAATATTTTACCATATTTATTTTAAAACTCTGCCAGTAAATGTCCCTGAACAAAAACGTACAATATATTTTGCTGAAATGCCTACTAAGCTTCTCTGCAACACAGAGTATGTACTCTATATAGGACACTGCAGAGAGCCAATCATGGTTCAAAAAAGTGACTGTGGCCATCAGGTTAATCTGGCAAGAGGGGGGACTGAACTGTAAGACTCTGAAGTCTTGTATTACAGTTTCCTGGGCTTGCCACCACAGTCCTCAAAGACTACAAGTGATGTGTTTTCAAACCCACAAAAGATAAAAAGAAGAGCAAAAGGGAGCGCCCTAGTGTAATCAAACCAGGATCATGTTCCACCAGCATAATCACCCCACACGTGGGTACTCAAAAATATGGTGACGATTATGAGAAACAGCTGAATAAACAGATTGGGTTAATATCCTACTGCTCACTGTGTCAGGCTGCTATTTCTCTTCACACTCTCTCCAAGTGGTAAAAATACTCCAAAACACATAGGAAAGCACCCAGTAGTGAAATATTACAAAGTTACCATTGTATGAGTAAATAATAGATGACATTTCCAAGTGGTCAGCAAAGGATATCTCCAAAGCTGACAATCAGGCAGATGGGGAAATCTCACCGTCCCCACTCGGTGACAGTCAGCCAGTATCCAAAAATGTTTAATATCAATTATATCCAAATAAAGTAAAAAAAACAATAATGCTGATAGAGAAAAAAAATAAAAAATGGCTTAGCGTTTTGTGGCAAACAACTACTTTATCTGAATGTCTTTTGGAGTATAAGTGAGTGAAACAGCAATCCTAATAGTATTTGATGAGATCGCTGTGTGTGTAGGAATGACTCAGTGTCTCCTACTAAAATTGTAATATCAGAAATATATGTAATATCATTAAATAGAGGCTAGTGTCTCAGGAAGCTGTAACACTTTCCGATGAAGACACCTGTCAGGGATACACACTAAGATGAAATAAAGGTGAAATAAACCTTCCAGAAATATACAGTTTGCAAAACCTGGGTTATTCTGTGGAACCTGTGACTATAATATCTCCAACTTGAAAACCTAGAGCCACAGAATAACATACAAATTAACGATTTTATCTCACTGTGATAGAATTTATCTCACCTGAGTAAAGTTATCACCTGTAAAGCTCATTATTATGAAATTGACGTCACTGCATTAATCCTTTCAGTGCCACTGAAAGGGTTAAACAATGTACTCTCCTCTAACTACCATCATTTGAAAACAGTTACCCTCTGAACAATACATAAATATCACAAACAAATCCTATATAATAATTCACTAGGATGTTTGTCAGAAGCCGTCATGCTCAGTAGAGACTGCCCAAACGCTCAGAATGCTGGGAGTTCTGTGCTGGGAGCATTCTGTGCAGAATGCTGGGAGTTCTGAGCTGGGAGCATTCTGTGCGGAATGCTGGGAGTTCTGAGCTGGGAGCATTCTGTGCGGAATGCTGGGAGTTCTGAGCTGGGAGCATTCTGTGCGGAATGCTGGGAGTTCTGTGCTGGGAGCATTCTGTGCGGAATGCTGGGAGTTCTGAGCTGGCGAGCATTCTGTGCGGAATGCTGGGAGTTCTGTGCTGGGAGCATTCTGTGCGGAATGCTGGGAGTTCTGAGCTGGGAGCATTCTGTGCGGAATGCTGGGAGTTCTGAGCTGGGAGCATTCTGAGCGTTCAGGCAGGCTCTACAGCTCATCGAGTGCGTGACGGCAGTAAGCAGAGCAGGCCCGGCCTTTTAACCCTTTGTGTGCCGGAGGGGTACGCAACGCATTGCAAAGCAATGCGTTGCGTACCCCTCCAGAATGCAAAGGGTTAACATCACCCACACCTTGGCCCATGTACAGGGGCTTTTACACTAGTACATTAATAAAACAATTTCATAACCCCCCCCCCCCCCCCAACTAAACTGGGAATTCACTAGAAAGTATGTTTGAACTCATAACAGATTTTTGCCCGCAGCGGGTGCCAGTCTAATTGTTGTCTACAGGTAAGGACTTTTTCCACCATTTGCTGTAAATGTGAAAAGTGTTATAAAAGAGAAACAGGGAAGAACAAAAACTGAGAAATAAAAATAATACACAGTGCAGTCTATAAGTAATTGGACAGTGACACATGTTTTGTTGTTTTGGCTCTGTACTCAAGCACATTGAATTGGAAATGAAACAATGACTAAGGGGTTAAAATGCAGATTGTTAGCATTACTTTCAAGCATTTACATCTGTAAACTGTGTAAGGATTACAGATTATACAGAGTCCCTTCATTTAATGAGACCACGTGTAATTGGACAAATAACAGTCTTAAACAAAATTGTCATATTTAGTAGTTAGTTCCAAAATCTTTGTGCTTGATGACTGCCAGAAGTCTGCAATCAACAGACATCAGCAGAAGCAGACAATTTTTTCTAGTAATGTTCTGTGAGGCCTGTACTGCAGCCATCTAAAATTGTTATTGTATTGGGACATTTCCCCTTCAGTCTTGTTTTCAGCAAATAAAATGTATGCTCAGTTGGATTCAGGTCAGGTGATTGACTTGGCCAGTCAACAACATTCCACTTTTTGGCCCTGAAAAACTACTTGGTTACTTTAGCACTATGTTTGGTTTCACTGATCTGTTGCCTTCCAATGAGTTTTGAGGCATTTGGTTGGATTTGAGCTTGGGTTGCCACCCAGCCGGTATTTTACTGACACAGCCGGTAATTAGCTCCCTGGAGCCGGTGCCGGTATAATTACTATACTGGCAATTGAAAAGCCGGTATTTGTGTGAGGACGGAGAGGGGAGTGAGGTGACTGAGCGGGGAGAGGCAGCCTGCAGAGTTACTGTAGCAGATCCCGACCATATGACGCTGGTCTTAGGGTTAAACATCACTTGAGCGTTCCTTTCAGCAAATAAGCTCTCCAACAAAATGGCGTCACAGCTCCAGTATGGAGTCAGGATGTAGAACTCTGTGTTCTTCCTCTACTAGATAGAGCTGTGCAACGCTGTCACTGTCTGGTTGCCATGGTGATGTGCTCTCTGTAATTGGTCATTCTCAGCTGGTCATGTTATTGGTTGGGTCATGTCATGTGACAAAAGGAAAGAGGAAGTAGCTTGAGGGAAAAAAGGTAACAGCACAATGTGTCTGTCCTAATTGCAGAGTGTTATATGATGTTGGCGACCTTGTAACATATAAACAGTTAAGCAATCTGCTGTTGTTATTTAACCATTTAGTGACCAGAGGGGTGTGCAAAGCATTGCTTTGCAGTGTGTTGCACACACCTATAGTCATTAAAGGGTTAACACATCTTTTGGTACTACTGAATTGACAGTACCAAAGTTGAAGCTGCAGTGGATATCTAAGTGACCACACTAATGGAAGTCTTTTTTTATTATTATTGTTATGTTGACTGCACATACTGTACTTCAAGGGATAGTAATGGTTAATTTTAAGTTGATTTAATATTGTAGACATTAAAAAAAGGTTAACATCGATGTAAGTCATATCTCTCTAATCTTTATGGTTTGAGAGCTCTAACTTGCTAAAGTTACCTTTTCCTGGCTGTTTCACTCAAGTCTGCCATCTAGCTGACAGCTGCAGCTGCAGATTCCAGTCATTTGACGAGACAGAGGCTCTTCAGCAGAGCTGAAATCACACTATTTAGAAATAAATACTTAATTGGAACGGTTTACAAAGTGTGCTTGCAAACCAGGCACACTTTGTAGACCGTTCCAAATTAAGTATTTGTCTTTAGATATCGTTATATCGGTGCTACTGAAGAGCCGCATCTGGTCAAGTGACCAGAATCTGCTTCTGACAGCTTTACAGCTTGTCAAGCAGAAAGGGGAGAGACCAGAGAACTTTATTTTCCTATATCTCACAAACCATAAGGGTTAAGGTGACCACATTTCAGTTCTGCCATTCAGGGACACTGTGGACATGAGAGCAGCAGAATACATGTCCTCACTTCAAGGGCAGCTATACGGGAGTGGTCATTATATATCACTGGACATCAGGGTGCATCAGCGATGCTTGTGGTGGGTAGCAAAATTGCACAACAGATTCTGTTTGATGTTAGGATCAAGGCTCAGGCCATTTTTTTGTAGTCCAGTAGAGGCATCACTTCCTGTCACAGCAGGAAATGGGCAGTTCTCCTTATAGTGTTTAGAACTGTGTGCTCTGGAGACTTCATTCCAGGACTTTCTATTGTCCCTGAAGGGGGCTGCCCGGGACAAGGGACACACATTTAAAATCAGGGACTGTTCTGGGCAATCAGGGACATGTGGCCACTGTAATAAGGGTTTGAGGGATACAAATACGTGCAAATGCTCTCTTTTAATTGTATCTACCATATAGTTAATACTTTTTTTCTGACATTACTATCCCTTTCATAAATCCAAGAGGTTAGGGATTTACAACAGCTGCCTCTCATTAGGATATTTTTATTTTAGGTTCAAGCTTTATTTTAGGTTCAAGAAGAAAAGACTTTGGGTTAAACACTTTAAGTGCCAAAGGGTTCTGTAATGCATTATTCCTCAAGGGTTAAGGGTATGTTCCCGTTTAATTCTTTCATTAACTGGTTAATGGCAGCCTCTTCCGAAGATTCATAATTCTGTAGATATAAATGTAATTTTGCATGTTTCAACATACCACCATTAAAACACATTTACATATTCTGCTAGATTTCACTGGTTGGTGTTTATATCCAAGCTCTGACCACTGTATGTAATGGCAACAGATGGGAGGGGACGTTAGAAAGATGTACAAAATGCCTTCTACTTGCTCCCACAACACAGCTAGTTTGTAGGCTACCAAAATAAAGCAGCGAAAAGGGTAACTCCGTAATTGGAAGGTTGGGGGAATCAAGCACAGGCGGTCTGGTTCCCCCATAGCACCACAGATAGTCTAGTCCTCCACAGCAACCAAGTATATTCCCCTGGCTTGCACTACGTTTGTGTGTGTGTGTGTGTGTGTGTGTATGTTTATGTCTGTATATGTGTCTGTCTGTATGTATGTGTGCATCTATACGTGTGTTTGTGACTGTGTGTAATATGTATGTGTGTATGTGTTTGTATGTGTGTGTCTATGTGCAGGTGTGTGTCTTTCTGTGAGTGTGTGTATGTGTGTGCCTGTTGTATATGTGTGTATGTGTATTTGTGTGTACAAGCATGTGTGTGTTTGTGTCTGCCTGTATGTGCGTTTAAGTCTGTGTGTGTATGTGTATACATATGTGTTTGTGAGTATGTGTGTGTGTACATGTGTATGTGGGCATATGTGTTTGTGCTTATGTGTGTATATGTATGTGTGTGTGTGCTGTGTGTGTGTCTTTCATGTACATGTCTTTTTAAAGAAATCAACATTGTTAATGTTTATATTGGAAGTGGACCTGTCACCCTAAAGTAAGGGAACAGGGTGGAAAGGAGGAGAAGTGAGCAGAGTTTCACCAGTAACAGTGCTTTATGAGAACTGAGCTCCTGGCACCCAGTACCTGTAACATGGAGCCTGAAGCTCAGTTTTGTAGGGTCATTCAACACTGAGTGGTTCTGCCCCTATTGTGGCTCCTCCCTTTTGTGGCTCCTCCCTTTTGGGCTCCACCCTCACCGACCCACAACTATGGCCGGCATTTTTTTTGAGGAAAAGGTGGCAACCCTAATTTGACGTCAAATGTTTCTATATGCTTCAGAATTCAAATCACCGATAAAGACAAGTGAATCACTTACAGTGGCAGCCATACATGCACAGGCCATACCACTATCTTCATCATTTTTTTGCAGATGAGTTGCTATGCTCTGGAACATGTACAGTTCCTTTCTTTATCAACATTTTCTTCTCTCCATCACTCTGGTACAGGTTAATCTTTATCTCGGCTGACTTTTAATCGCTTCAGTGCCAGAGGGGTATGCAATGCATTGCTCTGCAATATGTTGTGTACCCCTCTGGCACTGAAAGGGTTAATGTAGTTTTCAGCAAACTGTAATCTGGCCTTTCTGTTCTTGAGGCTTGCTGGTGGTTTGCATCTTGTGACACAGCCTCTGAGGTTATGCTGATGGAGTCTATTCTTTATAGTACTCTGAATAAAGTGATTATCTAGTAAAAGACTGAGATTTAATATACATATTGTGTTTTTTTCCAAACTTTTTTAATATAATAAATATATATATATATATATATACATTATGTCAAATGTTTTAAAATAAACCCAAATATGTGCGTAAATAAGCAAATCTACAAATAACACACAAAGGTACCGATTCTGGATTGTCATTGTGTTTGAGATTCAGTTGTCATTGCTCTCCATGAGTTGTCTGAATTCCTTTTATACTGTTCAAGTTCCTGTCCCTTCTGTGCCCGCATGGCATCAACTTCCCCTTCAGCATATTGTAGATCTTTAGCAGGGTCCTTCAGATCTTTTGTGTCATTTGTATTCTTCATAGGGAAAAATGTCTCAGACTTTCTTCTATAATTCCATGGGTGTGCGTACACAGAACTGACCTATATCACTATCAGAGGCAGGAGGAGATCCAATTTGGCTTAAGGAATCGAGTACTGCCCGAATGAGGAGGGGTTTATTGTGATCGACTGACAGTGATTTACTTCTGTCTAGACCAAACGCTAAATGATCTATAAATGATCGTGCAAGCATCAAGGCTTCTGATTTCCTTGTGAACACTAATGATCCTCCATAATAATGTGACACAAATCTTAGTGTCTTACAAATGATTTTTCTTTTTTCTGAATCAAATTCCTGAAAAAGGTCATATTTGCTGCTAATGATTACGAGTGGTAAATTAAATGGATCAAATAATTATCTGTCTGGATGGTCCTTTGGAATGCTTTGCCAAATCCCTTGCTTTATTTGGTTAGCGGTTTTGGAACTGGTCTTGCCATTACTAGCTATGACCTTATCCACATGGTTCCTGGTGACCTGCAAAAGACTCTCCATTGTTGGCCATAGTTCATTGGGTTTAGAAAAGCCCAACACAAGATCGATAGGAAAAAGTCCTCACATTGTTCACCCTCCTAGCTCCCAAAAATTGGCAATATCTTTTGGAGTATTGTGCCCCTTTGCCCTTCTTCCAAATGTATATTCTAATGCCAAAGTTGGTTTGGGAGCTTCATCTCTGTCAAGACATCAAAGAATACTAGTTGTCTTTCCCCCATTTTTGTTGCCTATAAAGAACACAGATCTCTCAGACTGTTCTGCTCCTTCTGTCAACTTTTGATCTCCAGCATTTTTCTTTTTCTGCACCTCAGCTACTGCCATATCCCTAAGACTAGCACTGTAACAGGGCATCTCCTGTTACCTCTTCCGTCAGATTCCAAGGACACACAGCCGAGCTCCCGTTACTACAGTAACCTCCCTCCGTTAGTTGCCTTTTAACCCTTTGAATGAAAGAGAGGTGCATGACGCATAGCAAATCAATGCGTCATGTACTCCTCTGGCACTCACATGGTTAAGGGATAGTAACTCTTCTATATGAGTAAAATATAATTTGGAGAGCATTTCTGGTTAAGTAAAACAAGAGCACTTCCACTTATGAGAGATACTTTAATCAGAAAATATTACAGCACAAATGTTATGGAGCATTGCCATTGCTGCCTATATAGCCTGTCTAAGACACAGGATCTCCATTTACAGCAGCGTTCAAAGTCTTCCCATAATATAGAATGGCGACAAGAATAGTTAAGTTCCAGCTTGACTTGTAATCATTATGAATAGAGATGCTGCTCCCAGCAGTGACCTGTAATTGATGTCTCTCTTACAGTTTTACATTATGTGTGGCCCGATTTCAGTCTCTTTTTTGTGCTTTCTACGTGCCTGAATACCTTTTTCACAATGTATATAAAAGGCAGTCACCTTCAGACATGGCACCTTAATTAAATGGGGACAGTTCAAACCAAACTGCATCACAATTGCATCTCTTAACCCTTAGAGTGGCAATGCATTGCACACCCCTCTGGCACTCAAAAGGTTAACCTCATGTGTCAGCCCCTCTATTTTACAGCAATCCCATGCATGAGTAGATTTACCTCTGGCACTTTATAATTATAGGTTTATAATAACAAGAAGCTAATTTGTTGGTGGAACCAAATTACTTTTGCTTAACTCTATTTTACTATGCGTGCCCTTCCTTTTTCATACTGTCACAGATGCAGGAGTACCCTTGGTATTTATTATTTCATAATCAGGATTTACTATTTATTTTCTGTCATTAGGACCCGCCATAGATTGTGTCTGCAGGGAACACTAACATCTTGCATTAAAAGCACAGGGGAATGAAATATTAGACAGCTATGCTGTCAGTGATCAACTATAAATCAGCCTCTTATCAGATGTGTTCAAGTACCAGTGACTTACAGTGACACTGTAAATCTTATCTGATCTCGCATTCTATTTTTAACCTAACATTTATAAGATGTTTGCTGAGATTTATCCTAGAAAGAAAATACTCAGCAATGAGTCAATCAAAGAAAAATAGAGGGACCAGTTAAAGAAGAACTAACACCTACCAATAACTCTCTATTTACTTTACTATGGCAAGAAAATCCTAAAGACCCCCATTAATTTTATACTTGTTCCTTTACTAAAAATCTAACATTCTCAGTCAGTCCTGATGCCATGTTCATGGAGGCTGACATGGCAGTTGCTGTCAGTTTTTTTCTCTCAAACTGAAACAGACAGATGACCATGGGGGAGATGCACTAAAGGACAATAAGGGGTCAGAATGGAGATATGGTGGTGAATTCTTATCAAAAAGGCATATGGACAGCATGCACTAAGGTGTCTTCACCATCATATCCCTGTGAATCTGCTACTAATCCACCACAATCTGCCGATATTGCCACAAATTTGCCATGCCTTCAACAAGGTTATAATTTTGACCTCACTACAACTACAATGGCTAATTTGAATATGCAAATGCAAGTTAATGAACCATTGTTATAGTCATGTGGTAATTATATGTTAAAGGGATAGTAATACTTCGTTTTATCTTTATTTTATTTTGTAGGCATTAAAAAAACAAACATGAAGAACGATATACGTCTTATCTCTCAAACCTTTATGGTTTAAGAGATATTCACAAGCAAAGTACCCCCCCCCCATTCAGCCAAATGAGAAGGGAGGTGCCCAGGTAGACTGCAGAGAGGGACAATCTTCAATTAAGATAAGGGAAAAAGCTGAAAAACTTGTCAAGGGGGGCAGGGCTTTCATTGTTTTCATACAAAGAAGATTGTCCCCTGCTGTTATCTGTCTGGTCTTACAACCAGATTCACATCTGAGAAGAGATGCCTTACACTAGGAAAAAGGGGCGGGAGGGGAAACTTTGCTTGTGAATATCTCTTAAACCATAAAGGTTTGAGAGATAAGACTTATATCATTCTTCATGTTTTTTTAATGCCTACAAAATAAAATAGTAACATAGTAATTTAGGTTGAAAAAAGACTTGCGTCCATCTAGTTCAACCCTTTTCCTATTTCTGTTTACCATCGTTGATCCAAAAGAAGGCAAAAAAAACACAACAGTACAGCAATTTCAAATTCTGCCCCGAATGGGGTGTGTGGGGGGGGGAGAATTCCCTCCTGATTCCAAATGGCAATCAGATTTCTCCCTGGATCAACAAGCCCTAAGTAAAATAGTAATCCTAATACTAACGTACATAGCCCTCTATGTTATGTTCTTTTAAATAAGTATCCAGGCCCTTTTTAAAGGCGTCTAATGTATTCGATAGCACCACCTCCTCAGGCAGTGAATTCCATACCTTTATTGTCCTTACAGTAAAGAAACCCTTCCGCTGTTGTAGATTAAATCTCCTTTCCTCAAGTCTAAGCGGGTGGCCCCTTGTCCTATGTACTGTTCTGTTAATGAACAGGTCTTTGGAGAGCCCTTTGTATGAGCCCTGAACATATTTATATAGTGTTATCATATCCCCTCTAAGACACCATTTCTCTAGTGTATACAAGTTTAACTTTTCTAGCCTTTCCTCATAACTAAATCTTTCCATTCCCCTTACTAGTTTTGTAGCCCTCCTCTGCACTCTCTCTAGTTCCATAATGTCCTTTTTCAGAAAGTTAAAACAAAGTATTACTATCCCTTTAATGCCGCACATCACCACATCTGTGATACAAGTTGGGCATTCTACTTCATTAGTGTGTTGTAGTCAAGTCACTCCTAACACCACTCCAGCGAGAGCCTATGTTTCAGTGAAGTAGCATGCCAAACGCTGCAGGACCACACTAAACAGCTGAGTCCAGTGAAGAACTTGAAGAACTGTTGGAAATGGAAGTGTACATATAAGGACCATATGAAGACAGAGCGCACTGGATACTGGCTCTGCATGTTACTTTAATGGAACATGGGTTTCCACAGTGTGTGTGTGTGTGTGTGTGGGGGGGGTGTTGGGAGTCACTCTACTACAATATACTAAGTGATGCAAAACACACATGGCTATATCATCATTCCCATAGTGCATCTCTCCCCATGTGCAGTGAGCAAAAGCTTGAGTTCTTTGATCATTCTAGCAACTGTCATGGCTGCCGCCATAGATATGACATCCAGAACAGATTGTTCTCTCTTCGACAAAAGAACAGTGGCAAAATGCATAAGGGTTATTAGAATTGTTCACCCATAGTAAGATAAACGGGTTTATTATTAGTGGGTACGTTCTACTTTAATAAGAAAATATATCCCATAAACCCACTGAACGCTAGGGTGGCCCCCAACACATTTTACAGCAATGTGCTGAATGCTTCAACTTCTTTTGAACATACAGCCCTAAGAGTTAAATTGTTGGGATATTTTGATTGAATATATCAATATTGTAAGCCATGTATAGACGTCATGTCTCCAATGGACAGAGTCCCAGAGGAAATATCACTTAACTGAATATTGACAAATTAAGTGGCAACGCCTGCAAAGATTTACTTAAAGCTCCAGAGACTTTAAGTGAATAAAATTTCCTGATGTGCTGGAAAGGTTTTTCTAAACAGCTTGGAGCCTTTCAGTTTATTACATTGTATACATTTATCTTCCTCACATAAAATATGAAAAGAGGAGTGGCCTTTTATACTATTAACTGTTTGAATGCCAGAGAGGTAACCAAACACATGGCAAAGCAATGCGTTGGCTATCCTTCTGGCCCTCAAAGGGTTAACGCAACTGATTCTTAACTCATGTTCTCAGGGCAACAAGTAAAGATCAGGTTTTAACCCGCTGAGTGCCAGAGGGGTATGCAACACATTTCAAGCAATTTCAAAGCAAAGGGTTAAAGGGATAGTAATACTTCGTTTTAACTTTATTTTATTTTGTAGGCATTAAAAAAAACATGAAGAACGATATAAGTCTTATCTCTCAAACCTTTATGGTTTGAGAGATATTCACAAGCAAAGTTTCCCCCTTCCGCCCCTTTTACCTAGTGTAAGCCATCTCTTCTCAGATATGGAATGTAGTCCATAGACCAGACAGATAACAACAGGGGACAATCTTCTTCTTATCAGAACAATGAAATCCCTGCCCCCCTTGACAAGTTTTTCAGGTTTTTCCCTTATCTTAATTGAAGATTGTCCCTCTCTGTAGTCTACCTGGGCACCTCCCTTCTGATCTGGCTGAACAGTGTTACATCAGTAAAAGGGACGGGAGGGGGATACTTTGTCATTGAATTACTCTGGAACTACAACTCTGACAGAATTGAAATAACACTCTCCAAAGTCCAAATACTATGATGATTAATTAGAGCTGCTTTTATTATGAAACATTACTATCCCTTTAAGGCTTTCCTTGCCAAAGCACAATGTGCCCTCCATTGTCTATCCCCCTGTGATCACCCTTGTGGTGTACCCGGAGTAATAACACTGAGAACCACTGTATCAGAGACTTTTCCAGAAAGCAGAAGACTTCTGTGCATGCTGCATCATCGGGGACAAAGAAAAATCCCCAAAATTACAATAGATTTAAATGGGGTTTTAACCCCTCCAATGCTAGAGTAGCCTCAAACTCATTGCAATGCAAGGAGCAGTAGACTTCTAGTATTCCAGGTTGTTGTTGTTTTTTTTTTTGTTTGTTTTTACATTTCCCCCGACCCGCAGTTGGAGGAGAAGGAGGCGGCCAGAAAGAGGTGGGCTGGAGATCTTTATCTCTGCATAACTTTTGAACAACACAAAACTAAAGACTTAAATATGGAGCAATCAAGGGCTCGAGTCCTGCAGGAACGCATGGAAACGACATTCCTGTACTTTTCCCACAGCAGGAATTCCGTTCCTGCTAGCAGGGTGCCCGGTGCCAGAAACATGGTGAGGTCTCTGCCTTCTTCAGCACAGACCTGTATCTGCTGAGCTCCCTTGTTGGCTCTTTAGTCCTGCAGAGCGCTGGGAGATGACATCATCTCCCAGCACTCTGCATTACTGAAGATAAGACCGCGCAGGAGCTCCAACAGATAGAGGACTGTGCCAAAGAGGCACAGACCTCTCCTGTCAATATGAAGCTGATGGGGGGCAATGTGAGGATAATATGGAGATGATGAGGACAAGTTGGAGCTGATGTGGGGAAATGTGAGGGTAATATGGAGATGATGGGGGCACTGTAGAGATAATGGGGGGCAATTTGGAGCTGATAGAGGCAAATGTGAAGGTAATTTGGAGATGATGGGGGCACTGTGGAGATAATGGGGGGCAATTTGGAGCTGATAGAGGCAAATGTGAAGGTAATTTGGAGATGATGGGGCATTGTGGAGATGATGAGGGGGCAAGTTGGAGCTGATGGGGGAAATGTGAGGGTAATGTGGAGATGATAGGGGTATTGTGGAGATGATGGGGGCAAGTTGGAGCTGATACAGGCAATATGGAGTTGATGGGGGGAAATGGGTGGGTAATATGGAGATGATGGGGGCACTGTGGAGATGATGGGGGGCAAGTTGGAGATGATGGGGGGAAATGTGAGGGTAATATGGAGATGATGGGGGCACTGTGGAGATAATGGGGGGCAATTTGGAGCTGATAGAGGGAAATGTGAAGGTAATTTGGAGATGATGGGGCATTGTGGAGATGATGAGGGGGCAAGTTGGAGCTGATGGGGGAAATGTGAGGGTAATATGGAGATGATAGGGGTATTGTGGAGATGATGGGGGCAAGCTGGAGCTGATACGGGCAATATGGAGTTGATGGGGGGAAATGTGTGGGTAATATGGAGATGATGGGGGCACTGTGGAGATGATGGGGGCAAGTTGGAGATGATGGGGGGAAATGTGAGGGTAATATGGAGATGATAGGGGCACTATGGAGATGATGGGGGCAAGTTGGAGCTGATAGGGGCAATATGGAGCTGATGGGGGAAATGTGAGGGTAATATGGAGCTGATAGAGGGAAATGTGAGGGTAATATGGAGGTGATGGAAGCACTGTGGGGATTATGGGGGAAAGCTGGAGCTGATAGAGGGAAATGTGAGGGTAATATGGAGATGACAGGGGCACTGTGGAAATTATGGTGGACAATTTGGAGCTGATGGGGGCAATATGGAGCTGATGGGGGGAAATGTGATGGCAATATGGAGATGATGGGGGCAATATGGAGATGATGGGGAGAAATGTGAGGGCAATATGGAGATGATGGGGGCAAGTTGGAGCTGATGGGGGGAAATTTGAGGGCAATATGGAGACAATGGGGCAACCTGGAGATGATAAGGGCAAGTTGGAGCTGATAGAGGGAAATGTGAGGGCAATATGGAGAGGATGGGGGCAATGTGGAGATGATGGGGGACAATGTGAGGGCAATGTGGAGATGATGGAGGGCAATGTGGAGATGATGGGGGACAATGTGTGTGCATGCATGCAACAGTGATAGAGACAAAGACAAATGCAACAGACATACACACTGTTAGACAAAGAAACTCCCACACACATGCACTTACATACATAGAGTGAGAAAGACGCACTCATACATGCAATGATATACACAGGTATAGAGAGAGACACAATTGACGTGAGTCATACATATTTATTTTGGGCGGTTGGAGAAATCTTGGGCAAGTTCCCACACTTTTTTCCCAGGACTTGACACCTGGCGCAATCTCTTAGTTTTTATATAAAGAAGACTCAACACACAATTTTACGGAGGCATTACTATGACTTTAAGATTTGTAATATGTTAGGACATCAGTTCTTAAAGGAAAATGCATTGCACAAAAGTCTTCATTTGACTCCATCAATAAACATTTAAAATTTGCATTAAACATCATCATCCTCCTATACAATAATTCGCTAGGATGTTGGTCACGATGCAGTCATGCACAGTAGAGACTCAAAGCTTTCAGGCAGTCTCTACTGTACATGATTGCATCGCGTGAGTCAGGCGACGCAAGACTGCAAAACGTAGAGCAGTGAGGTAGCGTAGCAGCCTCTTAACCCTTTGATTCCCAGAGCACTGAGTTGTGTACTCCTCTGGCACTCAAAGGGTTAACATTACCCGGACCTTGGCCCATGTACACGGATTTTTACACAAGTACATGAATAAAAGAGAACTAGTTACATTAGCATGAAACATTATTATTATTATTATTATTATTATAACAGGAAGAAATGACGATGCAATGATTTTACGTAAGAGGTACTGTATTCTCCTGTGTTACCATGAAAATATCAGAACATGCAGATAGTACTTGAATCACCAACTGTCTGGACAGATCTTAAGACTTAGATGCTTTATTCAAAATTTTCCATTAATAAGTGATGAAAGAGTTAACTCTTTGAGTACCAGAGGGGTATGCAACACATTGCAAATCAATGCGTTGCGTACCTCTCTGGCACTCAAAGAGTTGAAACTGAGAGCACTTCAGCATTGATACAATCTGAGTGCTTTAAATGAAAATAAGAAAAGATGATTGTTGAGTATCATAAACCATGAATATCTAATCATTTAACGTGTAATTTTCACCAGTTCATTTACAAATTCTTTACCATTTTGAGGCCAAATATAAAAATAGAATGACCTATCCTGAAGTTAAAGCTACTTGAAGTTAATAACTTTGAGACATCATGGGGCTAGATTCTATTGCAGGTGCTAAATGTTAATACCAGTTTTATCAACCATTTTCCTATTGAAGTCTAAGGGGAAAACTGGAGATAAAAGCAGTCATAAAGTTAGCACCCGCAGTAGGATCCCGCCCCAGATCTTTATTATATATATATATATATATATATATATATATATATATATATATATATATATATATATATATATATATTATTCATTTGATGGAAAAGCATGGTGTCAGTAAAATTAAGTGGCTTTTGCTTCATGATTAAGTATTACATTTTAAATACAAAATAAACAATGGCATGCAATTTTAGCCGGATACCTAGAATAAGGTGATTGCAAGGAATGGAAGAATGCCAGCTCCCTCTCTATGAAATATAAGGCCATATTAGAGGTCAGTGATGCCTAAATACATTTTTTGTTTGTTTATTTGTGGGGATGTATATATAAAATAGTAACTTTTACCAATAATAGACGTACTTACAGGTCTGGATTTCCCATTAGGCTGAGCAGGCAGCTGACTAGAATGCCAAGTTTGAGGGGCTCCCAAGCTGTGATGGCCAACAGCCATATTGTGAATAGTGGGTGTGGCTAGAGAAATCTCAATGTCCCCATATCCGTTTTACACTCCTGTACAAGATATTATTTGACCCTTTGTGTGCTAAAGAGATCTCCAACGCATTGAGGAGCAATGCTTTGGAGATTTCTATAGCAACCAAGGTGTTAACCCTTTGAGTGCCAGAGGGGTATGCAATGCATTGCGTACCCCTCTGGCACTCAAAGGGTTAAAGAGACCCCCCCCCCCCCCGCTTGTTCTAGGTCACAGGTGGGGGTTTTTTGTGTCAGGAAATAGCGTATATGACAAGCGGCGGTCATAACAGGACTGGGCCTCTGGCCATGAGTGAAGCTAAGGGTGCCTTGTCTAGGGAAGCCTGGGATGTAAAACCAATAATGTTATAATGCAAATTATACATTTTGAGTACATATGCATGTTTATTTATTTTAATTCTTTTTCTCCCTTTTGCAAAGTTCTTTTTAAAGCCATTTAACAAATGTGCCAATCCACTAAAAAGGAATCTTCCTGCTGACATGCTAACTTCATCTGATAAGAACCGTCGATCTCGGCTGAATTAAATGGACTGAAAAATCAATACTCTTCTGATCACTCAATTAAGACACAATTACAACCCAGAAGCCTGTCTGGCATTTGACAAGTTACAGATGACAGAGGTCTAGAAAGAAATAATCTGTTTCACTGTAGACTATAAAGCATATTCTCTGTAGTTTAACCCCACAGTATATGCAAAACATCCTAGTACATATTACCAGTATTATTATTTTTCTATCAATTAACAAAGCCATGAGAAAGAACAGAATAATTAGGCATAAAAATTATTTGTTGACATCTGAATGGGAGAATATCACATTTTTACAACTCATATGGTATACAAAGCAAAATGTGATGCTTCTGTATAAAACACAAAAATACAGAAATCAGTATTAACTGCTTAATCTTGCCTGGGCTCATGTAATCAATAATGATGATGTATATTTGTCACTACTTCGGTAAAAAAAATGAGTCATGTAACACTGCCAGTGCTTCTGTAATACCAATCATGTAACACTGCCAGTGCTTCTGTAATACCAATCATGTAATCCTGCCAGTGCTTCTGTAATACCAATCATGTAACACTGCCAGTGCTTCTGTAGTACCAACCATGTAACACTGCCAGTACTTCTATAATACCAATCATGTAACACTGCCAGTACTTCTGTAATACCAACCATGTAACACTGCCAGTACTTCTGTAATACCAATCATGTAACACTGCCAGTGCTTCTGTAATACCAATCATGTAACACTGCCAGTGCTTCTGTAATACCAATCATGTAACACTGCCAGTGCTTCTGTAATACCAATCATGTAACACTGCCAGTGCTTCTGTAGTACCAATCATGTAACACTGCCAGTGCTTCTGTAGTACCAATCATGTAACACTGCCAGTGCTTCTGTAGTACCAATCATGTAACACTGCCAGTGCTTCTGTAGTACCAATCATGTAACACTGCCAGTGCTTCTGTAATACCAATCATGTAACACTGCCAGTGCTTCTGTAATACCAATCATGTAACACTGCCAGTGCTTCTGTAATACCAATCATGTAACACTGCCAGTGCTTCTGTAATACCAACCATGTAACACTGCCAGTGCTTCTGTAATACCAACCATGTAACACTGCCAGTGCTTCTGTAATACCAATCATGTAACACTGCCAGTGCTTCTGTAGTACCAATCATGTAACACTGCCAGTGCTTCTGTAATACCAATCATGTAACACTGCCAGTGCTTCTGTAGTACCAATCATGTAACACTGCCAGTGCTTCTGTAGTACCAATCATGTAACACTGCCAGTGCTTCTGTAGTACCAATCATGTAACACTGCCAGTGTTTCTGTAATATCAATCATGTAACACTGCCAGTGATTCTGTAATACCAATCATGTAACACTGCCAGTGCTTCTGTAGTACCAACCATGTAACACTGCCAGTGCTTCTGTAGTACCAATCATGTAACACTGCCAGTGCTTCTGTAGTACCAATCATGTAACACTGCCAGTGCTTCTGTAATACCAATCATGTAACACTGCCAGTGCTTCTGTAATACCAACCATGTAACACTGTCAGTGTTTCTGTAATATCAATCATGTAACACTGCCAGTGATTCTGTAATACCAATCATGTAACACTGCCAGTGCTTCTGTAGTACCAACCATGTAACACTGCCAGTGCTTCTGTAGTACCAATCATGTAACACTGCCAGTGCTTCTGTAGTACCAATCATGTAACACTGCCAGTGTTTCTGTAATATCAATCATGTAACACTGCCAGTGATTCTGTAATACCAATCATGTAACACTGCCAGTGCTTCTGTAGTACCAACCATGTAACACTGCCAGTGCTTCTGTAGTACCAATCATGTAACACTGCCAGTGCTTCTGTAGTACCAATCATGTAACACTGCCAGTGCTTCTGTAATACCAATCATGTAACACTGCCAGTGCTTCTGTAGTACCAATCATGTAACACTGCCAGTGCTTCTGTAGTACCAATCATGTAACACTGCCAGTGCTTCTGTAATACCAATCATGTAACACTGCCAGTGCTTCTGTAATACCAATCATGTAACACTGCCAGTACTTCTGTAATACCAATCATGTAACACTGCCAGTGCTTCTGTAGTACCAATCATGTACCACTGACAGTGCTTCTGTAATACCAATCATGTAACACTGCCAGTGCTTCTGTAGTACCAATCATGTAACACTGCCAGTGCTTCTGTAATACCAATCATGTAACACTGCCAGTGCTTCTGTAATACCAACCATGTAACACTGCCAGTGCTTCTGTAATACCAACCATGTAACACTGCCAGTGCTTCTGTAATACCAATCATGTAACACTGCCAGTGCTTCTGTAGTACCAACCATGTAACACTGCCAGTGCTTCTGTAATACCAACCATGTAACACTGCCAGTGCTTCTGTAATACCAATCATGTAACACTGCCAGTGCTTCTGTAATACCAATCATGTAACACTGCCAGTGCTTCTGTAATATCAATCATGTAACACTGCCAGTGCTTCTGTAGTACCAATCATGTAACACTGCCAGTGCTTCTGTAGTACCAATCATGTAACACTGCCAGTGTTTCTGTAATATCAATCATGTAACACTGCCAGTGATTCTGTAATACCAATCATGTAACACTGCCAGTGCTTCTGTAATACCAATCATGTAACACTGCCAGTGCTTCTGTAATACCAATCATGTAACACTGCCAGTGCTTCTGTAATACCAATCATGTAACACTGCCAGTACTTCTGTAATACCAATCATGTAACACTGCCAGTGCTTCTGTAGTACCAATCATGTAACACTGCCAGTGCTTCTGTAGTACCAACCATGTAACACTGCCAGTGCTTCTGTAATACCAATCATGTAACACTGCCAGTGCTTCTGTAGTACCAACCATGTAACACTGCCAGTGCTTCTGTAATACCAACCATGTAACACTGCCAGTGCTTCTGTAGTACCAATCATGTAACACTGCCAGTGCTTCTGTAGTACCAATCATGTAACACTGCCAGTGCTTCTGTAATACCAATCATGTAACACTGCCAGTGCTTCTGTAATACCAATCATGTAACACTGCCAGTGCTTCTGTAATACCAATCATGTAACACTGCCAGTACTTCTGTAATACCAATCATGTAACACTGCCAGTACTTCTGTAATATCAATCATGTAACACTGCCAGTGCTTCTGTAATACCAATCATGTAACACTGCCAGTGCTTCTGTAATACCAATCATGTAACACTGCCAGTGCTTCTGTAGTACCAATCATGTAACACTGCCAGTGCTTCTGTAATACCAATCATGTAACACTGCCAGTGCTTCTGTAATACCAATCATGTAACACTGCCAGTGCTTCTGTAATACCAATCATGTAACACTGCCAGTGCTTCTGTAGTACCAATCATGTAACACTGCCAGTGCTTCTGTAGTACCAATCATGTAACACTGCCAGTGCTTCTGTAGTACCAATCATGTAACACTGCCAGTGTTTCTGTAATATCAATCATGTAACACTGCCAGTGATTCTGTAATACCAATCATGTAACACTGCCAGTGCTTCTGTAGTACCAACCATGTAACACTGCCAGTGCTTCTGTAATACCAATCATGTAACACTGCCAGTGCTTCTGTAGTACCAACCATGTAACACTGCCAGTGCTTCTGTAATACCAACCATGTAACACTGCCAGTGCTTCTGTAATACCAATCATGTAACACTGCCAGTGCTTCTGTAGTACCAATCATGTAACACTGCCAGTGCTTCTGTAGTACCAATCATGTAACACTGCCAGTGCTTCTGTAGTACCAATCATGTAACACTGCCAGTGTTTCTGTAATATCAATCATGTAACACTGCCAGTGATTCTGTAATACCAATCATGTAACACTGCCAGTGCTTCTGTAGTACCAACCATGTAACACTGCCAGTGCTTCTGTAATACCAATCATGTAACACTGCCAGTGCTTCTGTAGTACCAACCATGTAACACTGCCAGTGCTTCTGTAATACCAACCATGTAACACTGCCAGTGCTTCTGTAGTACCAATCATGTAACACTGCCAGTGCTTCTGTAGTACCAATCATGTAACACTGCCAGTGCTTCTGTAGTACCAATCATGTAACACTGCCAGTACTTCTGTAATATCAATCATGTAACACTGCCAGTGCTTCTGTAATACCAATCATGTAACACTGCCAGTGCTTCTGTAATACCAATCATGTAACACTGCCAGTGCTTCTGTAGTACCAATCATGTAACACTGCCAGTGCTTCTGTAATACCAATCATGTAACACTGCCAGTGCTTCTGTAATACCAATCATGTAACACTGCCAGTGCTTCTGTAATACCAATCATGTAACACTGCCAGTGCTTCTGTAGTACCAATCATGTAACACTGCCAGTGCTTCTGTAGTACCAATCATGTAACACTGCCAGTGCTTCTGTAGTACCAATCATGTAACACTGCCAGTGTTTCTGTAATATCAATCATGTAACACTGCCAGTGATTCTGTAATACCAATCATGTAACACTGCCAGTGCTTCTGTAGTACCAACCATGTAACACTGCCAGTGCTTCTGTAATACCAATCATGTAACACTGCCAGTGCTTCTGTAGTACCAACCATGTAACACTGCCAGTGCTTCTGTAATACCAACCATGTAACACTGCCAGTGCTTCTGTAGTACCAATCATGTAACACTGCCAGTGCTTCTGTAGTACCAATCATGTAACACTGCCAGTGCTTCTGTAGTACCAATCATGTAACACTGCCAGTGCTTCTGTAGTACCAACCATGTAACACTGCCAGTGCTTCTGTAATACCAATCATGTAACACTGCCAGTGCTTCTGTAGTACCAACCATGTAACACTGCCAGTGCTTCTGTAATACCAACCATGTAACACTGCCAGTGCTTCTGTAGTACCAATCATGTAACACTGCCAGTGCTTCTGTAATATCAATCATGTAACACTGCCAGTGCTTCTGTAATACCAATCATGTAACACTGCCAGTGCTTCTGTAGTACCAATCATGTAACACTGCCAGTGCTTCTGTAATACCAATCATGTAACACTGCCAGTGCTTCTGTAGTACCAATCATGTAACACTGCCAGTGCTTCTGTAATACCAATCATGTAACACTGCCAGTGCTTCTGTAATACCAATCATGTAACACTGCCAGTGCTTCTGTAATACCAATCATGTAACACTGCCAGTGCTTCTGTAGTACCAACCATGTAACACTGCCAGTGCTTCTGTAATACCAACCATGTAACACTGCCAGTGCTTCTGTAATACCAATCATGTAACACTGCCAGTGCTTCTGTAGTACCAATCATGTAACACTGCCAGTGCTTCTGTAATACCAACCATGTAACACTGCCAGTGCTTCTGTAATACCAACCATGTAACACTGCCAGTGCTTCTGTAGTACCAATCATGTAACACTGCCAGTGCTTCTGTAATATCAATCATGTAACACTGCCAGTGCTTCTGTAATACCAATCATGTAACACTGCCAGTGCTTCTGTAGTACCAATCATGTAACACTGCCAGTGCTTCTGTAATACCAATCATGTAATCCTGCCAGTGCTTCTGTAGTACCAATCATGTAACACTGCCAGTGCTTCTGTAATACCAATCATGTAACACTGCCAGTGCTTCTGTAGTACCAACCATGTAACACTGCCAGTGCTTCTGTAGTACCAATCATGTAACACTGCCAGTGCTTCTGTAATACCAACTATGTAACACTGCCAGTGCTTCTGTAGTACCAATCATGTAACACTGCCAGTGCTTCTGTAATACCAATCATGTAACACTGCCAGTACTTCTGTAATACCAATCATGTAACACTGCCAGTGCTTCTGTAGTACCAACCATGTAACACTGCCAGTGCTTCTGTAGTACCAATCATGTAACACTGCCAGTGCTTCTGTAATACCAACTATGTAACACTGCCAGCACTTCTGTAATACCAATCATGTAACACTGCCAGTGCTTCTGTAGTACCAATCATGTAACACTGCCAGTGCTTCTGTAATACCAATCATGTAACACTGCCAGTGCTTCTGTAATATCAATCATGTAACACTGCCAGTACTTCTGTAATACCAATCATGTAACACTGCCAGTGCTTCTGTAATACCAATCATGTAACACTGCCAGTGCTTCTGTAATACCAACCATGTAACACTGCCATTGCTTCTGTAAATAATACCAATTATTTACAGAAGCACTGGCAGGATTACATCATTGGTATTACAGAAGCACTGGCAGTGTTACATGATTGATGTTACAGAAGCACTGGCAGTGTTACATGATTGATGTTACAGAAGCACTGGCAGTGTTACATGATTGGTACTACAGAAGCACTGGCAGTGTTATATGATTGGTATTACAGAAGCACTGGCAGTGTTACATGATTGGTATTACAGAAACACTGGCAGTGTTACATGATTGGTATTACAGAAACACTGGCAGGATTACATGATTGGTATTACAGAACCACTGGCAGTGTTACATGATTGATGTTACAGAAGCACTGGCAGTGTTACATAATCATATAATCCTGCCAGTGCTTCTGTAGTACCAATCATGTAACACTGCCAGTGCTTCTGTAATACCAATCATGTAATCCTGCCAGTGTTTCTGTAATACCAATCATGTAATCGTGCCAGTGCTTCTGTAATACCAATCATGTAACACTGCCAGTGCTTCTGTAATACCAATCATGTAACACTGCCAGTGCTTCTGTAATACCAATCATGTAACACTGCCAGTGCTTCTGTAAATAATACCAATTATTTACAGAAGCACTGGCAGGATTACATCATTGGTATTACAGAAGCACTGGCAGTGTTACATCATTGGTATTACAGAAGTACTGGCAGTGTTACATGATTGATGTTACAGAAGCACTGGCAGTGTTACATGATTGGTATTACAGAAACACTGGCAGTGTTACATGATTGGTACTACAGAAGCACTGGCAGTGTTACATGATTGATGTTACAGAAGCACTGGCAGTGTTACATAATCATATAATCCTGCCAGTGCTTCTGTAGTACCAATCATGTAACACTGCCAGTGCTTCTGTAATACCAATCATGTAATCCTGCCAGTGTTTCTGTAATACCAATCATGTAACACTGCCAGTGCTTCTGTAATACCAATCATGTAACACTGCCAGTGCTTCTGTAGTACCAATCATGTAATCCTGCCAGTGCTTCTGTAATACCAATCATGTAACACTGCCAGTGCTTCTGTAGTACCAACCATGTAACACTGCCAGTGCTTCTGTAATACCAACCATGTAACACTGCCAGTGCTTCTGTAATACCAATCATGTAACACTGCCAGTGCTTTTGTAGTACCAATCATGTAACACTGCCAGTGCTTCTGTAGTACCAATCATGTAATCCTGCCAGTGCTTCTGTAGTACCAATCATGTAACACTGCCAGTGCTTCTGTAGTACCAATCATGTAACACTGCCAGTGCTTCTGTAGTACCAATCATGTAACACTGACAGTGCTTTTGTAGTACCAATCATGTAACACTGCCAGTACTTCTGTAGTACCAATCATGTAACACTGCCAGTGCTTCTGTAATACCAACCATGTAACACTGCCAGTGCTTCTGTAGTACCAATCATGTAACACTGCCAGTGCTTCTGTAATACCAATCATGTAACACTGCCAGTGCTTCTGTAGTACCAATCATGTAACACTGCCAGTGCTTTTGTAGTACCAATCATGTAACACTGCCAGTGCTTCTGTAGTACCAATCATGTAACACTGCCAGTGCTTCTGTAATACCAATCATGTAACACTGCCAGTGCTTCTGTAGTACCAATCATGTAACACTGCCAGTGCTTCTGTAACATCAATCATGTAATCCTGCCAGTGTTTCTGTAACACCAATCATGTAACACTGCCAGTGCTTCTGTAGTACCAATCATGTAACACTGACAGTGCTTCTGTAGTACCAATCATGTAACACTGCCAGTACTTCTGTAGTACCAATCATGTAACACTGCCAGTGCTTCTGTAATACCAATCATGTAACACTGCCAGTGCTTCTGTAATACCAACCATGTAACACTGCCAGTGCTTCTGTAGTACCAATCATGTAACACTGCCAGTGCTTCTGTAATACCAATCATGTAACACTGCCAGTACTTCTGTAGTACCAATCATGTAACACTGCCAGTGCTTCTGTAATACCAATCATGTAACACTGCCAGTGCTTCTGTAGTACCAATCATGTAACACTGCCAGTGCTTTTGTAGTACCAATCATGTAACACTGCCAGTGCTTCTGTAGTACCAATCATGTAACACTGCCAGTGCTTCTGTAATACCAATCATGTAACACTGCCAGTGCTTCTGTAGTACCAATCATGTAACACTGCCAGTGCTTCTGTAATACCAATCATGTAACACTGCCAGTGCTTCTGTAATACCAATCATGTAACACTGCCAGTGCTTCTGTAGTACCAATCATGTAACACTGACAGTGCTTCTGTAGTACCAATCATGTAACACTGCCAGTACTTCTGTAGTACCAATCATGTAACACTGCCAGTGCTTCTGTAATACCAATCATGTAACACTGCCAATGCTTCTGTAATACCAACCATGTAACACTGCCAGTGCTTCTGTAGTACCAATCATGTAACACTGCCAGTGCTTCTGTAATACCAATCATGTAACACTGCCAGTGCTTCTGTAGTACCAACCATGTAACACTGCCAGTGCTTCTGTAGTACCAATCATGTAACACTGCCAGTGCTTCTGTAATACCAATCATGTAACACTGCCAGTGCTTCTGTAGTACCAATCATGTAACACTGCCAGTGCTTCTGTAATACCAATCATGTAACACTGCCAGTGCTTCTGTAATACCAATCATGTAACACTGCCAGTGCTTCTGTAACATCAATCATGTAATCCTGCCAGTGCTTCTGTAGTACCAATCATGTAACACTGCCAGTGCTTCTGTAATACCAATCATGTAACACTGCCAGTGCTTCTGTAGTACCAATCATGTAACACTGCCAGTGTTTCTGTAATACCAATCATGTAACACTGCCAGTGCTTCTGTAGTACCAATCATGTAACACTGCCAGTGCTTCTGTAATACCAATCATGTAACACTGCCAGTGCTTCTGTAGTACCAATCATGTAACACTGCCAGTGCTTCTGTAGTACCAATCATGTACCACTGACAGTGCTTCTGTAGTACCAATCATGTAACACTGCCAGTACTTCTGTAGTACCAATCATGTAACACTGCCAGTGCTTCTGTAATACCAATCATGTAACACTGCCAGTGCTTCTGTAGTACCAACCATGTAACACTGCCAGTGCTTCTGTAATACCAATCATGTAACACTGCCAGTGCTTCTGTAGTACCAATCATGTAACACTGCCAGTGTTTCTGTAATACCAATCATGTAACACTGCCAGTGCTTCTGTAATACCAATCATGTAACACTGCCAGTGCTTCTGTAGTACCAATCATGTAACACTGCCAGTGCTTCTGTAGTACCAATCATGTACCACTGACAGTGCTTCTGTAGTACCAATCATGTAACACTGCCAGTACTTCTGTAGTACCAATCATGTAACACTGCCAGTGCTTCTGTAATACCAATCATGTAACACTGCCAGTGCTTCTGTAGTACCAACCATGTAACACTGCCAGTGCTTCTGTAATACCAACCATGTAACACTGCCAGTGCTTCTGTAGTACCAATCATGTAACACTGCCAGTGCTTCTGTAGTACCAACCATGTAACACTGCCAGTGCTTCTGTAGTACCAATCATGTAACACTGCCAGTGCTTCTGTAATACCAATCATGTAACACTGCCAGTGCTTCTGTAATACCAATCATGTAACACTGCCAGTGCTTCTGTAAATAATACCAATCATGTAACACTGCCAGTGCTTCTGTAATACCAACCATGTAACACTGCCAGTGCTTCTGTAATACCAATCATGTAACACTGCCAGTGCTTCTGTAGTACCAATCATGTAACACTGCCAGTGCTTCTGTAATACCAATCATGTAACACTGCCAGTGCTTCTGTAGTACCAACCATGTAACACTGCCAGTGCTTCTGTAATACCAACCATGTAACACTGCCAGTGCTTCTGTAGTACCAATCATGTAACACTGCCAGTGCTTCTGTAATACCAATCATGTAACACTGCCAGTACTTCTGTAATACCAATCATGTAACACTGCCAGTGCTTCTGTAGTACCAACCATGTAACACTGCCAGTGCTTCTGTAGTACCAATCATGTAACACTGCCAGTGCTTCTGTAATACCAACTATGTAACACTGCCAGCACTTCTGTAATACCAATCATGTAACACTGCCAGTGCTTCTGTAGTACCAATCATGTAACACTGCCAGTGCTTCTGTAATACCAATCATGTAACACTGCCAGTGCTTCTGTAATATCAATCATGTAACACTGCCAGTACTTCTGTAATACCAATCATGTAACACTGCCAGTGCTTCTGTAATACCAATCATGTAACACTGCCAGTGCTTCTGTAATACCAACCATGTAACACTGCCATTGCTTCTGTAAATAATACCAATTATTTACAGAAGCACTGGCAGGATTACATCATTGGTATTACAGAAGCACTGGCAGTGTTACATGATTGATGTTACAGAAGCACTGGCAGTGTTACATGATTGATGTTACAGAAGCACTGGCAGTGTTACATGATTGGTACTACAGAAGCACTGGCAGTGTTATATGATTGGTATTACAGAAGCACTGGCAGTGTTACATGATTGGTATTACAGAAACACTGGCAGTGTTACATGATTGGTATTACAGAAACACTGGCAGGATTACATGATTGGTATTACAGAACCACTGGCAGTGTTACATGATTGATGTTACAGAAGCACTGGCAGTGTTACATAATCATATAATCCTGCCAGTGCTTCTGTAGTACCAATCATGTAACACTGCCAGTGCTTCTGTAATACCAATCATGTAATCCTGCCAGTGTTTCTGTAATACCAATCATGTAATCGTGCCAGTGCTTCTGTAATACCAATCATGTAACACTGCCAGTGCTTCTGTAATACCAATCATGTAACACTGCCAGTGCTTCTGTAATACCAATCATGTAACACTGCCAGTGCTTCTGTAAATAATACCAATTATTTACAGAAGCACTGGCAGGATTACATCATTGGTATTACAGAAGCACTGGCAGTGTTACATCATTGGTATTACAGAAGTACTGGCAGTGTTACATGATTGATGTTACAGAAGCACTGGCAGTGTTACATGATTGGTATTACAGAAACACTGGCAGTGTTACATGATTGGTACTACAGAAGCACTGGCAGTGTTACATGATTGATGTTACAGAAGCACTGGCAGTGTTACATAATCATATAATCCTGCCAGTGCTTCTGTAGTACCAATCATGTAACACTGCCAGTGCTTCTGTAATACCAATCATGTAATCCTGCCAGTGTTTCTGTAATACCAATCATGTAACACTGCCAGTGCTTCTGTAGTACCAATCATGTAACACTGCCAGTGCTTCTGTAATACCAATCATGTAACACTGCCAGTGCTTCTGTAGTACCAATCATGTAATCCTGCCAGTGCTTCTGTAATACCAATCATGTAACACTGCCAGTGCTTCTGTAGTACCAACCATGTAACACTGCCAGTGCTTCTGTAATACCAACCATGTAACACTGCCAGTGCTTCTGTAATACCAATCATGTAACACTGCCAGTGCTTTTGTAGTACCAATCATGTAACACTGCCAGTGCTTCTGTAGTACCAATCATGTAATCCTGCCAGTGCTTCTGTAGTACCAATCATGTAACACTGCCAGTGCTTCTGTAGTACCAATCATGTAACACTGCCAGTGCTTCTGTAGTACCAATCATGTAACACTGACAGTGCTTTTGTAGTACCAATCATGTAACACTGCCAGTACTTCTGTAGTACCAATCATGTAACACTGCCAGTGCTTCTGTAATACCAACCATGTAACACTGCCAGTGCTTCTGTAGTACCAATCATGTAACACTGCCAGTGCTTCTGTAATACCAATCATGTAACACTGCCAGTGCTTCTGTAGTACCAATCATGTAACACTGCCAGTGCTTTTGTAGTACCAATCATGTAACACTGCCAGTGCTTCTGTAGTACCAATCATGTAACACTGCCAGTGCTTCTGTAATACCAATCATGTAACACTGCCAGTGCTTCTGTAGTACCAATCATGTAACACTGCCAGTGCTTCTGTAACATCAATCATGTAATCCTGCCAGTGTTTCTGTAACACCAATCATGTAACACTGCCAGTGCTTCTGTAGTACCAATCATGTAACACTGACAGTGCTTCTGTAGTACCAATCATGTAACACTGCCAGTACTTCTGTAGTACCAATCATGTAACACTGCCAGTGCTTCTGTAATACCAATCATGTAACACTGCCAGTGCTTCTGTAATACCAACCATGTAACACTGCCAGTGCTTCTGTAGTACCAATCATGTAACACTGCCAGTGCTTCTGTAATACCAATCATGTAACACTGCCAGTACTTCTGTAGTACCAATCATGTAACACTGCCAGTGCTTCTGTAATACCAATCATGTAACACTGCCAGTGCTTCTGTAGTACCAATCATGTAACACTGCCAGTGCTTTTGTAGTACCAATCATGTAACACTGCCAGTGCTTCTGTAGTACCAATCATGTAACACTGCCAGTGCTTCTGTAATACCAATCATGTAACACTGCCAGTGCTTCTGTAGTACCAATCATGTAACACTGCCAGTGCTTCTGTAATACCAATCATGTAACACTGCCAGTGCTTCTGTAATACCAATCATGTAACACTGCCAGTGCTTCTGTAGTACCAATCATGTAACACTGACAGTGCTTCTGTAGTACCAATCATGTAACACTGCCAGTACTTCTGTAGTACCAATCATGTAACACTGCCAGTGCTTCTGTAATACCAATCATGTAACACTGCCAATGCTTCTGTAATACCAACCATGTAACACTGCCAGTGCTTCTGTAGTACCAATCATGTAACACTGCCAGTGCTTCTGTAATACCAATCATGTAACACTGCCAGTGCTTCTGTAGTACCAACCATGTAACACTGCCAGTGCTTCTGTAGTACCAATCATGTAACACTGCCAGTGCTTCTGTAATACCAATCATGTAACACTGCCAGTGCTTCTGTAGTACCAATCATGTAACACTGCCAGTGCTTCTGTAATACCAATCATGTAACACTGCCAGTGCTTCTGTAATACCAATCATGTAACACTGCCAGTGCTTCTGTAACATCAATCATGTAATCCTGCCAGTGCTTCTGTAGTACCAATCATGTAACACTGCCAGTGCTTCTGTAATACCAATCATGTAACACTGCCAGTGCTTCTGTAGTACCAATCATGTAACACTGCCAGTGTTTCTGTAATACCAATCATGTAACACTGCCAGTGCTTCTGTAGTACCAATCATGTAACACTGCCAGTGCTTCTGTAATACCAATCATGTAACACTGCCAGTGCTTCTGTAGTACCAATCATGTAACACTGCCAGTGCTTCTGTAGTACCAATCATGTACCACTGACAGTGCTTCTGTAGTACCAATCATGTAACACTGCCAGTACTTCTGTAGTACCAATCATGTAACACTGCCAGTGCTTCTGTAATACCAATCATGTAACACTGCCAGTGCTTCTGTAGTACCAACCATGTAACACTGCCAGTGCTTCTGTAATACCAATCATGTAACACTGCCAGTGCTTCTGTAGTACCAATCATGTAACACTGCCAGTGTTTCTGTAATACCAATCATGTAACACTGCCAGTGCTTCTGTAATACCAATCATGTAACACTGCCAGTGCTTCTGTAGTACCAATCATGTAACACTGCCAGTGCTTCTGTAGTACCAATCATGTACCACTGACAGTGCTTCTGTAGTACCAATCATGTAACACTGCCAGTACTTCTGTAGTACCAATCATGTAACACTGCCAGTGCTTCTGTAATACCAATCATGTAACACTGCCAGTGCTTCTGTAGTACCAACCATGTAACACTGCCAGTGCTTCTGTAATACCAACCATGTAACACTGCCAGTGCTTCTGTAGTACCAATCATGTAACACTGCCAGTGCTTCTGTAGTACCAACCATGTAACACTGCCAGTGCTTCTGTAGTACCAATCATGTAACACTGCCAGTGCTTCTGTAATACCAATCATGTAACACTGCCAGTGCTTCTGTAATACCAATCATGTAACACTGCCAGTGCTTCTGTAAATAATACCAATTATTTACAGAAGCACTGGCAGTGTTACATGGTTGGTATTACAGAAGCACTGGCAGTGTTACATGATTGGTATTACAGAAGCACTGGCAGTGTTACATGATTGGTACTACAGAAGCACTGGCAGTGTTACATGATTGGTACTACAAAAGCACTGGCAGTGTTACATGATTGGTATTACAGAAGTACTGGCAGTGTTACATGATTGGTATTACAGAAGCACTGGCAGTGTTACATGATTGGTATTACAGAAGCACTGGCAGTGTTACATGGTTGGTATTACAGAAGCACTGGCAGTGTTACATGGTTGGTACTACAGAAGCACTGGCAGTGTTACATGATTGGTATTACAGAAGCACTGGCAGTGTTACATGATTGGTACTACAGAAGTACTGGCAGTGTTACATGATTGGTACTACAGAAGCACTGTCAGTGGTACATGATTGGTACTACAGAAGCACTGGCAGTGTTACATGATTGGTATTACAGAAGCACTGGCAGTGTTACATGATTGATGTTACAGAAGCACTGGCAGTGTTACATGATTGGTACTACAGAAGCACTGGCAGTGTTACATGATTGGTATTACAGAAGCACTGGCAGTGTTACATGATCATATAATCCTGCCAGTGCTTCTGTAGTACCAATCATGTAACACTGCCAGTGCTTCTGTAATACCAATCATGTAATCCTGCCAGTGCTTCTGTAATACCAACCATGTAACACTGCCAGTGCTTCTGTAAATAATACCAATCATTCTTGCGTTAAGAATACTCAGAAAACACCCTGAAATGCTACAACCACTCCTTGCTACTCTCCCCTTGAAGTGTGAAATTTTGGCAAATACAGCTTAGTAGACAGTCAATAGGCAGAGAGAGAACCAGTAAATGGAGTCCAGCTCCTGCATCAGTGTGGGATCATATTAATACATCCCCCTTTTACTTGCCACTACCGTACATGATCAGAAAGGCCTACACACTTAACTAAAAACAATGATTATGTAACATAGTAAATTAGGCTGAAAAAAGACATAAGTCCATCAAGTTCAACCCTTGCCTCATAAACCAGAGATATGAGAATTATATAGCTTTCCTGCTGCCAAATAATTTAGTCTACAAATAATTTGCCTACTAATAATCAGTATAACCCTGTATGTTCCCTAATGTATCTAATTGTCTCTTAAATTAATCAATAATGACATAGTATTATTATATATTATACATTGTTATATTATATTAATAAATAATAATTACATTATTATTATTATTATTATTAGTAGTAGTAGTAGTAGTAATAGTAGTAGTGCAGTATACACACAATAGAATATGCAATGTATATATAATCTACACCATTGGTGGGTGACATGAATCCCGTCATGTGCTGCAAGACTGCAATCCCCATCATGACCTGCCAGTCATTGACATAAAAAATGTTATTCTGATTATATAGTGATATAAAGTCAGCAGTCCTTCCTGTGCTCGGTATTATATATGGGTTCTATAATTTTCTTGCCATGAGGTAAGCTATATGACAAACAGCCATAAAACAGCAGAAACAGGAAAAGCATTTTAGCATGGCAGAATCCCTTATGACTAAGGTTTTATTAGTCTTTACAAACATCTTTTTATTAGCATGTATTAAGTAGATGCACAGCACAAGCAATGATTAGCTGACAATTAGATTTATGAAGGATTCATTAGCTGACAGGAAAATATATAGCAGGAAATCCATACTAAATATTCATCTGCAGTTTTAGGTTTTCATTTTAGGCTATAATATTGTTTAGCTGATTGCACATGGGAGGAAAAATTAGATTACAATATCATGAACGTGGCAGTTTTAAATGAAATTTTTAAATTATATTCTATAATTAAGTTTCCAGCTTTCACATTATTCTCCTTTATACTTTAATTTTTCTTATGTTGCTTCTATTATTACCTTACGTAAATGTCTCTACTTTTGTTTTTAATGGATATTAAAGAGTACTTGTGTTTTTTAAATGCACGTTGTGGGTAGATGCTGTAATTAATTCTAAAAAAATGTCATTTGTATGTTTATGGCTTAAATTTTCAGCTACTTAAAAGTGTTTCTCACATGCCATCCTTCTAGTTGTACAGTAAAGACTGTGCAGTGTAGAGGAAAGAGGTGATGGGATTGATTTATCAGTGCTTTGATTTAACATGTACATACTAAGTTATCTACAAAGGATATCTCCTATATAGGTTGCTTTCTTCACAGGGAGTGAAGAGGAGAAGTGTACAGGTGTTCTGGGGCCTTCATTCCTCTGTACACTGTTTCTTACTGTCACTGTGGAAATTGTAACATTACTTCATTTACATGCATTTGCTTTGGGAAGGTGGGCTTATTTACAGTAAAGTATTAGTAAAGCTGGAGTGTGTGGGTTGGTATAAACTAAAGCTATAAATATTTGATACATATAAGAACATCATCATTTTCTAATCGGTCAGTTCCTTTTAATACAGGTCTTTGGTAGCAAAGGAATAACTATTTATAAAGGCATAGTAATGTTTCACAAAAACAGCAGCTTCAATTAATCTTCATAGTATTTGGGCCATGGGGAGGGTTATTTCAATACTGTCAGAGTTGTAGTTCAAGAGTAATTGAATGATAAAGCATCCCCCTCCCGACCCTTTTACCTAGTGTAAGTCACCTCCCCTCAGAAGTGGAATCTGGTCTCGTGACCAGACAGCTCACAGCAAGGGACAATCGTCTTACTGTGAGCATAAGGAAAACCCAGCCCCCTTGACAGGTTTCTCAGGTTGTTCCTTATGCTCACTGAAGATTGTCCCTCTCTGCAGTCCATCTGGATAGTCTTGCTACTCTGAGGTGAGCAGTGGTATATCAGTAAAAGAAGCGCAGGGGGATACTTTATCATTCAATTACTCTTGAACTACAGTATGGAAATAACACTAAGGCTCCCAGAACACGGTTGAAAACTTGAGGAGCAGTAGTCAGACCAAAGGGAAGAGCTGAAAACCAAAAATGTCCTCGGTCGCAGGCAAATCTGAGATACTGCCGGCTCTCTGGATGAATGGCGATGTGTAAATATGCGTCCTGAATATCCAGAGATGCAAGGAATTCCCCCGGGGACATTGCAGCAATCACCGTCCGTAGAGACTTCTGGTGATAATGAGTCCGGATCACAAAGGAATTGAGATCCTTCAAATCTAAAGTGGGATGACAACCGCCGTCCTTCTTGGAGACCACAGAGAGGTTTGAGTAAAAACCCATACCTCTGTCCTGAACTGGAACTGGCTCTAGAAGTTCCTTGTCCAGAAGAGCCTGAATAGCACCGTTGAACAGCCGGCGTTTCTCCGCGCCCTGAGGCGTATGAGAAGGAAAGAAATGAAAGGGAGGAAGAGAGACGAAAGGGATCCTGTATCCTTCCGCCACCACCTGTAAAACCCTCAGGTCTGCCACTGAATCCTCCCAGATGCTGTGATAGTGATGCAGACAGCCACCCACAGCAGAGTGGGGACCCGGATTCGGTGAGTCTTGCCGAAGAAGGCTTGAAAGCCTTGGGCTCGGAGGAGACCTTGGGCTTCCATTGCTGTTTGGGCTTGGAGGAGGTACGCGGAGCTGAGTGAACTGTCTGGTTCGCCGGACGTGTCTCAGTCTGAAAGGAACTAAAATACCGGTTACGTTTAAGCACCGTTTTCTTCCTGGGAACCAAGTGTAGAAGGGTACTCTTACCCCCTGAAGCCTCACTGATCAGATCTTTAAGATCAGGCCCAAACAAAGAAGTACCTTGAAAAGGTAAAGAGAGCAATGCTTTCTTGGAAGCAGTGTCAGCAGACCAGATCTTGAGCCAAAGAGCTCGTCTGGCAACCACAGACATGGTGGAGACCCTGGCCACCAATGGATGGCATCAGAAACATAATGTTGTGCCTCAGAAATGTTGGCTAGAAGCCGCAACATATCCGAAGTAGGAGCACCCTGACGGACAGCCAGGGGGAGTTGTTCAGTCCAGACCGCAATGGCCCGGTTCACCCATGCTGCAGCGAAAGTTGG